>JAGIQG010000016.1:52351785-52967303 GCA_024679065.1 Sphyrna mokarran
AATTTATCTTAATGTTGAGCATGGAGCATAGTTCCCTATAAATGTGAACATCCTGCACGTACCCGAGTTGTGCATGTGCTGTTCAGCAGATGTGCTTCTTTAAGTTCTTGAGGCCAGTGACTAGCCCAATGCATTTATGCATAAGAGAAGCAATGTGAAGATTCAGTGACTGGCTGTGGAGTACCATTGCCCGAAATGTCCCAGGCGGGGGGCAAGGAGCACAGTACAGGGAGAGCTTCCAAAAGGATGTTCCAGATAAAGGCCTGAAACAGGACTGAAAACAGATGCCATTATAATTTAAAGGAAAAGCGGGGAGCAGAGAGCAAAGGCTTTATGTGGGGAAAGGGCAAACTTTTAAATGAAGTGAGTTTGAGAGAAGCTCTGAAGATCCAGGAAAGCAGCCAAATGTCGGTGATTCTGTGCTGTTGACCACTGAGACAAAGGTATTTTTTGAAGAGTAATGTTCTATTTGTCAGAGCTGCAGAGATGAAGTTGTGCTAGACTTGATATTCAAGTGTATACTCAGGAATCTAGGGGAATGAAATGTTGGGAGGTGAGATTGAAACCCGGTGTGGAACATCATTGAAGTTGCCTGAATTGGGATGACATTTTGTGAATTCCAAGATTGGATCTTCAAATGTGAAGAATTGAATCCTACATTTGATAAAGGATAGACTCAGTGTTAATGATGTCTGGAAGGGTTGTTGAGAAATTCATGGATTCTGTTTTGCCACATCTGCTATTGAGATGTGGTGTGTTTGACCACAGTTAGCTTGGTGATTTAACATGCTCCTCACACTTATCCTGAATGTTATAGTAAAGGGTAGATATTTTAAATAGTTTTATCATTCTGTACAGTAAATCTGAGGGGAATCTTGAGGTTTTCTTCTAATAGCAAGTGTCTTGAATTTCAAACTTAGTCTACTCTAAACAAAACATATTGGTCCCTAACCAGATCCTATGAACAACTTGGGGGATCTGGTCTAGAATCGTATATCAGATCAAGATAGATATTGTAAATTAATCTATCTTGTACTCTGACATTCAGAGTTAATATGACGCGTGTGTGAATTAAGAGGCAAACTGTTGAACACATGACGTTGCTGATAAGTGGTGAAATTGACCAAGGTGTAGAGATGCCGGCGTTGGACTGAGGTAAACACAGTAAGAAGTCTGACAACAGCAGTTTTAAATCCAACCGATTTATTTGATAGTAAACTCGTAAGCTTTTGGCTCTATGGCCTTCATCAGGCAAATGAGGTGTTCTGGTCTCCAATAGCACACACATCAGCACAGTTTACAGATTACTGATTAGAATGCGAATAAGATTCTCATCTGCCTGACGAAGGCCACAGAGCCGAAAGCTTAAGAGTTTACTATCAAATAAATCGGTTGGATTTAAAACTGATGTTGTCAGACTTCTTACGATCAAGGCAGATTCCACGGATTTCTCAAGAACACACCCAGATGTTAGTAATGTTGTGAGCCAACTAATCACAGTTAATATCGCTCTTCTCTCTCTCTCTCTCTGTCGCCTGCCCTCTCTCTCTCTCTCTCTCTCCCTCTCTCTCGTCTGTCGCACCCCCTCTCTCTCTTCTCTCCTCTCTCTCTGTCGCCCGCCCGCCCTCTCTCTCTCTCTTCTGTATCTCGTCTCTGTGTCTTTCTCTCTCTCTCATGTCTTCCCCCGTCTCTCTCGCTCTCCTCTGCTGTCTCTCTCTTGTCGCCCGCGCCTTCTCTCTCATCTCTCTGTCTCTCTCTTTCTCTCTCTCTTTCTCTGCCTCTCTCTGTCTGTCGCCCGCCCTCCTTCTCTATCTCTCTCTCTGTCGCCCGCCCTCTCTCTCCTCTCTCTCTTCGCCCTCCCTCTCTCTCTCTCTCTGTCTGTCCCCGCCGCTCTCTCTCTCTCTCTGTCTCGCCCGTGCCCTCTCTCTCTCTCTCTCTGTTGCCTCGCCCGTCTTCTCTCTCCTCTCTCCGCCGCCCCTCTCGTCTCTCTCTCTAGCTCTCTCTCTCATGTCGCCTGCCGACGCCTCGCTCTCTCTCTCTCTATCTCTCTCGTTCGCCATGTCCCTCTCTCTTCTCTCTGCCCTCTCTATCTCTGTGCGGCACGCCCTCTCATCCATAGCTCTCTGTCGTCGCCCGCCCTCTCTCTCTCCTCTGTCTGTAGACACGCCCTCTTATCTTCATCTCTGTCTGTCGCCCCGACCCACTCTACTCTCGTCTCTATCTCTCTCTCTGTCGGCCCCGCAACGCCTCTCTCTCTCTCTCTCTTCTCTCTGGCGGCCCCAGCCCTCTCTCTCCTCTCTCTCGCGCTCTCTCTCTGTTCGAGCCCTGTCTGCCTATCCTCTCTCTCGTCGCACACAACCCCCCCCAACCTCGCCACCTCTCTTCTCTCCCTCATATGTCTGTCGCCCGCCCTATCTCTCTCTCTCCGTCTGTCGCCGCCCTCAATCTCTCTCTCTCTGGTCTGTCGCCGCCCTCTCTCTATCTCTATGTCTGTCGACCCGCCATCTCTCTCTCTCTAGCGTCTGTCGACCCTCTCTCTCTCTCTCTCTACATATCTACTGTAGAACAGCCCTCTATCTACTCTCTTCTCTCTCTATATGACGCTGTTCGCCCGCCCTCTCTCTCTCTCTCTCTCTCTCTCTCTGTCGCCCGCCCTCTCTGTGCCTCTGTCCTTCAAAGATGAGTCTAAGCCTTCCTGCCCAAAGCCCATCCTGCTTAAATAGTCTCAGTTCCAGTCCACCTCTTAGTATTGCAGTCGTCTCACCTGAGACTCCATTCCCTTGGATTCCACAGCTTGCGCTCCCAGAGGCATTCATGAGCATAACTGGACCTCTTTAGCTGTGTTGAGCGAAATGCTACTATTCCAAAAAGTATACCTTCACCTCCATGACCAAAACACAGAATCACCAAACTCCTGTTGCTGCTTTCAATCTTTTGAGTTTCTCCTGAGCTGTTTTTCTGCTTTGGAATCTCTTTCCCAGATTCCCTAATTTTTTTCTTAAGCTAGGATCTCCTCTTGTCCCCCACCTGGCATTTTCTTTGATTAGTGGCACTGCATTCCTGGTTGCACAACTGGGTTTCTGCATCATAGAACATTACAGCAGAGTGTAGGCCCTTCGGCCCTCGATGCTTTCACAGTTTGGCGCAACAATCTAAAGCCCATCAAACCTACAGTGTTCCAATGTCATCCATATGTTTATCCAGTGACCATTTAAATGCCCTTAATGTTGATGAATCCACTACTGTTGCAGGCAGGGCATTCCACGCTCGTAGTATTCTGAGTAAAAAGAGTAGTTTTTCTTCATACAGACAGATTGGGCCTGCCCACAGCCCAAGGAACTTGAAAACACTGGATTGTACATCTGCTTCCTAGTCTATGTATGCACAAAAAATCCCGAGGCCTTTTGGGACTTCGTTTCCATCCCTAGTTGAAACAGATTTGGTTTGAATCTTGTAATGGTTTTGATTTTTTATTTTGTCTAGCACTTTGCAATTTGGTTAAAAATTAAAATGCAATTACTATAGCTTCTCTCTCACTCCATAATTTTAGTGCAGCTTATATTACAAATATTTTGGGTTTTTTAGAATAATTATACCAATTATTAGAGATAATTAGTATTTGGTTGTGTCAAATTTGTTTCCTAAATATTTAAATGAGAAAAATTGGTCATTATGTACATTTTAACCTTTCTACCATGTAAATTTGAAGCTTCATTAGGCTTTCCAAATAAATTCAACATCAAATCCTTATTCTAGTCCTACTTTAAAGTGCAAGAAAACATAATTTGGTGTACTGTTGACATATTTGTTTGAATGTATACATTAAAGATGATCAACCTATATCTCACTATCAGCTCTGTCATTGACTCTACTGTTGCTACATTATCAGGTTGCTTTTCTGAGATCATAATATTGAGCGAACAGAAATTTCCTTCAATTAATTTCAAATCTTTGTTTTTGGTCGCTGCTCTCAACTCCATTCCGTAACTACTGACTTCATCCCTTTCCTTCCCAGCACCCTTCGATGAAACTAGTCTGTTTACAATCTTTGAAACATTTGACTCCCAAGATGAGCTTCCAATGCTGTATTCACAATGTCACTAGGACTACATATTTCCATCTCTGTAAATCTAACTTTGTTTACTTAACTCAAATATTGGACTCTATATTCTTGAAGTCACCCAAAATTCAGCTGTTTGTATCTTAACTGTTTGTGTCTTAATTTGCACTATCCTGTTCATCTGTTGTCACTGTGCATGCGAACTTGCATTTGGCTTTTGATAAGGCAGCACCTTGATTGAAAAGTTAACATTCTTGTCTTCAAATTTCTTCACGGCCTCATCTCCAAGTTTCCCTCAAGTTTCTTTCAGCCTACAACACTCTAATTCTGACCTCCAGAACAGTCATGATTTAATTGCAACATCATTGATAGTTGCAACTTCAGTTGCCTCAGCCCAACTGTGTCTACACTTCTCTGCCCTGCTGTCCTTCCTCCATTAAGACAATCCATTGTCTGACCTAATATCATATGTGGTTCAGTGTCATACTTGTTTTAGAATACTTATGCAGTGCTTTGGGATGTTTTATTACATTAAAGCATTATATAAATACTCCATGCAGGTTGCTCATTCAAAGCACCAAAATGGAAGAAGGGCTCAGTTGTTATAACTCATGAAACCATAAGTAATTCGTGAAGCTGTTGCTCTATTAAGTCAGATTTGGGTGAAGTATACCAGGATAATTAAATGTAAAAATAAAGGCACAATTCTTGTATAAGGCCTTGGTTCAGCCACATCAAGAATACTGTATCCAATTTTGGGTCCCCTCAGACCAAAGGATGAGGCCCTGAAAAAGACTTGAAGGAAGGTGGGTTGATTTTGTTAGATTTGTTATTGCCCTTGGTTTAGAATTTGGCAATCCTTAAATTTGGGAGGAAAATTGCAGGCGTAGTGAGGAAATCAGACAGTGATATTACAAGTAAAGTATTACTTGATTGGCTTATGTGTATTGTTGCTTTTTTGCTCTCTCCAAAGTTAGGGATTGAGTCTAAACAACTGGGCGATGTAAAACATTAAATAAATAGAATTAAAGCATTCAGTTATCTTTCTTGTATGTAAAGACATTAACAGAAGGAAAGGGAGTGGCAAGTGAAGTTTTTTTAATGTTTATTACTGACAGTGAGACTTAGTAATAGTAGCAATGATAGGGCTGCTTCAGCCTCAAGTGTGCATCCTATACTGTGTGGGAATTCAACAACGCTTCCTGTGTCCTGGATAACCACAGGGGCTGAACGTGTCATTGGCTCCAGGTTTGTGAGCTTGAGCAGTAGCTGGCATCACTGCAAAGTATCTGTAAAGTTGAGAGCTTCATGATGGCATGTTTATAGATGTGTGGTCACCTTGCAGTTTGAGTGTATGTAGTGGGGGAATAGTTGATAATCAGGTAGTCGGGAAGAAACGGGCATGATTCCCAAGTGTATAATTCTCCTCAACCATAGTGATGAAAGTAATATTTAATCTGGGAATGGAGGCAGAATCAAGTCCATGGCACCACGGTTGGCTCAGCTATATGAGAGCGTAAAGAAGACCAGAAGAGCAATGGAGATGATCATTAGGGGCTCAGTATAGTGAATGCCAGCAGTCATAATTTGCAACAGTGTCAATTACATAGGCAAGAAGAGGGATGTAGTTCTACAGTTAGAAGTTAGGAAAGTAGGTAGGAAAGTAACAGGTCGAAGCTCAAAAGTAGTAACCATTGGATAAATTATCACTTGCTAAAAAGTTAATAGAGAAAGCAGATGACTGTAAGGCTGGAAAGAGAGTGCAGGAACAAGGAACATTCTTTGTCACATTTAGGGCCATCTATGGGAGAAAGTGGGACCTGCACGGCTAGGCTGGTTGCTTATAAGCAGAGCCAAGATCTATTTCTCTGAGGTGATTTGCTACCAAGCTGGCAGTGGTGTGAGAACCAGGAGACAATGTCAAGATGCACAATACTGGGAAGGCAGATGGCACAAGAGTAGGAAATAGTAAATAATTAGGTGTGGCCAGAGTAAGGGAGAGAGTGATCTTGTCTAAATTTGGGCTATTGTGCATGTATGTGAACGTGTGGAGTGTAGCAAGTAAGTTCCAAATACAGCTAGCTACATGGAAGTATAATTATATGACTATTAACGGAAGCATGGCTCATAGAATCACAGGAATACCTTTATTCTTTGGTATTAGGTACTGAAGAGAAATAAATAAGGGAAGTTGGGGAGGATGGCAGTTTTGATTTAAGGAGGGCATTGTAGTACTGGAGAGAGAAAAAGAGTATGTCCCAATGGGGTCAGTGACAGAATCAATTTGATGAGAACTGAGGAACAACAAAGGTGCGATCGCATTCCACGATGTAGCCTATAAGACGCCAAGTAGTAGGAATGATGTGGAGTAGATTGATCTCCAAGAGCTTTGATTTTTCTTTTTATTGTTAAGCAGATCTTTTGTAATCTGATGCCAAGGTGTGTGGTTGATAGTGAAATACCATGAAAAGACAAGACAGTCAAATACGCTATTGATTGAAACTGCGAGCGTGTGCAGTGATGGTCGTAGCAAGGGAAAACTCACACTTGAGTTTAAGGCAAAGGAACTCTCGTGGGAAGGGCAGTAATAGTTGAGTTAGGGCCAGAGGCAGGCCACTTGAGATGTCTACGGGGCGGGGCTATGAGAGGCAGACAATTGAGGACAATAAATCAAGGTAGAGCAGTGAAAATCTGTTCCATCCGTCTACATCTAACAGCTGCCAATCACATTGCCATCATGTATATGAAATTTGTGTTTGGAATCTTTTTCTCTCCTCTGGTCTCATCCAATTTTAATGGTAAAATAACAAACGTAGTTGAACTTGGGGATTTTACATTTTTCAATGTAGAGTCACAGGAAGACAGAGTGGTGATGAATGCATTCAATATGCTTGGTTTCATTGGTTAGAACATTGAATGCCGGAATTGGGATGTCTTGTTGAAGATGCACAAGACATTTGTAAGGCCGCACTTGGAATACTATGTACAGTTCTAGTCACCCTATTATAGAAAGGATATTATTAAACTAGAAGGATTTACTAGGATGCTATCAGAACTTGATGGTTTTAGTTATAAGGAGAGGCTGGATAGACTGGGAGGTTTTTTTTGGAGCGTAGAAGGTTGAGGGGTGATGTTATGGACGTCTATAAAATAATGAGGGGCATAAATCAGCTAAATAGTCAATATTTTTCCCCAAAGATAGGGGAGTCTAAAATTAGAGGGCATAGGTTTAAGGTAAGAGGGGAGAGATACAAAAGGGTCCAGAAGGTGGCAAGTGACTGGAACAGGTTGTCAGAAGTAGAAGAGGCAGATACAATTTTATCCTTAAAAAGCATTTAAACAGTTACATGGGTGAAATGGGTATCAAGGGATATGGGCCAAATGTATGCAATTGGGACTAGCTAGGGGGTTTTAAAAAGAAGGTAGCATGGGCAAGTTGAGTTGAAGGATCTGTTTCCATGCTGTAAACTTCTGACTCTGATTTTCTATAGCTGAATTATATTGATTTGAAGGAGAACATAAGAAATAGGAGCAGGAGTAGGCCATCTAGCCCTTTGAGCCTGCCCTGCCATCCAATAAGATCGTGGCTGATCTGAAGTGGATCAGTTCCACTTTCCCGCTTTCTCCCCATATCCCTTAATTCCCTTGTCTACGCGAAATCTATCTACCCATGACTTAAATGTATTCAGCGATGTAGTCTCCACCACTTTAACGCACAGAGAATTCCAGAGATTCACCACCCTTTGACTGAAGAAGTTCTTCCTCAACTCCGATCTAAAGTCTCACCACCCCCCCTCCCTGTTTTGAGGCTGTGCTCTATAGTCTTGCTATCCTTTCTAAGCGGGAAGAATCTTCTTACCTCTATCTATCCATCTCCTTCATTATCTTTTATGTCTCTAGAAGATCCCCCCTCAGCCTTCTAAACTCCAAGTACAGATCCAGTCTGTTCAATCTCTCCTCATAGGCTCACCCCCTCATGTCCGGTATCAACTTAGTAAACCTTCTCTGCACTCCCTCCAAGACCAATATATCTTTCCGCAAGTGTGGCGACCAAAACTGCATACAGTACTCTAGCTGCAGTCTCACCAGTACCTTGTACAGTTGTAACAAGACCTCCCTGCTTTTATATTCTATCCCCCTTGTTATAAAGGCCAACATTCCGTTCGCCTTCTTGATCACCTGCTGCACCTGCAGACTGGGTTTTTGCGATTTGTGCACAAGGACCCCCAGGTCCCTCTGCAGTGTAGCATGATGCAGCTTTTTGCCTTTTAAATAATAATCCCTCCTACTATTATTTCTACCAAAGTGGATAACTTCACACTTGCTAACATTATTATACTCCATCTGCCAGGTCCTCGCCCACTCACTCAGCCTATCCAAATCTCTCTGCAGACTTTCCATACCCTCCGTGCAATTTGCTTTTCCACTCATCTTCATATCATCAGCAAGTTTCATTACCCTACATTCAGCCCCCTCCTCCAAATCATCTGTGTAAATGGTAAACAGTTGAGGCCCCAGCACCGATCCCTATGGCACTCCACTAGTCACCAACTGCCAATCAGAATAACACCCATTGATTCCAACTCTCTGCTTCCTATTAGACAACCAATCCTCTAACCACGCTAACACCTTGCCCCCTAACCTTTTGCAGCAACCTTTTGTGAGGCACCTTATTAAACGCCTTTTGGAAATCTGAAAATACCACATCCACCGGTTTCCCTCTGTCCACTGCACGAGTCACATCCTCACAGAAATCCAATAAATTCATTAAACACAACTTCCCCTTCATGAATCTGAGCTGTGTCGGCTTGATCAAACCGTTCTTTTCTAGGTGCCTTGCTATTTCTTCTTTGATGGATTCTAGCATTTTTCCAACTACAGATGTTAAACTAACCGGCCTATGATTCCCTGCCTTTTGTCTGCTACCTTTTTTAAACAGCGGTGTAACATTAGCCGTTTTCCAATCTTCTGGCACTTCCCCGGGGTCGAGAGAATTTTGATAAATAATTACTGAGGCATCTGCTATCACCTCTGCCATTTCTTTCAGAACTCTGGGATGCATTCCATCTGATCCCAGGGACTTGTCTACCTTCAGTCCTGTTAGTCTATCAAGCACTACCTCTCTAATGACAGTAATCGCATTAAGGACTTCATCTCCTACCATCCTTTTATCTTTAATATCCGGCCAACTATTTGTGTCCTCCTCCATGAAGACTGACACAAAACTTATTTAAAGCCTCAACCATTTCCTTATTGCCCGCGGCTAAATCCCCCCTCTCGTCCTCCAAGGGTCCAACATTAACTTGAGCCAGTCTCTTCCTCTTTATATATTTGTAAAAACTTTTACTGCATTTTTTATGTTTAGAGCCTGTTTAGCTTCATACTCTATCTTTCCTTTCTTTATCACCTTCTTAGTCATTCTTTGTTGTTTTTTAAATCTTTCCCAGTCTTATAATTGCCCACTATTTTTAGCCGCTCTGAACGCATTAGCTTTTAATTTAATACTCTCCTTTACTTCCTTCGATAACCATGGCTGGTTATCCCTTCTCCTACAGTCTTTCTTTCTCATCGGAATATATTTCTGCTGAGTGCTGAAAAAGATATTAAAAATAATCCTCCGCTGTTCCTCAGCTGTCCTACCAACCAATCTGCGCCCCCACTCTACATTTGCCAATGAGCATCCTCGTCCTATCACACTCCCCTCTGTTCGAACAGAGGATGCAGGTTCGGGACCCTACTTTCTCACCCTCCAAAGTGGATAACCTCACACCATGCTATGATCGCTTGTCCTAAGAGGATCTCTCACAAGAAGCTCCCTAATTCTACCTACCTCGTTACTCAGTTCTAGATCTAAGATAGCTCGTTCTCTCGTAGGTTCCGTTACATACTGTTCAAGGAAACTATCCCGACAACATTCCAAGAACTCTTCCTCAAACCCACCGCGTTCGACTTGGGTCATCCAATCAATATGTAGGTTAAAATCCCCCATAATTATCGCCGTTCCGCTTTCACATGCATCAGTTATTTGCTTGTTTATAACCTGTCCCACCTCAAAGTTATTATTTGGGGGCCTATAGACCACACCCATCAGTGTCTTCCTCCCCTTACTATCTTTATCTCCACCCACAATGATTCCACATTTTGCTCTTTGGAGCCTATATTTTCTCTTACTACTGCCCTGATATCCTTAATTAACAGAGCTACTCCACCCCCTTTTCCTCCTATCTATTCTTCCTAAACACCTGATATCTCTGGACATTCAGTTTCCAGTCCTTGTCACCCTCCAACCACGTTTCTGTAATGGCCACTAAATCCATTTGTGCTGATTTGCGCCATCAGCTCATTTACTTTGTTCCGAATGCTTTGTGTCTTTATACCAGCCTTTATCTGGACCTTTATCTGTAGAAATGCTACTAACCTCTCTCATGCCCCCTACTCCTTTAATTTGTGGAACATCTTTAACATTTACCAGCACATGTACCCTCTCCTTTACTTGAGATTTTGTAATTTCCCCACCTCTGCACCACCCCCCGCCTCCCCCAATAAGTTTAAAGTCCTATCTACAGTACTGGTTATATGATTCCTCCCTCCCTCCTACCCACACCACCCCTCTCCCCTCCTCGCTGCCTGCTCTCCTCCCCCCCCCCCCCCCCCCTCCACTCCCATCTGGCTCTTCTTCCCCCCAACAGTTTGCTGCAGACCTTGGGATTTTTTGGTTTTAATAACTGAGCAAAAGTTTGAAGGCCTTTTTGAAGTCCATGGAGCATTTGAGGCTTCCAGTCTACAACATAGACTATAATAACAGTCGACAATGCTGTTTGAGAAATATTACTGTGCACAAAACTACTGTGTTAAATTATACAACAGTAACTGGGCTTCTAAAAATAGTTATTTTGTGATTTTTGGAAGATGTGGCAAGATACGATGTAATTGCAAATTCTTTCTTTACCAGAAGACAGTTTGTCATTTACCTTTTAATCTCTTTGCAGCCCTGCTACTATTATAGGTTCAGATTTCCCAATTCCATTCCATTGACACGCAAGAGCATGTTTTCTATTTCAGATGTTAGATGAGAGTTGTAATGGGAAAATTAATTGTACTGAGAAATCACTGAAGTACGACTCTGTTGTATGCATATATTTGGCATTGCGTCAATCTATTGCTGAAAGCACAGTTATAATCCCATAGTGGTAGTTCCTGTTGCTGTTCACAAAGCTACACAAACTATCTCTAACAGATATGTCACTCAGAAGTTAAATGATGTTTATTTAAATGCATATGCCATAAATTGTGCATAAAACAATGATCAACAAATGATTGGTATTACTTCAGAAATGCTTGATTTATAAACTGTTCATGTTTTGCCTGTGTGCTTTAACATTGTCAGAATGACAGAATTTGAATTATTGCTTTCAAATTTATTAGACATCACTTGGTAGAAGCTAAATATTTGCTAAATATGAAATGTTCGATTTTTTTCTTTAAAGTTTAGATTTTCACACTTTGAACTAATTTAATCAACACCAGTGAATGTTTTAGTTCTGATATTAAGTTGTCTTTTTGTAAATCATTGTGCAGTTATTACATAAATCTTCTATGCATTTTCTTCTGAGTAAAGTTTTGACAGGTGAGCTCGTCCTGTTTATTCTAAGTGGTTAACGCCTCTTAGAATAGCGGGAAGGAATTTAACGTTGAGCATGTTAAGTTTTGGAGGATAACATCAGGAGCAATTTATACCCCATTGATAATCTAACCTTCAATTAAGGTTTATTTTCTATCTCTCTCCCTCCAAATTACTCAGTCTGTTTTATCCTTTGTGAATTTGCTCTTGGAATATGAGTAACACCACTGAGCCAATATTTGTTTCCCATGCTTGGTTGCTTTGAAAGCATTGAATCAAGGATTACAGTATAGCACTGGCATAATGTACCAAGTGGCTGGTTTCACTTAGGGCAGTAGTGAAGTCGTTGGGTTTTTACAAATATCTTGACTGCTTTTATCGTCATTTATTGAATTCTATTTTATAACTTGTAGGGATGACCTCTGCATTGCTAGTTAAATACTATAATCATAAAGTTTCTAGTTGAACTGGTGCAAACCTTCACTGACATGATGTGAAAACCTCTCCATTTTTCACCTAATGGATATACTTCCTTACTGCCATAGTGATATAACTTTAACTGAACTACTTTGCTTATTGTACACAACTTAAATACATCTGCACATCTTGCTGTCCTTGTGCTATGCCTGTGATAGGAAGAATGTGTGTATCACCTGAGCTTTGTGGGATGCAAACAACTGCTGGATACGGATTGATATGCTCCATAATGTCAGACACCTTCATATCGAAAACTCTCAACACCACGAGATGATTTAATATCCACATTCTCTAAGATATTTAGAACAAGAGAACAGGTGTGACTCCATTCCTGTCCTGCTCTCTCAGATTCCAGTGGCACCAATGATGAAGGGCTTTGGGACAAGCTCAAATCTGTGACCCAAAAGCCATGCACCCAGATCATCAAATTTGAATCTTACAGGTGCCATACTTATTTGACTAGAATAATAAAAAAAATGCAAAATTTTCAGTCAGATATTTTAAGCCTTCATTACTGTTAATATCACCTTGTATCACAGTAGAAACGAGAAGAATATTTGCTACTTGAATCTGAAACTGGCCTTGATGCCCATCATCAAGAATGTGAGATGGCTAGAGAAGGCCTACGAAATCCAATGCCAAGCAAACCAGCATGGCATGTGCAATTGCTTCTAGACCACCAAGACCAACTATGGACCAAAAACAAAAGGTTGCTCACTACTCGGAGCTAAGGATGCCAAAACTCAAAGATGATGCAATCATCTAAGACTGTCGAAAGGAACGTTACATAATCTTCAGAATTGGGAAACACTTGTATCAGAAAGAAAATCTAAGCAAAATTCCTCTGCAGCTTTAGTGGTCAGATTTGGATATGCTGCAAACTTCTGTCTGATATACAGAAGACTAACTAGTCATGTAGTCTGGGTAATATTGGCATAGACATCTGTAATGCCAGTAGTCAGCAACACTGTCTTTGATCTCTGACAATAACATTAGCAAGAGGAGATACTACCTCCCAACTCCTGCAGTGCCATTACTGTTTCATTTTTCAAGAAGAGTGATGAATCAATTTATGCAAATGGTTGAGGTTTATCCGTTTTGTCCACTGGGGAAGATTCTTGCACAAATTTTTCTGAACTGCCTGGTATCTGTCACAAAGACATCTTTCTAGAGATCCAGTGTAGTTTCTAGCATTACAGTGGAATCACTGATCTTCGTTGCTTGATGAATCCAAGAAAAATATCTGGAATATCACAAAGAATGGTACGTGGCCTTTTTTGATCTGTCAGAGGTATTTGATTCCCTCAGGAACAAAGCACTTCAATAAATGCTACAGACACTTGAATATCCAACAAAACTTTTTGTCTCCTGAAACTCAAGGCAATAATTGTCTTTGACAGTGGATTGGAGATGAAGGCCTTTTGTATCTGGATGGGTGTCAAGCACGATTGCATGATTGTGCCAAATCTTTTCATTTTCTACCTCTGCCTATTGACAGAATCCATTAGCAACTAGCTTGCAGAAAAGTTATGATTTAGTTTCAACTCAGCAGGGTCACCATCAAAGCATCGAAGAAGTGACCCAGCACAGAATCACTGCTTTGACAGTCAAGATCTCCATAAGACTAAGGCTTTAGTCTACGACACTTTTCACTACCTTTTATATATTGCAGTGAGACTTGGATTACCTGCCAAAGGCACCTCTATACACAATGAAGAATTTTCAGCAGTGACGTCCCTGCAACACATTTAGTTAAGTGGGAAGACAAATGAACAAACTTCACTGAAGCCAATTCCTCTGGTCTAGTAACCATGATCATACAAAATCAGTTTCATTGGCATCAGAACAATTAATCTGTTTCTGAAGCAGATACTCTGCTCTCAACTTCAGGATGGCACCTGAGCATAAGGAAGGCAGAGGAAATGTTGCAAGGGCGCACTGATGGTCTCGTAATGGGGATTAGTTGGCCTCTATGCGTGGGAGGAACTTGCTGCCAATTGTGCCACCTGGTGGTGTCTCCTTTCACGAGCTGCAAAGGATTGATGCCAACTCACCTGCATTCACCACAACAGAAATGCAGTATATGGCCCAAATTCTTCCCCTGCCCATGAGTTGCAGAACAACGGATATCCTCAGCATTGGCTTTTAGTACCCCCCACCAAATATTTCAGAACCAAAATCACAAAACATGAGTTTAGTGCCACAACTTCTCGCCATAAAAGACAAATGAGTGCTTGAAACTGTAGAAAACAGAACAATAGAACAAAAACAGTTTGTATTTATTTAGTGTTTAACGTAGTAGAATGTCCAAAAGTACTTGGCAGGAGATTAGCAAAGTTTGACCAAAATACATAAAAAAAAATATAGTAGGGACAGTGCAGGGGGAGGAAAAGAGAGAGGAGCACTGATAACTCAAGTTGGAATGGCTGGTGGAGATTAGAGTTAGGGAGGTTAAAGGTCATGGAGAGATATAAAAAAAAGGGTGCGAACACTAGAAATGAAGAGAAAATGACACAGTGAGCAGGACCTAAAAACAAGAGCATGTTGTTCAAAGTTTATTTTGATAGTGGAGGAAATGGTTGATCTTTAAATAGGTACTGTTGCTCAATTACATTTAGTTATTCAATATGCTTGATAAGAATTGATGGCTTGAAAGCTGCTCTTCGTTCTTCAGTGAAATTCTACAGGACAGTCTATCTATTTGTACATCAGTGTGAAGTATGTTCTACAGGAATGCAATATGCAATATCTTTACCCATTTGTGTTTTCTTGGATTAAAAAAAGTGAAGGAACTACTTTCCAGCTCAATGGCTGAAAATTATGTTTGGGCTCATCATTACTTGTACAAATAAGAGTGTGATATATAGTTTGACACAGGTTAGATGGGCCCCAGACCTCTGAATGTTTAAACAGATGGCTGCAGTAGTAAGCTTTATAAGGAGTGGAATAGACTCAGTTTATGAGCGAAATCAGTTGACAAAATGTACAGTTTTATTACTGCTACATGAAGTTTGAAGCTTTTTTGCCAGTACAAAATATTTTCGTATGTTTATTGAAATATAATAGTTTTTAATGGTCAGTGAAACTTGTGTTATTTAATTTGACAATAAGTTAATATAATTGTAAACGAGTAAATTGTTGTGAAATAGATCTGCTTGCATTTGCTGTTCACTGTCTTTTAATCTTGCTTGTAGAATTTGTGGTGGTGGTATGTCTTTTTAGTGTTGTTTCAACTTTACTCTCGAAAGATGCGTTGTGTTGTTGTGTAGCTTGTCCCAAAGTATGTGACATTTGTGCACTGTGACAACCTGAATTTAAATTTGCTGAATCTGCAGCCACACAGTTTTCTGTGTTCATAACAAACAAATCTCAGCTTATATTTGGGGTTCTGTTAGTTGTAGACAAGATCCAGGTATTACAAGCACTTTCAGTTCCCCTTCAAAGCTAATGTACAAGAATTTAAGGAGTTTGTTGAATTTTGCTCTTTTTCTCAGTGACTCTTTGTCCGAGTTTTAATTGATTTTTCTTTCATTGTGCAAAGGAGTGAGAAATACTAACCTACAGCTATCTTTTTTTTGTTTCTCCTGACCTCATGGTCTTAAAATATACCAGAAAATGTCCCTCTAACATTAACCTTGTGCAAAATTCGTAGCAGCCTTGGCTGACAGGGAATGCTTTTTGAATTTCTGTCTTTTAATATAGCATATTCTAAGTTTGTTCTCATCAGGAGAAATTAGTGGAGTTTATTTTCTGTGCATGTAGCTCGAATCTTATTTCCTGTGCATGTCCTTTCAGGCAGCACCTTTTGGTGACCGAGCCTTCAACTGTCTTGGCTACACAATCAGAAAACTGTGCTTAATCCTTCAAGCTGTGCTAGTTTGTCATGGGTCAGCTTGGTTTTGTGGAAGCAAAATTGACTCTGGTTATGAATTCCATTGGGTTTAGTATAAAATCTCAGTTGATGCAATGCAGTGTTGGGGGTGTTGCCATGCAAATCCAATATGAAATGATGTCCTCATGCACTCACTATTTTATTCTTTTCTGTCTCATTTTCTTTTGTGCCTGCTGCTATATGCCCATATAGTAGTGTGATGGCACAAATACTTTCAGTCTTCCAGTATTTGATCCATGTAGCTCTTCTTGATGTGGAGCATGTGATAAATGTTGGCATGTTCTTATTTCATTAGTGGGAGTGTGGCATTGTTATTTTAGGTGTTAATTTTCTATCAGTCCTACTGTTGTCCTGTTTGTACACTTATAAATTATTGCATTCTGAAGTCTTTCTCACAAACTGAGGATAAAAGTTGAACTTGCATTTTATAGGTTCAATACTAGATCACAATGCACCAAGACACAGGCAAGAAGCCTGCATTACAAATTTTTAATTAGCACAAATTGGTAGTGTAGAGATAAGTGACAGATCTAATATTGAGTTGGTAGCTAAGATTTCTATTCAGCACAAAAAATAAAATTGAACTATTCTGACCATGGAAAATTTTGGTAGAACTAAGATTGGCACTCAGCTCATCATGGTGAGATTTTAGTATTTTAAAAAATTAATATTGTGAGAATCAGAACAATTTACAAAAGAAATGTTGGGCTGACACAAAGAACATAATTACTACAGCATCACCAAAACCATTCTATAATCTGCAGTTCAAGAATCTCCTTTTTTTACATGCGTGATGTTTGTTCTTTGGATATAGTCCACGCTGGCAAGGTAACCTTTGAAAGTGATAGTACTCCCAAGATGGTGTCAGGAAGCAAATTCCTAGTTTGTAACTTAGTGAACATGATCAAATGATTAAGGGCAAGTCGGGATGATTTGTGGCATTAGAAGTGCATATGTATCATTGCTGTTTGTTTCTGTCTCAGTATTTGAGATCGCACGGCTTGGGTCTGCTGTAGCCGTAAGATTTTGATTTGCTATAGTGCATCTTAAAGATAAACCTCTCTTTCCATTGATATACATTACAAAGTTCATTGTCTGCATTGCTGGTGAAACAGGCTAGTTGAACATGGATGATATTGAGTTTATTGACTGTTGATATTGTGTCCACTCAGTAGAATGTTGAGCATTCTATCACATTCTGGGATGTTGGATAATAGATACAGATATTGAAAATGATCACAATTTAAATGACTAGCCTGTGGAAAAGCTAATTGATTAAACTGAGCACCCAGTTTAATCTATGGGTATTGGTGAGGATAATTTTTTTGTGCTTGTTTGTTGTTGAGTCCATTTTATAGGTTACTTGTTTTGCAGCAATTGTTTTTGCAACTCAGTTGTTGCTAGAGCACTTTGGATGGCATTAAGCATTAGGCAGTTATTGTGGGCTCAAACTCTTAATCAGCTTAACGCTGAGCTTGTGATCTGAGGGGTATAAATTGTATCCCAGTAACTGCTCCTCATATTGGAAATTGGTTTTTTGGTTTCATTTGAATGATGATCGATGTAGTTCAGCATTTGGATTTGGGATCAAGTACGTGCATACAATCTTTCTCAGTTTAGCATATTAGACAAATCCTGGCAGAAACATCAATATTTCCTAACTATCCATATATAGAGATTTGCTATGTGCCTGATTCTCATTTTGGGAGTAGAATTTTAATGAAAGTTGCGTTGCAGAGGTTGATGAGTTAATAGGAGTCATTGTTGAGAAATGGATTAATTCTTTGTATTGTCAAATGGAACAGCTGTGCCTTAAGTTTAGATAGTCTCTGCTTTATGAGCATCATTTGGACATTACTGAAACAGATCCATGCTGAAATTGAAAGTTCAAATATTTAAACAAAACAATGTTATGTCTGTTTAGTTTACTAAATGAGTAATAATATCTGTTGTGGATATAGAAATAGTTTTGAATACATCTTTTTGCAAGCCTAATAAAAGTTCAATTTTTCAGACAGCTCAGTGTTGAAATTACTATATATAAATGTCAGTTATTGGATGACCTTGTTGCCATACGTAAATACTTATTGACAATTAGTACTGCAACATTTGTGCATTATGCGGACTGAACAACTGTATACCGATGCTTCATTTTCTATAAAACAAGCCATAATCTATAGTTTCTGGATTTCTATTTGTGTCGGAATTCTTTGAATTGGGTGTCAGAAATGACCAGTGAATTGTGGTGTCACTTGATAATGTTATGACTTGAATTGTCATATTACATTTTGGATTAAATTCTGAATTGTTTGCTGGTGCTATGCTGTAGGTTTATGTCAGTCCGTAACTTAGTTTCACAGTCGTTAATTATGTTTAAATTGGATGCAGCAGAACATATTTTCAGTATGTTTGTGTGAAAAATGAATTAAATGAAATAACTCTGAAATGATTTCTGATTCTGTTCCCTGTGAGGGATGGATGTTCATTGGCAACGTGAGGTTCCTCAATTAGTGGAAAAATATGATCAAATCCACTGTTAATCACATACTGTCACAAAATCTTCTTTAACCTCAGATTATTGCTATTTCATCAATCTGATATTTTTGTCCTAAATTTGTATTACCTTCCTTACTACCTCTAAGTCAAAAGCGCCAATCCAATTTCTGGCATTTCTATAGATATTGCCCTCTCTTAACTAGACGAAGAATGTTCCATCTTCCTCTGGAGAAAGATGGGAAGCGATTAATCAACCCCAGCTAGTTTCCAACCTATACCATCTGTTAAAGGATAGCTGATTAAAAAGTTTAAAGTAGGTTTAATATTACATAATGTAAAACTATTCAAGAGAATTCAATTCATCCTCTATCCCCTGCAGTGTTATTGGAGTTGGAATAAAACTTTGCATGGCAGTTATGAATCTGAGTGTAGTTTTAGATGCACTGAAGGGAAGATTGAAAAGCCACTCCTGCAAAAATATGCAGCAGAATAATTAAGTGTGAGATCAATTTTAAGGCAGTTTCATTTTGATCAAATCTATTGTATGACTTTATCAGCAGAGAAGTCTATATCTGGAAACAGTGATGGAAACATTTTGGACAATGTTTTTAGGCAGTTAAATAATTCCAGATGGATGTAACCCGTGTGCTGTGCTTGTCCTATTTATCAAGGGACAGTTGTGAAATTCTTCAGTCCTTAATATTTCATGTTGATGTCTGAAGCAAAATTATGTAGATTCGTGGAAATCAAAAGGCTTAACAATTGCAAACAATTTTGAATCGAACTGAAGTGTTGGCTTTATTATAAAAATTAAAGTTTCATTTAATTTCTTGTTTTTGGCATCTTTTACGGTTTTAAAAAATGATAGGGAAATTAGCCAGTTGGAGCAGAATATGTGCCAGTGTGCCAATCTTCACGTTATGAGGTATTTGCATAAAATGTGCTTTTTAATCTATTTTATGTAGTGGAACTTCTCCCTTGGCATGTCTGAATGCTATGCTTCACACTAATTCTCGTGCAGATGATGGAATGTTTTACAGACTTCCAGGGCGGATGGGTCTTTATACGTTGAAGGTAAGAACTATTGTACCATTTTGTTGCAATCACTCTAGGAATTTCCAAGCTTAGTATTTGTGAGCACCACAAGTGGATACCATGGTCTCTGGTGACCTATGTGAAAAATAAAGGCACAGTCACTTTTAATATATATTCAGTTGCAAATATTCACAAATCTTCCAATTTAGGATTTAGCTTGAAATGTGGCAATAGAATCAAGAACCTCAATTCCCAAAGCTCCAGACTCAAAATCAAAACTGGAGAATCAATAAGTAATAAACAAGCACAGATTCAGTTACTGGGGCTTCAGGGATATTGAGATTCTAGGGTCACTTGTAGCCCACAGACTGCAGATTAGATACATCTGCTGTCTTATTTACAGTGCTTCTACTTTTAAAAAAAGCTGTCTTATTAAATTGAAAGGCTTAAATTTCAATGTTATTTTAAGGGGACAGTTGTTATAGAGGAGCTACTTTTAGAATAAAGTGTATACTTTTTTTATTCTGCACAAATAAACTCATTCACCAATTGTGCCCTCCCCCTACTCTCAGGTCCACTCAGCAGGAATATCTAGTGATAAGTTGCCCTGAGGGCACTGATAGTTTGAGAAATATTGCTAGTTTTCTTTACCATGACTTTATATTAGGAATTTGTCTGTTGAAGACATACAGAATACAAAATAACGAGGTGGTGTGTATAATTCAATCATAAGTTGAAATCATGTTCACTAATACATTTTGATCATGTTATTTGTTCTATAGCAATGATTGTTTGGCCTGAAAATTAAAATGATATGGTTGCAAGAACTTTTTGGAAGAGGCTGTGCCCTCCAAGCACTTATTCCACCCAGTATCATATTACTGCACAGCTGCAGAAAGATATTTTTCAGTGTGTCCCTCCTACTCCCACTGATCTTCAGGCTCTTTTGTTCATGAAGAAAATTTGATGCATCTTTAAAGACTCCATTCTGAGGCAGATATAGTAATTGCATGTACTCTGAATGCTGTTGCATTTTCCACCTAACATCCATACCTTTTTCTCACATGAAAACCATAAAGCTTTGTAGAAGACTTGCATCGTTCCTAGGCATTGAATATGTTCTGTACTTGTTTCATTAACTTCTATCTGCAAGCTTATGTTATATTTTTTCAAAGACGTTAGTATGCTGCAGCTAATGTCCATTTAAACAGAACTGATTCAGACTGTTTTGGATAAAAGAGCTTGTTTGGTGCCAAATTATGATTTTAAAACCAGATTTAAAGCACCTGACTTAACCTGGAATATCAGTGTCTGTTGTGATTTAGGCAATAATACTTACTACGTAAGTACTGTTGTTTGATAGATTCTTTCAATTTTAAAGAATAAAATTTGCATACTGCGTGTTCTCACTTTTTTAGACCGAACTTAGATTGCTTAGAGTGGGTGTTTTCCTGAGAGTAAATAACTCTCAAGTGGAAGGCATGATTGAAGTATGTAAAGTTGAGGGACATACAGAAGGCAACTTTTCCCTTAGAGAGATCAATGACCAGGGGAGATGGATTTAAGGTAGAAGGTTTAAAGGGGATCTGAGAAAATGCTTTTTCATACACAATGATGGGAGTCTGGAACTTAGTGCCTGAAAGGATGGTGGAGGCAGAGACCCTCATAACATGTAACAAATATTTTCATGTGTGCTTACAATGCCAATGCATAAAAGGTGATGGGCCAAATGCTGGAAAATAGGATTTGAGTCATTAGGTGGTTGTTTTGGCTGGCGCAGATGTGATGAACCAAAGGACCTTTTCTGCAGTAGACCTCTGACTGTGAAAGAGATGTGGATATGGTGCTGCTACTCTTGTGCTTCAGCTTTATTTATGGTCCTGTTGAAAAAGATGAATGTCCAAGAACCTTGGCCACAAAATGGAAAACAAGAGGTGATTAAGTAATTCCAAACGTAGATTTTAAAAGCATTGAAATAAGGAAATGTTGAAGGCAGTAAGAAGTCCCAGAACTTTAAAAGCTTTACATTTCTAGGAATTAAGGAGTTGGGGTGCAAAAACTGCCATAGATGTTGCTTTGAACACCAAAGAGGAAAGTTTTTTGCAAGGGGGTACTTGAAGCTTAGACTGAATGAAGGTAACATTAGTATCAGTAAGGACAGAAAAAAAAAATACATGAAGAGATATGTTGGAAGTTGGAAGTAAGAAAGGGGTCAGCTGTTAGATGTCAAACTTTTTTGTGCTCTTTAGAAGTAAGAATCAGTCCTTGACATATCTTTGCACATATGAGTGCAGCATCTTAGTTTTATTAGAGCACTATTAAAAGTGGATGAGGGGGGAAAGTTTGCCAAAGGGCAGCTTCAGGCTTGGTAGAGTTGAGAAATTGTTTGAAGTTGAAATAAATAGATCCAGATTGATTTGCAGAGAGGTAAAGTTGGCACCATCATGGTCATAACTGGTACTATTAGTTGCTAGAAACCTGAAACTGTGACACATTTGAAGAAGCCATATTCAGTCCATGGAGGAGACCAAAATTCAGTCAGCTATTCCATTGAGAAGGCTAAATAATGGACAAGCTATTTAAGCGAAAAATGCCATAGATATAAAGAAGGAACAGAAGGAAGACCTCTTTGGAAACATGTCTACTTTGAAAGTAAGATACTTTAAAAGGATGAGTCATTGACTGCAGTGTAGAGATAGTTGTGCAGAGTGTTCATAGTTACCATTTATAATAGCAACTTTTTTAGGTGTACGAAATGCTAGAAACTATCCATGAAATGCAAGGAAACAACCATTGGGTTCAGCAAAGATTATTTCAGGAAGAGCATTGTCTTGTCAAGAGCATTGGCTCAGCAACAACATGGATAGTGAAATAGCTATGCTGAAGCCATGTTTATCACATCTGTAAAAGGTTGAGTATTTGGAATCATTTGAATTAATCACTGATCTCAACTTTGAGCTGTAACTTTCAAGCGATAAATTGGTATTCCATCGAGTCTGTGGCAAATGCATATTTTGATTGCGACTAATCAGTTTCTGTGACATCTTTAACTTAAGCAACATGCTTAAATAATTTTTTAGAAGACTAAATCAATGAGTTGGATATTTGCAGAGATGTGACTTATTTGAATTTCCAAAAGGCCTTGGATAAGACACCCCACAATAGACGAATAAATAAACTTAGAGAAGGTGGAGCCAGGACAAGTAGCAAAATGAGTTGCTAGTTAGCTTCTAGACTGGAAGCTGTAGGTGGATGTAAAGTATTATCAGTAAGGCTGGGGAGTAATGTCTCAAGGATTACTGCTTTTCATAATTTAACAATTTGGACTTAGGATTCAAAAAAAAATTGTAAATTTATGTATGCCACCAAAGTAAGCAGGAGTTGCCAATATTGAGGAAGACTGCAGCAAATTATAGGAGGACATTAATAAACTTGCAGAGTGGAAAAATAATTGGCAAATTAAATTCAGACCAATAATCATGAGGCGGAACATTTTGGTCAGAAGAATAGGGAAGTCGTATGTTACAGGGGAGGTGCAAATCTGAGTGGAGTAGAGGAACGAGGACATCTCCAGTTAGCAAGGCCATAAAATCTGGCTTTCTAGCAGGATGGATTTGAATGTGGAAAAATAATGTTAAACCTGTACCTAACTTCAGTTGGACTACATGTGGTTTGGTTGATAAAGAAGGTAGAGGCACAAGAGAGGATGCATTATAGGTTTACATGCATGATACCAGAAAAGCTTAGGTGTACACATCAGGAAAGGATGACAGGCTGAGTCTTGTCTCTCTTGGTGGTGGCGGCGGGGGGGCCTAAGAGGTTACTTAGTAGTTCTTGAAAATTGAAAAGTTTTGATAGGATGAATTTGATGAGACTTTTCTTTTGTGGACTCCATAATAACGAAAGGCCATCAATATAAGGTAATCACCAAGAAATCCAACACTGAATTTGAAATAAACTTCTTTACCCAAAGAGTGGTAAAGATATGGAACTCACTGCCATGGAGCGGTTGAAGCAAACAGTATAGATATTTTTAAAGGGAAGCTAAATACGCATTTCAAGGCGAAGGGAATAGATGGATAGAATGGTAGATTTAGATGAGGAAGAATGATAGGAGACTCAGGTATAGCATAAACACCAGTATGGTCTGTTTGGGCTGAATATTTTTGGTGTATCCTATGTAAATACTGGCAGCCCATCTAAGTGGGTTGGCAATGTCATGCCCAGTTGATTGTGAAAGAAGTTGATATGTCACTACAGAAGCGAAAAGAGAACTTGTTTCTCTCCTCTCTTCCCCCATTTCAGCTATCTACCCTAGAAGGTTTGTTTGATTTTGGTTTCTAAAATGGGAATCAATGTTTGTATCAATTAATAGTATTAGACACCCAACGAAGAATAGAATGAGTTCTTGGAGAAAAACATTGCTGTTTTTCTCAATGAAGTACCATATTCTGAGATCACTGAGTAAAATGGTGGAGTATGACAGACCAGCTTTGGAAAATTCCAATCATAGTTTTCTTCCTCCCTCCTGTATGGTGGAAATATCTCCTTGCTGAAGACCAAGTTTTGATTGCTTTTTGTTCTGTAATAATTTTAACAACTATCCTTCACTTTATAATACTGGTAGGGAAAGGATTTTTTTTTTGTTTTGCCACTTGTATCCTACTTAATGTGTTGTGACGTTTTTGTATTCTGAAAATTAATGGAAATCAAGACAAGTCTCCTCTATCTGCAGACCTGCATCCTTTGGGCCTTAAAAGGAAGTAGCTGCAGAGATGATAAATGCTTTGATTATAATCTTTCAAAATTGCCTAGATTTTGGGAAAGAAAACCATCAACGTACCATTATTCAGAAGAAAGAGGGTGACTGAAAGTGGGAAACAAAAGTTAACGTAACATCCGTCATTGGGAAAATATGGAATCCATTCATTATTAAAGAGGTAGTAATCAAACATTTAGAAAATTTAATGCAA
Source organism: Sphyrna mokarran (assembly GCA_024679065.1). Classification (NCBI taxonomy): domain Eukaryota; kingdom Metazoa; phylum Chordata; class Chondrichthyes; order Carcharhiniformes; family Carcharhinidae; genus Sphyrna; species Sphyrna mokarran. The sequence continues at coordinate 52,376,340 of JAGIQG010000016.1, forward strand.
TGAATCAAAATCAACATGGTTGTGTGACAGAAAATTGTGTTTGACAAATTTGAGTATTTTGAAGATGTAGCGAGAAGGTTCAATATTGGGAAATAATTGATATAGTGTATTTGGATTAAGTTGTTTGGTAGGTGCTACATAAAAGGTCATTGCACAAGAGAGGATTGGCTACCTAACAGGAAACAGTGAATTTGGATAAATGGATCATTTTCAGGTTGGCAAGCTATAGCTCATGGAATGCTGCAGAGATCCATGCTGGGAACTCAACTAATTGCAATTTGTTAATTATTTGGATGAAGGAATATCCTGTGTTGTAGCAGAATTTGCTAATGATGCAAAGACAGACAGGAAAGTAAATTGTGAGGAGGATACAAGTAATCTGCAAAGATGGGTTAAGTGAGAAGGCATAAAATTGGCAAATGGAGTGTAATGTGGAAATGTGAGGTTGTCCACTTGTGGAGATGCCGGTGTTGGACTGGCGTAAACACAGTAAACACAGTCTGATGAAGAGGGAAACCTCAAGCTTGAGAGTTTACTATCAAATAAATCAGTTGGACTTAAACTTGGTGCTGTCAGACGTTTTACTGTGTCGTCTACTTTGTCAGGAATAACAAAAAGCAGAATGTTATTTAAATGGAGAGTATCCACAGAATGTTACAATACAGTATTATCTGAATGCCCTTGAACATGAATTTCAAATAATTATTTTGTGAATATGTTAATCAGGCAAATGGATTGTTATTTATTATGAGGGGAATGGGTATAAAAATTGGGAAGTCCTGCTGCAGTGCAGGGTTTTGGTGAGATCACACCTGGACTATTGTATACAAATTTGGTTTCTTAAGGATGAATTTATTTGTATTAGTGGCATTTCAGAGAAGATTAACTGGGCTAATTCCTGACATTTAATGTGTGATGTGATTGAAGGAGGGTTGTGACTGAGAGTGAGGTAGATAAGGTGATCAAGAGTACAGAGGTGAGGGAGCCTCAACTTTTGTAGTTGTCCAACATATTAGCATTTCCTACCACTTGTGCGGCAGAAGTGGAGATTGTAGTGTGGATGAGCGAACTGATGAAGGCACTGCCGTACAAGAAGCCATTCAAGTTTTGGTGGGGATGAGGAGAGGGGAAAGATAGGAGTTAATTGGAATGCATTGGCTATAGGGAAGTGTGAATGTGGAGAACTTGGATTTCCAGAAGGCATTTGGCAAGGTGCTACATGCAAAATAACTTCTGGTAAAAGGAATTAACACATTATCATAGAAAGAAAACTGGTTAAGTCTAACTGGAAACTGCAAGTAGGCAGAAATGGGACATCTTCAAGTTGGCAACATGTAGTGAGTGGCATATCAGAGGGATTAGAACTGGAGCCTCAACTAATTGTCATTTGTATTAATGATTTGGATGAAGGAACCGAATGTCTCGTTGCTAAATTTGCTGATGACACAATGGTGGGTAGGAAAATAACTTGTGAAGAAGACTTGGGGAACCTGCAAAAAGATATAGATGAGTTAAGTGAAAGGAGAAGAATGGCATTTAGAGTATTATGTGGGATAATGTGAATTTGTTCACTATGGCAGAAAGACTAAAAAAGCAGTATATTACTTAAATGGAGAAAGATTGCTCAGTACAGGGAGATCTCGGTGTCCTGGTACTTGAATCATAAAGTTAGTATCCAAATAAAGTAAATGATGATGAAAACAAATGGAATGTTGTTGCATAGGGAATAGAATATGAAAGTATGGATATTTTGCTGCAGTTTTGCAGGGCATTGATGAGTCCACAAGTACGGTGGAATGTAATGTTTGGATTTCTTACTTAAGAAAGATAATTGTAATGAAAGCAGTTCAGAAGGTTCACTTGGCTGATTCCTGTGATGCCGGGGGGAGGAATCTTCTGAGGAATGGTTGGATAGGCTGGGCCCATATCCATTGGAATTTAGGAGAATGAAAAATGATATTGAAACATACCAGATCCTAAGGATCTTCATAGAGTGAATGCTGAAAGGATGCTTTCTCTTGTAGGGGAGACTAGAATCAAAAGGCATAGCTTAAAAATAAGGGGTCTTTCATTTAAGACAGAGATGAGAATTTTTTTTCTCTGGAGGGTCATGAGTTTGTGAAACTCTCTGAGATCAGTGGAGGAAGGGTCACTGAATATTTTGAGGACAGAGGTAGATTTTTGATTAACAAGGAGCCTAAGCATCCAGGGATGTGAGGAAAGTGGAGTTCAGGCTTTCATCAGATTGTCATGATCTTATTGAATGGTGGTGGAGCAAAATTGAAGGGCTGAATGGTCTATTTGTCCTAGTTCATATATACGTTCATTAACTTTGCAATTGAGTTCTTTAACCTAAAAGACAGTGATAATGTATTTACAATAGTAACAACTGGCATATATTTTCTAAGAGTCAAAAATGGCTTGTAATGGTGAAGACAATAGTTGGCTTGCAATGCATTGTTAAAATTTAAGCTTTGCTGTAGTAACTTGACACTACATATCCTCATGCAAATCTTGTATGTACCAGCTACTCCCTGCGTATTATTAAATATTTGAAATCTAATTATTTAAGAGAAAATGTAACATGATTTTACATTATGATCTTTTACATTTTAAATTTACAGTGAAAAAATTTGCTGTAAATACAGAAGCTGTGTCTGTTATTGGGTAGGGATTGGAATTGCTGATGGAAATGTTTCTAACTCTGTTTTTTGTTAATGCTCTAACACCCAGAAGTCAAATAACATATTGGTTATAGATCTGGGCCAGTAATCTGTTGAGGTTGTGACCTCAAAAGTTCTGCCATGGCAAATTCTAATTTGTTCATGGGATGTAAAAGTTGCTGGCGAGACTAGCATTTATTACCCATTCCTAATTAGCTAATTTCCCTTTAAGTACTGTGCTGTGCAGATACATGGATTTGGGCCTGTCTGTGGGAGTTTATGCATTCTCCCAGTGCTTGCGTAGGTTTTCTCCAGGTGCTCCAGTTTCCTCCCACACCCCAAAGATGTGCTCTTGGGCTGATTGGCAAAACAAATTCTCCCTAAATTGTCTCGCAAATTTGCTCCAATGCAGATTTCTATACCAATGCAGACTTCTACAAACATAGACAGGGATCATGCATGGAAGTGGGAACATCAAGGTGGCTGCGCGGGCTCATTGGGCCGAAGAGCCTGTTTCCCGTGCTGTTTTGTTCTATGTACCTCTGCAGTCTACATGAATTGGTAAATCCAGAGAGCCGTCTGGGGTGCTACTTTTCTGTAGCAATTTATAGTGGCTCATTCAATCATTTCAGAGGGCAACAAAGAGCCAGTCACGTTGCTGCGTGTCTGAGTGTGATGTAGGTTCAAGTCAGGTAAGGATGGCTTTCCTTCCCTGAAAGTAAACAAATTAAATGGGTTTTACAACAATCTGGCAGTTTCGCTGTTTCTGTCCCCAATCCCACTGCTGATTTGTAATATTTTTGTCAGCCTATCTATATTAAAGCCAATGTTCATCTGTTGATCTGTGAAAAAGTGAGTACCACCTTAATGATTGATCAGTGGGCATCGTGGAAATAATTGCATTACATTCTATGCACAAGGTGTATAAATTACACAGTTCCCCTGATTCAGTTGTCAGTATAAAAGGTTCCAATAATTACAAAATTTTGAGATCGTGAACTAACATTTCAGTTCTCCAGTTGTGTGAGGAGTTAGTACAGGTCCTACTTTTCTACGTATATAGTTTAGCAAAACACTTTCTCAGTTTTTTCACTTTTCAGTAATGGCATCTGGTATTGTTACTGTTCAATACTGGCGAGGCGCAAGCCCCAATTGCGCGCCTGCACCCCCTGCTTACGTTTTGTCAAATGATAACCTCTAAGGTACAACGTTTCCCTTTGGAAAGTCAGGATATGATCATCAAGTTATGAGAAAACACTACAGAAATTTGGCATTGCTATCTAGAAAAGAGATGCTAAAGTAATGTACAAAAATCTAAATTTATAATATTTTCTTTGATTAAAATTGAAAATTTTAAAACAAAGAACCATGTACAATGGCATTGCAAATAGGAGTGTAAATGCAAATACCTGAATTGTTTTGGTGCTGCAACAACTGGCGCATGAATGTCGGACGAGTATCGTAAGATGGAGTTCTTTACCCTGAACTGTCATTTGATCTTGTCAGTCTTAATTGAATTTTCACAGGCAACATGTTAGTTTTTCCAGTGTACTTAAGCATCATGACGTTTTCAGGTGCACTACAACAAGTGTAGTTTTCTATTATCAATAGGTCTGGTGCAAGAATTCAGAAGGTGTCCAATTATATTTAACTTCAATATTTTGCAACCTGTTTTTCCCTCCTTAATGTTCAGATTTTTTTCCTGCTGTACTCCATTTGTCCATTTGTTTTCTTTACTTGAGGCACAGTGATATTTTCCCTGACACGGCACCCTTCAGGGTTCTAATTGCTTGACTCAAGTGAACATGGCCTGTGTTTGAATGCTATATAGTATTGGAATCTTTGCTTCTGAATCCTGGAAACTTGCATTTTGGGACTGCAAACTGGGACTTCTGCTTATCCACGCTTTGTTCTTTTTTGTAGTCCATGTAGGCATGTTCCTGCTTTTTAATATAATCACTCATTATCTTATTCAGCCTCTTGATTTTGAGTTACTTGGTTTTTGAAATCTTAATATTAATACAAACAGGCCATTTGGCCTTTCTGATCTGAGCCAGTGTTGTTTTTGTTAGGGCATCCAGTTTACCCCACTCCCTTACGCCTCATATTTTTCTATTTTGTAATTTATTTTCTAGAAAGTAACCCCACTGTAGAAGACTCACTGAACTTTCATTTCAGTAGTACTTGTATCAGGACTTTTTCCTATTCTCACCTCAGTCCACTCCTACTACAACACTTCATCAACTTGATGATAACCATCACGTCACCCATTTTCTGCTTTAGTGAAAAAGCTGTAATATTATTTAGTGTCTCTCTATAAATGTTAAACCCTCCCTGATAACGATAATGAAAATACCCAATGAGAACAACTTGCATCTTTATAGCACATATAATGTAGAAAAATGCCCTAAATTTGGTGTACTCAAATGAATGAATCCAGAGCCATAAGAGCTATTTGGGAAAGGTGGTGTCAAGATTGGGCAAAGAGATTTAATTTAAGGTGGTTTTTAAAGGAATCTTTGAGTCTTCCCTTTGCTTTTATATTCTTCAATTTATTGGTTGTTCATTTTTCCAAATAAAGTTGAATATTACTTCCTTGAGTTTCAGAATGACAAGGTAATATCACAGACAATTCCAATATATAATGAATTTAAAAGGAAATTGCTGACAACCAAACAGTAATTCACTTGTGTAAAGTAACCATTCTTTAAAAATAATTTTAATTGTTTTGTGTTTGAAAATTGAGCATTTAAGTGGTAGAATTCTTGCTGTTTGTTACCTTTTATTATCTCCTTTATAGTTTGATTGAATCTTGTTTCCTAGATAGATTGATCATCTAGTGGAACTAATTGCTTCACAGTTTTCCAGTTATGTCTGCATTGCTTTTGTGGTGAATTGGAAATATGTTTTCTACCTGCTTTGAACAGTTGTATTTAGGTTTCTTCTTGTATCCAGCAGCTGAAACTGTGACGAAAGGTCATCAACCCTGAAAAAAACCTCTCTCTCCCTACAGACAACCTGCTGAGTGTTTTTGGCAATTTCTGTTTTTATTTCAGATTTTCAGCATCTACAGTATTTTGCTTTTGTGTTTGTACCTGAGAATGTTGTTCGCCCAAAGAAGAGTACTTGATATTGCTTGTATGAATAAGAGTCAATATTCCTTGTAATTATAAATTTTATTTTTGTAATTAAAATATTTTTATTCATAGATTTGTGCTGGATTATATGTAACTTATAGCTTCAAATCGTAGTGGATTCCAAACTTGGTTTCAGGGAAGCAAACTTATCAATTTGGTTAAAATAATGTGTCTGACAAGTGATACACTTTAACGTGATTTCAGAATGATACACTGCCTGGAGCATCCCGTGCAACTTTTAAAAGGTGCAAGTACTAAATGTAACACTTCCTTTTGTTGCTAAATGTTCTTAATATAGTTCCTCCTCTTATTCTCCCCACCCTGCAACACCTTCTCTGAAAGAGGATGTAGACAGTCTGCCTACCCCCTGCCTGTACCTCTATGAATGTACAACTTAGGAACAGAAGTAGGTCATTTGGCCCCTTGAGCCTGTTAAGCCATTTGATAAGAAAATGGCAGATCTAATTGTGGCCTCGGCTTTACTTACCTGCCTACCCCACATATTTTTTGACTTGCTTATCAATCAGGGATCTTAGAAATATTCAGTAACCCTGCCTCCACTATTATTTGGGAAGACAATTCCACAGACCGTCTTTAGAGAAAAAACATTTTAAATGGCAAATCCCTGATTTTTAAACTGTGCCCTTTGGTTCTAGCCTTGCCCATAAGGAGAAACATCAACTGTGTATCCACCGATTAAAAAGTCAGATAATTAAAGTAAATGACCATTCTGGTGTATCTTTCGCAAGTTTTCATTAGCTCTACAAAAAGAAAATTCCCCATCCTCAGTTTGGCAGCATTTCTAAAGCAAGGTGCAAAATTTATGTGGAGGGAATTGCTTTTGTCTGAACCTGATAACTCCAGAAATGGAAGGAAATATGGATGGAATAATGTTTTCAAGTTACTGTGAAGATCAACTTGCAGCTTTTATTTGCACATATTTTAAATACATATATTCCTTCCATTATTACAAGGATAGTTTTATTTCAAATATTCTCCTCTGCTATTCAAAATAGTTAAATTGCTTTTTAGTTAACCCAAAATACTGAAGGTAACAATTCTTCAATAGCAAACTTTTTCATGCAGCATTATATTCATTTCCATTATCAATCATTTGTAGCTTAATTATGTTTATTCTTCAGAGAATAATTTATTTTTAAAATTTTGATTAATTTAGAAAGATGCATTATTATGGCCCAAAAACATGCCCATTGGTGATGGTGAAAGTTATGATGATGGACCTGACTTGGAGAGCTGTGACTCTAATGAAACCAGTACTACAGGCGAAGAAAATGATGGTATGTGAAAGTTTGCTTAAAACCATAAAAACCAAAGCAGTAATCATCATATGCCAATTGTTGAATAAATTTAGATAGGATTATCTGCTTATGAAATCCAGGAGGAACCATCAGTTGAAAAATTGCCACAAAGGGATTTAGGGAAGTCATCAGAAGAAATTATTTTATAATGAGGTTCTTAGAACATGCAAACTTTGCCAGAGGGAATTGAGGAGCCATTGTGCCTTTTAAGAGAATTGGCTAACTATCTAAAGCAAAGTACAAGGCTGATGGGCAGCAGGGCTATGAACTGGCTTTATCATTTAAACTATAGATTTGTCCATTTTTCTAAACTTGTGTTGGAGAATGATTGCACTAAAGCCTGAAAGGGAAATGCACATATTCAAGGCATGAAACGTGCTATGTTTTTGGAGGTGTCCTGGGTTTGCAGAATACAACTTGGTGAATTTTAAGCATTTTTGTAATTTGCAATTGATTTTTTTTAATGCTTTTATAAAAATGGAAAACTGAAATAGATTTTAAAACCATATTGAACAAATTGCCTTTGCGATTTAGTTGCATCTGTGAATGCTAATTGCCAATATTGATGAAGCAGTGTGTGTGACGAACAAGAGAAGGGGGGAGCAATCTAAACACTTTCCTTCACTCCATAATTAGCGTCACCGGTGTCTGATGAGAGTTCCTCAAATGCGTCATGTTCCACTGATATTCAAGGCAAACAGGTGTCTCCTGGCAAGCAGAACAGTCACAAAGCAACGCAGCAGGTAAGTGAGATCCTTTTTTGATAAATTTGTACTGCATCAGGAACAATTCACAACCTATCAATTTTAGAAACTGTTAAGGATGTGGAGTTTTGCCTAAATACTTTAGGCAATAATAACTGATGTGCATCAGTGGAAAACCTATTGGCGAATGACTGCTTAAAAATTGAAATGTAAGCTGGCGCTGAGCCTTGATTGCTTGTAAGGCTTTCTGGTTTCCTCCCCAGAGCCGTGTTGCTTAGCAGCACTTAGCAGTATTAGCAGGTTGCATAGCTGTACTGGATCTGAAAGGGCTACAGAAGAGTTAGACTGTGCTTTTGTATCTAATAATTAAATGGATTTGTTTTTCCAGATGCAGAGCCCCACAAGTTAAGATGCCTTCCTGAATGTTTTGTCCAAAGGAGTGATTTAATTTTTTGCTATTTAACGTGCAAGCTACTCGACTAGATTACCATCCATCTAAAGATATTATACACTTACAAAATAAAAATAAAATTAAATATGTATAAAAGAATCATGAGAAGTCAGATTTCACCCATCAACATTGGATGGCTGTTATACTGAAGTATTCTGGAGCAGTTGTGCTATATCCATTTACAATGTTTTCGTGTTACAATAGAACAGTTTTCAAAAAAAAACTAAATTCATTCTCTGCTTGTGAGCTTTGCTGAAAAGGCTACTTATTGCTCATCCGTATTTTGCATTGAGAACGTGATATACTGCTTTGCACTGCTGCAACTTGAGTGGCTGAAGATGCTTTCACAGTGTAGTTAAGGAATAGGGTAACTGATGGATTGTATGATGAAACTAATCAGAATAGGGTAATTGATGGATTCATTGGTATTAGTTCAAATCTTTGAGAGGTCAGCTTTTTCAAGTCACAAACATTTATGCCATTGCTGATATGGAAATTGTTCGCAGAATGGAAGAGAAATATCAATTAATTGTATGCTAACTTTGATTCTCTAATTTATTCTTGTGCAAATCTAATTTGTTTGAAATGTCCTCTAGTGAAACAATTTGCACATTAAAATCAAGATGTGTGTTGGGTGCGTTGAATCAGAAATATATGCTTGTACATTGTGTACACATCACCTGTTGAACAATCAAGATTTTCCTAATATAACACTGCATTTAGACATTCTGAAGATATTTCACAAAGTATTAGCAATAGGGCAAAGTGATGCACTATTTTAATCCATTTTTCTGAATGTTCTATGGCAATTTTTCTGTTTTAATTGGTTTACTCTTAATTTGATATTGTCATAATTAGCACAGAATTGAACTTGTTTTGGCTCTTTATTGCAAATTAAATAAAGCATAGAATAGTTACAACACAGAAGGAAGCTATGTGGTCCACCATGTTTGGTTATCTGCAAGAGCCACTTGTATGGCCACTCATACCCTGCAAAACTGTGTCGGCTATCAGAATTGTAAGAGAAGCAAGACTTAGATTTATAAAATTCTTTACTGTGTTTGTATCAATATTGGTATGTATCTGTCATAAGAATGTAAAGTTTAAAAACTATTCTCTTTGACCTGCAGGTGTTCATCCAATTAGCTACTAGATTTAATCCAGCTCACTTAATACTGAACACTGAATATTCTTGCAGTGCAGTTAATAATGTGGAGAATGTGCTCTGGCATAGGACAGTACTGAATCAGGGACTTTACACAATGTAAATTCTGCTGTAGCACCATCTTTTTCAGGATATACAGTAAATTCTGCCATTGCTAGTGACATCCCACATCCTGAAACTTATTTTTACAATTTGCTATTTTATGTAAAGCCAAATCCTGCAGATAAATGAGAGGGAAATGTCCAGTTGTGTTTTTGGATGAGGGAGCTATGTTGACCATAAGAAGGTACATCTGGAATTTTAGTTACTGTATAATCTGAGAAAACATTCCATGCTCATTCTTATTTTCTTGTACCCTCACTTCCATTATCTTAAATCTTTGGGAGAATCTTCAATTTTCTTCATGTCCTTGACCAGGATTGCAAAGTAGTTTGTATTTTGGTTGTTCAAATTAAGTGGACTTTAACATAGAATGGTCGATTACACATTTTATATTAAAAATGAAAGATGCGGGTGAGTTTGAATACAGTTTGACTTTCAATTCTGGAAACGCATATCCCCCTCTGGAGAACTTCATTCCATGATCTCTAACATCATAGTCCCTAAAACTAAACAGCTGACTTCTATCACCTTCCTAAAATTCATACACCAGTCTAGACTGGTCAATGTATTGTTACAACTTGTTCCTATCGAACTGAACTAATTTCTTCTCATTTTGGCTTACTTTTTCTTCCTTTGTTCAACCTCTTCCCAGCTACGTGGTACCAAAAGAGATGGTGGGAAAAATAGCAAATGCGCCAGTAATAATTTACCAAAATTCATTGGACTTTGGGTGGTTCCCGCAGATTGAAAAACAGCAAATGTGATGCTGTTGTGATAACAGGCCAGTTAGTTTAACTTCTGTATTGGGAAAAGTGCTTGAATCTATCATCAAGGAAAAAATAGCGAGATATACGGATATAAATTATCCCATTGGTAAGATGCAGCATGGATCATGAAGAGAAGGTCATGTTTGATTAATTTGGTGGAATTATTTGAGAACATTACATGTGCAATGGTTAATGGGGAGCCTGTGGATTTGGTGTGTCTGAATTTCCAGAAGGCATTTGACAAGGTGCTGCACCAAAGATTGCTACATAAGATAAAGCTGCACAGTGCTATGAGTAATGTATTAGTATGAATAGAAGATTGGTTAACTAACAGAAAGCAAAAGAGTGGAGATAAATGGGTGTTTTTGTTGTTGGCAATCAGTGACTAGTGTTGTGCCTCAAAGATCAGTCTTGGGACTGCAATTGTTTATGATTTACATAGATGATTTGTAGTTGGGGACCAAGTGTAGTGTGTATAAAAAAAAAATTAGCAGATGACACTTTGCAGAGCAAAGTGTGCAGAAGATACAAAGTCTGCAAAGGATATAGATAGTCTAAGTGAGGGAGCGAGGGTCTGGCAGGTGGAGCACAATGTTAATAAATGTGCGATTATCCATTTTGGTAGGAATAGCAGCAAAATGGACTGTTACCTAAATGGTAAAAAATTGCAGCATGCACCTGGGTGTCCTTGTTTGCAGTTGGTTTGCAGATGCAGCAGTAATTAAGAAGGCAAATGGAATTTTGTCTTTCATTGCTAGAGGGATGGAGTTTAAAATAAATGAGATTATGTTGCAGCTGTATAAGGTGCTGGTAAGGCCATGCCAGCAGTAGTAATAAGCAGTAATTAACAGCAAGAGGTGAAAGCTTAATTTGAACAGGCTCCTCACCACCTTTCTCAGACCAAGTCATGAAGTGACAACTCCAAAACATTGAAGATGGCCCTCAATACTTGCTGTGCACATCATTCTCTTCCCACCTACTCCTACCTCTCAAACATCTGTGTCCCTTGCTACCTTCATCTTTCTCTTTACCTTTCTCTTCACCTTTCTCTCTGCCTTTCTTTCTGTGTCTCTGCCCATCCTTATCCAAAATGGCTTCTTTAGACCCTTTTTAAATATCCTCCAACTTGAAAGCCCACTGTAGCCAATTTTTGGAAAACAGCCTATTTGTCTGTAACTTGTCAAGATTAAATAAGAATTATCCATTGGTTTTAAGGTAATTACACACACCATCAGTTTTTAGACAGTGCTTCTTCTCAAACATACTCTTTTCTGGAAGCAGGTTTGAATAGCAACATAGCTGCCTGTGATTTAGAGGTGAGACCCTTTCGACAAGGCCCTATTCAGTTCTCCTCGTAGTCAAGATTTACATTTGTCATATCTCTTTATTCTGTGGACCAAGAAGCGCACAATCCTTTTCCCAAAGCATTCTGAGTCTGTGTTAATCAAGTGTTAGTGTGTTTAGAATTAAAGAAGTTATAACCATTTATTCCAAATGACATTTCCAGACTTTCTAATATATTAATGAATTACTTATTCTTTAATTGCTCACAATTAAGGTTGAATATTTAACTCAGCTGGTTGGTTTCCAAATTTGCTGGCTTAGCTTTTATTTAAATGGCTTCTATCAATTTCAGCAGGAAATGCATCTCAACATTTTAATTCAAACAACAAAATGATATCTCCACTTAAACTCATCTTGAAAGTACCGACAGTGGAACATGCTTTGTTCCAGACTTGTTCAATTTAATTCATTTCTGCTCTCCCTTTTTCCTTTCCACAAACTACATTAATGTTTCTCACCTTTTGCCCCAACAGCCCTGCATTTAAATGATTACTGCCTGTCATTTCTATCACCTCCAGCATGATGTCACCACCAAACAGACATTCTCCTGCCCTCCCTTTTCAGCATTCCAAAGCAGCCAACCATGATACTCTGATCCCTTCCTTTGCATACCATTTCCCATTTCCTTCCTACAGCATCTTTCCTTACAACTGTAGATGATGCCACAACTGCAGTTTTATCTCCTTCCTTCCCATTGTTCAGAGTCCCAAACACTCCCAAATCAAGCAGCACTTGTCTATTTTCAATTTAGTGTTTCAATTTAGGTATTGCTGTTCACAATGTGGTCTCTACATTGGTAAGATGTGAGGCAGACTGGGTGACTGCTTTGCATTCTCATTCAGTTGTCAGTAGCATTCCTGACTTCCAGTTGTCTGCCATTTTCATCCTTGACCCCACTCCTGCCTTTGCCGTCTGCAGTGTTCCATATGAAGCAAGCTGAGGGTACAGCACCTCACCTTTTTGAATGGATGCTTAACAGTCTTCTAGACTCCATGTTGATCTCAACAATTTGAGATCACAACTTGTACCTTCCTGTTGATTACTTTGTTTTGCCTTTCTCTTTTTTGCTTATAGGTGACAGTGATTATGTGTCTCTTGTTCCATGATTACTTCCCTTTTGTCATTTTAATTTCCTTTACTCTCCAGCCTTCGCTTTTGATCTTTTTTCCATCCTCTGACTCCTCACTTGCTCAAAAACTATTATTTCCTTTGTTCCTAATTCAGATCTGAAACATGAATATTTCTCTCTCCACAGATAATACCAGACTTGTTGCATATTTTCAGCGCCATCTTGTTTTTGTTCCAGAATAAACTTAACTGTCCCTTTCACTTGTATGAAAAGCATATGAGCCTTCCAGAATCTCATTTTGAAATAAATCTCTTTGCTTGTCGAATACCCAAAATAATTTTCAACTGTTAAAACTGCGCTGCTGAAGCAGCATACTTCCAATCCGTTGCTGCAGAAAATAAAAATCTATTCACATTTCAGTTCCCCGTTTACCTCCTAGATGAAGGAGATCATCTCGTAAGAATCCTGGACAGTTATGTTTTATTCACATCACAAATTGATGGTATAAATTGAGCACTTGCAGTTGCATTGTTTTGTTATCAAAACAGCTATAACTGAGACCAGCAGTGATGCTGTGTTTAGGCTATGTTGAGATTGTTAACCATTGATCCAAAAAATGAATGCTTAATTCATGATGTTCAAGCAGGCATCTTTGTGGGCCACATAGCTGCGTACTACATAGCCTTGGGAGTCAGGCTAAAATGTTTCAATCTACGATTCTGTTACCTTGCATGTGCACTCATTGAAGTTTATTTATTAGTATCACAAATAGGCTTACATTAGCAATGCAATTAAGTCATTGTGAAAATCCCCTAGCTGCCACACTTTGGCACCTGTTGTGGTACATTGAGGGAGAATCTAGTATGGCTAACGTGCACCTAAGCTGCATGTCTTTCATACTATGGGAGGAAACCAAAGCACTTGTTGGAAACTCACCAGACCTAAGCCAGGAATTGAACCTTGGTCCCCGGTCCCTGGTGCTGTGAGGCACGTTGCTAACCACTGTATCACCATGCCGCCTTCAGTAATATTTAATCACTATTATAGCACAAGCACTTATTCTGAAATAGAGCCTTGTGCAAGTCTCTCGGCTCTCAAATTTAAATCTGACAAAACCAGCAAACGTGAAATGTAATTTTGCACAGGTGGAAGTTTCGTGGGCGTTGTACATAAATAGTCAGGCCTTGGGTTGCACGTGACCCTTGACTATTTGGACATCCATCCTTTGTATGCAATGAGAAATTATGAATGATTTTTTTTGGATTGATGCAACACCAAACTGTATTTGTTTAGTCATGTTCTTGTTAGGCTTGTTTTCCTCCTTTTAATCAGAACTTTGTTCTGGAAAATGCAGTAAAATCTGGATGCACGCATGCTTGAATCAAGTTTTGAATTTGCATACTACTGTTAAAGCCAATTATGTCACCGTAGGATCAACATTACATTTAATGTAAACAATAGATCTTGAATTATCTCCTGCCAGGCCTAATATAGTGAAATGGATCAAGACTAACTGCGGAAAATCTTCCGCTCTTTCTTTACTCTTGACTCAAACTTGCACTACCATCCATGTACAAGCTACAGAACAAATGCAGCTTCGAGATAATGGCATTACTGTAGAGCTGTGGCTTATTTCACTCAGTGGTTGCATTGTTGTCTTTGAGGCCAGAAGATAGTGGGTTCAAACCCTATACCAGAGCGCTTGCATCTACAACTTAACTGACTTATTCATGCGATAATGAGGAAATGCTGAATAAAATGTTAAATGAAGGCCTCATACTCTTTTTAATCTAACAAAACCTGTAGTGCTATTCCCAAAAAAAATTTCCAATGTCCTGGCTAGCATTCATCCCTTAACAGCATCAAAATGCTTTATTTGTTCACTTATTACATTGCTGTTTGTGGGATTTTCACTTGTGTAAACTGGTGTCAGTGTTATCCAACTTTACAAGTGTAAACATGTTTAAAAATGACTTGGTTGCCTTTGCAGCATTGTTACATGGAAATTGTGAAAGGTATAATTGTAAAGCAAACTAGTTCCTGAACTTAACAAGTTTGTACCTAAACTCTTTGCATTACTTAACAGCCTGTGAAACAGCAGCCAAAAAAGAAGATTGGAGTTCCAGTTATGATGAGCAAATCCATTCCAAGAGTTGTATTGACACCGTTGAAAGTAAATGGAGAACACGTGGAGTCTGCTTCAGGTAAAATGTGGGAAGCTTAGTTTTAATCTGCATCCTCTCCTTACGTAATCCTTATTTTTGTAAGTTCTTTGAAGCCTTTTTGCATGGCAAGTTTCCATTGAAAAGGTGTTAAGTTTCAGAATGGAGCAAGGAAATAGTGGTGAGGAACCATTGCTACAAGAACAACTATCAGGAGCTATAATATTTTGATTAACGAGCTGGAGTTGTAAATTGAAAGCAAGTATTTTTGGTAGTCTGAAGCAAATGGTCCAAAAAAGATTGGGTTGGGTGGGTGGAATTGGAATAATTTGTTTCCAAGCAGAGCGTTATTGGAACATGGAGTGCTTTGTCAATTGTAACTGTTAAACAGGTACTGTCTAACGTTAATTAAAAAGGCAATAGAGTATGTGTTTGAATTGGAACAATATTAAAAAAAAAAGTGAAATGTAATTATATAAACAACAGGACATTTAACTGAGTAGACAACTACAGCGACAGACATTGCATCAGCACAGGCATTTGAGACTGAAAGTCAAGTGTACCCTAATTGGGTTCCAGAATTGTTATAATCAAGGTCAGAAATGTCAGAGTGTTTTATGAAGTCAGCTTGGACCATAAGCTTTGCACTTTGATTTGGCGCAGCTGAGCATAAGATGTTTCACTGCAGGCTGATTTAAGTGACCCACTAGGGAGCTTTTATCAAACCAAGTATAATGAAGAATATAATTGACACACAGAAAATTAGAAACAACTTTTACCAATTACAAGCAAGAAAAACCAACTATGATATTGTATAAATGTTAATATATAAATGCACTGTTTCAACCAAACCAGCCTCCTTACTAACGGATGCCGCACATCAAGTTTAGCAGAAAATAAGAATGCTCACATGATGTTGGACCTTAGTCCTTTTGTTGGAGAATTGAAACTCTGGCAAGGGAGGAAATGGCAGCAGCCCTGGCAATTATTTTAAATTCCTCTCTGGCCATAGGAGAAATACAGTAAGAAGTCTCATAACACCAGGTTAAAGTCCAACAGCTTTATTTGATAGCAAACGCCACTAGCTTTTGGGGCTCTGCCCCTTCATCAGGTCACCTGACAAAGCAACACAGCCCCAAAAGCTAATGGGGCGTTTACTACCAAATAAATCTGTTGGACTTTAATGTGGTGTTATGAGACTTCTTACTGTGTTTATCCCAGTCCAACGCTGGCATTTCCACATCACAGGAGAAGTGCCAGAGGAGGGACAATTATTCAAGAAGGTTGGTGGGGATTAACCAGGCCAGTCAGTCTAACCTAAGTTATGTAGCTACTATTGAAAGCAATTTTGAGACAATTGATCTGCAATTGGAAAGGCTGGGATTAATCAACAACAGCCAGTATGGTTTTGTTAAAGGGAGACCATCTTGATCGAATTTTTTTTGAAGAGGTGATCAGATGGGTAGATGAGGGCAATACATGTGATGTGGGCTTTTGACAAGGTCCCACGTGGGAGACTGATAATGAAGGTAAGACGCCATTGGATCTGAGGAAATTTGGCAAATTGGCTGAGTAACAGGAATTAGAGGATGGTGATTGAGGGTTTTTTTTCTGACAGCCTGTGTCCAGTGAGTTCCTGCAGAAATCAGTGTGGAGCCCTTGCTGTTCGTGGTTTGTATAAATGATTTGGACTTGACTGTTTGGGAGAATTGATCAGTAAGTTAGTGGATGATACAAAAATTGGAAGGGTGGTAAATAATGAGGAAGATGTTTCAACATTACGAAAAAAATATAGACGAGTTGGTTAGATAGACTGGTCAGAAGCAAATGGAATTCAATCTGGATAAGCACTTCGGTAAGACAAACAAGACAAGGGACTACATGATGAACAGCAGGAGCCTGGGAAACACTGAGGATCAGAGAGATCCTATTGTGCATGAACCCCAGTACCTTCAAATAGCAATAATCTGGTGGATAAAGTGGTTAAGAAGGGAACATGGTATACTTGCCTTTGTTAGCTGAGGCATAAAGTTTAAGAGCAGAGAGGTTATGCTGCAACTAAATGAGATGTTGGTTATGCTATAGTGAAGATATTAGGTGTGGATCTGGAATCCATCTTGCAGGAAAGTTTTGATAACACTGGAAAGGGTGCAGAGGAGATATACCAGGATGTTGCCTGAGCTCAAGAGTTTATGTGGAGAGATTGGTTAGACTGGCGTTAATTTCTTTGGAGTAGAGCAGACTGGGATGCTCCTACTTGCATGCACATTGACTCGGCAGAAAATGGATGGCGCAGACATGATGAGCCAAAGGGTTTTTTCTATGAATATATGTTGTGTAAGGCTCTCCCATTAATTATTTAATCATCGACAGTGACAGGACTGCAGAGTCTCGATCTGATGTATTGGTTGTGACATTACTTAACTCTGTCCATTACATGTTGCTTCTGCTGCTGAGATGGAAATTGTTGTGTTGCAATTTCACCAAGTTGATATCTTGTGCTGCTTCCGGCATGCCCTCCCGCACTTATCAGCAAATCAGAACTGTTTTCCTGGTCTGATGGTAATTGTAGATGGGGAAATTACCGATTGTGGTTGCATGCAATTCTGATGACCACAGCACCTCATGGATGCCCGGTTTTCAGGTTCTAGATTGTTTGAAATTTATCCCATTTAGTGTGGTGGTGTGCCACACAACATGAAGCATATCCTCAAAGTGATGGGACTCTGTCCCTGTAAGGACTGTGTAGTGGCAGAGACCTTTGTGATACCTTTGTGAGAGATAGATTGATGAGGATGACATCAAGTGGAATTTTTCCACTTGGTTTCCACACCTTGGCAGCCAAGTCTTTTAGGGCTCTATCAGTAGTGGTGTTACTACCTCGCCACTTTTGGTGATGGGCATTGAAGTCCCTCACCCACAGTACACACTGTCCCCTTGCTCAGTTCTTTTTCCAATTGGTGATCACCGTGGAGGATATTGATTCTTAAGCTGAGGGAAGAGGGATTGTAGATGGTGACCATGAGCTTCCTTGCCCATATTTGGCCTGATCTGTAAAACTTTGTATGATCTAGAGTCAGTGTTGGGTCTTCCAGATCAACTTCATCGCAACTGTCTAGCAACCTCTGGTGTCAGTGGGACATGATGTAGAGATGCCAGCATTGGACTGGGGTAAACACAATAAGCAGTCTGACAACACCAGGTTTAAATCGAACTGATTTATTTGAAAGTAAACTTGCAAGCTTTCGACTCTATGGCCTTCGTCAGGCGAATGAGGTGTTCTGGTCTCCAACAGCACACATACCAGCACAGACTGTTTACAGATTACTGATTAGAATGCGAATCTTTACGCCTAACCTGCTATTCAAGTCTTAAAGTGGCTAATAATGAGTGGAAGGAACACTGAGCACAGGTTAAAGAGATGTGTGTTGTCTCCAGACAGCACAGTAAGTGGGGTTTTTTGCTAACCCAGGCAAGTCATGGGGGTTACAGATAGTGTGACATGGGGATCTTGGCTTCATGTCACACTATCTGTAACTCCCATGACTTGCCTGGGTTAGCAAAAAAACTTCACTTACTGTGCTGTCTGGAGACAATATACATCTCTTTAACCTGTGCTCAGTGCTCCTTCCACTCATATTATTAGCCACTTTAAGACTTGAATAGCAGGTTAGGCGTAAAGATTCGCATTCTAATCAGTAATCTGTAAACAGTCTGTGCTGGTATGTGTGCTGTTGGAGACCAGAACACCTCATTCGCCTGACGAAGGCCATAGAGTCAAAAGCTTGCAAGTTTACTTTCAAATAAATCGGTTGGATTTAAATCTGGTGTTGTCAGACTGCATACTATGTCAGTGGGACAGGACATACCCAGAGATGGTGATGTTAATAATGGCATATTGTCTATCAGGCTGTTCTTCAACTAGCCTTCGAGTCTACCGTAAAAGAGGCCAAATGTTAATAAGGAGAACTTTGCAGTGTTTGCTGTGATTTCTGGTGCTTAGTTTGATGCTGGATGGTCCTTTTTTTCCCCTTGTAAGACTTTGTAGCACTTCAATGCAACTCCATGTCTTGCTGGACCATTTCAGAAGGCATTTAGAAGTTAACCACTTGGCTATGGGTCTGGAGTCACACATAGGTCAGAGATTGCAGATTTCCTTTTCTAAAGAATATTAGTGAACCAATTGGGTTTTTATTACAATTGTTACTTTACTGATGTTATCTTTTAATTCCAGACTCGTGAAAAAAAAATATCAATTAGAATTATGTGAACTATATCTAATTCCGACCCGTGTTTCTAGAGTATTAAGATAAAACCGAAATACTGCAGATGCTGAAACAAAAACAGAAAATGCTGGAAAATCTCAGCAGGCTCACAGCATCTGTGGGGAGAAAATAGAGCCAATATTTCGAGTCTAGATGACTGTTTGTCAGAGCTGAGAACAAAGAGAATCAGCAGAGATTCATACTTTGAGGTTGGACGAGTAAGGAAATGGGGACAGAAGGGATAGTATCATTTCAGTCTTCTGTTTCCTCATTTGCATTATCTTTGTCCCATTCTACCCCCTGTGCCCCCATCCTCGTGACATAAATCTCTGCTGATTCTCTTTGCTCTCAGCTCTGATGAAGAGTTACCTAGACTCGAAATGTTTGCTCTATTCACTCCCCACAGATGTTGTCAAGTCTGCTGAGATTTTCCAGAATTTTCTGTTGTTCCCAGAGTTTAGGTTGCTCGATTGCTAACATTGTCATTGCACTACTTCCCCAATAATTTGAAGTATTTCAGAAATCTTACACTTCTTGACGATTATTAAGGCTGCATAATTCTAATTCAGAGATCTATTTGAAGAGTGAATCATTCTATGGCAATAAAAAGGATAAATACAATCTGCCACTAAAAGATGGAAAGGAAACGAGATCACTCCACAAGTTTGCTAGTTTGTCAAAAATCTAAGGATTTGTGGTGTATAAATATTTCCTGGTGCTTTGATTGGAGCTGTGACCCTTCAAAAATTGCAATTCTGATTAAAAGTTTACTGCCACAAGAGGACACAGATTTAAGGTGTTGGGGAGTAAGTACAGAAGAGATGTCAGGGATAAGTTTTTGACTGAGGATGATGGGTGAGTGAAATCGGCTGCCGTCAGTTATGGTGGAGACAAATTTGTTGATGTCTTTTAAGAGACTTCTGGATGAGTACATGGAACTTAATAGGATTGAGGTTTATAGGTAAGCCTAGTAGTTAGAGATAAGATCGACGCAACTTGTGGGCCAAAGGGCCTGTTTGTGCTGTAGTTTTTCTATAATTCTGTGATGAAGTCACTCAGTTTCTTTAAATTAATATCAATTTTTTTCATCTCAGATAAGGCAATTTCCTGTTGTCTAGAAAACCTACAATATGTTTTACTTTTCAATTAATTCACTTCCAAATTCCAACCCTTGTCTAAAGATGTTGACTTAGACTGGTTACAATTTCATAATGTCGAGATGCCGGTGTTGGACACAACGCCACACAACACGACACATGACAGCGCAGTCGCTGAGCAGAGACTGATAGCCAAGTTCCCCACACGTGAGGACGGTCTTAACAGGGATCTTGGCTTCATGTCACACTATCTGTAACCCCCATGACTTGCCTGGGTTAGCAAAAAGCCTCACTTACTGTGCTGTCTGGAGACAATACACGTTTCTCTAACCTCTGCTGTTAGCCACTTTAAGACTTGAATAGCAGGTTAGGTGTAAGGATTCGCATTCTAATCTGCAATCTGTAAGATTGGGACAGAGGTCTGTGCTGATGTGGGTGCTTTTGGAGATCAGAACACCTCATTCGCCTGACGAAGGCCACAAAGGCCGAAAGCTCGTGGATTTACTATCAAATCGGTTGGATTTAAAATTGGTGTTGTCAAATTCTACAATTTCATAGGCATAAGCCATTCTATTGGAAAATTTTCTCTAATTGCTCTAGATGTTCCTTGACAGCAGGCTATTAACTGAATTGATTAGGTTGTGTGATGATCATGATCAAAATCAGTTCTGACCTTTCTTATTTGTACATGTCGTCATCACCATTTAGATAATATTCAGGAGGAGGAAGGTATGACCTTCCCGTCTGACTTGGTCCCAAGTTGGGTGTATCGTGTCTTTAACAGGATTAGTGATACAATTTGTTTTTAATTTGTTAACTTTTACATGCCAAATCTTCAGCTTGCTTGCGTGTGCAACTGAAAACTCAAGTTACTTGTTGAAGATAAGCACTTGACCTGTACATGAGTTATTGTGATGGTTAGAACCTGTAGCTGTCCACAGGAATGATTTCAGTTGCTCCTGGTACGGACCTGCTGTTTTGGCTGTTCTGTCAATTGTTGAACCCTGATCATCTTTCCTTTCATAATGAATGCACACTGAAATTAAACTTTCTGGGCAATCTTGTACATGACTCACTTTTCTGAATTAGTTTACGTAATTCTAATTGATGAGCTTTTTTACAGCATTGCTAAATTTGTAGATTTAAACTGTGCTGTCACCTAATGTACCAGTGTAAATTTGGTGCTTCGGTATTTATCCTGCATGTTGACATTCTCTTTCTTTCCTTGATCTATTCATGTATCTACCTTTATGAGCCAGACGGAAATATTCACATCCATCATATGTAACTGGTCAGAAGTATATTTTAAAAATTAGATTTCCTGTTTTTCTGACCTTGGTAGCAAACCTCACCCTAAGTTCAGGAATCGTGGATCAAAAGAGAGAACGCTGAAAAACTCAGCATGTCTGACAGCTTCTGTAAGGGGAGAAAAGAACTTTGAAAAGAAATTTGAACCAAATTTTGAAGAAGACCTGCTGAGATTTTCCAGCATTTTTGCTTTTGGTTTCAGATTCCGGCATCCACAGTAATTTGTTTTCATTCAGGAATCGCAGAATTATTATGATGCAGAAGCAAGTTATTTGGTCTGTTGTATCTGCACCAGCTTTCCGAAAGAACAACTCGCCCAGCACCATTTCCCACTTTCTCCCATCATTCTGCACATTCTTCCTTTTCGGATAAGTTTAAGTCCAAAAGCTTTCCTCCTCATGTTGCTTTGCTTCTTTTAGTTATTACTTTGAATTTATGCCTCTCGTTCTTGATCCTTTCGTTAATTTCTCTCTAAATCTCCTATCCAGACACCTCAATTTGAGTAGTTGTCAAATCTCCTCCACCTTCTTTTCTTTCAGAAGTATGGTTCTGACTATTCCAACCTATCTTGATAACTGAAGCTTCTTGTCCCTGGAATCAATCTCATGAATCTTTACTGCACTCTCTCTCATGCTTTCACACCCATCCTATAATGCAGCATGCAGAACTGGATGCAATACTCAAACTCGGACCAAACTAGAGACTTACACAAATTCAACATGACCTTCTCGCTATTATAATCTATCTTGTGAATAGGCCTAGGATACCTAATGCTTTATTAACTGCTGAGTAAGGATTTTCAGACAACTGTTAATTGAAATGAGTGACCTTTTGTTTTTAGCCTGTCAGTGGCCTTCAGTGTTTGAATGAATACAGAGAATATGCCTATTTAGATTTATTCCCAGGTCTCTGTAACCTTGGAAGCACAACTGATTAAATACAGCTTCGCCATAGCAACTTTATCACAACTGCAACCCAGATATTGTCTTGTCTCAGAAGATCAGTTGATCCACTTAATTCAGGCCGTAGATGATTTGAAGTAATTCATGCAGTAGATTATCTGAACAATTACTTTTGGGGAGAAAACATGAACCGGAGTTCCAGGTATAATATTGTTTTAATTCTTCAGCATGAATTTACTGCAGTCTGATTACTTTAGACGTTAAAAACAGAACATGCATGAAATTCTCAGCGAGTCGGATAGCAGGCTGATGACTTCTTGTCGAACTGGAAGGAAGTTAGAGATTGAGTGACAAAGGATAATGGCGCAAGGTAAAAGCAAATTGTAATGGAAAAGTGACAAAATAACAAATGCATCTACAAGGATATAAATGTTAAAAGCAGAATTATTGTCATCAGCTGTTGTCTGAAACAAAATGGGACAGAGGTCATGATAGAACCGTAAAATCCCTACAGTGCAGGACGATGCCATTTGGCCCATTGAACCAAGATTCCTGGTTTTTTTGAGGCAGCAGTGCCACCATACTGCTTGAAATTGTTGGGCTCTGTGATCCCCTGATCTGAAATTGAGTTGGAAGGCTGTCAAGTGCCTAAACTAAAAGTGAGGCATTGTTTGCGAATTTATGTTGAGCCTCATTTGGACAGTGCCGGAAGCTGAGCTTGTGGTGAATGGGGTGGAGAAATAAAACAACAGGTGACTGGAAATTTGTAAGCATACTTGTAAAGTAAATAGATTGTTGACAAAAGTATCATCCAACCCTCAATTGATCTCTTGAGTGTGTAGGAGATTGCATCATTGGCTGTAAATATTGTACACTGAACTGAAAAAGTACATTTGTTATGCTTAAAATGATAGAGAGAAGGGAGGAGATAATAGAATGGGCGTTATATCTCCTGCTTTTGCATAGGAAGGTGCAGTGGGACGGAGAAGTGCTGTTGTGGTGGAAACATTGTTTACCATCCCTCCAACTTCATTCCGCCTGGCATTCTGAAGTGTTTCATGGCGGCATCATGATGGAGTTAGTGGAAATGGTGAAAGATGAGCTGTCTTTTGGTGGATAATGGCAATTTTGGTGGAAAATCAGCAATAGAGACAAAGAAATTGAGGAAAGGACATGTTTGAGGTGAACCATGTGAAGTCAAAGGGCAGAAAATTAAGTGGAAGATTGATGAGATTTTTGCAGTTCAGGGAACAAGGAATGTTTCAAATATTCCACAAAGGTGACATGAGAGTAACTGACCCTGACATCAGTGCAGTTTTTGATGGATGTAGCACCAGTGAGTCTTATTAAATTCAAATCAGTAGGGGTAAGGGGGTGACAGTTTGGGTAGGGAGGAATCCATTGGCTGGTGTCAACCTAGCGCAAAGAAGGATGATTTTCATCATTGACAGCTAGTCACCTTTAGAGGCTCAAAAGAGTGATTGAAGATGGATAGTAAATCCTGACCATGCCATGATGCGCACAACCCACTGTCTGGTGTTCTCAGGATCCTTAGTTTTCCATTTTCAATTTTATTTTGATGAGGCAGCAAAGCAGAAATTTTCAAGGGGAGAGAAAGTTTAGCCATACGAAAGAGGATGCTGTTGAATTAAGACTGGTTGAACCTCCAAGGAAGGAACATTTTTCCTCAGGCCATTTGTGGTGAAAAGGAAATGGTCAGAGCCGGGAAACTGGAAACTTGGACACCTCAGGAGTGCTGTTTTGCTAATTTAGATTTGCATATTGATGCTATAATGATTATAATTGGTGATTGCATGCTAAATGAACATTGGTCTTGAATTCTGTAGATTTTGAGATTGAACTGAAATTTAATATCTTTTTTAGTAGAGGCTAAGTTTGGGAGGTATTCTGAAGCTTTGGGGCTTAGGCAACTGAGGGCACAAATGCCAATATTTTATCAGGCCTGGAATTTTTAATGATCATGTATAAAATGAGCATTTATCTTATTTTTATTCCTCTTAACTGAAATGCTATTACATATTTATTTTCAACAGGAAATAATTGTCATGTGCTAATTAATATGAACTGTCTCCAATGAAGCCAGTGCCTGTCTTTAAGTGCTTCTCAAGATTGGGAAATGTTGCATTTTATTGTCAGTCCCAAACTGCCTTAGGGATGGTTGTCTGCTTGTCTTGAACCAGTGCATAATGGATTAATACAGCTGAATTGTTTGCTAAGGAGCTTCAAGCTGCATTTGAGTCACCATTTTGATATTGGACTAGAGATATCTTTTGGTTAGACCAGATAAGAATAACAGATTCCCTTCCCTAAAGGGCATGAGTGATAATTGGACACTGCACAGTCACTTCTACTGATCACATTTTTTAAAAACTATTTTAGATTTTCAAAGTGCCATGTCGCAATTTGAGCAAATTCTCTGGATTATTCATCCAAAGTCCATTTACATATCTGGTATAGCAAGGAATGAAAGTCTGAGATCAATTTTATAATGGATTGACAGTGACCAAAGGCCTGATGTCGCAGCAAATCAGTTGCACTGTAAATTCTGTCCCTGTGGAATAGAGGGTTCTAGACTGGCCAATGTTCAAACTTCTGGAAAGACTTCTAAGTTGTTGTACAAGGACAGGTAGCTAGATAGATAAATAAGTGGCTTAGTAACAGGAGACAGAGTAATAGTGGAAGGGTGTTTTTCTCGCTGGAGGTCGGTCACTAGTGGTGTGCCGCAGGGCTCGGTACTGAGACCTCTTCTATTTGTAATATATATAAATGACTTGGAAGAGGGAGTAAGTGGAGTGATCAGCAAGTTTGCAGACGGTACAAAGATGGCTGGACTTGTGGTTAGTGAGGAGCATTGTCAGGTGATGCAGCAGGACGTAGATAGGCTGGTAGCTTGGGCAGACAGATGGCAGATGGAATTCAATCCTGATAAATGTGAGGTGATGCATTTCAGGAGAAAGAATGTAGGGGGGAGGTATATGATAAAGGGTGGACCTATTAAGAGTATAGAAATGCAGAGGGACCTGGGGGTGCAGGTGCACAAGTCTCTGAAGCTTGCAGAGCAAGTGGAGAAGATTGTGAAGAAAGCATATGGTATGCTAGCCTTTATAGGAAGGGGTGTAGAATACAAGAGCTGGCTTTTAATGTTGCAGTTGTATAAAATGTTGGTTCGACCTCTTTTGGCATACTGCGTCCAGTTCTGGTCGCCTTACTACCGGAAGGACGTGGAGACTCTGGAGAGAGTGCAGAGGAGGTTTACCAGGATGCTGCCTGGTATGGAGGGTCTGAGTTACGAGGAGAGGTTAGGCAAATTGGGACTGTTTTCCTTAGAAAGACGTAGACTTAGAGGAGATCTAATAGAGGTGTACAAGATTATGAGGGGTATAGATAGAGTAAACAGGGTTGAGCTTTTTCCTAGGATGGACTCGAATAGCACAAGGGGTCACGGGCTAAGGGTTAGGGGGGTAAGGTATAATTTGGATGCTAGAGGGAGTTTTTTTTCCCACAGACGGTGGTGGGGGTATGGAATGCGCTGCCAAGTAAAGTGGTGGGGGCAGGCACTCTGGAGTTATTTAAGAGATACTTAGATGGGCACATGAACAGAATGGGAATGGAGGGGTGTAGAAAACTGATTTAAAATAGGGATCATGAGCCTTGGGAGTCCCTGGGAAGTGTGTAAATAGATGATGATATTGATGTACTTGTTTTTATCCTACAGGTGCTTTGGTCCACCTTGTTGTCTAACAAGGGGCATACACACGATGGGTCGTGAGAGGGCTGCTCTTGGATTTTTTTTTTCGAGAGTATCCTAGTGCTTCACGTCGTTAGTGTACGCTTGACCTCGATCATTTGATAGGCAACACGACAGCTCAGTGACTATCCCTGTGCTGTGCAGATACATGGATTTGGGCCTGTGTCTGTGGGAGTTTGCGCATTCTCCCCGTGCTTGCGTGGGTTTTCTTAGGGTGCTCTGGTTTCCTCCCACATCCCCAAGATGTGCTCTTAGGCTAATTGGCAAAACAAATTCTCCCTAAATTGTCTCAACTTTTAATCCATAGATCTATAAACATAGACAGGGACTACGGGTCGAGGTGGGAACATCGAGGTGGCGGCGCGGGCTCATTGGGCCGAAGGGCCTATTTCCCGTGCTGTTTTGTTCTTTGGATCTTGCCATTTTTTGACTTGAAATATCATTGTCAGATTGTGGGATGCCAGCTAATCTCTGCCTGACTTGCCTGCATCCATCTGCTGATGTCATTTATTAAAAGAAGTATTGTGCCTTTCCAGAACAGCTTTGTCGG
This sequence comes from Sphyrna mokarran, assembly GCA_024679065.1. NCBI lineage: Eukaryota > Metazoa > Chordata > Chondrichthyes > Carcharhiniformes > Carcharhinidae > Sphyrna > Sphyrna mokarran. The sequence continues at coordinate 52,403,114 of JAGIQG010000016.1, forward strand.
TTATATCTTGTTTCCTTTCTCACAGACTCAGATTTGTGTGAGCTATAGCCTACTTCTGCCCTATCATTGCTATGCTGAATCAACCTAATACATACATGTTTAGTAGTGAAAACTAACTAGTGAAAATTCAACATGCAACTAGAATCCCACTATCTACTAAGAACACATATTCTAATCGAAGTATTCTGTAATTAATGTTGGATATTTGTTTGCTTTTCCTATACTGATCATTTGGGTAGATGATTTTGTTTTCATTGCTCTAAAAATTTTGTTTATATATATGAAATTTAAAGTATTTGAAATGGTTTTTATATACTGTTTCTTCTATCCTTGTTTCTTTTGCATAGATTGATTCAATACCCATCTTTATATTGGATACATTAATGGTTTTATGCCCAGATGTGAAGTAGAATCATGCAGCTAAGCAGTTCTCTGGCCAGACTAAGGACCATAACTTGTATCTTAGGGGTATCTCAAAGATGTGCTTGCAAATGTCGACCTGGAAGCTGCTGGGGAAGGATTGCACAAGCAGTTGCCCAGGATGTTCAGACTTCCTTTCGGGCAATTGCCCTGCACTGGAAATTATTTGGGATATTTCTGAACATCTTACTACAATAGTTACCTGAAAAGATTAGAAGAATTAAAACCAGTTCCAGCTTCTGGGTGACTATTATACTAATCTTCTCTGACTCCCTAAAAATCCCCCACCCCCAACTGTGTGAAGTCTTTGTCATTGAAACATAGGGGTAACCCAGTCACAGGAGAGGAGAAATAAGGCTGATATCTAAGCACTGAGTTATTGAGAAAAAGGAAGACAACTTGTTTAACTTTGGAGGGGAACTTAGAGGAAGTGAAATATCTATAATGCTATTGAGGTAAAATCTAATGTGATACCAGTTGTATCACTGGTAATACAATTCACCAGTGAATTGTATTATGATCCCTGCAGAGACCAGCAACATTTAGAAAGGAATTCAGTCTCCCAGTTAAGTGAAGGAATTACAAAACAAGATTTCTAATTTTCCACTAAAATATTTCACTGTACAATTAAACAAAGCAACTGCTACAAACATAACAATATTTCATGAACGCTTTTTTTAAGCCCGAAAATCTCAATGGGACACTTCCTGTTTCAGTTTTATTTCGACCCGAGTCCCATAGACTTTACAGGATCTTAAGAGTTCCTTTTGTTCCTCCTGGGATAAAACCAGGGTGTACCACAATTCCAGGATTCTCCACAGAGTCCTCCTCTTCTTTTGAGGACAAAGATTTCTTGGGATCCTTTTGCTGCTATCTGGCAAAATTGCCTCTCACTGTCCTTAAGCACCTGACAATTGAGAACATTCTCACTCAAGAAGGGGCCTCATTGAAATCTTGGTTAGTGATTGTCATCAGATAACACTCTTGTGTGTGATAGCTGTCTGCTTCTGGTCTAAAACTCCTGGCAGATTTCTTTATCTGCTCCTCAAAGCTACTTCTAGACTCCAAATGACTATTCGTTTCAAGAAAAAAATGCAGATAAAACCTGACCAAAAAAGATCTTCTTGTAATGTATCCTCAAGGCTATGTGCACATCTTCAGTTCCAGATAGAGATTCATATAATTATCTTCCATTCCCCGACATGTCCTTTGATCTTAAAATGAAATTGATACTTTAAGACCTGCTTACCCACCTTCCACATTTAGAAAAATTACATGAATAATTCAAGTATCTTTATGGAGACATCTGTCCATAAAGAGGCTACCCGTTGTTTGTTTCCCTACTCTGAATCTGATCTTTATACACAGGCCACCCATTGAAATACAGTCACTAAGTTCATTTACCAGAATCTCAAACCAGATACTTCCATTATCTTTTTGTTGAAACTAAAGGTTATATTCCTACAAAATAATCATGAAATTAGACATTTTCTCAACTGAATACTCATGTTGCCATGTCTGTTCTGTGCAAATAATTTACCTCTTAATTCAGAGTCTGTACAACTTCTACAAGCCTTAAGTTAGGAATGTGATGGAATACTTTCCACTTGTCTGGAAGAGTGCAGCACAAGAAGCTTAACACCATCCTGGACGAAGCCTGTTTGACCAATACTCCATCCACCTTCTTAAACATTCACTCCACTGATCATCAGCGCATCTAAATTTGCACTGCAGCAACTGCCCAGAGTTGCTTTAAAAGCACCTTCCAGCCTGCAAACTCACTACATTGAAGGACAAGGAAAGCAGATGCATAGGGGCACTATCACTTGCAAGTTCTCATCCAAGCTTCTCATCATCCTGATTTAAATCTGTCGCCTTTCCTTTGCTATTGCTGGATCAAAATCCTGGAATTGCCTCCCGGCATTGAGGTGTTCATCTCCTTCTTGAGGGTAATTTGGGATGAACAGCAGCTCACATCTGAAAGAATAGGAAAAAAGGTCCTTCACTCAAAGTAAGAGACTTTCAGTTAGGGATAATGAAAGAAAAAGACTCTGGAATCATGTGATAAATAGTAGGTTACTGTGATTTGGTCAGGGAATAGAGGAGCTGACTGGCTTTCCTCCCCTACTAAAATTGTGATATTGTTAACACAGTAAAACTTGGTTTCTTCTTTCCCATTACAGTACTGGTTACTGTTGAAGGTTGGAGAATAGTTTTTTTTAAACTACGAAGAGCCAAATTGTCTGGTTCAATACATTTCTTTCATTTTTCTTGTTATTCCAAGTTCCATAAACAACTTGACCATTTGCTGATTTGGCAAAATACACGAAGTGCCTTCTTGCACAAACTAATGGAAATATTATATAATCGCATTATTTCTTTATTCAAGGGGTGTACTTTCCTTTTGAGAATTACTTGATGTCCCCTTGAAGTAATTGTTTGATGTAAATGGTGCCTTTATAGTTTGACTGTCAACTTTTGTGTATATACATCCAAATTTAGATATTGAGCTTTTTAAAAATAAGTGCTTCATTTACATTTTTTGGTGATACATTGAAAGTTATATTTAAGGAATGAAATGCTTATCAGAAAATGTTCAGCACATTACTAATCAGGTTGCTATATTTGCTCATATTTAATCAAGGATTTGCTTTGGGAGGGGTTTAATGGCATTTAGATTATGGGATAGAACATTTGCGAAAGTTCACACCTGATAATTATTTTCTTCAATCTTGTACAGATCTAAAATCAAAAAAACTACATAGGATTAAGATCATGGTTTCCTTTTGTATAATCTTTATAACGGTTTTTCATCGACAAAACCATTAAGTAAAAAAATTTTTTTTTAGCATTTACAGCCAAGCACACAGATGGTGAATCAAGCAGTGCATCTAGTGGTAGTTCCTGCACAGTGACTTCAGGCAGCGCACAATATAACAGAACAGAAATGAATAAACTCCAATGCAGGCCTAACCTGAGCCGGAAACCTGGACAGCATTTCAGAACCCTGAGAAGGTCAAACGCTGGTAAAAAAAAAAAAAAGTAGTTTTGTTGTATTTTTGGGATGATGTACCTATTTTAATTTTTGATTAGAGATAAATGTCTGAAAAATTTAAACTGCTAAATTCCATTAAATGTGCAACTAATCGGTTAAATATGAAATTAGCCTATGAGAGTATCCAGCAATGTATGGATAAATTTTAAGTACAAAAAATTAGGATTGTTTATTATTTCTGTATGTATCGAGAGTCTATAGACTAAGCTGCACTGTAAAATTAATTTTAAAAATGTTTAATTGTTAACTCCATGCAGTGATTAGTCCATGTATTAGTCAGGTAAATTGTAGTTTCCTGGATTCTTGGTGCTCATGAATTACAACGTTCTGAGGTCTATGCAAATACAAAATAATGCAGATGTTGGAAAACAAATCTTAAAATGATGCTGAAAACATTCAACAAATCTAAAGGCATCTGTGGCTTGGAAGGAATTTAATATTTCAGACTAATGACGCAAGGTCATTGGCCATGGATGCTGTGTGTTGCCAGTATTTTCTGTTTACATTTATAATTTCTAGCATTCACAATATTTTGTTTTAATGTTAGAAATGAACTACTTTGATTTAATAACCATTTCAGAGACACAGTTGCAGAATGGCCAAGGTTAGGAAAATAAATAATCTAAGATATTTCAATGCTATAAGAGATGGACAAAATGGAGGAGAGGTTGCCCCAGTAAAATATATTCTAAAGACAGTAAAAATTAAGGATTTTCAGAAAATTAAGATGTAGAATTAATTTGAGTTAGCCAATGAATTTGAGGGCAGCAAACAATGGTGGAAATTGTTTATCGAATGCCAAATGGCCCAAGTGGGCAGAGTATAAGTCAGGAAATCAGAAATGCATGTAACAAGGACAATACAACAACTCCTTAAAGTCTGCAAAGACAGCTTTGCAGTAATAATGAGTGGATGAATTTATGGGAATATGTTCAAGTTAGTTTACTAGGAAGTAGTCTACTTTAGATCTAATACTGTGCAATTGAACAAGATTGATTAATGTAGAAAAGGAGGCTCTGGATAATGGTGATTCTAACATATGAGTTTGAGAGTGATTTAACCAAGGTCAAAACTAGGGTCTTAAAACTGAACAAACGAAATGACAAAGAAGCAAGGGGCAAAATAGCTATGATGGACAGGAAAACTAGACTGAAAGCTGTGATAGGTTTGGCAAAGATTTCAAGAATTAATTCAGAATTTGCAACAATCCCTGAAGGGAAACAGGATGAAGTGGTCTAACTGAAGACTAGGGGTGACGTGGTGGCACTCTAGTTCGCACTGCTGCTTCACAGTGTCAGGGACCCAGGTTCAATTCCAGCCTTGGGTCACTGTGTGGAATTTGCATGTCTTCCCTGTGTCCCTCTAGGTGCTCTGTTTTCTCCCACAGTCCAAAGATGTATACATTAGTTGGATTAGCCATGCTAAATTTGTGGGGTTACAGGGATAGGGCAGGGTGGTGGGCCTGGGTGAGACAATTGGTGCAGACTCGATGGGCTGAATGGCCTCCTGGATTCTGTTTCCATGAATTTCTAGCTAACTAGGTGATTTGGACATGGTATTAGATTAAAAGAGGCGAATTGTGATGCCAAAAAGGGGTGTAAACCTCGGAATTGAAGCCTTCAATTTCAGTAAGGATTAGCAAGCATTTGTTAAAGACAGAATAGGATCTGAGAGTAAACTAGCTCAAAACATAAAACATTGCAAGTGTTTATACATTTTTTGAGATTCAGTACTGGGTTCCTTTGAGGCAGAGACAGGAGAAATTATAATGGGGAATAAAGAAATGGCTGGGAGAGTAATTTAATACTTATACCAGTCTTCACAATAGAAGATGCACAAAACATTCCAAATAGCATGAGAAACAAAGAATTTAATGAAAATGAGGAACTTGAGGATGTTAGTATTAAAGAATTTATACTGGAGAAATTAGTGAGAGTAAAAGTTGACAAATTCCATCTCCTAGCCTAGATCGACATCCTCTCTAATTGCCTTTTGTTGAGCGTGGTCTATATAAGTGTACAGGGCTGTACGTTATTTTCTGTGGCCATACACACACAATGACCTAAAGGGGCCAACTTGTATTCAGCATGCATAGGAATATCTGGGTTGTGGTTATACAGCTTAAAACGAGCATTAATCTGCACCCTACAAGAGATGATGGAGATAATGGATGCATTGGTTTTGATCTTAATGAATTCCTTCAAACCTAGAATGGTCCCTGCGGATTAAGATGAAGCAAATGTATCCCAAGAAAGGAGGGAGAGAGAAAAGAGGGAACCATATTCAGTGAGCCTGGCATCAGTAATGTGGAAAATACTGGAATCTGCTATTAGGCATGTGATGATAGAGCATTTAAATAGTGGTCTGATGTTAGCTCTGTCAGTCACGTTGTGGAAGGTAAATAGTGTCTGACAACTTTGTTCTGGTTTAAGATTATGATTAATCGGGTGGAAAATGGGAACCAGTGTGTGTAATGTATTTAAACTTACAAAAAGCATTTGGAGGTGTACTGGAGATTACCCCAGTTTTGCACATGGTTTGATAAATGGGGTTTGCTAATTGGTTACTGTAGGGATTCTATGCTTGGGTCTCAGCTATTTGCTAGCTATATCAATGACGTGGGTCAGTGATGTATGAATAAATTCACTGAAGTTACAAAGGTGGGAAAAGAGCTGTGAAGAGGATGCAAAGAGGTTGCAGACAACTTGTGTGAGTGGGCAAAAAATTGGCAAATGAAATACAATGCAGAGAAATGTGAAGGTATCTACTTCCGAAGAAAAAATAGATCGAGTTTTTGAAAGATTGACAAATGTTGGTGTTTGAGGGGATCTGAATGTCGAGTGCATGAATTGCAAAGTTAATGAATGTTCAGCAAGCACTTAGGAAAGATTGTATGCTTTCCCTTTATTACAAAGGGTTTGTAATAGTAATTGCATGGGGCTTTATTGACGCCACATCTAAAGTACTGGGTAATGTTTTGGTCAGCTTACCTGATAGCCTTTGTCTTGGAGACAGTAGAGTGAAGGTTCAGTTAACTGATGCCCAGTTTATCTTTGAGGACTGATTGAATAGGCTAGACCCCTTCCAAGAACTTTGAAGAATGAGAAGAAATTGCATTGAAACATTTCAAAAAATTCTTTAGGTACTTGATTAGATAGATGTCAGGAGAATTTTCCTTTGACTGATATTAAGAGACCAGATCAGAAATCCCAAGATGTATCATGAAGCCAGACGAGATCCTTAAAAGATGTCAACAATATTCTATTTTGGTATTAGCATGGATGAGATGTTTCACTCCAGATGCAGTTCTGCTGACACACTGGAAAACTTTTATCAAAAACTTCATTAACAACAGTTTAATTATAACAAATGAAATGGGTTAACCTTGAACAATTGAATAATATAGAAATGTGACAAGATAAAATTGTTAATCTATCTTGAGTTCCAATTCAGGCATCATTCCTCTTATGGAATGAATGAATGGAATTAATGAATTAATTCATAATTTGCAACAATCCCTGAAGCTCTTCAAAATTAGTTAGCAAAACACAGGCTTGCTTGCTTGCCTTAGGTTAACATTCCTAGACCTTTCAGAATATCTCTGAAGAAAGAGAGAGGCAGAGGCATCTGTTTCTTTTGGCAAACTAGTCAGCAAAAACCTGAGGGTTGATAAGTCCCCTGGGCCAGATGGGATACATCCTAAAATACTTTGGGAGGCAAGGGATGAGATTGTGGAGCCTTTAGTTTTGATCTTTGGGTCTTCAGTGTCCACAGGGATAGTGCCAGAAGGCTGGAGAGTGATGAATGTTGTTCTTCTCTTCAAAAAAGGAAATAGTAATGACCCTGGTAATTATAGGCCAGTTAGCCCTACTACAGTGGTAAGTTAATGGAAAAGGCCTTAAGGGATATGATTTATGACCATTTGGAAAGATGCAGCTTAATCTTCTGGGACAGTCAGCATGGTTTCATGAGAGTTAAGTCTTGCCTCACAAATTTAATTGAATTCTTTGAGGAGGTAACTAAGTATGTAGATAGATGATGTCATATGCATAGATTTTAGTAAGGCATTTGATAAGATTTCCCATGGAAGGCTCATGAAGAAAGTAAGGAGGTGTGGGATAGAAGGAAATTTGGCTGATTGAATAAGTAACTGGCTGTCATAAAGACACAAGGTGGTGGTGGATGAAAATTTTCAGACTGGAGACCAGTTACCAGTGGTGTACTACAGAGATCAGTGCTGGATTCTCCACTATTTGTGATTTATTAATGACTTGGAGGAGGGGTCTGAAGGGTGGGTTAGTGAATTTGCTGATGACACCAAGATTGGTAGAGTAGTGGGTGAAAAGTGCTGTTGTAGGCTACAAAGAGACATTGATAGAATGCAGATGGTGTTTAATCCTATTAAGTGTGAGGTGATTCATTTTGGTAGGACAAAGTTGAATGTGGATTACAGGGTCAAAGGGAGAGTTCTGAGGAATGTGGAGGAACAGAGAGATCTTGAGGTTCGTACCCACAGATCTTTGAACGTTGCCTCTCAAGTGGTTGGACCCGTGAAGAAGGCTTATTGTGTTAATTTTTATTAATTGGGAGTTTGAGTCATGGGGTTATGCTGCAACTATACAGAACCTTGGTGAGATCACATTTGGGCTATTATGTGCATTTCTGGTCACCTCACTATAAGAAGGTTGTGGAAGCATTGGAGAGGGTGCAGCGGAGATTTACCAGGATGCTGCCTTGTTTGGAGGGTAGGTCTTATGAGGAAAGATTGAGGGAGCTAGGGCTTTTCAGAGTGGAGGAGGATGACAGGTGACTTAATAGAAGTTTATAAGATGATAAGGATGATAGGTGGACGTTCAGAGACTATTTCCTTGGGTGGATATAGCTGTTGCTAGGGACATAACTATAAGGTTCATGGTGGAAGATGTAGAAAGGACATTTGAGGTAGATTCTTGACTCAGAGTGGTTGGAGTGTGGAACTGCCTGCTGTGATAGTGGAGTTGAACACTTTAGGAACTTTCAAGCAGTTATTGGATAGGCACATGGAGCACATCAGAATGATAGGAAGTGGGATAGCTTGATCTTGGGTTCGGACATAGCTTGGCACAGCATCAAGGGCCGAAGGGCCTATCCTGTGCTGTAGTGTTCTATGTTCTAACTACTCTATTTTTAAAAATGAAACAAACTATTTCTTGCCAGTAAGCTTAGCTCCTCCCATTAAGCACATGACTTTGTCCCTGTCAATCAGTCTCATCAAAACTACTCTGAAACCCATGGTATTATCCTTCAGCCTTCTCTGTTTGAAGGAAAACAACTCTAACCTCGTCAATCTCTTCTCATAGCTACAGTTCTTCAACCCTGGCAGTATTCTAATAGATCTTCTCTGCTCTCTTTCCAGAATAATTGCATTCTTTGTATAATATGCTGATCAGAACTGCATGCTACTCCCCAGTTGTGCCTGCAACAGTATCTTATATAGTTCCACCATTATGTCCCTACTTCTGTATTCTATATCTTGCCAATGAAAGAGAGTATTCCATATGCCACCTTTACAATGAGATCTACCTGTACTGCTACCTGTCAGAATCTGTACATTTGCGCACCAACATCTCCCACTTCATCTACCCTTTTCAGCATATTCCCTTGTATTGTTTGACCTTCCTAAGTGCATAACCTCACACTTATCACAGCTGAATTCCATCTGCCACTTCCCTGCATTCTGTCAACACATCCACATCATTTTGGACCTTAGAGCTATCCACTACACAGCCAATTTTTGTGTCATCTAAATTTCCCAATCATGCCCCCCACGTTCAAGTCCAAATCACTGAAATATAAAGCGAACAGCAGGGGTTTCAACACCGAGTCCTGCGGAACACCACTTGAAACAACTTTTGATTAGTAAAGGCAGCCATCAACCATTGCCCTCTTTTTCCTGTTACTAAGTCAGTTTTAGATCCAACTTGCCTTATTATCCTGCATCCTATTGGCTTTTACTTTTTTGACGTGTCTGCCACACGAGACCTTGTCAAATGCTTTACTAAAATCCATGAAGAATAATGATTATACTATCTTCCTCAATCCTCCTTGTCACTGCCTCAGAGTTCAATTAAATTTGTAAGGCATGACCTTCCCTTAAAACCATGCTGACTAGCCCTGATTCGTCCTTGCCATTATAAGTGACTGACTGTTTATCTGATCTCTGTACATTATTCTAACAATTTGCCCACTACTGATGTAAGATTAACCAGCCTATAATTATTTGGCATTTTTGTCATACTCTTCTTAAATAATGGAACCACATTTGCATTCCTCCAGTCCTGTAGCACCTTCCCTATGAGGATTATTTTCCAATCTTCACTAGACACAGCATCTGCTATTTCCTCCCTGATCTCTTTCAACATCCTAGGGGAACAACTTCATCTGGTCCTGACAACTTACCCGCTTCTAAGGATTCTAACTCCTCCAACACTTCCTCCCTCCCTTCCATCCATTTTATCTAATTTCACACTGCTCCTGTAGGATTGCTATGTCTGCATCATCTCTTTACTTAGCGAATACGGAGACAGAAGCAATCATTTAAGCATCTTCCCATATTTGCTGCATCATCACACAATTTCTCTTCATCTCTGATAGTTCCACTTTTTCCTTAACTGTGCTTTTGCTCTTTATTCACTGGTAAAACATCTTTGGGTTTTCCTTATTCTTGCATGCCAGTATTTTTTCATGCCCTCTCTTTGATTTCCTTATTTCTTTTCTTCACTTGATTCCAATCTCTTAAGTTAGTCCTGTCATCCCCAAAACAAGTCGAATGAATCTTTGTTGCACTCCCTTTAAAGCAATAACATCCACTCTGAGGTAAGGGGACCAAAACTCCACACACTATTATATGGATGGTCTTTGACATCTGCTAGTTTATTCTCATTCTAACCCTTGTTGTTGTTTCTAATTTCACTTCTGCCCTGTACTTTTTGTACACGGCTTAGTTCTCTGCAATATGATAAATATCAGGTTCCTGAGCTTGTTTTGTGCAACATTTTTAATCTTTATCTTTAGCCAGCCAGGGAGTTCAAGTTATGCACAATGCAAAGAGATATGCACATGAATCCTAGTTCCTCTGAACTTCCACACTTTTCAAACAGTGCTATTAAGCTTATTTTGCTTTTCCCTATTCCTTTTGCCAAAATGCAATAAATTTATCCACTTTCATCTGTCCATTGTACTTGAATATCCTATGTGCTGTTTGAGTTGATTGGTATCACTTTGCTGTCACTCCATGATTTGCATTGTAGATGCAGTTTGAAAATTTACTCTGAATTCATTCAGCATCCAAGTAATTTAGATACAACAAAAAAACTGCGGTACTCACACTGACCCATGCGAACATCAGTGTCTACCATTTTCCAGCCTGAAAAGTAATCATTTACTGTGGCTCTCTGTTTTCTGTCCATAAGCCAAATATTTATTGAAGTTGACACTAGCCATGCTGTTTCATGAGCTTCAAATTTGTTTGCCAGCCTTTTAATACGGTACTTTGTCAAAACCTTTCCTAAAATCTATATAGATAACATCCATCACATTCCCATCATCAGCCTTCTCTGATGCTTCATCAAAAATCAATTAGATTAGTCAAGCAAGGCCTGCCTTTTACAAATCCTTTTGACTGTCAGTTAACTTGAACCACTTAGTTTCTAAAACCTTATCCATCACTGATCTTAAACTGATCGGCCGATAATTACTTGAATGTCCTTGCACGTTTTCTTGAGTGTCACATTTGTCCCGTTTCAATCTTCTGGCACCTCCCCCATATTTCAAAAAAAGTTGTGAAATCATGGTAAGCCTTTCCATTCCCGTGGACAACTTGAATGCAAACCATCCAGGCTGATCTATTTATCCATTTTAAGCATTACCAGCCTTTCTAATATTTTGCACCTATCAATTTTCATCATCCAATCCATTTATGTATAATATCATGATTTATCAACAGCCGTTCCTCTATAAACACTGATTTAAAATACTCATTTAAGTACTCAAATCTTGGCATGCCCCTTGACCGCCCCTTCCTTTCCCTCCTGTTACATTATGTATCTGGCTTATGCTTGAAGAATGTCTTCTTTTACAGATCATTGTTATTTTACAGTTTTTCCTCTAAGTCTCTGTTTGTATTTTACCATGTTTCGGTCTCCCTCCCTCATCCTATTGAAATTAACCCTCTTCCAATTTAGTCATTTTTCTTTCAACTTTTCCTTGCTTTTCATTACTAGTTTTAAACGTAATGATCACTGTCCCCCACAGACACTTGTCCCATCTCATTTCCCAGCACCAGATCCAGCAATATACTTCAGTTAGACTGAAATCAAACTGATTAAGGAACTTCTGTTGAACACATTTCAGAAATTCCTCCCTTTTTCCTTTTTGTTATCTCTTGGTAATGTCTACCTTTACAGTCTTATACTAGAGAATTTTCACGGAATATACAATGAGGTGTGGTCAATCCCAATCCATGTTTTGGATAATTCTTCCACATTTCAAATCCCCTGATTCCACCACTCTATTTTTATACATCTGTGATTTCCCTGCTGCTTTGTTTCTCCATCTCTTATTACTTCGAGGCTTATAGAATACTGCCAGTAGCGTGACCATACTTTTTGCTTGCTTCTCAATTCCAGTCAAATGGATTCTGCCCTTGCTTCTTAAGGGTATCCTCTTTGAACTAGATTTTCGAGAATTGGCACTTTTTTCTTCCTCGTAATAATTTTTGCCTAACTATTCTGCTGCTACTCTGACTCGTATGATAAATCCTCACTTAAAGTTGTAGTTATATTCCTTGACTGTGCAACTTTAAGCAATCTGATTTTTCCAGTTCAACGTAAAAGCTATAGTAAGGAGCTTTCTCGTTAGGGAAAACAATTATACATTCTTTCAATCCTAATAGGGAGCGCTAACATTTAAAGAATTCTCGACTACCAGTTAATTGACAGAATTATGCCACAACATTTCACTTTTTTAAACACAAACTAGTACAATTAACTTTTAAGGCTTATGCTATAAATGCAGGTCAACTTAAATCCCTACCCCTACCCTACTGCCTAGAGCTCCCTCATGTTACAAAGTCTTGAAGGTTCATTCACTTGCCCTAGAGCCAAGCCAAAGGTAAGCCACAGCCCTCTGGAATTTGCTTAATTCTCCTTAGTATTCCAGCTATTCTTCCAAGTACCAATTACACGGGGATCATTCCATGAGCTTTTGGCTCAAAAATCTTTCAGTTTCCTTTGAAGACCTCATGAATGTGGACCCTTCGACTCCTTATCCTGGTTTTGGATATCCATGGACTGTTTTTGTTTCTCCCAGTCTGTTCCCATGTTTTCTGTATAATTCTTTAACTCAACTGTTTTAGCTGATTTCTTTCTGCTACAAGACTTTGTGAGAACCACTGTACGTTCTTCAACTAGATGCAAACTGTAACAAGTCTTCCAACTGCTTTTTCTGTTGTGAAACCTCAACTGAGCTCTCTGCTTCCACCAACGAATACAAAGAGAACCTGAACACACAAGAACTTGTCACCCCATTATCGCATCTCCCTGGTGATGAATGCTTTTCAATGCTCTCAAACAAAAATGTAAATGAATCATCTTCTGTGCTGCTCTGATTCTGTAACCCCTATGAATAATATATATTGCTAATAGTGTTTTACAACCCGCTCTCAGAATTGCTGGATCTGTTAAAGAACTTTCTTGATTGCCTTTTCCATAGAAGACCACCCATTGTTTATTGCTTTTGCACCTCAATCCATGACTGTGTAAGTTTAACATTCCAAGCTTGTTTGAATTGCATATGCTTAGCAGTTTCTCAATCGGGTTTCCCGGTTATCTACAATTAATACTTTTAAATTCCTAACTAAAGTTTATATTCCAGAACACATGAATCATGAACTAGATATTCGCAATATTTAAATTGAAATACTTTGCTAACTTCCTGTATCAGTACATGAAGTAACATTTAAAATAAAATAAATTAGAAGATTAAAGAGAAATGCTGACTCTTTCTACTGTTTGCTGCTGCTTCTACTCTTCAACCATTGCTGTGACCACCAATCTTGCTCACTGACCCTCCAGGCCCACCACACACCTCTTCCTTCCTTCTCATTGAAACTTCTGCTCCCTTCCTTGCCTGCTTTCTGTTTTCTGCTTTCCTCTCCTGAATCTTAGCTGTTGATGAAGCTGGCCTCATTAAATGACTGGCATTCAAGTGGAATGACATAAAAAATCGAACCACTTATGACAGGGACTTACTGTATTATCAAACACACTCACTCCTTTTATAATCTAATTCTTTCTTTTCTATTTCTACATGCTGATGTCCACCACTCCCCAATTTAGATAAAATTTTAATAGCTTACTGATTTGACGCAGTTCTGCACCTGATACGGGATTGATGCATCTATCCATGGAAGGGAAGTAGGTTGCATAGTTTGCTTTATTTTAATTCTAAAGTACTTGGTGGATGTCTGAAACTGATCATCAGTTCATTTTGTCCAGGAAAACTGCCTACTGCGTGTTGGTATCGTGAAACAGCCAGTTTGTGCTTTGGTAAGATTTTTTTTACCTCATCAGTTATAATGAGAAGTTTCATGGTTTTGTTCTGAAAGCAGGGCAGATGAAGCGAAACAGAGGGGAAGAGATAGATGTTGAAACACCTGGATCAATTCTCGTCAATACAAATCTACGTGCTTTGATCAACTCACGGACTTTCACTTCTTTGCCACTGCATTTTCAGCAGCAGCTGTTGTTTCTCCTGCCAGAGGTGGACAGACAGGTAGGGATCTATCTATGCATGTTTAACATGGCTGTTTAATATGCTTTTATTTAAAGGCAAATTATGATGAGTGGAAAGAAAAAAAGCAGATAAATTAGAAATGCTTGACTCTTCCTCATTCTGGATGATAGCTAATTGGAGCCATATTCAGTGTCTGTAACCAGTGTATTGATTCTGACTCACTTGCTGCTGATCATGGTGTAACCTTTAATTTTATTTTGTGTGTGGGATGGAGAAACAGAATTGATGTTTCAGGTCAAAGGCTTTCATCAAATGATTGACCTGAAAACTATCTTTTTTCCCTTGATAGCACCCGTTTGGCTGATGGAAACATTTTGAGCATTTTTGGTTTTTTGTGGATTTTTTGCTCTTTTTAAAAAGTTTTATCTGCAAGAACCGACATTTGTGAGCCCAATCACATTAACTCACGCTGAGCTTATTTATTTTTTTAAATGGAAATTAGCTTAGGAATACATTAGCTTTGACTAGTGTATAAAATACTGCTAATTCTATAACATCTTCTCTACATTCTGATTATTTTGAGGTTAGATGTTTAAAATACATGATTTTGTCAGTTAATTTCAGCACTCCTCGAATACCCTAATGTCCAAAGGTTCAGAACAATAATAGCTACGTATCCCACCACTTACTGAGATTTGATTGGGATGTTTATGATAGTATTTTGCCACCAGTGTTTAAGACTTCATGTTGTTCTGGATGTCCTTTTAACCATATTGTTAAATCTGACCTAGTTGATTGAAATAACTCTTTCTAATCTGAAACATCTGTTCTGCGCAATGCTGTAATACTGTTTTGAAAATGCTTTGTTTGCAAAATTACTTGCAAATCTAGTAGATTATACTTGCTGCAATATTACGGCATGTGATGAGCTGTTGAATATATTGATTAGAATGTACACATAGCATCTATTTACATGTTCTATTTTCATCATTCCCTAATGAGTACCATGTCACCCCACAAACTATCCTTGAGACATTGAGAAGTGGAAGGCATTTTGGTTTGTTTTGCTTTTCATTGATCACTAAGATTCAGTACAAGTTAAACCTATAGAATATGTGTTCAAACAGTTCTATCTTGTGGTTCAATACACAAAGCACACAATGGTTAGGAATAAAAATCTCTCCCAATGTTGATAGAGTGGAAAAGAGAAAACTTGCAGGGAAGAAATCTAACACATTTGTTGGTATTTGATTGACACTTTATTTATTAGTGTCACAAGTAGGCTTGCATTAATATTGCAGTGAAATTACTGTGAAAGTGCCCTAGAAAGTGCTTCGACGCCTGTTCAGGTACACTGACGGAGAATTTAGCATAGCCAAGGCACCTAACCAGCACGTCTTTCGGACTGTGGGAGGAAACTGGAGGAAACCCATGCAGACGCTGAGAAATATGCAAACTCTGCACAGTGACCCAAGCCAGGAATTGAACCCTGGTCCCTGGTGCTGTGAAGCAGCAATGCTAGCCACTGTGCTACCATTGCCACAGACCCACATGAGTACTTTAATTAGCAACTGGTGATGAGAGAACCTGGTTACATAACTCTGAATTTGAGGTACTGTTGTTTAGCAAGCTCCTATGTGCAAGTACTTCCATTGCATGAAGGCTTACGTCGACCACGTTGCAAATGTGGCAACTCTGAAGCCTGTGATGGTGTTCTTGGAAGTTAAGAGCAGGACATTTAGCCCCTCAGACTTGCTCTGCCATTCAATTATACCATGGTAATCTATTTCTTAACTCTATTCATCCACCATAGCTCCATATTCCTTATGTTCTTGCAAGCAAAGTTGATTTCCAATTTAAAATTAATCAAGGTAGTATCTATAACGTTTTGTGGGAATGAGATCCGTGTTTCTGCCACATTTTGAGGAAGTATTTCCTAACTTCTCGTCTGAATGGTTTGGCTTTGCTGTTTGTTCCTTTGTCTTTGCTTCCCCATTAAACCAAAAAAGATTATCTTCACCTACCCTATCAATGTTTTTACTTTCTTTCCGTATCTTAACCTCAATCAAATCCTCTTTTGACCTCAAGTGCTAGAAATATCACCTGAATTTATATGGTTCTGGTGAAAGATCATTAACTTGAAATGGTAACTGTTTCTCCCTCCAGAAATGCAATGAATAGTAATAGTATTGACTATCTTATTCTCAATTTATATAACACTTTCTCATGATCTAACCTTTGAAACAGCGATAACATTCCAGTAAATGTATGCTTCCAAGGCACATGTTCTGTGCCCAAAACTGTACAAAGTTTGCTGGATGTGATCTAACCAGAGCTTTGAGCAACTTCAGCAAAACTTTCTCCCCTTTATATTCTCGCCCTCCATTTACAAAGGATGGTGTTTTACCATTCGTGAGCTACCTTTTTCTGTCCTCCTTAGGTCTGTAATGGATGACCTTGCATTTGAATCTCTTGAAATCAGTTTGTGAAAATATTGCCCAGTTAATCTCTATGTCTTTGCAATGTTAGGCCTCCACTTAATTGTGCTAACAGCAAATTTAGATATGAGTTTCTAGCCCAGCATCCAAGTTGTTAGTAATACCATGCATAGTTGGGACTCTTGACACTGACCCTTAGAGGATAACATGATTCACTATAAATCTTGTTCAGCCCCACAATCCTCTTGGATACCTATGCTCATCCAAATTCTTGAGCATCCCTGATTTTAATCGATCTATCATTGATGACCATGCAGTCAGCTGCCTAGCTCAAGGTTCTGGAATTAATTCCCCTCTGCCTCTCCATTCCCTCAAAACCTATCTCTTTGAGCATGCTTTGGAATGCTGCCCAATATGGCACTGTGGTTTGGTGCCCAATTTTGCTTTCCTATTCTCCTGTGAAGTGCCTTAGGATATTTTATCCTATTAAAGGTGCAATCTAAATACAAGTTGTTCTTGTACTTATTTGGAAGCTATATATTCAGGACTCAGTCTTTCATTACTGAGCAAGAGAATGAAACAATCATATTTTGATCAAGTATATATCATTCAAATAATCAGACAGTGCAGTCAAAATAGTGTTATTCTGTTCATCGTATCTTCTTGAGGAGCACCTAATATATTAATGAGTTAAGAGTTATGTGGAAATATTGACATACTAAGTCTGAATCCATTGGCATTTAAGAGTGAGGTAATTTTATTGAAACATATAAGATCCTTAGCAGACTTGACAAGGTGGATGCTGAAAGGTTGTTTCTTTTGTGGGAAAGATGAGAATTTGGAGATTTGCTTAAATATAAGGTGTCTCTCATTTAAGATTGAAACGAGGTGAAATATTTTCTGTATCCATGACCTTAGCAAGCAGTGGAGGCTGAGCCATTGAACTTCTTAAGACACAGCAAGAAAGATTCTTAATTCCCCAAGGGGGTAAACAAAATATGGAGTTGAAGTCATAATCAGTTTAGTCATACTATTGAATGGTGGAGCAGGCCCTTTAATTTGTATGTTTGTATTTGCTGCATGTCCAGTGAGGAATATAACTGCACTTATTAGTCATTTAATAACAAACAGGAGAGGTGTGAAGTCTTTCTGTGGCTATACCACACCTTTTGATATTGAAAGTTTGAAACTATATTAACACTCTGCAGACTGATTTCTGACCATTCCATGTGGTGTTTGATTTGATTCTTTGAAATACGCGTTCATGTTTTTCTGTATGGCAGCCGGACAGGGTTGAATATGGAAGTATGGGACCAAATATAAAATTGTTATGCTTGCTTCTAGAAAAGTTACACAGGAATTGTACCACTTTTATATAGCGCATGAGCCACGTTTTTGCTGGATATGTTATGAACGAGAAAGATCAGACTGTTGATCTTTGCTACTGGGACAAGTTTTGCTTGTAATTTTGCATGCTGCCAGAGATCTATCCGTTGGGAAGTGCCTTAATATATAAAAAGCTGTTTCTGATTGGATAGTTGTCTATGTAAAGGTCAGATTGAAGATGTGACTAGTCTTCGTTCATTCTGACTTTGTTATATGTTGGCATACAGATAAAGTTAACTAGCTTGCTATCGAGTGGACCCTGTATAGATCGGTGCATTGCAAGGGATTTTCTTTTTT
The DNA here is from genome assembly GCA_024679065.1 of Sphyrna mokarran. Classification (NCBI taxonomy): domain Eukaryota; kingdom Metazoa; phylum Chordata; class Chondrichthyes; order Carcharhiniformes; family Carcharhinidae; genus Sphyrna; species Sphyrna mokarran. The sequence continues at coordinate 52,421,483 of JAGIQG010000016.1, forward strand.
CAGAAAAAATAATGTGTGTTCAAGTAAAACAAGAAATCTGCTGCTCAATTGGGCAAGAATAGCGAAATACCATGAGCTGGATAGTTCTTTGAAAGCTTGGTACAGGCAAGAATGATTGAATAGCCTGCTATGTGCTCTAATTCTACGAAGATGTAAGCTTCATAGTCCATTTGTGTTTAACGAGATTGAACAAATGAATTATACTTGTGTGTAGATGTACCCAAATAAAAGGTAACATCCCAGGTAGTTTAAACCTGCTTGGTTTGTGTAACCTATCCCAATTTTAATGTGTTTTGGAGGCATATTCTGAGTTTGAAAAGCCATTGCGTTGAATTTTGCTTTGATATTTCAATTTAATTTTGAGAATCATGAAAATGCAAGTGCTGCGGGGCTAATGCAAAAGTGGTGTTCTGATGAGATCTTCAGTTTCTTCTAGTGAATGGTAGACAGATGGTGTGAAGTGGGAACATGTGAGCTGTTTCAGATGTGGATGGCTGAGCATTCTTCAGAAACCTTAATCTATGTTAATGTTATACGTGAGTCTTTTAGCTGACTGCCTAATATTTTCTCAAATTGTATTTTTTTTGTAGGATTCTCATTTTTGCTTCTGAAAAGTTCTTTTATATTCTGCTTTTTGTGGTTTTGGTATTGAGCATAATAGAAATTTAATCCAGTTCAGCTGTATATATTGATGTCCCTAGGAGTGGAAAAGCCAGATTCCTGCCTTTGATATTTTTCAGCAGATGAATTGCCAGTCTTAGCTGTGCTATGTGAGGTTGGATTTCTCAACAGGGGGAAAAAAGGCGAAGTAACATTAGAGGAAGTCACTATGGATTGCTTTGTGTATGCCTTTAGAAGTTGGCTGGAATTGTTTAGGAATAGGTTTGGAAACAAGTTACGTGCTCTTTGCCAGAGAATTAATAATACTTTGAGCACATTAAGAAGTGAGGAGGGAGATCTGATAGCTGAACATAAAAAATTCTTATTTTGCTTCTTGCTATGTTACATTGGTCACATTATGTAATTATAAAGTCAACCATTGCACTTGATTTTAAAATGATGAACTTAAGCATGGAGTTAGTCTTGTAAATATGGGGATGTTTTGTTTTTATTTTGTATCCACAGCAGGAGTAAACTTGACACTCCTACTTTATGTTGGGTGAGCATATTCAGAGTTTTTAAAGTCTTGAACAAGAATCCCTTAATAGAATTTGTGAAAATTTAATTGGGTAATATTCAATATAAATTAATTTGAGCAATGCACAGTTCCAATGTCAATTTTTGTTTCAAATGGTGGGTGATGGCTAGTTCTATCTATGAATCGGAATAAAGTGGTTGGTGAATGAAATGGTGTATGATAACGTAGACCAGTGGGTGGCACTGTGATCTGTGGCAAAACCTAAGCTTAGAATTCATGAGATGTATTAATTGTGAAATCTGAAGTGAAAGAGGTTTTTATTCCCCTGCTCCATAAGGGGTTTCTGTTCTGCTAGTTACTTGAATAAATATTCTCCCTTTTCTTGGAGACCAATTATTTACTTTCACATTTTTTGGATCCTTTGGCACCATACAGTACTAGTTGAAGTGCTTTCTAAATCTACACTATTGTGTGTTAACAATACTAAGATATTCCTCATAATGAAAGCCCAGTGATTCCTCATGAATGCCCAGTTATTTGTTTAAATTTGTAAGAATGACACACAGACATAGGGAGATGTAGCTAAGCTAAGCAAATGACAAAAAAAATCTGCCAATGGAAAGGAGTGGGCAATTATGAGAAGCCTTGCACACTACCCAGTTTACTTGAACAGATGTTCATGCTGTATGTCGCAGATGCTTTAGTAGAAGACTTAACTGTTTACTTACCTGGTCAAATTGGCACATGTTGAACTGTAATGTAATAAAGATTAATGTTAATTACCCAAATTTTCACCATTGTTTATTTCTCTTGTGATCAAGCTTAGTTGTGAGCTCCACAGTGGATAGTAGATTTGTAAACTTCTACATTTTTTGAGCTCCATCCTCTCTACTTTAAATGTAATCTATTCACATAAGGCCTGATTTGCACATGTTAAGTGCTCTGCTTCTCTCACACCACTACCCCCAAGTTCAAAATGCTTTCACAACTGTTTATACCTAATGCCCATGTGCATACACTTTGGTAGAGAGTAGATGGATATTAATTATAAGTAAGAATCCCATCTCTTCAAAACTGCTAAGGAGAAACTAACACCTTATCACCAGCCTTGCTAAGTTCAAATAGTTGACACCAACAGGACTTAAACCTGGAACCTTGTTGATTTTTTTTTTTAAGCTTAACTAATCACTGATTAAATTTTCTAAATTTATTAACCAGCAATGGTGGAAGGTCCCATGCATACTTGTTCATGAACATTTGGGGAAGAAGCTGAAAGTTGTGGTTTGAAAATTCAAAGCGACATCTAAATTTTATGCACCATTTCTGTGGAAGGGGAGGAAGAAATTTTCTTGCACCAACAACATGCATTTATTCAAGTTTGTTATGGTTGACCAAAAGCTTGGACTGATTCTGATGGCTTTAAATTGATTGTGACTGTTTCAATCTTTAATGCACATCTATCACTATTAAAGAAGTTTGGAATATCCATTTTTTATGTGCCACTATTAGCTAGTAATAAATATATAACCAGTGAGCTGCTTTTCTTGTAGATTTGAAAGCCTGTATGTCAGTGTTGAGATTTTAAGTACCTGGAGGAAGCATCCCAGTTTTTGCACTATGTTTTAATGGAATTTGTTTCCTTTTACTCTTCTAGGTTGGTACTGATGGTATAATGCGTCTCAGCAGTTCAGCCCTAAATAATGAGTTCTTCACCTCTGCTGCTCAGGGGTGGAAGGAGCGATTAGCAGAAGGTAAAAGCTGCACCTTGATTGTTTAGTAGACTCCATAACCTCATTTTAAAGTTTTTTTCAGTCTTTTAAACCTGATTAAATAATGCTTCATGATTCAGCCTCATGCTTTATTGCCCAAATGCAAGTTTTATTGTTCTAGACATCAATAGTATAATAATTACAGTTACACAGTAGGTTCATTCAACCTGGTTTCCCACATGGACCCAAAATGATCAAACTTGGCCTTTGCAGATGATGTTCCTTCAGCCAACCTGAGTTCTGACCTTTAAAAGCCATTTTCTGATGTATTGTATACCCTTCCTTTGGAATGCTTAACATGGTAGATAGAATGCATATTGAAGTAAGCTCCTTTTCATCCAACCTCCTAACATAAGGAGTAGACAATCTCATAGTTAAATGGTATTGCTTGGGTGCTCCCACTGTTCTGGCCAATATCCAGTACTGCAGGATGTAACCAACGTGCTTGTCATATTATTTTGCCCAGTAGCCATATTCACAAACATTCAAATTCTGATAGTCACGTCGAGATGTGGTTAACCTCATGACTCCGGACAAATTTTGTCAAAGGTGGAACTTTGTTTAAGTTGCTCCTCCAGAAGATCAAGTTGTTGAGTTGACACTGGTGGTATGATGTGCTGAATGCTCTATATGTACTATAAGTTTGATAAATTTCTGAAGACAAAGAAACGGCTTTTTTCATTTTTGCCTGTTTTATCCTAATTTTCTTCCTTTTTAGCAATATTGGATTAATTCTGTTTCTGAAAATCTCTGTCTGACAGAGTGGAAGAATACACTCTGAAATAATAACCGCTCAGCCCCTCAATTCCAAATGATAACAGTATTTTCTTTTTCAAAATGTGAACCATATATTCCTGTCAGTTGCAGCACAGATTCATTCACTTTGTTACTTCCATATGCATGCCAGATTGCATTTCTTACATCCTTTGCTGTCATGTAAGCATCTGCAATTGTATTGCTCATGTTCTTGGCCTTCAATTATGCTGTCTTTCATAGCTGTTCATGTCACAAACGTTGAACACATTTGAAATTGGCAAGAGGAAGAGGTAATGTAAGAAACCAGGAAATACCGTGCTATTTCATTTACAAGATGTGCACTGAAATTGAGATTTGAGATGAGTGACTGAATAAATTATCTAAATATGTTTATAATTTTATAATCTCTTTATTGTTGCTAAGTATTATTGACAGCATTTGGCAAAACCTGAAGTATGTTAGTATTTTGTTAGACCTGCCGAAGAATTATTCAGACTCAAAATGTTGGCTCGATTCTCTCTCCACAGATGCTATCAGACCTGCTGGGATTTTCCAGCATTTTCTGTTTTTGTTTTTGTTATATTTGCAAGCTATTTTCTGAAACAACTGTTTACAACATGGCATTTTAATAAGTCCAGAACTGAACTTCAGACTATGGACAGGATTGAACTTCTACATTTTTGCTCACTGACGTTTCCAAGTGGAATGCACAGACAATTACAGTTCAAATCTCGTGCATGTCTCCTGTCTAAATATGGACCAGCATTCATTGAGGCATTATGCAGGGATGTGCTGCATTAAGAGTTGTACTTATGTTGCTCTATCTTATCTCTGGCTGATGAGATAGCTGAAGAGCAAATTCAGATCACCATAGTGATCTACATTTACATCTCTTTTTTTTCTCTCTCTCTCTCTCTCTCTGTAATCCCCGCCTGCCCACCCAAACCACTATCTAATAGTAACAGCTGCAAATCTATGGCTTACAGTTAGGTTTTCCATAAGCATCCATTGATAGCCTTTTTGCCCAGCTGCAACTTCTGTCTTAGATGCGAAATGTTTTGCATTTGATTTATTTAATATCTGTGTGCTTTTAACGTTATGTAGGTGAATTCACACCTGAAATGCAACTTCGCCTACGTCAAGAAATGGAAAAAGAAAAGAAAGTAGAGCTATGGAAAGAGAATTTTTTTGAAGATTATTATGGGCAGAAGTAAGTAACTTTCTGAATAAACATATCTAGTTAGCTTGCTGAGGTATATGAAGAAGAAAAATTTAGTTTCTGGAATCCATTTACTAACAATCAATTTTAGAAATTGATGGTTCTATCCCATGCACAGCAAAAAGAAAGGACCCCTGTAAGGCCACTTTGTGACCTTAAAATGAGGCTACGTTCCCCATCAGGTGAACATAAAAGATCCTGTGATACTTTGTAGCAATGAGCAGATAAGTTCTTGCGGTATCCTGGCCAAAATGTATCACTACTGATGATTAGGTCAGTGTCTCATTGAACTTTGTGCTTTCTGTACATTTATTGGTGGTTGTGACAACACTTCAAAAGTATTTCATTTGTTGTAAAATGCTTGGCATCCTGAGATTGTGAAAGCTTTTATATCAATGCAAGCTCTTCTTAAAGCTCTCATGGTTGTTCTTCTGCTTGGCTTTGCATTTGGTTGAGTTCACATCAAGCATCCTCCACAGAGGAAAATCAATTAAGTGGTAATCAAAAAGGAGTATAACTATAGAGCATTAGCAATTCATTCAGTATTCTGGTTACTGTTGGAGAAAACCTAGAATTAACTTCTACACCTAATGATTCTCTGGTGCTATCTTTTCACTCCAGACATATCAAGATACTTTACAGTGAGATGGTGAAGTAGTGGTAATGTTACTTGACTAGTGATCCAGAAACCCAGATTAATGCTTGGAGAACGTAGGTTCAGATTCCATCCATGGCAGCTATCAATTAACGAAACCTGGAATTGAAAGCTCATCTCAGTAATGACAATTGTCTTAAAAATGACCTATCTGATTCGTTAAGACTCTTGAGGGAAGAAGATCTGCTGTCCTCACCTGGTCTGATCTACATGTGATTCCAGATCCACAGCAATGAGGTTGATTGTCAACTGCCTTCCAAAATGGCTTAGCAGGTCACTCAGTTCAAAGAGAATTTGGATGGCCAACAACTGTAGGTCTTGCCAAGGGCATTCAAATTCCATCAAAGAATGAAATAAACTTGCAACTATATTGAAAACCATTCTGTTTCATTGTAAATGAGCATGTTTTAGCTTTGATACGTTTAGTTCTCAACCAACTAATAGATTTTGTTTCTAGTTGCCTAAGATATATTTCTCTCAAATTCTCTGAAATAAGAGTGAAGTTTAGAATATTCTTCAAAAAATTTGATCATCTAAATATCTATTGATATTCAAGATAAATATTTTTATATCTATATAATGTCTATATCGGAAGCTTGTGATCTTAAACATGAAATGATAGGCAAGGATTGTCCATATAAAGTATGAACCTTGTACCTTAAGTTTTTGGATGTCTGATCCTGATGGCTGTAGACATACAGCCACCACTTAATGTTGGCCACAACTCCTTGAGCTTATCAAGGAGCCAGTTTTAAAGATGATGGGAGCATTTTCCAATGAAGTTCTTTTAAGCATCCTGAAGTTTATTTGCTTATTTGACGAATTTGTTTGCATATTTCCTTCAACTTGTTTATATCACTGTTGTTAGGTGCCTTGGAATATTTTACAAGCCCTTGAAAATACTGTATAAATGCAAGATTTTGTTGCAATATCAGCTCCTGTGAACAACCTGCAATTTGTTGACATTTTAAAGCTCCAATGTTTTCTTGGGTCTGAAAATGCTAACAAAAGTATTTTATTACTTGTGGGTACTTGCAGCATTTAATTAGAGTATTCCCACAAATTATCCAAAACATTATTTTTTAATCAGCTACATAAATCGTAAGATGACAACTGCTTAACAGGACTTAACAGAGCAGCTGCCATAAAACAATCTATAGTCCATTATTGAGACATTATTGTTTAGATCTATCTATTAAGAACGATGAACACAACTTGACCTTCCCTTGATTTCAGGTATGCCAGTCATCCCACCTCTCTGTGAATTAATGTTGCGGCTGAATTATAGATGGTATGTAGAGTGACAACCCAAGAAGAAAGGTAGATTATCCCTCCTAGAAGTGACTAGCCATTTACTTAAAAAAAAATGATCTTCCAAGTGGCATAATTCTAGTGTCACATACTGATTTGTAATGTTTTCTTCAGTACCTTCATAGATATTTCTGTAATATTATCTTTCATGTGATGAGGATTTTTTAGGATCTAACTAATCACTTAATTTGGCACAATTGGGTGCTGTTGCATTCGCTGCACTGCCAGAATGGAACCTCACTTTGTGAAGTTTAGTGTGTCAAATTTTGCTATGGTTTGCTGTGCAAAGTAAATTCATATTAAGGATCATTATTTATTGTATTATCATTATATTACAAAGAACAATAAAGCACGGGAAACTGGCCCTTCGGCCCAACGAGCCCGTGCCGCCTCCCCGATGTTCCCACCTCTACCCGTGATCCCTGTCTATGTTTATAGATCTATGGATTAAAAACCAAATTTGAGACAATTAGCCTAAGAGCACATCTTTGGGATATGGGAGGAAACCGGAGCACCCGGAGAAAACCCACGCAAGCACGGGGAGAATGCGCAAATTCCCACAGACACAGGCCCAAATCCATGTATCTGCACAGCACAGCGATAGTCACTGAGTGTTGTGTTGCCTATCAAATAGTCCAGGTCAAGTATACACTAACAACGTGAAGCCCTAGGATACTCTTGAAAAAAAATCCAAGAGCAGCCCTCTCATGACCCATCACGTCTATACCCCTTGTTAGACAACAAGGCAGACCACGTAGGATAAAAACAAGTACATCAGTATCATCGTCTATTTACACACTTTGCAGGGACTCCCAAGGCTCATGATCCCTATTTTAAATCAGTTTTCTATACCCCTCCATTTCCATTCTGTTCATGTGCCCATCTAAGTATTTCTTAAATAACTCGAGTGCCTGCCTCCACCACTTTACTTGGCAGCGCATTCCATACCCCCACCACCCTCTGTGTGAAAAAACTCCCTCTAGCATCCAAATTATACCTTACCCCCCTCACCTAAGCCCGTGACCCCTCGTGCTATTCGAGTCCATCCTAGGAAAAAGCTTAACCCTGTTTACTCTATCTATACCCCTCATAATCTTGTACACCTCTATTAGATCTCCTCTAAGTCTACGTCTTTCTAAGGAAAACAGTCCCAATTTGCCTGACCTCTCCTCGTAACTCAGACCTTCCATACCAGGCAGCATCCTGGTAAACCTCCTCTGCACTCTCTCCAGAGTCTCCACGTCCTTCCGGTAGTAAGGCGACCAGAACTGGACGCAGTATTCCAAATGAGGTCTAACCAACGTTTTATACAACTGCAACATTAAAGGCCAGCTCTTGTACTCTATACCCCTTCCTATAAAGGCTAACATACTATATGCTTTCTTCACAACCTTCTCCACTTGCTCTGCCACCTTCAGAGACTTGTTCACCTGCACCCCCAGGCCCCTCTGCGTTTCTATACTCTTAATAGGTCTACCCTTTATCATATACCTCCCCCCTACATTCTTTCTCCCGAAATGCATCACCTCACATTTATCAGGATTGAATTCCATCTGCCATCTGTCTGCCCAAGCTACCAGCCTATCTATGTCCTGCTACATCGCCTGACAATGCTCCTCACTATCCGCAAGTCCAGCCATCTTTGTATCATCTGCAAACTTGCCGATCACTCCACTTACTCCCTCTTCTAAGTTATTTATATATATTACAAATAGAAGAGGTCCCAGTACCGAGCCCTGCGGCACACCACTAGTGACCAACCTCCAGCTAGAAAAACAGTCTTCCACTATTACTCTCTGTTTCCTATTACTAAGCCAGTTACTTATCCATCTAGCTACTTGTCCTTGTATCCCATGAGCCTTGACCTTCTCAACTAACCTCCCATGAGGGGCTTTGTCAAACACCTTACTGAAATCCATATAGACAATGTCAACGGCTCGCCCTTCGTCGACCGTTTTCGCCACCTCCTCAAAAAAATTCTACCAGATTTGTAAGGCACGACCTCCCCTTAACAAAGCCATGCTGCGTATCTCTCATCAGATTGCAACACTCTAAGTGCCTATACATCCTATCTCTAAGAATCCCCTCCAACGTCTTCCCTACCACTGACATCAAACTCACCGGCCTCTAATTTCCAGGGTTATCCCTACTACCCTTTTTAAACAACGGTACAACATTAGCTATGCTCCAGTCCTCTGGGACCCCTCCTGCGTCCAAAGAAGAGACAGATTTGCGTCAGAGGCCCAGCTATTTCACCTCGCGCCTCCCTAAGCAGCCTGGGATAAATGCCATCAGGCCCCGGAGATTTATCAGTTTTAATGCTACCTAGAAGCTCTAACACTTCCTCCCTCGGTATGGATATTTCCCTCAACTGGTCCACAGCTCTGTCAGAGACAGGAGCTGTCAACAAGTCCCTCTTCTTTGTGAATACCGATGCAAAGTATTCATTCAGGATCTCTCCCATTCCCTCGGGCTCTAAGCACAGTTCCCCTCCTCTGTCCCTAAGAAGTCTGATTTTTCCTCTAACTACCTTTTTATTCATAACATCGGAGTAAAAAGCCTTTGGATTTTCCTTAATCTTATCTGCCAAAATCATTTCATGCCCCCTTTTTGTCCTTCTAACTCCCCGTTTGAGCTCCCTCCTACTCTCTCTATATATTCCTGCAACGCTATCTCTGTTCCCAGCTGCTTTGACTATCATACGCCTCTCTTTTCTTCCTAACCAAGTCCTCAGTATCCCTAGTAATCCATGGCTCTCTAATCCTACCTTTCCCATCTTTCCTCTTCGCCTGCACATATCTATCTTGCAACATTTTCAGTATTCCCTTGAAAGACTCCCACATGCCTAGCGTGGATTTATCCTCGAACAATCGTTCCCAATCAGTTTCCATAAGTTCCTGCCTAATCCGACTGTAGTTAGCCTTCCCCCAATTCAGCATCCTGCCCCTAGGGCAACAAGCATCCTTTTCATCTGTACCCTAAAGTAGACAGAATTGTGGTCACTGTTAGCCACATGTTCCCCTACTACAACATCAACCACCTGACCTGGGTCATTACTCAGAACTAAATCCAATATAGCTCCTTCTCTAATCGGGCTAGCCACATACTGCTCCAATGATCCTTCCAGTACACATTTTACAAATTCCTGCCCGTCCAAACCCCCAGCTCTAGGTACCTTCCAATCCACCCTAGGGAGATTAAAATCTCCCACTATAACAACTCTGTTCTTTCTGCACCTATCCAAAATGTCTTTACGTATGCCTTCTTCAACTATCCGCGGGCTGTTGGATGGCCTATAATATACCCCTAGCATAGTAATCACCCCCTTTCTATTCCTCAACTCCACCCACAGCGATTCCACTCCTAACTCCTCTGTATTGTTCTCCCTCTGCACTGCTGTGATGCTCTCCCTAACTAACAACGCCACTCCCCCACCTCTTCTGGACCCTCTTCTATCATGCCTGAAACACTTATACCCAGGAATATTCAGTTGCCACTGCTCCCCTTCCTTTAACCACGTCTCTGTCACTGCAACCATATCCAAGTTTGTCACAAACATTAAGGCCCTAAGTTCATCCGTTTTTCCTGTTACGCTCCTCGCATTGAAACAGACACACATCCAGACCTCCAACCACACTCGGAACCACCTTCTCATCCAAGCTTAGCCTATCTCCCATCTCGCTCTCTACCGAGCTATTGGTCTCAGCCCCTCCCCCCTCCACATTAGTTTAAATCCTGCCGAAACACTCCAGCTAACCTCCCAGCTAAGATATTCACGTCCTTCCCATTGAAGTGTTCCCTGTCCCTTCTATACAGGTGCCCTTCTTTCACAAAGACTTCCCAGTTATTCACAAATTGGAAACCCTCTGCCCTACACCAGACCTTCAGCCACGCATTCAGCTGTAGGATCTCATTTCTCCTGGCTCCGCTATTACCCGGCCCTGGAAGCAGCCCTGAGATCGCCATCCTGGAGGCCCTGCTCTTCAGCCTACTCCCCAATTCCCTGAACTGCCTTCGTATATCCTCCCTGCTCATCTTTCCTACATCCTTCTCTCCTACGTGAATAATCACATCCACCTGGGTCCTCTCACCCTTCAAAATGCCCTCTACCCTGTCAGACACATCTTGCACCCCTGCTCCAGGGAGGCAAACTACCATCCTGGAGTCCTGCCTCAGACCACAGAAGCGCCTAACTATTCCTTTAACCCTCCCATCCCCCACCACTATCTCCCTTCTAGCCCCTTTCTTCCCCTTTGAGGTACTCTGGTCCTCCTGCCCTTGCCTTTTTTAACCGTCCGCCCTTGATATTTTGGGGGACTGCCACTGGGGAAGTCTTTGGACTGTCTCCCCTCCTTTTTCCCCTTTCTTACAGTAATCCACCTGTAAGGGTCAGGTTCCCCGCCTTAGGCTCCGGGTTCGCCACCTTACTCTGCCCCCCTTCTATGATTGACTTGTTCTCCCTGACTAAAAATGCATCTTCTAATTGCCGCTCTAGTTGCTTGACCCGAGCCCTCAGACGCTGCAGTTCCAAACACTTGACGCATATGTGGACTTTCAGGAGAGTTTGGCTAAATTGTGAAAAATTACTTGTTTTATGTATTTCATGTGTCAGTTTTGCACAGCAATTTTGCCAATTTCTAGACACAATCTTCGATCTTGTCAAGCAAGGTTTCCTGTGAACCATTCTTCATTGTTCTTTAATATCAATTATGAGTTAATTTTATTTCGCTTTCAATCTTGGTACTTTTTCAGCTCAAAGTATTTCAGTTCCCTTCAATTTATAAGTTGTGACATCCTAACCCCTGATTCAGATTCCCTTTATATTGTGACAGTAGCTTTGCAAAATTTATAACGTGTTCCAAACTGACATTTGTTTCTTGCCCCTAATGTGTGTCTTATTTCACACAAATCTATCTACCAAAACAAGTTCACTCACCTAGGAAGGGATGCCAGGGATGTGAGTACATAAAACCATTTCACTCTACTTTCAGCATGGTGTTTGGTGTCTGTGGGTGGCTCTGGCTTTTGTTATGTTTGTCCTATGCAATCCAGAGTCAAAACAGCTACTAGTCATCCCAATTATGAATTAAGCCTATTTTAATGCAGCATCACTGTACTTAAAGTAAATTTAGTGCTAAACCTATGGTATAATCTTCTGCCAATAATATAAGTATTTCTGTAAAGACAATTTGTGCATTAAAAATACATTGTCTACCCATTTTGCTCAATGGTGAACTACATTCTTCTACGAAACCCTATTGATTGAAATTTCTTTCTTTCTAATTTTCAATGCAGTCATGCCTTTCAAATATGGATTAAAATGATTCTTGTTAAAATGTCTCTTTCTAATGGATCTTTGCCACATGTCTCAGGATATTTTCTAACACGTTGGCTTAAACTGCAGAAATTCTCTCTTCAGGATAGTGATTGCAGATGGAATTCAATCAGATTAGTTGAATCCAAGCTCAACATAAAATCTAAATAAGAAAAATTGAACTTGTGGCATTGTAAGATATTGCTTTCCAATGCAATCCAGTATATCTGAATACATTTGTTTTGGTTATGTTGACAGACTGGGCTTGTCAAAAGAAGAATCAGAACAACAGACATCTGTACAAGTGGAAATAGAAAATGAAGCCAGTTCACCTGTATTAGCAGGGCCATCCAAACAGCAAAGTCCGGTTAAAAAGCAGGATGAGAGATTAAGGAAATGTACTAGAAGTTCAAAGGTGGACCTCAAATGCAGAGTGAAGCGAAGTCTTATTAAAGAAACACAGATTGAACTTCCTGAACCAAATGAAAAAACAATTTCGTGCACAATGTCTTCTCAAGATACCAGGAGCCAGAAACAACAAAATCATGAAGCCAAGGTGTTTCATACTATTAGCTGTGCAGATGAAGATCAGTTGAGTTTAATTAAAAACGAAGCTAGACCTGGACAGCTGGAAGAAATTCTTCCAAATAAATCTGCCTTAAACTCCAAACCAATACTGCTTGCAGAAAGACCAGTTGGTGTACAATCTCAAGAACATATCACATCTGATGGATGTTTAGAATTGACTGATGTGCAACCTGCTGGAATTTCTAAGGATCAGATCACCTGTCTAACTCTAAGGAGCGCTGCTTTAAAAAGTGAATTGGAGCACAATTCTGGAGAGTCCAAAGACCAAAAGAGAAAGTCCTCTGAGCACAGCGCCTCCACCTCTGGCCCTGAGAAGAAGCCACGTCTTGATGATCATCAGTCCTTTCGGACCGCAATTGATAGCTTTCGGACAGAAAAAGGACATCCTACAAAAGAAGAGCCAAAGGTGCCACCTATTAGGGTATGTGTGTTTTTAAAAATGTTGAATCATTACTTGCAAAAATCGTTTTAGTTTCAATTCTATTTTTCTTAGATGGAGATGCAAAGTAATTTGGGACAGTTGCAGCATTGCTTTGTTTTTCTGGAGTTGAAGTTTAGTCAAGGAAATGTGATGGTCCATTCAAGCCAAACCTGGCTTGAGAAAAATACTTTCCCTTTCATGCCAAATAAAAGCTCAATTCCACCTTGCTATAGAAAGGCGAGAGGAGTATGAGGTGAAATCAAAAAGAAAATTGCGAAAGCAAAGAAAGGATATGAAAAGAATGTTGCCAAGCAAAATCAAGGTGAATTCAGAAGTGTTTCTCAGTACTCTGAGTAAAAAGCTAAGAAAAGATTACAGCCCATAAAAATTACCAAAAAGGTAATCATGTGGAGGCAGAAGATATCGGTGTTAAATAGCAGGATAGGTCAAATCGGTGGTTAAAACATATGAACTCCTTCAATGTATTAGCCAAATGAATAAATTATAAAACAGGGAGGTTGTGCTGGAGCTATATAAAAGATTTGTCAGAGCACAACATGAGTACCCATGTGCAGTTCATTGCAGAAGTAATATAATTTCACTAGAGGATTTATGAAGACATTGCCAGAACTGGAAAATTGCAGCTTTTAAGGAAAGTTTCTACAAGCTGGACCGTTCTCCTTAAAATGAGGGGAGATTTAATTGAGATGTGCAAAACTGTGAGGAACTTCGATACTGTGAATGGGTCTCCGCTCTATCAGACTTGTGGGCATATATTTGAAGTGATTGGTACATCGATTAAAGTGGCCTTGAAGCTTTTGTTGTAGCCAGAAGGTGGCAAGGGTCTGAAACTCATTGCCTGCAAGAGTGGTAAAGACAGAAAACCACTTTGCATTTAAAAGGTGTCTGGATTTGCACCTGAAGGACCACAACCTGTAGGATTACAGATTAAAAGCTGGAAAGTGGGAATAGGCTGGTTGGCACAAGCACGATGAGTCAGGTGGTCTCTTTTTGTGCCAAAAAATTCATATGGCTTCTTTCATTTTAAAACTGACAATTCTCTTTTAAGTTGAAAGATTTCTTCTTTGCAATATTGCTTGATCCAGACTCCATGCAGGAACTGTAAATGGAAAAAATGCATTACAAAAAAAAAAATTCTGGTTCTGTTGCCTAAAATGAAGTAAATTTTTGTCTTGAATTATTGTTGGATTTGTGCAGATTGATTGGATATTGGCAGTCATTGGCTCTGTAGTTTGACGAATGTACATTTATAAGGTATTTAGTTTATCATGTACATGCCACAGTGTACACGAGTTAAATCTCATGGAAAAGTTTTCTGATTTTTCTTTTGACGGAAGTAATCCAATGTCCATCCCCAGCCAACCCACCAGTTACCAAGAAGCCAGGACAGCATGAACCAACCGGCTCCGTGTCACCCCAGAGCAATAAAAGCGCTGTAGGGCTCGTTAATGAAGGCCAAGTAGGACTTAATATCTTGCCCCCTAGAGCTGTCAGCTTATCGACTTAGCTGGCAGCATCAAGGAGACTGGGATTGTAGGTTAGGAGTGGAGCCCAAGGCCTAGGATCCTGTAACAAGCAATTTCAGGGTCTTGGCCCAGATGGATACAGGAATTTGGGTGGGAGGGTAGTTTGATTTTTATTTATTGTTGTCATGTGTATTAGTGCACAGTGAAAAGTTTTGCTTCTTGGGTGATATACAGATAAAACATAATGTTCATAGATTACATAGGGGAGAGGGAAAGGAGAGGTATGTCTGAGATGCGTGGGGGTCCTTGATTATACTCACTCCTTTTGCAAGGCGGTGGAAAGTGTAGACTGAGTCAATGAAGAAGGGGGAGGAGGTTAAGTGAGGGAGTGGATAGGAAAGTAGATATTCAGTTTTGAGATTTTGGGGGATAGAGGGTTATCCTATGATTGAAGAGCAAACGTCTTCCCTTGACTATTTCAGTTTAAAAAAGCAGACTTCTAGCACCCACTTTCTGTCCACAGATTTATGGTGTGGGCACTGAATTATCAAGGTCATTTAGTTTGATAACGAGCTGAATTGACCCATAATATGATAGTGGGCTGCCAATTTCAGCAACCACCTGTCCTCTGAAATGTAAAGGTGAGATTGGGTGTGTGCAGCAAGGTGGTGGGAATGGCACTCACCTATTTCCCCATTGTGGGAGACATGCTAGCTAGGGGTTGGTCAAATTCAGCCCTTTGTGTGATGTTCACCAAAATTATTAATGCCTTCTTGGGCCTTATCCCAAACCCTGTCGGCAATCCAATAGAAAGCATTACTGTCATTCCTGTATACCAATAAAAATATTGGTCATTCCTGTATACCAATGAAAATAGAACTAACATGTTGGTAAGTTTGCTCATATTGAACATTACTGAACTCTTGAGATCTTGTGCTGAAAGTACTTTGTTCCAGGCAAATTGCTGATTCCAGGTTGAAAACCCATTTTTGCAAGCAAAGATATTTTGATAATAGGTTTCAATAATTACACAGGGTTTTACGAGGAATATATTTTGCTTCGTAAATCGAAGATCTTAATATTTACGTGTCTTCTCCGAGACTATTATAGCAACTTTGCTCAACTGATGCATATCTGTATCTGAATCAGGTGTTATGGGTTCAAGTCCCATTGTGGACTTGAACACACCTGCACTGATCGAGTGTAGTGCTTTCTTTTCAAGCAATGTTGAATAGTCATTTTTGACATTCAAGTAGACTTAAAAGATTCCATGATGTTGCAGAAAGTTTTCTCATGGTGTCTTCACCAATATTTCTTCCTCATCGTATGGTATCTTTTAAAAAGAAATGGAACTTTGGGTTGAAGTTCTTGTTTTGCAACATGAAGACTTACTTGGAGTTTAATGATGTGCTTGGAAATACAAAGGATGTGATGAGATACTATGCAAGCTCACCACTTGCCTCAGCTCTTTTTTGCAGGAACCAGAATGTACTGATTTATTTATTTATTTAGAACACGAAGCTTTCCTTTTTATTCCTGATTTTCTATGAATGTACGTTCAATTGGTAAATCATAACAGTATGGTGCAAATAGGTGAGGGAAAAGTATTGCAGGTTTGATTAAAATATGTTTTGTTTGCATATTAATGACTTCCTGTTTTGAAAGTCAGCCACTGATAACCTGCCTTTTCTCTTTACAGATTGAACAATGTGTTATGTAGTCATAGTCCTTTCTGTTTTTGTTTCAGATTTAAATGTGTAATTTCCCCTTTTGTTTTATCAGATTAGTGTTTTGAAATTATTAGCAATTATAGAAGGATCTGTGTCTCTACCAAAATATTGCACAGGGTATAACTAGTTGCTTCCTTTGTGTAGAACCAATTTTGCAAAAGCATTCTAAATAAATTTGCATTATTTTGCTTCCAGATTCAACTCTCAAGAATCAAACCTCCTTGGGCTGTCAAAGGGCAGCCAACCTACCAGATATGCCCCAGGATCGTCACTACAGTTGGGACAGTCAGTCGAGAAAGGACAGGTGCCAGAACACTTGCAGATATCAAAGCCCGTGCTCAGCAAGCCAGGGCACAAAGGGAGGCTGCAGCAGCTGCAGCTGCCAATGTTACAGTGGAAGGAGGGGGAAGGGGTAGTAGTGGTAGTGGACCACGGGGCACTGATTCCCCCGGACCAGCCGACGGAAAAACAAAAGTTGCTGAGCAAACTACAGCAAAACATCAGTATAGAGCACAGCTATTCCAAACCTGCGCAACAGATGAACCAGAAAAACCCAGCGATGGAGAGGTTAGTGTTAAGCAGGGTGTTATAATCGAAGAATGTGTAGAAAGCAATCTAATTGATACAACACAAAATAAATTGATGACAGCAGATGACATCCAGCAAACTGAATTGGGTGGTGATGCCAGTTACACTGTAATTAGCAGTAAATCACCAGAGTTGGTGCTAGATGTGCAAGAATCCAACCAAGTTACTGTTTCCCAACTTAGTGACATTGTGGTTTCTGATGGGCAGACTGACAGTGATGAAACTATTTTTCAGGATGATTCAGTTCCTGAAACACTGGAATTGCCAGCAGACAATGACGATATCTGTACAGAATCTAGCAAAAATCTTAAATGTGAAACTGTGATCCTTTCACTTTCTCAGACTGACAATCCTGTGAATCCACCCTGTGATCAAACTCAGATGCCTAGTCCACAAGATAAAACAGCTTGCAATGAAGAACCTCTTCAGAACTATTGTTTTGCTGGAACCGTCATTGCAGAAACAAAGAATACTGTAGTTTTCAACACTACAGACATCCATGTTGTGGGGATGAAAAATGCAGCATCTGATTCATTACCAAGTAATGACACTGAAATTAAAGCAAGCACTACAGATGTTTTGTCAACCCAACTATCAATTGAATTTCCAGAAATTCACCCATGTGAGCAAGAAGTAAATCGATGCACCATAAAGGAAATTGAATCTCCATTTATCCATCAAGTCACTTGCTCTCCAACTTTGCCGTCACATGAAGAAAAGGAGAGTGATTGTGTTGAAGTAAAAGTAAATAATAAGCTAAATATTAGCATGTTGCCAGAGATGTCACATGAGCCGCATGTTGCAGAGAAACAACTGACATCTGTAATAGTATCAACGTGTTCCAATAAAGATCCCAGCTATTCATTAGCACAAAAAGTTTCTCTGGAGTCTGGGACACTTGAAAAGGAGCATGACTGTTCTGCTTCTGTTGATGCAGAAGAATGTGTGAAAGAACATCATAACAAACCAGAGCAGGCAGCAGCAGATGGTGGATGCCAGTCGACAGAATCTGACATTGCAGTATTAGAGGATGGCTTTGACCAGCTAACCAGCAAAGGGCAACAAAACTGTGGAAGTGACATGAGCAAGAATGGATTGTATTGTAACATTGAAATAAGTAGCCAGCTGTCCAATGAAAGTTGTATACGACCCACAAATGAAAGAATATTTAAAGATGACAGAGCCTCTGTTTGTTCTAAAAGTGGTGTAATTGTGGAAATTCCTGATGCCTGCAAAGGAACTGATAATGGTGATCCACACAAACAGTTACAGTTGCCGGAGGAGAATCAGCTGCAAAAAGATGAAAGACCAAATGAGTGCCAGAACGACAAGCCTGAAACTTTGTATAATTTAAATCAGACTGACTCTTCACTACGGCCAAGTGTTGAGGAGTCAAAAAGGATTGGTAATTTCAATAGACCACTGTCAACGGTTGAAGTCAACAACCCCTTGGTCTCACAGTTACTACAGGGCAGCCTTCCTTTAGAGAAAGTTTTGCCACAGTCTCATTCTGGTACAAAATTGGAAATAACCAAGTTGCTTGTTCCACCTCCAATTCCTTCTGAGAGCCCGCAAACTAAGCAGGAAAGAAATTTCAGTCAGTCGACTATTGATCATGTTGCACAAACAACGGATCTCAAAAGTATAATCAGTGGTGTACACAGTGGAATCAAGTTAGCCGATTATCATTTGCATAAAATATTGTCGGGAGATCTCAGAGATCTGTCTCAAAAACGTCTGGAGCAGATGAAATCAACTGTATTGCAATCCAGTAAGCATTATGTGCAATCGCAGATGGTCTTGGACAGAGATTGTAAAAATCTAGGGGAAGATTCAGTATTACAAGAGCAGCTAAATAGAATGCCAATTCTTTCTAGGCCTGTTGAAGAATCTGGGACAGCAACACACAAAATAACACCGGCTGCTTGCAGTTTTGAAGATGGTAGCAAAGAACTAATGAATGTTTCCTCTGGAAACGCACAGAATCCCAATTTGAAAAATCCTGTAATGAGAAGCATGCCTGAAACATTAAAGCAAATTAGTAGCTCTACTGTGTCTGGCTATTACATTCCGAACACACCAACCTTTTGTAAAAGTCTGGAAACTCAGAACACTATATTTGGTTCAGTAATAGCAAAGGCTTGCAGTGGGGTGCCAGGGAGGCAAAAGGTTAGCCATGGTTATTTGCATAACACTGTAGTTGTGCAAAATGATGGAAGCTGTAGAGCAACAGAAGTAATTAAGATTCAGTCAAAGGGTTCTGTTATTGAGCATGTGCCAGCCATTTCTCAGACTTCACCAGAGAGGAATTTAATTGGAATGGAGGGTATGCCAAATGTAAAAGTCATCAAAACTGAAAATATCCCTGCATGTCGGGGAAATAACCAAAATCAAGACGTTATTGGTATAAATGATGGTGCATACATTCCATTTGATTCCAAAGACAAATTATATGTTGGACCAATTAAGATGAACTGCAATATTGGAAAGGTTATGAAAGAGACCGGTCTACAATTTCAGCATTCTTCAGAACATTCTGTCATCAATTCCCAGCTCAGTATTCAGCAGCAGTTATATGGCAAACTTCCTAAACTTTCCTTCAGTACTACAGGATTCAGTCATATCACTAACACATCAGTTTCCGAACTCTCTATGGGTAGCTTTCCAGCATCTCTTGCTGGAAGTGTGATGTCTCTGAGTCAGAAGGCAAACTTTGGGAATCATAGTTCTGCAGTTCCTACTCAGACATTTGCTGAGAGCAGTGGTGTCAATGAAATGACTTTTAAATGTTCTTGCAGATTAAAGGCTATGATCATGTGCAAAGGATGTGGAGCGTTTTGCCATGATGATTGTATAGGCCCATCTAAACTTTGTGTATCATGTCTTGTGGTGAGATAGTAAAGAACTGTTGTGAAGAAATGACTAATCTGGACCACTGTTAAGTGGATTATTATAAGCATGGTGAAAGTGCAACATATATGTATCAAAAATGTGTATCATTGTGTATAATTTTGCCTTTTTTAGTCCAGTCTGGCCACTGTACATAAATGGAAGGGCAGATAAACTGCATGCAAAACCATTAAGAAGTGTATGTTCGCAGTTCATAATGAACCATTATAGGACTGCAAATCATGAGGGACCTATCTATCTGTTGAAAATGCTTTTTCATTTTTTGCTGATGTTAATGTCTTTTCTTACCAGAAATGTGTAAAAATGAAGTTGTTGACTCCACAATAATGCTCTATGCACTGATTTAGTTTGTAAAACCTAAAGCAACATGTTAATACTATAAAACTGACCATATGATTAAGCATGTTGAGTTTTTGCTGTGTTCATATTAAGCAGTGTTTATTTTTTTTGAATGTTAAAATGCTTATAGTCTCCTACCTTAGTCTGCTTTGCATGTTAGCGATGTGGCTCTTCGAAAGATTGAAATGGAGAGTACAGTATTTGGTGCTTCCAATGCATTACTGACACAGTATCTTTACATTTTGTTTTGCTTGCTTCCCCAGTATTTGCAAGTTATAGAATACAACCTATGAACAGTGTTAGCAATGATGCAAGCTTATTAGGTGGCCTTAAAAGAAATGGTTTGTTTTTGTTCCATCTATAATTGTGAAGAGCAATGGGGCAGAAAGTCTTTTACTTCATTGTTTGACCTGAGTCTCATTCCCTGTTTACCAAAGACATTCTGCAAATATAAATTTATTTAGAAGTGGCTTTACAAACTCATTCTCAGGGTACATTTAATCTCCAGCCATCAAGTCTTTCTCCTTTCTATTTGTCTATTTTAATGCAGTTGTGTTGACTGAGTATATGCTTGGGATTTTATTGGTCTTTGATGCGTGGGTGACTTCTGTCTGTATTATGCTGTATTTTTATTTACACCTTTACACAGTATTGAGAAGTTGTGTAGTAAATTGAATAAAATACATTAATTATATGTGATGCAGTACTTTGTTCATATAAATTTGCTAAGCTCTTCGATTCTTTCAATCTGCAAATTTTATCCATTTTGAAATATTAAAACATTTTATTTTTACGTTAATGATGGGTCATGGCTTCTGATCTCTGCTAAAATGTGATTAAGTTGTATTTCACTGTTGGACTGCACTTTCTTTTGGTTAAATATTGGAATGTTTAAAAAGGTAAACTTACTTTGATTTAAATCGTGCAATTTTAGTTAGTCTCTGAAGATCAGCTCTTTTTTCCCCCTAATTGGCACATCTGTTAGTTGAATTGCACTGCTAACAGAATGATGTGATCACTCACATTAAAGCAGAACTGATGCATTGCAGAACATTGCCACTCTGCTTAAGTACTAAAAAGACAGTAAGGAAACAGATAACTTTGTATATTATGTAAAATTTAGGAGAATGGAAACCAAACATTAAAAAAAGGAAAATTGTGCTAAATGGTTGCCTGATCTCTAAAATAGTTTTGACAATCATCTAATGCCTTCGTGTGAATACCATCATATGTCAAGAATGTGGAGTCAAAGCCATCTGTTACTGGGAGAAATACTCTGCCCAAAAAACTTCAATTTAGAATTGAAAATGTATAAATTAAGTGTAAGGAAATTAGTTTTGAATCAATATAATTTTGGATTCCACTTAATTTTCATAATAGGTGATTATTTAGATTATTGTCTCTTAGAACAAATCATTATCTGTTGTATATTTGCTTCGAAAAGTAAAACTTTTTTGTCTTTTATCAAAGAAGTTCCTTGGCCTCGCTGGCTTCACACATTGTGAGTTGTTGGTGTTAATTGCATTTTTTGTGCAAGCATAGAGTACATGGCATGAAGCATTTGAAATGTTTAGATTTCTCATTTCCATCGGATCTTACCTGGAAGGGTTCAAGGTTGTGGAGTGATGCTTATTCATTATTTTTGATTTAACTTCATATTTTTTGTGACCAATATATTCTGGGTGACAACAATATTATGTTCTCAAAGCAATGAAAATGGTTTTGATTTTACTTTCAATAACTAAAATCTCTTCTTATCCTGTGTATATGCTATGCCTTTTGTGCCACTGAGGACCAATTTATAATTTTATAAATTGTTAATTTTATAATGTCTCTAATTTTAAATAATTGCATGGTGTAAATCTAAGACTTGATGTAAATATCACTGTGATTTTGACTTAACCTGATCTCTGTAATCTCCTCTCCTAGTGCTATAAAGTACTTCATTCTATGCATTTATTTTCACCATTCATATTTGAATCATGACCTTTCTATTCTATTGAGTGCCTGCTTTCTACATGACTATCCTTCTTCCAACTTTAAAAGATGCCTTAAAACTTATCTGTCATTGGTTAAACCCTCCACAATTGATGTTGCTGAGCATTTGTTTTTCCTATGAGAGTTGGAAAGATAAATACTTGCATAGCCCATAATGTTTCTTCAAATTCGTTTTTGATAATTTAAAAAGTAATTTAGGAAATGGGGAAGCAGTGGCCTAGTGGTATTGTCATTCGACTATTAATCCAGAAAATCAGTTAATATTCTGGGGGCCTGGTTTCGAATCCTATCGTGCCAAATAGTGGAATTTGAATTCAATAAAATAATATCTGGAATTAAGAATCTACTGATGACCATGAAACTGCTGTCAATTGTTGGAAAAACCTATCTGGTTCACTAGTGTCCTTTACAGAAGGAAATCTGCTGTCCTTACCCAGTCTGGCCTACGTGTGACTTCAGAGCTGTAACAATGACTCTCAGCTACCCTCGACAAGGGCACCTAAGGATGGGCATAAATGCTGGCCAACCAGTGACACCCATGTCCCCCAAATGACTATAAACAAGGTTACTTAAAGGTTAAAAGGCTTAATTTTAAATGTTTCTGTTTGTTATTTGTTCATAACATTTGTCACTTTTTATTTTTAATCCATACCCATTAATCATTCTGAAATATGGGGAAGCCAGCTCTTGGGTCTGCTTCTGCAGTTGCTTTGACATCGAGAATGATTGGACTTCTTTTAATGAACAATGTGCAACTTGTGCTTAATTCTGGGTCGTTCAGCACAGATGTGACTGGAGTAAACATTTTAAAACTGCTAATCCCACAAACCTATTGAATCTGTTAAGCCAGTGCTAAAATTACATTTGTTTTTACTATTATTGGTCTGAGCATATTAATTAGTTGGTGTTGAATGGCAGTTCTGGAAATATAGGTAAAAGTACTTAGGGACCCTGGCCATATTTAAGGGAGCTCTAATGAGCTAGGTTAACATCTGACGATCTGTCTTTTCAGTCATACCTAATTATGAGCCAACAGATGGTGGCTGATTTTCTAATTCGGTCAGATCTGGAACAAGTGTTCCTAATGACAAGCCTGTGAAAATCTTGCAGAGAAGCTTTTACCGCTGTTTGTGTGGGTGTTTTTTTTTTCAGAAAAAAGCATAGCTGTATGCTTTTCACAGCCTGAGACTTTGTGAATTCTGAGAGGAGACATTTTCTCTAGTTCCTCCCAAGCAGTGTTATCCAATATATTTATCAGTGACCACAGTTTTAATTCCTTCCATTTGATTAAACAATTAGTATAGATTCCCTTGGGCATGTGATGTCAATACTCATAGGCACGCCATGTGTTTGTGCCTTTCCATTTTATTGTGTTTGTTGGTAAAGTGGCAAGACAAAGCAGAATGTTTTGATGAAATACTTTAATTGAATAATGAATAAATGTAAAAAGTTGTTATAGTCGCAGATGTTCTTCCCTTTTGAGGTGTGAGAGTGTTTGCTGGTGTTTTAACCTGAGGATCACCACACCTCAGGCGAGAGACAAGGTTGAGGTGGCAAGGCCTTCATGAATAACCTTAGCCAGTAAAGGAATTGAACCCAAGCTGTTGGCATTGCTCGGCATCACTAACTAGCTTTCCAACCAATTGAGCTAAACTGACCCCTATGAATAATGAATACTTGAATCATAAATAGATGTTCAAAGAAGTCATTAACATATCTTGTACCACTATTTAAAATGTTATAGAAACATAGGAGCAGGAGTAGGCCATTTGGCTCATTGAGCATGTTCTTCAACTGGATCATGGTTGATTATCTACCTCAAAGCCATTTTCCTTACACTATCCTTGTAATCTTTGATGTCTTGAATATCTGTAAACCCCTTAACCTGTGTCTTGATCATAATCACATGTATATAGATTATTGAAGGTGATAGGGCAGGTGGAAAGAGCAGTTAAAGCATATAGTGTTCTGGGGTATAGAGTACAAAGCAAGGACATTACGTTGCACTAGTTAGGCCTGACACTAGTTAAGCCTCAGCTGGAATATCAGAATTGTTTCAGGGCATCTCAAATTTTGCAAGATAATCAATGCATCCACTGTCTATGCAGCCACTTCTTTCAACACTCTGGGATTATAGATCACATAGCTTTCAATTCCAGTTCCTACTCCCCTTCTGCTTGTGTCTCAAACTATAAGGATTTTTTTTTTTAAAAAACGGTTTTCTAATATTCAGCCATCAACTTGTGGTTTTCCTGTGATGACATATCTTTTCGAAAACAACTCCTGAAGGCTTCAAATTTTAGCTGATCCCAAGGAAGTTTGCGTTCCTCTCCACTCCCTGAAGGCAAGGGAAATTAGGGTCCAAGCCTTGCCTTCCACTTATCCACTCCTGAGTTAGCTGTTTTCTCCCTCAGGGTTCCTCTCCATTCCCTGAAGAAAGCAGTGTTGTTCCAAAAGGAGTTCCATGATTTTGAACCAACAATTGTTAAAGAATAGCAATTAGATTTCTAAGTCTAGATAGTGAGTGACTTAAAAAGACTTGGAAGTGGTGGTGTTCCATGCACCTACTATTCATTTTTTTAGATGTTAGAGGTCGCAGATTTGGAGGGAACTGTCAAAGGACCTTTAGCTAGTTGCTGCAATGCATTTTGTCGATGATGCACATTGTTGCCACCGTGCATTGTTGGTGGAAGGAATGGGTGAGGTATAGATCGAGTGGGCTGTTCTATCCGGAGTGGTGTACAGCTTTACTCACAGAATAGAATCCCTGCAGTACAGAAGAAGGCCGTTTGGCCCATTTAGTCTTTAGACCAGAATCCCATACAATTACCCTGCTAATCTCCCTGATGCTAAGGGTTAATTTAGCATGGCCAATCAACCTAACCTAATATTGGACTGTGGGAAGAAACTGGAGCTTCCAGGGGAAACACGCGCAGACATGGAGAATGTCTACGTGGAGTTTGCCCAATGACCCAAGGCTGCAAATTGAACCTGGGTCCCTGGCGCTGAGACATTACAGCGCAGAACAGGCCCTTCGGCCTTTGAGACAGCAGTACTAATCACTATGCTACCCTAGTGTTGTTGGAGCTGCAGTCATCTAGGGAAGTGCCTGGTTTGTGCCTTGATGATGGAGGTCAGGAGGTAACCTATTTACCACAGAATTCCCAGCTTCTGACCTGCTGTTAAACCACAGTACTTGTATAGTTGGTCCAGTCAAGCCTCTCACCAGTGGTAATCCCTGAGTGCTTGAAGGTGGATGTTTTTTTTGATCATGTTTGTTCTGATGCCAGGAGACTTAACAGGCTCCAGAGTCAGTGCTGAGGACACCCAGAGCCATTGATCTCTGGTTACTCCACTGAGCTGCCATTCTGGTGATGCTGATGGAGGAGATTCAATGTGGGCTTAGCAGTTGCTTGACTAACTTCTGAGACAACTTGCCAGATGTGAATGAGTGTTGACCTAATCATCTTTGCCTAAAGCCTAGGTAAATGAATGGTGGCCTGTTGAGATGGTGGCACTTTGACTTTCCATATGTTTCAATTCCTGAGTAAGGAAAGCAGGTATCATTCAGTCTTATGAACCAAGTTGGGTTCTCAATATTCCAATGGTTTGATGGTCAGCAGTACTATGACCACTTTTTTCCTTGAATTTCTTTAATCAATTGAATTTAAATTCTCCCAGCTTTTGTGAGATTTTAACTTGTGTTTCCATTCCTTTGGGTGATTAGTCCAGTAACAGAACCACTCCGCTATCCTTATACCAAATTACATTTTTTGGATTATTGTTCATTTATTCCTCCCTCACAAAAATCTACAAGTCTTCATCAAACTGGAAATTGAGAGGTGCAGGGACACAAATGGTAACCTTTGCATCCAGCTCAGTAAAAGAAAATGTAAGCAGCACAACAGGTGAAACAATGTTCTTGGTACTGTGTTGCAAATCATGTTATGACGGTTTAGAAAATAAATACTGAGCAACTTTGCTCTATTTAATCTCAACTGATCCAATTGATTATAGTGTAAAATGTGTGTATAAT
This sequence comes from Sphyrna mokarran, assembly GCA_024679065.1. NCBI lineage: Eukaryota > Metazoa > Chordata > Chondrichthyes > Carcharhiniformes > Carcharhinidae > Sphyrna > Sphyrna mokarran. The sequence continues at coordinate 52,447,742 of JAGIQG010000016.1, forward strand.
TCTATGGTCTTTACTGAATTAGTTGAATACAAGCATCTCCCAATGATTGGGTAACAAATAAGCCTTTGGAGCAGCATTCCTGTGTCTTCCACCAACCTTGGAGACCATTGTTTACAAAAACTCTAATGTTTAAAAATATGTTTCAATATGCAAGTGTTAATAGCAACATGATTATTTAGCAACTTAGAATTGTATCATTCTGAAACTGCAGCAAGTTAAATTCACAAATTTCGTCCATAAAACTCCATTTTATGCATTTTGTTTCTCTCATGCACAAGTCCCAATTAGTAGTGCAGTTTTCTTCTGCTGAATTGTAACCAAGTTTGTGCACAATTTTCTGAAGTTGAACTTTGCTACAAAGTTCAAGTTATTTCACATTAATTTAGTCCAAACCTGACAGCTCAGCTGCAAAAATTTGTAGCCACCATTGTTTATTCAAGAAATACTTGAATGGTTCTCTGAGGTTGAAAGGTGCCTGCTGTTCACACTGCTTATTTTTCCATGCAAGAAACAGAAGGAGACCAATGTTTGAAACTGCAAAGGTCACATCACTACCCTTAACTTTAGGATTGAACTTCATTGTTTTTCTTGTGGCAAGTCAGATGTGTAACATTGGTTTGTGTTAAGAGCATGACATTATGGGAATACATTAATGCTGCACACTTGCTACCTGAATGTCACCTGTTCCAAAAGATGACTGGGTCGGCATTTACATGGTGCTGAACAATATTTTCATTGAATAACATTTGATGCTTATACTGAAGGAAGAAGTATAGCACAAACAAAGCTGGTCTAGAACTCCCTGGCGCATTTTTTCATTGAGCCAGCGAAAGGCTAATCCTTTGAAGGACAAATTGGCTTGGTTCTAATTATTTTGTTTTGTGGTTCAGAACTCAAGAGCATACGTACTTAAGTTGTATGAATCTGCAAAGAATGGTTATCTTTTGCAATCCATTTTGCCATTGATTGAGCTCTGGCTAGCAATTACTCATGTAGCCCTTCATGTGGATGGATAGAAATGTAGTTGCTATTATATATTCTACAACATTGTAACCAGTAGAATTGACTTAAACATAACTTTTTGTCACGTGATGCATTCCTAGTCTTGGACAAGCCTCTTGGAAAGCTGTCACCATACAGAAATACTGAAATTGGAGAGAAAACAAGTATATGAAGTTAACAGTTCGCTGGAACTCAAGTGTTTGATTGTCAGCCTAAATGTTATTTTCAATGTGTCACCCACCTGCAATTGTCCTTGAAACTGGTATATACAATTGGGTTTCTTCCAAAAATGAGAAGTTAAGTTCCAAATATTCTATCCATGATTGAATGTGAAATTATGTACTATGATACTGGTAGAGAATGTCAACTTTAACCCTTTAGTTGCTGTAATCAATTACATTAAATGGAAAAAATGAAGAGAAATTATAATTGAATATGTTTTTGCATAGATGTAATGCATGGAGTGTGTGTTTATTTCATATATACAATTCAATATGTAGGAGTTCAAGATAATTTGTAGGCTTAAGTGAAGTTAGGCTAAAGGATAACTCATTTGATTATGATGGAAATATAATTCAGCTCTTTTATTTTAAAGTCAGATATTTTGTCCTCAGTTTTAAATAGTGCTTGGATTTTACATGGTTGTTAAATAACAAAACTTATGGCCGCATTTAAAATAGATGATGTGCCTGCAGTACTGGCCAAAGTGAAGAGAAATTGACATTCCAGTGTCAATTCTTGCATGACTGATGTAAGTTTACATGAATAGTTCCCAAGTAGTCTAGAATGAGAAAAGGTGTTTGTGGACATGCAAATATACCTAGATACCCTATTTATGCCTACATTACATATCAAGTATGAGCGATCTGGATAAATCCAGAAATTCACATGGTTAATGGTTGGAGACACTAAAAAAATCCAATCTCAAAACACATGGGAGCTACTAGTGAGTTTTTAATAATTTCCTCTCAACAAACTTCCTGCAGTTGAATACTTGTTAAAATCAAAGTTTATTTTTACTTTTGAAAAATTCAATCTAGTTATCAGCACCTAATCTACAGAAAGTCTCAATTACTGAGATGCTTATTAACAAAAAAAATCAGCATATTAAGCAAATTTATAATATTTAAGACCATCAACTTTCCTGTATTATATGTCATGTTTTTGCTTAGTGTTTAATAGTTGGTTATGCTGCAGTATGTGCTTGACTTCTAAAATGGAGGAAGTTTGGCTTGAAACTTCTGTTAAGGATATGATGTGTTATTTTGAGATGGCAGATGAGGGAGGGTGAATTTAACTTACTGAAGTGACTGGCAACATGCAGCATATGAAAAATGTCTGCTCTCTGGGTCTGGTGAAAAATAATTGGATCCTAAACATTATTATCAATTTGCATAATATGCTGATTATCTTGATTACGTTTTTTAGCATCCATCCTCATTACACCACCATGAAACCATTCCTCCTTCACTGTTCATTAATTAAGCTTCCATTAATTTGGTTTATAATTGTTCTTTTTCATAATGGTATGTACCGTGCTATTTATGATGGGCAACATGACAGCTCAGAGACTATCGCTGTTGCTGTGCAGACACATAGATTTGGGCCTGTGTCCGTGGGAGTTTGCGCGTTCTCCCCATGGTTGCGTGGGTTTTCTCCGGGTGCTCCGGTTTCCTCCCACATCCCAAAAATGTGCTCTTCGGCTGATTGGGTAACAAATTGTCCCTATATTTGTCCCTATATGGGAATCTTCCACAATAGGCATAGCTTAAAGTCATGGATATGTCATTAAGACGTTAGGACGGCGGCGCGGGCTCGTTGGGCCGAAGGGCCTGTTTCCCATGCTGTGTTGCTCTTTGTTCTTTGTATTTATTTTGCTTGTTTGTTTAATTTTCCATTTCCAATCTTTAGATATATAGTTACATCTATTTTAGTAATTATTTATTTGATAATTGAAAGTTCTTCGCTCCATCAAAAGATTGCCCACATTTATAACATCACCCACTCTGCCCTGCCTTCACCCATTTGCTGTGGAAAACCTCATTCACATCTAGACTTGACTATTATAATCTCATCAGCTCCCAACTCTGGATAATCTCAACTTCTTCACCAAAGTAAATTATTTTCATTGCCTAACCTGTACTGAGTCCTATTCACATCAAAGTCTTGTTCACTGACCTTATTATGGCACCTGCCTCCCAAACATCTCCCAAGTTAAAATTCTTTCATGTTTAAATCTCTCGAGCCATGAATGTTGTTCTTTTTCACTTCTTTCAAACATATGCCTTTGAAGAACTTAGTATTCTTCCAATTCTGGTCTTTCTTACATTCCCAATTATAGTTCCACCATTATTAGCGGCTGTGCCTTTGGTTGCCAAAGCCCTAAGCTCCAAAATTCCCTCCCAACACCTCTCCATTTTTTTCAATGCTCTCCTCATTTATATGATTACTTAAAACCCACCTTTTTGACCAAGCTTTTGATCATCTGTCCTGATATCCCTGTGTGGTTCATGGTCATATTTTGTTTTATAATGCCATTAGGAAGTGCTTTGGGATATACTATGTTAAAGGTACTATATAAATACAAGTTGTTGTATTTAGGAATAATTTGGGCTGTATGAGTTTATTCATATTTCTAAATTCTTGGTTGCCTTTTTCTTGTTTCTGGATTCACATTATAAAAATCCACCATTACCAATTCCTCAATGATTTCTTCCCCAAACCTAGCATTAGAGACCAGATCAAAAACTCCCAAGGTATATTATAAAGTTAACCTTGACTCTGTTTTTAAATTTTGGTATTAGTGTGAGCATGAAGCATTCATTAAGATTCTAGTGAACTGCTAAGGAGTTTTTTATTGAAACAACTTCATTTAACATCACATTTAATATATAACTTTTACCAGCACTTAAACATGGCAGGGTATAAATCATAAAAGCTAACTTTCTTTATTGCTTCAATCAAAAGTCCCTGTTTGGAATCAGCACAAAAATCTAGCTGGATGCTACATTTCTAGACTTTTAACCCTTTGGAGAAATACAGACTCGTGTTCTTAACTCCCAAGCAGCAACCTCCAGAGAAAGATCTATCTCCAAATAGCAGAATATCAGCTACTTCTCTCTAACAATTTCAAGCATGCCCTGTCCTTGTTTCTCTTGTGATGTTGATATATCTTTGAGAGTTTTTAAAATCTTGAATTCTGCAGCTCACAGCTTCAGTGATGTCATTATTGCTGGCTTGACTGGAACTTTCCTTTATTGCTGTTTAAATGGGGTTGTTTGTGTGCAGTCTGGCATTAGTTTTACAATCCTGCATTGTTAGAAGAAAAATAAATGTGTTTTTGAACAGATTTTTTTCATTTTCAGTTTGGAGCTGCAGGTTTGCATCTTAGTTTTAGAAGGGACAATAAGCTAAAAAGGAGGGTTCTCCTTCCCTCCCTGTTTTGAAAATTCTATTGGTTACTTGAAAACAAGATCTTGTGTTTTCCTGAAGGATGAAAATCTTGTTGTCGTTGCAAACTGGATCAGTCTGTCTGGTGTTTTGGGAAGCTGTTTTGTCTTCAAACTGTTTGGAGCAAATCCAGAGAACTGTAGACTTCAAAAGATTATATTTCCATTATCACTTGCAATAGACTGCTGTATTGAACCTTTGTCTATAGCAAGGGCTTTGATTGTTATACATTATATCATCTAAGGATTGTACATTATCATTGTTTTCTTTTTTTGTAATTGACAAAAGTTTTTCCTAATTTTCTTTCTTGTTGACTATGTTCTTAAACTTTGATAAAAGCTCCCTAGTGTGTTATTTGGGTCATATCTGAAGTGAAGTCTACACATTTGTCCTAGGCAAATTCAAGATGCAAAACTTACAATCCAAGTGGACTCTGTAAAACATTGGAGCTTTTGATCTGAACCATAATTTATAAGCCTAGTCCCACCCAGTCACATGATATTTCTTATCTATCAACCTACTCAAGCCCCACTCTGAAAAAACACTAAAAGAAAACACTAAAATAACAACAGTGTTAGCCCAGATTGATCCAAATTGCTGGAATGTTTGTTTTAATTATGTTGATGCAGAATAAACATTAGCTGTTGGTTATGGACAAAGCAGCACCAGTAAATAAATACATTTCTTAAAGGCATACTCTCACCACTGGTAACAGGCAAAAGGCATTACCCTAATCAATACTCAATTCAATGCATAAATTGTACTGTAACCTGTAATAAAGACTTTAAAATGTTATTTAGTAATTTTCTAAAGGAATTCATTGATGAGTGATGTTTCCAATGCAGCATGATTGTGTGATTTGCTATTCCCATTGTAGGGAGGTTGTTTTAAAATGTAAGAACATAAGAATTCTGAACATGAGTGGGTTATCTATCTCAGCCTGCTGCACTGTGCATTAAGATGATGATTAATTTGATTGTGGCTTTAACTACCCATTCCTGCCTATCTGCCTGGGTTTCATCCCACAGTCCAAAAATGTGCAGATTAGGTGGATTGGTCATGCTGAATTATCTCTTAGTGCCCCAGGATATGTGGATTAGGTGGAATAGTGAGATAAGTACATGAGTTTATGAAGATAAAGCTTGGGTGTAGGGTGCTCTGTCATTGATGTAGAATCGATGGACCAAATGGCCACTTTCTGCACTGCAGGATTTCTTTAGTCTCCCATAAGCTTTGACTCCCTTGTAGACCAGCAATATGTCTAATTCAATTTTGGATATATTTAATGGCACAGCCTCCACTGCTTTCTGGGAATGAGAATTCCAGACACTGATTAGTTTTTGAGGGGAAAAATGCCTCTTCACCTCCATCTTAAATGGGAAACTCCTTATTTTGAAACTGTTCCCAAGTTCTCAATCCTCCTGGCAGCTAACCTGTCCAACTCCTCAATCTTTTTTCTATAGAACCATAGAATCCCTACAGTGCAGAAGGAGGCCATTCAGCCCATTGAGCATCAACTCTGCAAATGAGCATTTTATCCAAGCCGAAACCCCCACTATCCCCGTAAGCCTATGCATTTACCATGGCTAATCTATTAACTCTCACATCTTTGGACACTAAGGGGAATTTAGAATGTCAATCCACCTAACTTGCAAATCTTTGGACTGTGGGAGGAAACCCAAACACCCGGAGGAAGCTCATTATATTTTGAACAAGCCCGCCAATATTTCATAAGACAGTCCCTAAACCCAGGAATCCAAGTGAACCTTCTCTGAACAGCCAGCAATGTAAGGATGTTCCTCATGCAAGGAGACCAAAATTCAATACTCTAAGTGACTTGCCAATGCCCCGTACAGTTATAGCAGGATTTCTTACTTTCATACTCATCTGTCAACATTTCTTTGTCTTTCCAATTGCTGTAACTGCATGAAAAGCTTTGTGTACAAGGATATCCAGATCCTTCTGTAGCATTCTGCACCCTTTCGTTGCTTTTCTATTCTTCCTGCCAAAATGGACAACTTCATTACTTCCCATAGTATACCCTATCTACGCAAATGTTACAAATTCACTTATGTCCTCTTGATGTGCTTTCCTACCTGAAGTAGGGAAAAGGTGAATGCATTTTGTACCTGAAGGGAAAGAGTTAATGCATTTTGTACCTAGAATGTGTCACAAACATAAGCCTTCATCATGACTTATCTCCTTTAGCTTATACTGTTCTTGGCATTAATATAAGTTATTTGTTCATGACTTACATGCTTTAACTCTCATTTGTATGAAGACAGAGTATAATGTGACTGTTGTTTTGTAGACTTTGCAAATCTTTGCTATTTGTGTTAGTTGGACATCGTTACACAGATGGTAGTTTATGATATTGGCTTTGGACACTGCTGATGGCAGATCACAATATTGGCTTTTAACAGGAAGTGTCCTGCTGGGATATCCGCAATCGCACAAGTAACTTCAAGGACTGCTGCAAAAGGGTTTTGAATCGTGACCGGATTAAGCTTCTGTCGTAACTGCAGCTGGACTGTGAATTGTGATTAAATCTGGGGCTGTGTCATGACCAAGGAAGGAAGATCTGAAGTTCTGTCTGGAATGGGAAACTTGTGTCTGACATTAAAATTCATGATGTATAAATGCCCACTTGTGTTTGTGTTCTATGAGAAAGTTGGTAGTCCCTGCTTCTCCCAGAGCTCTCGAATGAACACCAGAGCTTTGAAATAAAAAACCTCTATTTTGACTCACTATCAGTCTGAGGTATTATTTTAACTACAACGCTACCTAACTTTGTATCATCAGTAAATTGGCCTCTTCATCCAAGTCATTAATAAATGGCACCCCATTGTTAATAGTTTGCCAAATTGGAAATGTCCCATTTATTCCAACTTTGTTTCCTATTAATTTATTAATCTTCTAGCCATGCTAACATATTACCCCCATGAGCTGCTATGTTGTGTGGTCTTTTATGTGGCACTATATTGAATGTCTTTGGAAATCCAAATGCACTACATCTATTGGTTCCCTTCTAATAAATTTTGTCAAACATTATTTACTTTTCATAAAACCATATTGACTGCTTAATTGTGTTACGGGTTTTCAAAATTCTCTGCTGTTACCACCTTAATAATAGATTCAAGTATTTTCCCAATGTTAGATATTATGTTGACTGGACTATCCTGCTTTTGTTTTTGTTTCCTTCCTTTCTTGAATAAAGGTATCAGATTTGCAGTTTTCCAATTGACTGGGATCTTGCCAGAATCTAGAAAGTTACAGCCAATGTGTCCATTATTTTTTGCAGTCACTTAGTTAAGACATTAGGATGCAAATCATCAGATCCAAGGAATTTTTCAGCATTTAGTTCCATTCATTCTCCTTGTATTTTCTGTCTAGTGATTATTATAAATTCTTTCCTTCGCCTCTTTATTTACCATTATTGGAGTGTTTTTGTCTTTTGTGAAGTTAAATGCAAAATATTTGTTCAAAGCCTCTGCTATTTTCTTGTTTTCCCCATTATTAATACTTCAGTCTTGCTCAGTAAGGGACCAGTTACTTTAGCTACTCTTTTTTTTATATATTTGTAGAAGTTTTTTCTTGTTAGTTTACTCTCTGATTCTAATTTTTTTCTTTAGTTATCATTCGGGAAGCTGTTAGAAATCAACCTTCTCACATGCCAATAATGTTTGCAGAATTGAACAGTTTTTTTAATTTGATACCTTCTTTAACATTGTTGGCCCTGAATAATGCATTTTTCTCATTTTTTTCAATGGACTGTATCTTTTGAAAATTTTGAAACATCTCCTTTAAATGCGTGCCGTTGCTCGACCTGCTTACCCCATAATCTATTTTCCCAGTGCACTTTAGTCAGTTTTGTTTTCAACCTTTAATTATCTTTTATTTAAATTTAAGACACTAGTATCAGACCAAGTTACTCACCCCTGAGCTGAATATGAAATTTTACCATGTTTTGACCACTCTTGACGGGAAGGTCTTTTTTTTTATGAAATTATTAATTATATCCCATTGTGTATTACCAAATATAAGATAGCATGTTCCCTGGGTGGTTCCAGAATGTACTGTTCCTTTGATCTCATCCTCCAAACTATTTTTGCTAATTTGACCTGTTCAATTTCTATGAAAATAAAACTGTTCATGTTTTTCACAGTTCCTTTCTTACTGTATGTTCTGTTTGGCGGGGAGGAGGGGAGCTACAAATGACTTACTCAGTGGCTCCTTTTGTGTGTTATTTCTCATCTCCACATAAACTGATTCTGTATCTCAAACTTTTCAGTGAAAATCATTTCTTGTCCTTTCATTTTTAGTTCCCAGTCTTGGTCACCTGCAACCATGTCACATCATGTCCATTTATTTCAATTTGTATTATCTATTTGTGCATTTCGTTACAAATGTTGCATTAATCAGAGCCTTTAATTTTTGTTTAATTTTCCTTACTCTGATTTGCAAGTTCTTTCCCTTCATGTCACACACCGGATATTATTACCCGTATCATTACTGCCTTGTTCTTTCTCATTAACTTTCAAACCTCCCTTCACCTGATTGCTTCCAGCACCAAAGATGTCTTTATAATCCTAGTTTTATGATTGCCTAGATCTCAATGCAGATCTTGAGGTGAAAAAGACTCTGATTCATTGAAGCTTATCTCTCTCCAGCATTAATTGTGCATTCCCTTCCCCCAGCAGACCTTAATATTATCATATACAGCAATTTTAAACCAAGGACTGCTGCCTAAGATCACACTCCAGTTCTGTTTTAAAGCTGTGTTGTAAGTGCATGAAACTGTTACTGTACACTATCCTGAGATAGTATTAATGGCTAGATCACTACTTGGGCAGACACAACTTGAGACACTCGGACTTGAATTTCTGCCATGACACCAATTTTGAAATATTTTGAGTGTGTATCTGGATGAGCATGCCATGCTCTAACGAGACTAGTTAGGAATGACTATCATAGAAACCACTTTCAGTGACCTATGCATCCTGGGAACTAGATATTTCCTTTCTGGCAGCAGGCACAAGGATTTCAGTCACTCCATTCCAATAAGCAAATACATTTAAGTAGCTCCCCTGACTTCCAATAACTATAATGAACTTGGATTATTGCCAAAAAGTCTTTGTTTTGTAGTAATGATCACACTGCATTGAACCACCAAAAATATAAATAGCAACTTGCGATAATATAGTTCTCCTTATTTGCAGACTGATGTATGTTTCATATTTTCAGTTTGTAGTTCTGCAGCAGCTAGTAGTGAAAATAATTAGGTTAATTAATATGCCAAAGGGGTGAACTCTGAGCCAAACTGTCTTTTCTTATGTTGGGTTTTATAATAATACTGTGAACAGGGTATTGGGAAATGGAAGGAAAAGTGGAGTCAGTAGATTAGGGAACTTTAAAGTTTTGGGAATAATTTTGTTAATGACCAGGAGATGGCAAGACAACTGGGCAAAGGATTCTTAACAAAATTGACAGAAACTGAATGCCTAGTTTACATGAAACTGTGTGTGTTTGTGTGTGCACAGGATATAAGACAGGAACAAATCTCAAATTTGGAGAGAAGCCGTGAAAACTTGCAAACCAGGATAAGAATTTTGATATTGATTAACTGGAGCACAAGAAAGCTAGAGAGCACAAGAGTGATTGGGCGAGCAGGATTTAGTGTTTTAAATTAGTAAATTTTGTTTGCAGTTCTGGAAAAGCTCCTCTTGACAACATTCCAAAGCATCTAGAATGACTGTGCAAATTAATTAAAACATCCTAACATGAGCAACCTTGATGTACATACACAGCCACCATGACATGTGGCACAGTTACCACTGTTGCTTCACAGCACCAGGGAATTGGGTTCAATTCTTGGCTTGGGTCACTCTATGCGGACTCTGCATCTTCTACTTGTATCTGTGTGTGTTTCCTCCCACAGTCCAAAGATGTGCAGGTGCATTGGCTATGCTAATTCTCTTTCAAATAGACTCTGGAGTCTGGCGACCGGGGGATTTTTTGCAGTAACGTCATTGCACTGTTGATGTCAGCCTACTTGTGACAATAAATAAACTTTATTATCTGGTACCATATATAGACGTGTGACAGAATTTATATCTTTGTATAAAAAAATTTACAAAATATTCCCACTTGTATGTTGCAAATATCATGGATCTTTGCCTTCCTTGATGTAAAACCATCCCATAAGTTAATGTAATTCATTACGTATGACTTTGTTGTATCATTTTAGCTTTTTCTATTCCCTCATCGGAACTGTTGTTGTTAGTGCGTCTTCACATCCAAATGTTTTTTACACTTTGGTAGAAGTGGTGGATGATTTCCAAGCTGATTATCAGCCTTCTGCATCAGATGCAATGCACTGGCATTGGATTTGAAACAGGAGCTTCTGGCCTGTTGATTGGGCGCTCCCACTGTGCATGAGGCCGTCACACTGAGAACTGACACAATTAGACGAAAAGGGCAATGTTAGTGAAAACAGAAGTTGAAGCTCAATTCTGAAAATAGCTGACCTCTGCCTGTCTTGAAATGCGAATCAGAAACAACCTAATTTTAAATTGATTTGATCTTCATTCATTTGTGGCCGAGGGTATCAAGCAGCCCATTACACCAAACCTGCATAAAATTCCTAATAGACTGGTGGTGCTTGTGGTTAGACAATTGACCATTAAAGCTTTGTTCTTTAACAGAGCAAAATTTGGAACATGTAATTCTCGTACCAATAAACATTTTTTGATGTACCTGTATTAAGATTAAAATAGCAAACTGTTGTGAGATGAGAGTATCTTTGGCCAAGTAAATGAATGGGGGAGAAAAACCATCCCTTTGCAAATACTGTAATTCTCCTTTTTCCACTTATCTGCACACTTTGATGTGATTGATCATTTCACTATTCTTCAATGTTGCTCCACTGTCCAGAAGATTCTGTCCTGCCTTACCAAGACAATGGCCTATAATGTGTTTTGCCCATTATCGCTCAAGTTCCCTTAGGATCTGCCAGTGACTATTTCTTGTTTATTATTTGCATACTATTCTTCATCATGATAATCTACAAATCTATTGGATTCCACATGTACATAGTAAACATGCAGCTTTAACTCATCACCATTATTCACCTCTTCTGATTTCTTATAATGTTTGCCTAACTAGTATTGGATGAGTAGAAATTTCCTCCAATTAAACATTGAGAAGCTAAAGCCACTGTGTTCTGTCTAAACTTCAATTTCTAGCCATTGACTTCACTCATCTATTTGGCCTTGTCTAAAACAGAATCACACTATCACCTCATTCCATCCTTGTAACATTGCCTGACTTTGCTGCTAAAGGCCATTTATACTTTGTTACAATAAGATTCGATTATTCCAATGCTCTTTTGGTCAGAGGTCCACCCCTACTATGTGTAAGCTTCTGTTCATCCAAAAATTTGCAGCTCATTCCTTAAATTAATTTACTTGTTATCCCATGTGTTTGCTGACCCATATTAATTCCCAGTCTAGAAAGGCCTTGAATTAAAAATTCTCAATCCTGTATTCAAATCCTTCCCTTTGACCCTTTCTACCTCTGTTAGTTTCTAAGTCTCCTGAAATCTGTGCGGTTTTAAAATTATGACGCTATGTAACCCTAATTTCCATTGCCCCAATGTTAGTGGATATAACTTCAGCTACCTTGGCTTTAAGCTTTGGAATTCTCTGTCTAAATCTCTCCATTTCTTTCAATCTTGTAAAACGCTCCTTAAAACGTATATTTGACAAAGTTTTAGGTCATCTGTCTTAATATGTATTCAATTTATTTTCTCATAATGCTTTTGTAAAGTGTCTTGGGATACTTTATCATAAAGATTATATATAAATTTGAGTTGCTGTAATACATTATCAATGCACACACTTCTTTTCCTTAGTGTATTTCCCAATAAGTTAAAAACTAAGATTTTGCTGCCAATGTCCATAATTGTCAGCGTGGAATTTGCCACATATTTTCTTCGTCTAAAAATAGCTTTTCAGCCTAAAAGCAATCTGACAAGTGATGCACAAGACATGGAAATCCTGTCTGTAAACATAATTTCACACCATGTCTGCTGCAATTTGATTTTCCACTTATTTTCATGTTTGGAAATTCTGAACCACTGGAAAAAATCCCAAGTGCATTTAAGATATCTTGTAATATTGAAAAGTAGTGTGTAAAAACAAAATTCACAAAGAGAATGTCATCATCAGTACAATAACCTTGAAAATGACAGCAATTACCCTAGATTATATGGTAGTTGGATATATAAGTGCATAAACTTGCTAGTATGTTTTTTGTTATGTAGCCACTTCCCACTAAGGCAGCGTGATCCCTTCAACATTTGATAGGATGATAACTTGTGGCATACATTGCGTACACACATCGGATCACAAACATTGCTGAAAATATGACAGTTGAATGTGATGTTGTTAGTAATGTGCAAATCAGCCAGCAACATGTCATGAAGAGGAAGCGATACCTGCGCATTGCAAAATTGGCTGCATGAGAAGGTATCTCATGCTTGACAGCTCCAATGATTTTCAAGAAATTGTTGGAATTGTCCATTAAAATTGCTCCAAAAAGCAAAATTGCTCCAAAAGCAATTTTAATTGTCCATTAAAATTGCTCCAAAAAGCAAAGTCGTGTGTGTGTGCCCCTTTAACAACATGTAATTGCAATTGATCCTTCTTGATCAAAAAGTGAACAATTAGAAGTATGGAATCTCATTTCTTCAGATTGGGATTGTTTAAACTTTAAAATGTCAGGTTTTAATTTTCTTTTTTGTTTTCTTTTCTGTCTTTACTTCAACCTCTTTTTGTATCTGATTTGACATTGCTTTTACTTACTCTAATTCACTCTCTCTGTTTTAGATCACCACCTCTGCTTTAGGGCAGAATTTTGAGGTAGTTTCTGTAAATGGTGATTTCAGTCTTTCTGATGTATGACTGGAGCATGTTGAGGCCTATTCGTGGGCATGAATTTGAATTTTTTTCTGTTTAAAGTTGATTTCTTGGTGTCACAAGTAGGCTTACATTAACACTGCAATGAAGTTACTGTGAAAATTCCCCCAGTCACCACATTCTAGTGTCTATTCGGTTATACTGAGGAAGAATTTAGCAGAGCCAATGCACCTAATCAGTACATCTGTTAGATTATGGGAGGAAACCAGAGCACCCGGAAGAAACCCACGTGCAGATTCTGCAAAAAACAGTGACCCGAAGTCGGAAATTGAACCTAGTCCTTGATGCTGTTAGGCATTGTCATTCATTTGCATAAATCACCCCATTGCCATCTCAGAGATAACATTAATGCTATACAACACATTTTTTAGCCACATCCTTTGTAATGTGTTGATGTAGTTCCATGCTTCATCTATCATTTTTGTTTTAAACATGCATATTAACATGTGTGTTGTCCATGAGGACACTTACGCTGCAGTAGAGCAGAAACACCTCCTAATTGTTTAAGCAGAAGGGATGCTGTGCTACCAGTGAGTTTTCCAGAGCAAGCTGTGGGAATCAGTTTGAAAGAGAACCAAGTGAGTGGAGGGATTAATCTACTTCAACCAGAAATGTTAAGTTTCCAACATCCAGCATTGTGATACTTTGTTGCAGATTACAATTTATAAATTGGCAATAAGAGAAGCATCCTGTTTCTTAGCTACAAATGTTCACATTACTGAACACAAGACTCAGTACCATAATAATAAAGAATATTGGCATCAAAATGTCCTGTCTGATACACCGCATATTGGTTTTATTAGTACTCCATCTCATATATGTATATAGTTCAAAGAATATTCCATAGAGTATAATGAAACCAATGCATTTTGCTAGTTTGACACCATACTGACAGCTCCAGCAAGATCATTGGTTCACAATTAAAGTGATATGTAAGTAGAACTGCCCATGCTATTCATTTAGCAAACAAAAAATACAAAGAACTCAGTTGCTTTACATATATCGACACAAAGAATCAAAATATTAGCCACATGTATTGGAAAACATATTCACTGTGTATATGCAATAAATATTAAAAGAATTTGGGTTATTTTTTTCTCTACAGCATTAATACAGGGTATTGGAGAACACAAGAAAATCGCAAAATCTGTACATGTAAACAGCCACACTTTCACTGAGTCAAAAATCAGAAGGAAATACAAAGTTCACATTGGTATTAGGTACAAACAGTTAAGGAACCGGATTCTCCTCTTCCCAGTCAAAATAAATTGAAAGCACCGCTATTTTGTTGTTTGTGAACAATGTCCAGTTAATTTGCTGATGGCAATCATACAATAATTAAATTCTAGCCAATTAATGGTTATTAACCCTTGGAATCCTACAGGAAATTATTTCTGCAGCAGGACAGCTAGCATTATTCAGTGCCACTGGAATGATTTCCATTCAGAAAATATTTTCCGTGTGGTCAACATTTTCTGCATAAGGGTGCAATAGTTCAGTAGATCAACAAGGTAAACAGCCTAACAACAAGAATTTATTTAAAAAAAAAAGCACTCAAAGGGTTAAGATCTTTGAATGATGACTGTATAATTACACACAGTCCTTAGAACTACTCATTATCATTGTGCAACAACATTTCAGTGACTTTAAGTTATGGCTGAAAAATACTTAGTGGTCCCCCAGTTTTACTCAATAGCTGCACTTAAGAAAAGTAAATCACAGCATCAAAGGGGGCTAAGATTGTCTTTTGCCTATTTTTTTTCTGGAACTGCTAAGGACAACAACTCACAGAACAAAATTTAGCGACATCCTGTACAGAAAAATATACCCGCACCCCCTCCCACCCCCACCACCCCCACTACAAAGAAAAGTAACTTCGTGTCATATACAAATCACTCACATGGACAATTAGCATAAAACAGAGGGCAGAGAACAATACCTGCTCTTTGCCCTGAAAGAGGTCCCGAAAGTATATGAATGAGGTTATATTAAGCTTCCATTGCCTTTCAACATAATATCACAGTGGTGGAAATGACCACTGGTTCAAAATCCATTTGTGCCATTGGTCTGTACAATTGAACTGTTATGAGGATAGTAGCATCTTCATTATGGATGAAGGAGTGCTTATTTTAATAAAGATTTATGAATTTAATAATGTTAAAACAAACTTGAAAATCTAGCTGAAAAATGAGTTAAGTAGTCCAACAGATTATACAGTTGTGCAGAAATTTTGACTGAACACATAAATATGGCATTGTGATAGGAACAGGAGTAGGCCATTCAATCCCTTGGGCCTGTTCTTCTATTCAATGAGATCATTGCTGATGTGCCCTAGCTAACCTTTTCAACAGCATAATGCCTTTAGCTAGAAAAATATCCATCAATCAGTTTAATTGAGCTGGCATCTTTTGCTTTTTGTGAATGAGTTCCACACTTAAACCATACATTATGTGAAGAAATATTAGCTCCTAACTAGCATGGCTCTGACTTTAAGGCCATGTACTATGTTTGAAACTTCTCCACCAGAGGAAATGTTTCTCTGTCTACCTTATGAATTACTTCCAAAATCCTAAATCAAGTTACTCAACCTTATCAATTCCAGCAAAACCAAACCTAATACGTTTGTATAATTCTCATAATTCAACCTTTGCAGCTTTTGTACTATTCTTCCCTCTTCTATATATCCTTTCAATGGTGTGGTGCCTAGAACTGTGCACACTATTTCAGATGCTATATAACTAAGATTGTATAGATGTAGAACAACTTTCTCTTTATTCTCTGGCCCTCTAGATAGGAGGATAACATTACATTAGCCTCTTTTTTTTCGTGCCTGACTACTCAACTTTAGTGATCCATAAGCATGAGCTCTTCCAACCTCCACTGTTCCTAACTTTTCTTAAGATGTTAAATGTTATTTGGATTGCTCTTTTTGATCCAAAATGGATGATGATTTGGGTGAAGAATGTTTCTGTCTAAGGTTCATGCTTATTTATTATCTAGGTAATATTGCTGAATTGTTTTGGTCTTAATTCACAAGATTTGGATGGTTGGAGCTCAAGAAAGAGATGTGTAATATTACAATATCCCAGTAATGATGTTAGTAACAAAAATCTAGTGTGTATTAGTTATCGGTGATTTGCTCACTGATTTCCTGAATACATTTGTTTTTGAGTGAATAAACATAAAATGCGTACTAATTTTGAAACGTTAAAAGGTTTCTTCTGTACAATAAAATGTGTTATTAAGGTTTGTTCAATGGAAAATACCCATTCTTAAAAGCAGCGCTGCAAGCTTTCAATGCCCTCTTTAATCAAGTTGTAGCTAAATTCCAATGTGTAGTTTATTCACACTCTCCTGATCTGTTCTAAGAAGTGACATGAATGAGCTTATCAATAATGGGGAAGAGTGAACAGGCAATATCTCAAACTAATTATTTTATGGATCAGTCATTGCATGATATTCGAAATGATATAGATCTTTGTGTGATTTAACTTTTATGCTACTGCTTGGCATGTATTTGACATAATAATGAAAGGAAAACTGAGGTAGAGGTATCTCATAGTCTTTTTCTAGGAGTGGTTAAAGGTCAGTAACCAGCATATTTAGTCATATCTGGGTAACAGCAGGCTAAAGCAATCTTTTGACAAAGTGCAATTGACATTTGCTCCAAAGATAGGATAAATTTTACGTGCAGGCAGCAATCCAGGGCACATCTATCAGGTATGGTTTAAGGTTGCAGGAATGTGACCCTTTCTAAAAATGTATCCTTCATTGGATACTCAGAGCAAAATTGTGGATTTTCCACATTAAGTAGATGATAATAGAGTTCTTTGGAAAGCAAACAATATATTTATGTATGTGACATTTAGATGCAGATGTATCACTTTCACATCTTGCTGGGCTGCATCTTGTATGGATGGCCCTATTCTCTTCTAAGTTAACATGAGTAAAATACTTTTTCTCAGGTAGATATTTCTGCAAAGTTAATATGTTCACCCATGAATGTAAAGAACAAATCTCTGGTAATTCATTAGGTTAATGCCTTCCTGGAGTCATCTTATCCAAATATTTTATACAGCTTGATGCAGGTGGAGGAAGTTTTTATCTTTTGAGAACTAAGTTTAATTTTAAACTTTCCAAACACAGTACTTACTTCTAACAATATAAAGATCTACAATAATTATTTCAAGTTGCTAATGGTAACTATTACAAAGCAGAATTAGAGAAAAGTATAAAATGAGAAACCATTTCCTGTTTCACAGTATTCATTTTTTTAAAAAATAGTAAAAAATTGACGTTGGTATAAATTGCTACCTGAGTTCTGAAAGTTTCCATGATGCACTTTGATTTGCTGAAGAGACATACCTAATCTTGCATTATTTGAGATCAAGCATTTGACTGAATGAAATGAAAAATATCTGGAGTTACTTCATGAGATGATGGATAAGACCTTGCAGTTCACCTGCAATAATGGATAAGCACTTAACTTGTCACAAAATGTATCCCTAAGGCTGCATTTATATTGTCAATTGTAGCCAAGCAATATCCCATTTATAGTAACTTGCTGAAACTTTTTTCTCTCACACAGGAGGGAGCCCTATGAACATATACCTACAACTGTGCTCAGAATGCCTCTCTCTGCAGTTGAATTTAAATGTTTGAGAAGTAGTATTAGCATTTATACAGTATGACTACTTGAAAGGTGTCCAATAAGTACAAGGCATGCAAAGGTGCTTATTACTTTTGTTACTGATTGGATTTTGACTCTTATCTCAAACAGGTAGGGTGGGATTATCTCTCCAAGCTGGTCACACTCTAGTTCTCTTCAGAGTCAAGCTGGATCCTGTCTCTGCATTTATGCTACAACTGCTAATTATATTAAATATACTAATAGTTATGACAAAAGTGGAATTTTTAGGCTTATGGAATGTTTCTAAGGAATATCTATCCTGCTGATGTTATATAAAATAATAGGTACAGGCTATAAATTCTACATTTTCTATTGGGCATATTCTGACATCAGGGCATGATTATAATACTTCAGAGCTTATATCCCAATATTAATGAACTAGCACCAAGCTGTATTGTTGTTTACCTGATATATGCTAATCCACATGTACAGGCAAGTACAAAATGGGCAGCATATCTTAAAAAATGCACCCTACTAATTATAGTTAAATGTATGCAGTATTCCATTACTTTTGGACTTGGGTATACACTCATGGTTGCATTTCTTGTTCATAAGTTTCGTTCTAGAATCTATCTACCTATCCACTTTTGACCCTGCATTGTTGAATACATAATCAGTTTTAATACCATATTTTATTGGCTATGGATCCCCAACAATTGCGCCCATTAATGTATTTCAGACTTTACTGTAGATGTTAGTTAGTACATCTATGTTTAAATTTCAAAAGAAGCAAAAAATGTTAGTACTAAAAACTTTTAAATTAATTGAATAATCCATGTACAAGTGATGTTACTATCCTCATAATACTTCAAACTCATGACTAGAATGAACACAAAGCAAAGGAGAATCACTCCTCTGCTCTATTGTTCTTCCAGAAGGCCCAGACTAGGTTATTTCTATTAGCAGCGTTACTGGGTATTGCACCTGGGAATTGAATGCTATGTGGATTTTGTGTGGCAACCGGCCAGGAACTTGCAGCTGCCCATGAAAGGAGCAAAGTCCTTGCACGTGTCAAATCTCTCAATTTATGCTGCCAACTAAGATAATGAAGATACTCTGGTGAATGAGGTCCTTGGGTTGAAGACATACGCACTCACACGCTCGGTCCTGATGAAGGTCTGAGGTTAAAGGTTGGTGGCATTATCACTTCCATAGCAGCAATGGGTTAATGGCCATCTTGTAACAAGAGGAATCTCTCCCAATTTCCAGTTTTGAACTGGGTAACTACAGGACATGGGGTTTTATCATTAGGACTGTGCTGACAAGAGTCAATTTTGTTGTAAAATGAGGTTTTCCAGTTCATCTGCGGAGCGGAGGAGGAAGGCTGCTGACTCTCTGTAGCCAGCGATGAGCTGCCGAACCGCATTAATTTCTGTTGGACTGAGCTGTGCTGCTGGTACACTCCTGTTGTTTGTGTTGGATGAAGTTGAGTTTGAGGCCAGTGCCTTCATACTAAGATCTGTTGGACCTGAAATGATGAAAAAATGAACACATTATAAAAATCTAGTTTTGCTAGACTTTGTCAAATTGGTATAAGTGTCACAGAAACAATGTGCATGAGGGATAACAACTTCGTAGCCTAGAAACTAAATCTTTAAACAGTTGGTAAGTGGGGAAATAAGGCACTAACATTAGGAATCTATGTTGCAATCTTAATTAACCCTATATTCCTGGTCATGTGAAGAAGCTTCTGTGTGCAAAAAGAATACAGTAAAGACAATTAATATCAGCATAATTGTCATTTGCCTGGAGAGAAAGAGGAACTGTATTTATCAATTTCCATAACATGTGCTTAATGCTCCTGCTATGTGTATAACTCTTGTGAATGAGCTGCTTTCTTGAGTTTCTAATCAACGCTACTAGCTAAACACAGCTGAAAAAGCACTGCATTCAGCTATTTCCAACCATTTGATTTGGCTGAGTAGTATAAGGAATGAATTAGCAAAAACTTGAGGTGGTATAAAGGCACATTATCTGTGACCCCACATCTCAGGAACCCATAGTTTATTGGAGAAACAGTAACCAAATGGTGACATATTAAACACAAAAAGTTTTGAGACATGAATTATATGCTGAGTATCAGTAGCTGTGAGGATCAGCACAGTCCTCATTTTTTTTATGCTTCTAACTCATTCCAGGTTGGTACTGGGAACATCTGCAATGTCAACCTATTTGCTGCTCACAGATGCAGTAATACTTTGTCATGAGGCTAATATTTTATTAAGATTTACCATTTAGCAACAATGAAAGAATTGTATTGTACAATGTAACCAATTTCCATGAGTCTCTAGGACAGTCAATTGGCTACACTAATTGCATCAGACCCTCCCCATATTATATGTTCTACATGAACAGTAAGTGATTCTAGTCTCTCCTATTCAGTTGATCTGCATCTAGCAGAGTATAGTCATCCAGGTCAATGGCTGGATCTTCGCAGCTCCTTTGATACATTTATTTTGTCCTGATTTTCTTTGCCTTATTTCAAATGGGAAATGGCTCCAGAGACACCCATAATGTCACTATATAACAGTTGCAGTGAAGCTGAGTGCTACGACATTGAAATCCATCAAGGTCATTGATAAGCATTATCAAAACAGTACTTAAGATATCTGGATGAATTAAAGAACAATCTCCTCCTCCCATCACTATAGTTATTGTCACGTGCTTAACTTTAATCTGATGGTGACACGAAGTATGGCAATGAAATAAAAACAGTAAAAAGTCTCACAACACCAGGTTAAAGTCCAACAGGTTTACTTGGTAGCAAATGCCACTTGCTTTCGGGGTAAGAAGAGGCAAAGCCCCAAAAGCTAGTGGTGTTTGCTACCAAATAAACTTGTTGGACTTTAACTTGGTGTTGTGAAACTTCTTACTGTGTTTACCCCAGTCTAACGCTGGCATCTCCACATAATGAAATAAAGAAGTCGCTTTGTAATTCTAATACATTCAACAAGACTCTTGTTCTCGGGATTAATACAAGTTAGTAAGCTGGGTACATGAATTACCTCTTTTTAAAAAAAGCTTCCTGTCTGCAAAACTCCTTCACTGCTGCTACACTTCTCGACAAGAATTAAAATCCATCGTTTCAATGCTGCTGTATAATTCTGTGCAATTCCATCCTCAAAATAATTTATAAATCAAATATACACAAAACTCTCAATGTACATGATTCAATACATTAGTCAGTGCTAACATCTCCCTCTTTGTGCTCGTAAATTGTTTGAGATATGTAACTAACCTGCAATGGGAGCAAAATGTGATAGCCCCGAAAACTGGAAATTCAATGCAGGAATAAATTTGACATGAATGCAGGCAGCACGTGGACTTTTCCTAGCCTGCTTCTTTATATAACACAGGCTCGATGCTAGCTGTGCTGCTGATCAGCTGGATGCCTGGGCAGGGGACAATATTGTGAGAAGCTAGCACCACATGCCCTGTTTAAAATAACTTGTATTATTTCTTTATTCGGAGGTGTATGCTTTGTCGGTTGGATTGCATTTGTCCTGCTTTTTGTCTGCAGATCATACTGGGGCAATTTTCCACATTGCTTAGTAGATACCAGTGTTGTAGCTATACTGAAACAACTTGGCTAGGAAGTCTTGGAGCACATGTCTTCAGTACTATTGCTGGATTATTGTCAGGCTCACAGCCTTTACAGTACCCAGTGGTTTCAGCCATTTCCTTGTATCACTGGGAATGAATAAAATTGGGTAATTACTGACATCTATGATGCTGGGGACCTCCAGAGGAGGTTGAGATGGAACATCAACTTGGCACTTCTGATTGAAGGTTGTGCAAATACTTCAGCTTTATTTTTTGCACTGGTGTGCTGCACTCCCCCATCTCCCCATATGGAGATACATGGATGGTCCATCTGGTTTCATTCATTTAACACAACTGAATGGCTTGCTAGGCCATTTCAAGAGGGCACTGATGTGGGTCAGGAGTCATATATAAGCCAGACCAGGTAAGGATGACAGATTTACTTCCCTAAAGAGAATTAGTGAACTAGATTGGTTGATATGTCAATTAATAATGATTTTATATCATTATTAGACTCCTGATCTGCAGAGTTTCCTGTCTCCCTCCCATCCCAATTGTTACCCCTGCAGAGTCTCCTCTGGGACTCACTGTTTATGTTTAGATTGTCATAAATATTTAGATTGATTTTGCATCCTTTTCTGGGAGTGAGGCCAATTTTGCCAGCAAAACAGGACTGGGATGATAGGGGAAGACAAGCAACCAGCACATTTCTCATTTTTTGCCTCTCATCCAATCATTCCACCCACCTCACCTCACTGAAAGTCAGGCGGGATGAAGTTGTAAGATGGCACCCATTATCTCTGAGCAGGCTTCATGAAATTATAACTTATTTTTCTCTCTGAACAGCCTCCCTTCACAGGCTGGATGCTAGAGGTAACATTATCCAGGGGACATTGGCAACCAGTTGCTCCATGGATTCCAATGCCTCTTTGGTTTGACTGTTTGGGAACCTGGAAATGCATTATTATTCCAAACAGCAGATTCATTAAATTGTCCTGAAAACAATCTCCATCACTTGGAAATTGAAATCTTGTTCCATTATTTAAAAAGGTGATCGGGGGGTAGCAATCAGGTCACTATAGACTTGTTAACTGAGCATAAATTGTAGCAGACTTATTGGAATCTACCATCACAGACAAAGGGACTGGACTTCAGCACAGGAAATGTATTTGTTCAGGGTGCATCATGTCTCACTAATTTCTTTCAGGTCATTAGCATGGTTGGTGAGGGTATACCAATGGATCTTGTTTATATGGATTTCCGGTAGATATTTAATAAGGGTCCGCACAAGATTTTTTGAGCAAAAATAAGTATGTCCAGAATTGAATGTAACTTTTTTGACATGGGAGGTAGGAGACAGAGTATAGATAAAGGGAACTTCTTTTTGATGTGGAGCATGTGAGAAACAGCGTTCCTACTAGGCTAATGGCTTTTTATCATTATTATTGACAACTTGGATAAAACAGAGTTTCATATCCAAGCTTGCACCAAATTAAGAATGATAATATGTTTGTAGGTGGAAACATAAAGTTTAAAAAGAAGGGCAGACATGCCAGGTGAATGAGCGTGAAAATGGGAAAGAATTGTGCCCATTTTTCGTGCGAGCTCCCAGCCGCAAGCTTTTGGCACTTAGGAAAAGACATCAGGATAAGTGTGATTTTCGCCTGTAGGGAGAGTGGATGGAATTTATTGACGACGGAAGACCTGCTGACTGCTAGAGGGCACTATTAACGTGCGCCCTGATCTCCCAGTGCGCTGTGAAAAGAGTACATATTAACCTATTCTTCATCTTCACAAAATTACTTTTGGCTATTTTTATCCTTTTTGGCATTGCACCTATCATCTTCTGTTATCAGCTGTCCTAAACAGAAAGCTTATCTACTTGTTCCAGGGTGAAACCATCCAATTCAATCTTCATTCTAGTTTTTTCTAATGTATTCCTTCTAACTACCATTGCTTTTGTCTTTTAAGTGTCCATATTCAATCTGTATTCGAAACATCTACATTTCACTTGATGCACAATATTTTGGTGGGCCTCTTCTGATTCTGTAAGCAGCACTATGCCGTCAGTGTTCTTTCTTCAAGTTCTTACTCCTGGAAATACTCTGCAAGCTTTCTTTAACCGCTCCCCGCCATAACCAATGGACCTTTGCTGCCCAACATCCTCCTGCAGCTGGATGACCTGATCCCATGGCACAGTCTCTGAAAGAAGGTCTGATCTCATGGTGAAGTCACTGGAAGCGGTTCTGAACGTTGAATGAGGTTGCTAAGGAAGAATTCTTATCTTCTGGAAGCTGCTTCACAGAAACAACTAAGGGATGAAGCTGTACCCACCCAGTGCTGCACTTGGTGCAGCAGACCATGGAGGCCTTTCTTTTCACCTCAAATCTCTGTGAAATGTCCCAAATCTTCTTGAGTTAAGTCCCAACCTTTATACATGCTGGTGTTCTAGATTTGTTCTAGTGTTTGCCTACTGGCATTGCAGAGAATTGAGTATGGGGTAAGATTCTGATCTGATGTTCATCTGCATCCATTAGTGGCATGCAAATCATTTTCATACTGGTGTCTGATAGGAATTACAATCAACTATGGGGGCAGTTTTGGGAGATCCCACTATTATTTCACTGTTTCGTGAAATTGATTTTTGGACCTCCCACTGCTTGCCATTGAAGCTGCTGATGGGATTTAGCCCACATTAATTGATTTTTACATACACCGCCTGGACTTCTCCAAATGTACAGTCTTTTTGGTTGTTTCAGAAGGACATTTGCCATCATCAGATTATTTTCTTGACAAAATAGTACCAGTCTCCTCTTCCAATTCTCAATCCAAACATATTGAACGACACATACTCTGATGTTTCTTCAAAAACATTTGCGTTTTAAGTCATCCATTACAATTACCATATCAGTTGATTTGATCATTGTTACTTTAGAATGTCACCATAAAATCTCTCTTTCCTGTTTACTCTGATTTTGCGTCATGGAATAAACTTGTGTGACAAGCAGTTCACAAGGCCTTTGATCTTAATCATGATCACTCTTTCTGAGATTGGCCAGTAACCTTGAACTGATCTTATGAATTCTTATGCATTCTTATGAATGTAATAGGCTCAGGAGTTAACCTTTCTTGTGAATTTAAGTCAAATTCCTCATAAATGTATTGGATACTTAGTTGGGCAAGGGCTTCTCTTTCCCTGTCATTATTTATAGTGGAATTGGCTACAGGGATTTGAACCTCTTCTGTGTCTTCTATTCCCATGCCTAATCCTGTGGCTTGTTCTGTGTGAGGTCCTCAATTCTTCACAGGTGACTGGCCTCATCGCATTAGTAAGCATTACGTGTGTGCCCTTGCTGGTCTCTGCCTTTTGAACTACTGTTCTAGCATCTTGTCAGACTCTTCAGTCTTTGTGCACATTAGAAAGGGTGACATTCCCACCTCACCCCAGTGGAAGCTAATGTGTCCCTCACTTAGTTTTGCATGACTGTGGAGGTCAAGATTCTGGGGTATGGCCAATGGTGTGCACAACAAGCTACGTAAAGTTATAAGTGAGGATTGGAGATTTGTGGGTTGCGTTACTCACAAGCCTTTTGACATGAATGTGTGACTTCACAGGGAATCAGTAGTGCACTAGCCCTCACAAACATCTCCCATAAACCCATTGCAAGTGTTCAAAGAAAAATAAAATGAATTGTCATATGTAAATTTGTATCAAAGAGATTAATGGAGCGTAATTTTCTTTCATGCAAATTAAATCAATTTGCAAAACTGGTTTAATTTTAAAACATCATAAAGTTAAAAATACAAAGTTTTAATTTCTAAATTCTTCAGTAAAGCTTAATTTTAGATAATATTCCCATGTTGCAATGGCAAGAGAATCAGTTGTTCCCTTTTAAACTGTTGTTAAGTACTCAACTTCATGGCCCAGCCACAATCTGAACAAATGCAAAATAAAGGTCAGTACTATAACAAGTAGACTGGAATGTGAAGCTATAACCCCTAAATTGTGAAGGAGTTGGCTGTGCCATTTGTAATTGCGTTGTCCAATGAAAGCTTTCTTGCTGATCAGTATTTCTAAAAATTCCTAACAAATTTAAACTTAGTAGCTGCGCAAATTTTCTGATAATATTTATTAGTTTTCACTCGAATATAATTAATACCAGATTGTACAAGCTCTTTATCCTATTTCACCTATAGTAATATGTTTCAAAGTTACTAATTGGAAGTTGCCATAAAAGATAAATTCTGTTAAATGTTAAGCATGGGTTGCATATTTAGTTTAATTTATTAGTTACCTATCCAAACTCATTGACCTCCGATTACACTGTAATGTTTCAACTGGTTGCACGTCACCAATGGTAAATTTTTAGCTGTTTCTAATGAAAACATGAAGCACAAAGAGCAAATGTTAATTCCATTAGCATCTGATGTGCAGACTCACATGCAGGATGCATCTGCTCCTGATAATGAATCCACTTGCATCAAAAGAAGTAGGATTAATAGTCACCTGAGTAATGCCACCCTCATCTCTCGAATCATCTAAGGCCTCGCTGAACAGGATTAAGGTAGCATAAGAACAGCTAATCCCTGAGATGCACTACTTTCAAAACCCAAAATGCTATACCCCTCTGACCTCATCTGAAATAATTATATTTAACTGATAGGCAGGTGATGGTGCAAGAAGCATCTAATCTTATTAGAACTTCAGGAAGTTAATTTTTTCAGTAGCAGCATATGGGAGAATGAGGGCTGATTCAGACTTTTCTCTATATTGAGCAATTTTAAATGGTGCAACATGGAGATTTCCATTATCAATGTTAACATGAGTGCACTAAATGGACTCGTATCAAATTTCTCTCCATCATTTTAACTTGTATTATCCCTTTAGAGTAGTACATTTAGTACAAGTAGTAAATTAAACATCCGCATCATAATACCACTTAATGTAAATCTTTGGTCTTTAAAAAGTCCTCAAAATTAAATCAAAATAATGCCACTTTCCTACCCAAGACTTGCTGTGAAGAAAATTATATTTAAATAAATGAAATGACAGGTATACTGCCAGTGTTGGCTACTAAAGATCACTTCAGGCAGCAGTCTGAATTAAATTTGGAGTTTGTATTTTCTCAGAAATCTGAAATATTTGATAGATCCATTGCTTATTTTACAACTTGATATTTTAGTCTTTCTCTCCATTTTTAGTGTTATTTTTCTTTGTACTATTTTATAGATTACAAAGAAAATTGATCAATTACATATCAATTTGAAGGAACAGACCTTATGAGTTTTTCTGTCTCTCCAAAGAAAAAATATTTCCAGAGACCACAGCCCCTCTTCCAGTGGCCTACTTAGATCAAGAACATCTCACAGGAAATCTGGGGTATAAAACCCTGGGCGATTCTCCCAACTCTAACAGTACAGCGGGGCAGGAGACAACAGCAAAGGCCATTCCCCTGGGCGCCCAGGCTTCCGCACGTCTCTGTAGCAAAGTTCTTTTAGAATAATTAGCTCTGAGCTGATTTCAATATTTAAATCTGTATTTGCATCCCATATTGCACATGGGACTAAAGCCTCCAGGCCCACTAGTGTTTCTCCCCCCGCCAGGAATGTTTCACTCCAGCGGGATTTACTACTGCTCCCCACTAAAGGGAATAGGTGGCCGATCCTGTTGGAGGGAACAGACCAGTGAGCTTCCCTCAAGAGGTCTAGGGTAAGACATGGGTGCTGACTGGGTAGTGCCAGCCTGGCCCCCTGGTATTGCCCAAGGGACAACTTGATAATGCCCAAGGGGCACCTTGGCACTGCAACTGGGCATCACAGTGTCAAGAGGTGTGACCCGGGGGATGGACAGTGCTTATTGGAAGCAGGACCGATAGGAGGCAATTGGTGGGGTTGGAGATGTGGGGAGTCCCACTGCCATTCTGCAATTGGGATTATGGGAAAGGGAGGGAGGACAGCAATCAGGGCTGGCCACCTGAATAGGTGGTGGGAGAGAAGAGATGGATTCAGGACAACAGGGCTGGACTGGAGAGGTCTGGGAGGTCAACAATCAGGGATGGGGATGGGGGTATTGGAGGGGCAGTGATGGGGGGGGCTTAGGGGCTTGTGAGACTGGCCAGCGATCAGACTGGCAGTGTTCCGGTTAGGCTGCACATATGCTGATCTTTGCTCTGACAGATTGATGCATATGCAGAGGACCCTTAGTACTATGCTGCCAACCTCTTGGCTGGGAATAGGCCCTGCTCCCTGATTTTAAATTGGAGTCCTGTTAGGGCACTTTGAATTTCTCACATTCTGAGCACTTCACTGCACGGTAAATCCTGCTAAAAAAAACTAGGGGAGTTACTCCCATTTTTACATGAATTAGGAACCTAGAATTGTTTTGGGAGAATCAAGGCCCATATCTTTACCT
This sequence comes from Sphyrna mokarran, assembly GCA_024679065.1. Taxonomy (NCBI): domain Eukaryota; kingdom Metazoa; phylum Chordata; class Chondrichthyes; order Carcharhiniformes; family Carcharhinidae; genus Sphyrna; species Sphyrna mokarran. The sequence continues at coordinate 52,475,817 of JAGIQG010000016.1, forward strand.
TTTCTTGTGAAATTAAATAATGAGCTTCAGGGTAGTTAGGGCAGTGGAGGATGGACAATAGAAATGTTGTTCTAGCCAGCAACTCCCATATCTTGTAAAATGAATTTTTAAAGAGTTACATCAGTATTTACTAAAATAAAGTCAAATATGAGTTAATTTTCTTGCCATTTTTGGTATATTTCTGAAGCATTATTGTGTAATAATTAGTGATTGTTATACCAAAATTGGAAAGGTACTGTTTCCATCAGAGACTCTCAGCGTGCCCCAGCCTCTCCCCACAATCAGAACTGGCCAGTAACTGCTATGACAGGCACACATTGTAAACTAATATCTTTGAGGTGATGTAGCATAGAATGAATCCAAGGTGAATCAGCCAACAGTGAAAGAGTATGTACCACAACTAATATCACTTCTGAATATAATACACAAGCAGTACAGATTATGGGAAGGTCATGCTATGGAGTTACCTAATTACAAAGAAATTACACCAGTTAGGCAATGGAGGAACTGTATTACATAAGACAGGAGTACCTTCAACCAAACTCATCCACCTTTGTTCTGTGCCTATGAAGATAACAACTATGCCACAAACTCATTTCAGGCACCATGAGTGATCTCTACAACGTAAGTCAGGTAGCAGTATGACTCAAATTTATTAAATGACTGATACAATTTACAGAAGAGCTGGGGAAGGCAACACATTTCGTAACACAACAAGGCAGCTTGAGATAGTACCACACTTTTTCACAAGATGTAACTGATCTCAACCTAGATTTTACAAGTTCCTGTAGCCCTCAAATAGCCCTCAGAATTACCTAGATATGAAGGACTTGTACTCCCTCACAACATAGGTCATATGAGACAAAATAAAGAAGATCCTACATCTCAGCCATATACACTTGAATTTCTCATGATGCATTAATCATTTGAACTTTGGCCAATCCAACTTCTTTAGGAAATAAAATCACGTCAAGTAGATGGCTTCAGAAGAAGTGCCTTGCTAATTTGATTAAACTTGCTGAAGAAATTATTAAATTAGTGGATGAAAACGACAAAGTGGACACTGTCTACCTGGTCATTCAAAAATCTTTTAATAAGCTACTTCACAGGAGCCCATTCTACAAGATAAGAATCTTGTGAAACTAGTAATAATCTTTGTGGTGGATTAAGAGTTGGTTGAATGCATATACGCAGAAAGTTGTTGTCAATGGATGTGCTTGGAGCCCAGTACCCAAAGTTGTCCCACAGGGATCACTGTGGGGTCCTTGCACTTTACTGTCTCCATAAATGGTCTGTATTATTCTCCAGACAACAATGTGCCAGAGTGATGGATTACGTGGGCTGATGCAAACCAGGAGTGACAAATAAACACTAATAATTTTCAGCGCTCAACATCAGAGGAAGCTGAAAAGGAAACTTTTTTCATATTATAAAAAATGAGTGGCAATAAAAAGTATTGACCTTTGTTCTAAATACTGTTTTAAAATGTGTGATATTTGAGAATATTTTGATCTTATCACAAACCAATTAAGCCCCAGAAGTAAATTACAGATATGCACATTTAAATGGTTAATCAACAGTTTGCTAGTAAAGGAAATATAACATTATTCCAATTTAAAATATAATGTTTTATTTCTACTTAAAAATATAACACAACTGAAAGGATCTTTTGCTTTATACAGGATAGCATAATTTTAAGAGCAGCAAAGGATAACTAAAAAGAGTCAATGACACATGGCCCTAATGATTTTCATACCATTGCTGAGGGTTCCTGTCTGCAAAGAAGTCTGCAGTCCACCTCCTATTCCTCCGTAACCACGGTAACTGTAGTTCAGTCCTCCGTTGATATACATCTGATCCTGTGAGTAGGAAGCAGCTGGCAGTGAGTAAGTGGTGTGTGCGAGCTGAGCCGTCTCCCTGGCTTGTTGAGTATGTTTATCTAGTGCAATAGGTTCATCCTGCAGTAAAAGCACAGCACAACAAAATAAATGGGTCACGTAAAATAAATTAGAACAAAAAACTATTCTGCATTTCTAGTCTGCTGGTAACATGCAGCCTTAAAAAAGGCCATTTACTTCTTCATATATCCGGCAAATCAGTACACTTGCTTTTCTATTTAATGAACACACAGCAACTGCAATTTGTGCGACTGTCCATTAGTTGAAAACGTTGTCATTGGTTACACAGCCTTTATAATTAACCTGGAAAAGTAGGACTAGATTTTCCAGAGGGAAGGAGGCATACCCTTTGCCATACCCTTTGAAACAGGCCAACTTTTGAAAAGTCTGCCCAGCAGCGATAATGCTCTGTGATGGCATAAACAGGCTGAGGGTCAGACTTCCAGGCTTCAGTGGACAGTAAGTGCTGTCCAGAGGAGCTACCAGAACAACATGATTAAGAGATCTGGCAATCCCAGCAGTCATGATGTGGAGATGCCAGCAATGGACTGGGGTAAATACAGTAAGAAGTCTCACAATACCAGGTTAAAGTCCAATAGGTTTATTTGGTAGCAAATGCCACCAGCTCCCACCCTAAACATGTTAAAGAAGCCATCGCCTACAGACTCCATATACACAGAACCTGCTCAGATGAGGAGGACTGCAACAGACATCTCTAGATGCTGAAAGATGCCCTCATAAGAACGGTGCTCAACTCATCAATCAACAGTTCCGACATGCAACAATGAAAAACTGCACCAAGACCTCAGAAGACAAACATGGGATATGGTGGACAGAGTACCCTTTGTCATCCAGTATTTCCCTGCAGTGGTGAAGCTATGACTTCTCCTCTGGAGCCTTCAACATGTCATAGATGCAGATGAACAACTCGCCTAGGCCATCCCCACACCACAACTTCTTGCCTTCAAACAACCACACAACCTCAAACAGACCATTGTCCTCAGCAAACTACCGAGCCTTCAGAAGAACAGTGACCATGGCACCACAACCCCGCCACAGCAACCCCTGCAAGAGGTGCTGGATCATTGACACGGATGCCATCATCTCACGTGAGAACACCAGGTACACGGTACATACTCTTGCAACTCGATCAACATTGTCTACCTGATAGCTGCAGGAAAGGATGGCCCAAGTCATGGTACATTGGGGAGACCATGCAGATGCTACGACAACAGATGAATGAACACCGCTCAACAATCACCAGGCAAAACTGTTCTCTTCCTGTTGGGGAACACTTCAGTGGTCATGGGCATTCGGCCTCTGATCTTTGGGTAAGTGTTCTCCAAGGCAGCCTTCATGACACATGACAACGCAGAATCACTGAATAGAGATTGATAGCCAAGTTCCACGTACGAGGATGGCCTCAACCGGAATCTTGAGTTCATGTCACACTATCTGTAACCCGCATGACTTGCTTGGACTGCAAAATCTCACTAACTGTCCTGCCTGGAGACAATACACTCTCTTGAACCTGTGGTTAATGCTCTCTCCACTCACAATGTCTGTACTTTTAAGACTTGATTAGCTATAAAGATCTGCATTCCAATCGTTATGCTATAAATTAAGTTTATGTCTTTATATGCCCTCTTTGTGAGCAGAACTCTCACTTGCCTGACAAAGGAGCAATGCTCCAAAAGCTGGTGACATTCACAAACAAATAAACCTGTTGGACTTTTACCTGGTATTGTGAATCCCAGCAGTGCCAGAACTCAGAAGTGGGCACTATTCAGATTGCAAGCATCTCCACAAAGAATAGTTATGGCCATTATTACTAATGAGTCAAGTTCTGGGGTTTTAAAGCGGGGATGGATCAGGCAGAGGGTTTTTTTTGTAGGGAGGAACAAAAAGGAAAGAGGATGGGATGCCCCTGATGCACACAGGGCACCCCAATAAATGTGCCCCCCATGGCCCCTCCCTTTCTGCCTTTTCAAAAAAGCAGGTTTGAAAAATAACCTTTGTTCAGCGTGTTTTATGGCAATGGTGGTGGATTGAGGCCCTTAATTGTCACTTAAATGGGCAATTAAGGACCTCAATAGGCCTAAGGGCAGGTGGCCTCCTTGATGCTTTATCTACAAGTTGTTCTAAGATAAAATCATGTTGGCTTTAATACCCTTTCTTCATTGCATTGTGTTTCACAATTGGCCCTGTTAGATGTTAGAAAGGGCTATCCCACATGCTACTTCAGGCTTTGTTATTAAGGAAGTAAGCACAACCTAGTATAAAATATTGTCCATGTGATGATGCACTGCAGTGACAGAAAATGATAATTTCCCTGTGGAAGTTAGGTTAAGAGTTCTATCTGTCAAGCCCATGAATGTCCAATACAGTGATTTTCTATGTTACATATATAAAAAAATTGTTCTTTGTACTTGTTTTTTTGTCTTCTTTATTTGATCCCCCAGTGCTACGAAGCACCATTCTTTAACTGAGAAAGTGAACAGCAAACTGCTTGTAAGGCTTTGCCAATAGTACTGGGAGGTGTGTTAAGTGCTGTAATTTACTGGTTTCCATATGTGCTACTTACAGAGAGTGTAAACTCCACTCAGTGGGGCCCCACATGTGGTGCAGTTAATGTTAAAACACCAAAGCCTAGAAATTACAGTTGCTTGCATTAGCAGATGAATGATTAACTGATCTGAATAGGATTCCTGTCTTCTATTTTAAAATAGACATTAAGCAGGGTTAAATTGCCATGTTAACATCTACATACAAAAAGGTGCAGATCATTCAGTCCATCTAGTCTGTTCTATCATTCAAGTACATAATGATGATCTGCATCCTAATTCCATCCTTTGTTCCACATACTATTGCTTAGTAAAAATCTGTTGATCTATTTAAAATTATTAATTGTATTAGCACCACTGTTTTTCAGAGTGTATTTAAGCATCCCTCTCCTGTTATTGCAAACTATCACTTCTCATTGCTGTTTGTAGGAATATGCTGCACACATGTAAGTTGTCATGTTTGTCTGTATCAGCGATTACCTTTCAAAATAATGACTGGGCTTGGTGATGCTTAGAACATCCTGTTGATGTGAAAATCATTGCCAGGTGCAGAATAGGCTCTTTAAAATTTAACAGGGTATTTTAAAGCATGCGGCTATCTATTGAGTTTCCATATTGGGTATGGAGCTTTACAAAATGAGCTCTTACAAGGAAATAATTCCAGAAAATAAAATGTAAAAAATAGGATGGTACACAATAATAATAAAACCCATAAATACATCGAGTTGGAAAACTAATTCCATCATCTGCTTGAATCAGGTCTTAGGCTTTTAATGGAACAGTCAGCTGCTCCTGGGGATAAAGATTCATATACTGTACTCTCCACTCCCAAAGCACCAATGAATCCAATCCAATGAATTGGTTGGAGGTTAGCTCATAACATTAGATAGAAGGCTTTGCTAAGTTATATATAAAATAAATTCTCTGCTGGAAACAGTTACATTGCACAGTGGTTAAGATTCTCTGTTCACTTATTATAAATCTGTTCAACTTTAAATCACCTCGACCTTAAAAATCAGACATTTTCCCATATATAAACAATAAAAAATACTTTTCTTGGCATTAAATCTCAATAATTTATTAAGTCAATTGAGAGCTGTGCAATATTACAAAGTTTTCCCTTAATTTCAAAGTCATTATAGATTTTTGGGATAGAAATTTTATGCCATAGTATTTAATTAATTTGATACAGTTGTAAGAGCCCTTGCCTATGTATGAGAAGGTTATGGAGGTAAATTCTATTTCAGAACTACCACACCTAAATAAGGATACAAGTCTTCTTGTTGAAAATGCTGTCCTTTAGACAAGAACTCGGTAAGAATTTAGCAACATCAATTTTAAATCCAACCGATTTATTTGATAGAATATTTTACTATCAAATAAATCGGTTGAATTTAAAATTGGTGTTGCTAAATTCTTACCACCCCAGTCCAACGCCGGCATCTTTACATCAGGTCCTTTAGACAAGGCATTAAACTAAGGATATATCTATCTTTCTATCTATCTGGAGGATGTTAAGAATTTTATGGAATTATCTGTAAAACAAGGAAATTTCCTAGTGTTCTATCCAATGTGCTCATTTTACCAACAAATTAACTGGCTATTCATCCATTTGTTTTTTGTAGAAACTTAATCTCCACAGTTTGCACAATAATAGTCATTTCATTTCAACTCAATTGTTTATTAGCACAATGGGTATTTCTGAAAAACATAATAAAGAGTTCCAACACATCCTCTTTCTTAACGTCCACATACTCAATCTTTTCAGTCTGCCGCCAACCTGTAGTACAACCAGATCACTTTCCACCGTGAATACCGAGGCAAAGTACTCATTAAGCACCTCTGCCATTTCTTCTGGTTCCACACAGACTTTTCCTTTTATAGGTCCTATCCCTTCACTTCTCATCCTTTTACTCTTCACATATTTGTAGATTCTATCTTTTAAATTCTATCAAGATAGATAAGTCATCAGGACCGGATGGCATGTACCCCAAGTTACTGTGGGGGATGAGGGAAGTAATTGCAAAGCCCCTGGCGATGGTCTTTGCATCGTTAATGGAGATGGGAGGGGTTCAGGAGATTGGAGGATTGTGGATGTGGTTCCTACTTTCAAGAAAGGGAACAGGAATAGCCTGGGAAATTACCAACCGGTGAGTCTGACCTCAGTAGTTGGTAAGTTGATGGAGAGGATTCTGAGGGACAGGATTTATGAGCATTTAGAGAAGTTTAGTATGATCAGAAATAGTCAGCACGGCTTTGTCAAGGGCAGGTCATGTCTTACGAGCCTACTTGAGTTCTTTGAAAATGTGTTTGAACATATTGATGAAGGAAGAGGTGGATGTGGTTTACATGGACTGCAGCAAGGCGTTTGATAAGGTTCCCCATGCAAGACTTCTTCAGAAGGTGAGACGGCATGGAATCCAAGGGGTGTTGGCCTTGTGGATCTAGAACTGGCATGCCTACAGAAGGCAGAGTGGAGTTGTGGATGGGTCTTTTTCTGCATGGATGTCAGTCACCAGGGATCTGTTTGAGGACCCTTGCTGTTGTCATTTTCATAAATGACCTGGATGAGGAAGTAGAGGGATGGCTTAGTAAGTTCACTGATGACACAAAGGTTGTAGTGTTGTAGATAGTCTGAAGAGACGTCAGAAGTTGCAGCATGACATAGATAGGATGCAAGATGGGGCAGAGAAGTGGCAGATGGACTTCAACGCAGATAAATGTGTAATGGTCAATTTTGGCAGGTCCAATGGGATAAAGGAGTACAATATTAAGGGTAGGAATCTTAGCAGCATTGAGGAGCAGAAGGACCTTGGGGTCCAGGTCCATAGGACTCTTAAATCAGCTGCGCCGGTGGAGAATGTGGTCAAGAAGGCATATGATGTACTGGCCTTATTAATTGAGGGATTGAGTTTAGGAATCAGGAGGTAATGCTGCAACTTTATAGGGTGCTATGCATCAGGAGTGATTTGACTGACAAATTAAAGATCTTTTATTGAAACTAGCTTCATTCATAACATAGTCTAAATATACCTCTAACAAAATGTAACAGTTTAACACTTAATTGTTGAATAATCTTTAAAAATGCAAAGAAACAAACTCTTAACTTCTAACATTATTATCCAATCCCAATTATGCAAATTTTCTGTTTTAGATTTAAGCTCCTCTTTAAAAGCAGTAAGCAGATCCAGGCATACTTGCTTTGACTTGAGTTAATAGCCCTGAAACTTTCAGAAAATTTCTGGAGAGAGTGACAGAGAGAACGCCTTCTTTCTTCTAGCTTTAGGCAGCAACTACCCTTTATTTTAAAATTAAAATGAAACTTTATTTCCCACACAAGCCTAGTTCCTCCCATTTTAAGTATCACATAACTCTGTCCCTGTTTATCTAACTTACCTTATAACTTTAATCAGTATAAACACCCCATTACATTAAGTCTTCTGCTAAATAAACACTTGCATGGCTAAAACAAGTAATTCTTCTGCATCTACTGCATTCCTGCCAGATAAACCAACAGCTTCTAACAAAACACTGCCTCTTAAAGCAGTCCTCTCTTAAACATATAGTAAAACATGATCACATACTAAATTATCAAACTATCTCTCCGACACTGTGGTGTAAGGGAAGGATAACATCTCTCAAAGGTGGGTTTATTGTGCTCTTTGGAATGACCCATCCTGCACTGGTCCTTATCTTCATCCAGCTTTTGCCTGTGGATACAAACAACTGTTGGAATATGACACAGACACAATCTGATAAACCAGTTTGGGCTGGTCAAACCAGGAGAAAGTTGGGTAGCTATCGGGTCACCAACCCCTAGTAGTTAAGGAATTGTCTACCCCAGCATGTGAAGAATGGTTCCAATGGTGGATCAGACCATTCTACATCCAATTGTCTAGAAGCAGTTCAACAAGATGTGGTGGAACACATAGAACATGACAAAATACAGAAAGTCATGTACTGCATCTGGATTTATCCCAGTCATCTAGACTCATATTGCCACTTGGTTAAGATAGGTCAAGCCCAGAGTGAGATCTATTCTCCCTCACTATAATCTAATTCATTTGAAAGATAAATAGATTAGTACTAGAAGAACAGAAATTTTCTTCAATGAAATATGGGAACATTGAAGCCATTGTTTATGGCCTCCACTCCAACCTATGTTCCCTAGCTACCAACTCCATCCCTCTCCCTTGTAACAATCTTGGATTAAGCAATCTGTTCGCAACTATGGTTTCACATTTGACCCTAAGATGAGTTTCTGATCTCATCTGCATGTCATCAGTAAGACTGTCTTTTTCCTCCATGGTAACATCACCCTACTTTGCCTATCTCAATTCCCCTGCTGCTGAAACTGGCATTCATGCTGTTGCTGCGTCTACATTCAATTATTGCATCACATTCCCTGTTGGTCTCTCATATTCCACACTCTATAATCTTGAGGCCATCCAATACTCTGTTGCCTGTGTCTTATGTTGTGGTATGCTCCATTCACTTATGACTCCTATGTTTGCTGATTTACATTGGTTCCTTGTCAAGCAACATCTTCATTTTAAAATTCCCATGCTTGTTTTCAAATCCCTCCATTCTTATCTCTTTAATTTCCTGCAGCCCCAGAACTCTCTGTGATATCTGCATTCCTATAATTCTGGCCTCTCATTGATGTTATTGTTGATAAACTATCTCAAATTCATTTGCATAATTCACAGCATGTGTGTTTTACTGTATCTTGTGTCATTGCTATAAGAGACAAAGTTGTAAGACTTGTAAATGTTCAGCTACAATTATTTTATGTTAGCATGTGAAAGTACATCCCATGTATCTGAAATATTTTAATTTCAGGTCAGTTTAAAAAAAATAAACACGGTATGCTATGACTGAACTGCACCTTCAAGTAATACAACACTTATGTTGTACCTTCAAGTGATACAACACTGCCCGTTGAGGGGAAAGCATTCGCCCATGTCTGAAGAATCATCCGAGTTCAACTCTCAGCAGAACTAAATTAATTTTGAAGTGTGCATCCATGGCAGAAACACTGGGCAGAATTTTCCAGCCCTGCCCACTATGGGCATCATAGCAGGTGAGACTGAAAATCTGACAGATCTCCAAAGGTCCATTGACTTGGGGCAGTAAATTTTGCAGACTGGAAAATCCCATTGACTGTGCTTTCAAAAACAGAAGAGAAATTGAAGTTTAGCTAAATAGAAAATTGCAGGGCACAAGATGCAATCTAAAATAAAGAATAAGATTCTTGGCTCTGAAGGATAATTAGTTCATCACAGAATATGAGTTGATTCAAATAAGGGCAACATTAATGTGGCTGACTGTGTGTCAGGTTCCAGATCTTGAGGTGGCTATTGGGAAATATGCAGCATTACTGCATTACTGAAGGAAACTTCCTCCCCCACACAGCCTTTGACTTTACCATTTTGATGCTCTTCATTAACCGAGGTTGAATAGAATTGAAACACAACTGCTAAGAAGTTAACGTGAACAAAGGCTTCCTCTATTCCAGATAATATTTAGTGAATCTTCTATAAAGTCGCAATACAGTAATAAATCAGTAGTTTTAAAAAAAAACTTTTTGCCCCAACGAAAATACATTTAAGAACAAGGATGAATTTAGTCACACAGTGGTGTCCCTCTTAAATTCAGGTTAGTTCGATATATCTGCACATTGAATTATCCCATTGTGCAGCAGGAAAAAACAATTTGGCTTCTGGGACAAATCAAACTATCATAAAAAATGCACAGTCTTGGAAATACTTGTTTTTCAAGAAACATCTCTTTTGAAAGCATTCAAGAGGATAGATCCTCCTGCATGCTTCACTTACTACAGAATTTTTTGACAGGAACAACAACATTGATTCATAGAAATCATAGAACCTACAGTGCAGAAAGAGGCCCTTCAACCCATCAAGTCTGCACCAAACACAATCCCACCCAGGCCCTGCCCCCATATCCCTACATATTATACCCACTAATCCCTCTAACCTACACATCCCTGAATACTAAGGGGCAACTTCTTAGCATGCCAATCAACCTAACCCACACATCTTTGGATTGTGGGAGGAAACCGGAGTACCTGAAGGAAACCCATGCAGGCACAAGGAGAATGTGCAAACTCCAGACAATCAGTGACCCGGGCCGGAAATCGAACCCAGGACCCTGGAGCTGTGAAGCAGAAGTGCTAACCACTGTGCTACCATGCTGCCCCATGTAGTGTTTTTAAATATAATAAAACATTCCAATATGTTTCACAGCAACAACAAGCCAAATTTGATGCTGAGCCATATAAAGACAATTAGGGAAGATGACCAAAAGCTTGGTCAAATAAGTAGGTTTAAGGGGTGTCTCAACAGAGGAAAAAAGAGTTAAAGGTGAAGAGGTTTAGGAAGCAAATTCCAATACTTTGGGTCCAGGCTGCTAATAATACAGCAATTAAATTCAGTGAAGTGCAAGACTGTCAGCAGAGGAAGGTTATACAGATAAGGAAGGAAGAGGCTATGGAAGGATTTAAAAACAAGACTTGCTTACGGAAAACCTATGGAGTCAGTCTGCTCGGTTAGGAAATGGGCTGCAGCATTTTTGAATAATCTTAATTTATGGAAGGTCTAATTTCTGATTTTCTTAAATTTGTTCTTACTTGTTATCACTTCATTGATAAATGCAAAAAATCTTATTGTATTTGATTTTTTTTTGTATTGGTTTGCAATTTTCAAAACATCTATCAATCTTGTGAGCTCTGACAGAAAAAAAAACACAAATGCCTCAAAGTTTTCTTAACAATACTCGACACCCCCTCTGACGGTACTGCCTGAATCTTGTAAATTAATAAAATAAATAAATAATCCCAGCAATTTATGCCAATGTGATCAGGGAACTAGAATGTGAGAATTAAGAAGAATAACTCATAGTTTGCTTAACAAAATGGATAGAGAGAAACTTTTTAATGGTTTGGGAGTGAAGGTATTTAGGCATGGCATGCAGGCGGTGAAGTCTGAGATAGTTTAAAGGCTCAGTCAACCATGTAGGATGAAGAGAAAAGAGATCAAGAGGAAATGCAAGGCTGAAGCAGGTAAGAGATGTTGGAGTGAGGCAAAGTAGAGAATTGAAGATGTGAATAATGATTTTAAATTTATTGCATTTGGCAACAGGAAACTAATGCCATTTAATGAGGACAGTATCTCCAGGCAAACAGGACTTTAGTGTGGGACAATAAATTAGTTTATAATGAACGCAAAATAGGAGGCTGGAAAGGAGGATATTGGAAGAATCAAATCCAGATGTGATGGAAATGTGGATAAGGGTGGTAGTGGGAGTGAAATGATTCAACCTGAGTAGGTAACCAATTGAGGCAGAATAGAATGAATAAGAAGAAAATGGAGTTTATGCGGGGAACCAAAAAATGATGGTTTGAGTTATCCTACCATTCATTTGCAGAAATTGTGATTCATTTTCAACTTGATAACCAGACAATTTCACAGCACGGAAGTGGTTATGGAGTTGAAGAAAATGTTGGAAAAGTGGAACTGGCACCATCAGTTTACACATGAATGTTAAACAGGGCAGACTGAGAAATTAAACGAGCGAATTTTGAGAGAAATTGGCTTAAAGCACCACCTAATAATTTTGGGTGAGCCCATATTTAGATGTGGAGCCATAGGGGAAAATCCTTGCACTTAAATGAAGCCTGATTACCACAAAACCAGTGAGCTTTGGAAAGCAGTATGAATCCAAACAGTGAAACTGAATGCAAAATACCGTCAATACAACGCCAGCAGCAACCTTGGGTAAATAATTATGGAGACCGGGAAGGACTCGACCATGAAATGTATGCAAATAGTTAGAAAAGGGAACAAGGAGATCAGCAAATAATAATGGCCAAGGGGACTGGCCATGATGGGATGGTGTACCAGCAAGCATTCTTCACAAATGCGATTGGGAGAACTCATACTGCTCCCCCCAACTTCAGTCAGCTGTGTATATTTTAAGATCTGTCCATCATAGCTTAACAAATGGTCCCTCTAAGGGCTGCCTGTAAGTCTGCATGTTGACCTGACTTTTGTGAGTGCAGGCAACACTGCAACAAATGCTTGTTTTAGACCATAATACTGACATTGCATTTCCTTCTTGTAATGAGTGTGGCTGAAGATGTCTGAAAAATTGGGCATTATTAGGCAAGACAACAAGGGCTAATTAAGAACAATATAGACTAGAGACTTAATGAGAACAAAATTGGAAGCAGGCTATATTCACCAAGAAAATTAAATTATTTTTAGAAAGCAATCACAAACAACATTCAATTCAGTGACTCATTCTTCATTTAAAAACATCTCAAAAAAGATATTTTTGAAAATATAAATATAAATTGGATATGTTAGTGAAATAGATAATTTTAACATTCCTACGAGTTGGTACAATAGGCCAACACTTGAATATTTCTGCAGCACTTCAGTATATTTAAGTGAGACAGTGCTGATTCACCCAACATAAATATTCACTGATTGCAAGTGTAATCAACAGAAAATTAAACAATTGACTAATTGTCATGTCATTGACAAGGAATGTGGGCCTGTGTACTCTGCATATAATTAACCCAGTCACCAAGACATGTTTTACATCTGTGATGATGTTTGTGAATTAGCAGAATGTGGCAGCTGGTCTCGCAATAGCCCTGAAAATGCATTATTGTGCTATTATCTTACTGTTTTGCATTAATAGATAATAGCTTCAAGAGCTCACTGATACAAAACAAGTAATATAACTTGGCAATTAAGTCCAGGAAAGTTGATAATTTGGAGTTAGGTCCAGGACCTGAGATTATATAATTTGGAGGTTAGGTTTAAGACTTGATGTAATAAACATCTTGCCAGGACATTAAAGGGACCTGATAAAAAGTTAACATTGCACTAATTTCAACTCCCAGTTAAACTGCAGGACATTGTTTAAAGGTAATTGATCTGCTTGTAACTGGAAGGAGTTTGGGGCCTTTCTTGGGGTTTTATTGGATTACATGCCAGTGTGAGTCCCACTGGCTCCTTTTAAAGAATGCAATGGATGGAATTCCCAAGTCTATCTCAAACATACCCATTGTTATGGGTTGAAGATATGTCCAAGCCCCTGCTGTCTGAATTTCTCCTAAGAGCAAAAAGGGCAGAAATTTGATTATCTGGACTGCAATCAGATGTTTCTCTCACTAAATGGTTAGAATTTTGAGACCAGTGTCAATAATTGTTAGAGAACGTTCATTTGCTGCTTTTAAATTAAAACATTCTTGTCACTGATCCAATGTTTGAGTTACAGGATAGGTTGTTATCTCAGTTTCTACACTGCCTCAAAATAATTCTCCAATTTATCCACATGCTAGGAATTTCTTCTGTCTTAACTGCTGTCACTGTAATGAGTTTATGGGGCAAGCTGCCAGATCAGCTGCTTGAATGGAATATAACTGCTTTGGCTGCAAAACTGTACCCACTGGTCCTTGCTTTGGAAATTTACTAATTGGTTTTGACCACATACACTTGTAAGGAAAATAACTTGAGTTAGTTATTGGCACTTATTCTGTGTGAATTAGCCTTGGTTGTTTAGTCATTCATGTTCCTTGGGCATTTCAATAAGAACAACTTCTCTCAAATTAGACACAACAATTTCCGCCAATTCAGTCGATGGATCTCGAGACTAACTTTAGATATACTGAGGGCTTGTTGGGTGATCATCGAGGAATTCATATTGGGTAGTTTATCTGCCAAGTTTTTTTGCATGATCCACAGTAATGGCAAATATGCGTCTCCAAATGGTTTTGTGGACCCATGGAAAGATGCTCATAGTGACAAAAAGAAAATACTGACATCTGCAGAATCACAGACCGTAGGAGGCCATTCAGCTCATTGTGTCTTACTAGCTCTTTGAAAGAGCTGTCAAATTAAGCTCAATCCCAGTTTTCCTCCCATTTCCCTACAAAATTTATTTTTCGAAGTGTAGACCAAATTCCCTTTTGAAAATGACCATGGAATTTGCATCATTGACTTCTTTAGACAATTTGAGCCAGATCAGCAACAGTTGTTGCATGAAGAATTTCTCCTCAATTCATCCCTCCCCTTTTTGCCAATTATTTTAAATCTGTCTATTCTGATTGCCAACCGTTCTGAAATCAGAAATTCTCATGAAACATTGGCCTAGATTTTCATCTTCAAGGTGGGTAGGGGGTGTTGGGAATATCCCTGGCTTGGCCTGCTATCTTGGTAGAAACAGCCCACAAAAGCAGGATTCTTCATTGCCAAGGGTCAATCTGACTCCTGGCTATTAACACTATTCTTCTCTCCACAGATAGTGCTAAACCTGCTGGATATTTCCAGCATTTTTAAATTTCAGATTTCCAGCATTGTAGTATTTTGCTTTTATATTAATGTTTCCTTCAAGTTCTCTTTGCTACGCACAACCAGGTTTGTAAACGATTTGATGTCTTAAAGGTTGTCACATGGCCATGTATTTTTAAGGGATCATTGATTATGCACAGGCTGTTTAGTCTATTTGTTCCCTGTGTAACATTTTGTGGTTTGCACTGTGACTGTGTATTCTTAATTGACAATTGAGAAAAGTTCTGGGAGGATAAATAATGAAAGATTGTGAATTGATAACAAAGGAACATAAACTCAAAAACATCATTAAAAGACCAGGAGGGAAAATTAGAAGATATCAGGAGATGGTGGTAGTGGTCACGTGAGTGGTATTTAAAAAATAATATAGGCCAGAATTTCTTGGAGAGGGTGGATGATAGTCATCTCACACAAGGACTGCATGGGAATTATCTGGGGAAGTTTAAATTTCTGAAATTTAACTTCTTGCATTCATAACCATCTGATACTCCAACTTAAGTTAGAGATATTGGACAGCTCTGATTAATTTACCACTTTCTTCCTAACTACCATCCCATTGACTATCTTTCTAACCCTCACCAAAAACACCCTAGTCCCCTACCAAACCCTTGACTAACTTCTCCTGATCATTTTGTGAGGGCTGCTCTCAAATTGCATTGGAGTAGGATCGCTGTCAAATTGCATTCAAATAAATCATTGTTATTCTGCATCTCAACTTCATTTATCTACCTTTGCTTCATTTTGCTTGATACCCTTATCTAACAAAAAAAGGTTGTGATTTCAAATTGTTTGAGCATTCACAGCCTTTTGCGAAAATGAGTTCCAAATATCTATCAAAACCTATTGATTATGCACCTGAAAAGGTCCAGTTCTAATTTTAAGATTTTCTAATACAAAAAGTGTAGGAGTAGACCCTGCAGTTCCTCAAGCCTGAACCACCATTCAATATGATCATGGCTGATTTAACTTCATCCATGATTTTCCCACCAGAAGAACAAGCTTCTTCTTATCAAACTCTTTTAACATATTAAATATTGCAATCAGATTATGTTTCAATCTCCTGTACTCAAAATAATGCAACCCAAGTTTATGCAACCCGTCCTCATAACTTAACCCTCTGAACCCTGATACCATTCTGGTGCATCAGCACTACAACGCCCTCCAGAGCCAGTATTTTCCTCCTTGACTGAACAGAGTAGTTCAGTTAAGGTTGGGCCTGGGCTCTGTACAATTGAATTAAAACTCCTCCCCTGTGTATTCCTCACAAGCAGCTAAGTATTAATAGTACCTGCAGCTGATATGTTTCCAGTCGCATCCGTTTTGCTGCTTTCCTGCTTTCGCTCTCACATGCAGCAGCCAGAATATTTTCTGCCATAGCTGAGGTCAAGTGCGGAGGGGTGGGCCGTGACTAAAGAGAAGAAAAGGACAGACAAGTTTAACACTGCTGCATCAAATCACTCGAGGCTAAATCCCATGGAACACTAAAACAGACCTGTTCAATCACAAGATCTGCTTGTGAAACATACTCTTTGTACTCAAGATAAATGGCTCCTTTAGTCAGGCAGATAACCAAATCCTGTTCAGTCACTGAACAGCATAAAGTTAAACAGAAATCACATGCACTTTCCTCAGGAATCATTGCTTGCTTTTAATAACCAAAACAGGATACACTTAACTGTAGCTTCTTTTATTCACATCAAAACTGAAATATTTACTGAAACATCTCTGATTCTGCTGGAGTCCAGGATATTTATTTCAGTGCGGGATGGGAAAAGGTACTGATGTGGAACCAAATTGTCAAAATATGACATTTGTCAATTTTAAGAGATTGCTTGCTTCCAATGTTAATATTTACAAGCTTTCAAAAAAATAAGTGACCACAAAATGTGTTTGCAACAGGCTATTGAGCAGGTTTGGGATTGTTAGGTGCCATAAAATCACCATAAAAAGACCTTTGCAGTGATCCCAGTTATCAGGAGAAATACAGAACAAGATTCCCAGTAACAAGTGGAAAGAATTACTGCCTGGAAATTATATAGAGTGAAGCTATTGTGCAAATGTTTAACATGCATGAATCAAATCCATCCCTCTACTATTTTATCAGATACATAGAGCTAGTTTAACTGGATTGACACCACTGTAAAAAGTGAAAAGAAGGATTTCATGTGACCACATCAAACTTTTGTGTGTCTCATGCAGTAATCTCTAGTCATCTTAGTTTAACATTTTTCAATAAATTGCTACACTTGTCAAGAGACAGAGTTTTACAATTATGCCTCACGAGGCTGGGATTAACAAGGAATGCTGACGCAATACATATTGATTATACTTCTTCATTAATCAAGAATCCAAAAGAAAATCTTTTCCTTTACAAGTGCCTAATGGCTTTTTTTAACTGACAAAACCCATGGATAGACAAGGGCCTAAGTGCAGAACATCAGCAAGCTAAATAAGATGGATTTTATAAGCATCATGATAGAGGAATAAAGGAAAGACAGAAGAAGCTAAATGTGCCACAAAATACAAGTGTGGGGATTCCCACCCACATGCTATCAGCAGCAAAGTTTCAGAGAATCGGGAGGGCAGCTGACATTAAGCAGAAGGTCCTTCCTTTTAATAAATCAGGAAATAAGAGTGCAGGTTTGTATGGATTGCTTTTTTACTATGTCCCACCATTCATAAACTTGAGGTCATCCAAAATTCTAATTTCCTAAACTTTAATTCACACTAAATGTTAGAGCTGGCAAGACCAGTTGCACAAAAATCGGAGTGTAATTTTTAAAGGGTGCTCTGATCAGAACAAAAATTAACCTTCCACCAGTCACCATGCAAGTTTCAGGGGCTCTCATCCGCCCCCATCATTATCATCCACCATTCCACCCTGCAATCATCATCACTGGCATACATCCCCCACCCACCCACCCACAATCATTGGCAAGATTTCTCATCCCCCCTCGTTGCTTGCTGTGCCACCCCAATGACAAATAAATGAACAGCCCCCTCCCCATGTGAATCCCACTTGGATCCGCCCTGGCACAGGTTGACACAGGCAGGAACATGGCAGTGCCAACATCTTGCAGAGCACTGCCCAACCTTGTCCCACTCTGTCAGAGACTATAATTAGCTTTGCACTCCCAGGGGAATCCCCTTGTTACTGTTCTTAAAAATCAGTCAAGAACCTCACCGTCACATCAAGGAGGTATGATTACACCGTGAGGGTGGATAATTTAGTGAGGGGACAACTTAATTGTATTCAAGTTTATTAAATTATATTAAAATCAGGTGCTCGGCCATTATAAGTGTGAATATGATTATTTAATTTGCATTCGTGCCAGAGTGAATCATGCTTTTCGAATCACAAGAGATTTTGATCCCATTCCATTGATCTTGTGCGCAGTTAAAATCTAGCCCCATATTTTTAACACTCAAACTTGATATCAATTAATGACTA
This sequence comes from Sphyrna mokarran, assembly GCA_024679065.1. NCBI lineage: Eukaryota > Metazoa > Chordata > Chondrichthyes > Carcharhiniformes > Carcharhinidae > Sphyrna > Sphyrna mokarran. Next base: position 52,494,112 of record JAGIQG010000016.1, read on the forward strand.
TTTTCTGATCTAAATAATTTCTATTATAAACATTTCTATCATGTGGCATGATATCGTGTCGTCAGGACGCTCCAGAAATCTTCACAGCTTCCGATCTGAACACAAAAGATTAACTCAAGAGTCCATTGTGTTATAGCTGTCGATTGGATATGTATATATTTTCCATATAGTTATCTCTTCCTTAAAATGGCTACAAAACAACTAGATACTTCCTTAAAACTCTGGGATAGAAACTTCACGACCTTCATGACACGTGCCAGTGTGCTTCTCCATCTATATTAAAATTATAATTCATTTTTGAAATCATTCTATCTTTATTACATGTTTGTCTGTGCATTTGTATAATTCACTACTTGATTGATGTTACTAGACCTGTACACAATTTCCACTACTGTCTTAAATCAGTTTCTATTCCTCATTTCAACTCAGATTCCACTGTCTGCTTATCTCATGTTATATCCTTTCTAATCATTGAAGTATCATCTAATCATTAAGGCTATTCCTCTTCCTTTACCATTTTTCCTGTAGAGGCTATAACCAAGCATATTTGGTCCTGGGAATTTGGCACTTTTCAGTGCCATTATTTTGTTCATTACTGTGATTTTGTATAAAGTAATTTTGATGAGTCCCTTGAGATATTTTGTTTTCCTTGACACATCTGGAAGGTGACTTCTTTCTGTGCTGTAAATACTGACAAAACTGATCGTTCAACATATCCTCCATTTTATTATTTTCATGAATAATATCAATGTTATCAATTTCCAAGGTGACCTAAGTCACTTCTGATCGCTTTTTTTCTTAATATAATTGTTTGATATCTGTTGTATATTCCTTTTCATAACTCTTTCTTTATAGCTCTTACTTTCCATTTTGCCACCCTTTGCAGTTCTATCTTTCTCATTTGCTAAGATCTGTGCTATATTTTGCAAGCTTTTCTTCTTTTTCTACATTGTTTCTCTTAATTAACCATGGCTTTTTGGGACAAGTAGCCTTCTTGACATTGTATCATATTCAATTATTTGAACACTAATATTGTTGCTCTGTAATTTTATCCATCAGCAGATTTGCTCATTTACTGTGGCCAATTTCTGTCACATTGCACTGAAGTCAGCCTTACCTAAATCTAGAATCTTACTAGCTGTTTTGCATTTCTCCCTTTAACAGTGTTGAACTCAGTCATATTATGTTGTTGTTACATTATTGTTAGATGAATATTCTTACACCATTAAGTTGCTAATTAAATCTGTGTCATTACTTATTAATCTAACATGGCATGCACACTTATTGATTCCAGAATGCATTGTTGCAAAAAATATGCCAGTCTGCTTATCCTAATATATGTTAAAATTATAATTCACTTTTGAAATCATTCTACCTTTATTACATGCTTGTCTGTGTATTTGTATAATCCATCACTTCACTGATGTTACTAGGACATGTATGCAACTTCCACTACTGACTTAAATCAGTTTTTATTCCTCATTTCAACTCAGACTCCTCTGTCTGCTTATCTCATGTCGTACCCTTTCTTATCATTGAAGTATCATCTAATCACTAAGGCTATTCCTCTTTCTCTACCATTTTTCCTATAGAGGCTATAACCGAGCATATTTGGTTCTCAGTCCAAACTATTTTTTGGCATGTCTCATGGTGGTTACGCTACCATGTTATATCCTCCAAGATGAATTTGTGCCTGCAAGTTCCTTCAATTTGTTCCTTATATTCTGTGCATTTGTACAAAAATACTTACTTGAGTCACATACTCAAACCTGTCTCATTATGATGTTATCACATTTATTTTTTTCTACTGTGGTTTAACAACATAGTAACTTCCAGTTTTTTATTTACCAGCAGTGCCTAAAGCATGAGTTATGACAATAATGCCATTCTCTTCCCTTTCATTTGTTTTCAAACTATTAATTATATGACCTTTTTCACATGTGGCCTTCTTGCATTTACCATCATAAAAAGTTCTTGTGATCCTCCTATTATTTTCCTCTCTGAAATCTTAGTCCTAGTCAGGTACAGGCGGAGCTCACTTCATTAGTACAGTTCCTTTCCTATCCCAGTACTAATATCCCACAAAATGAACCCTCTCTTTCCCACTCCATTCCTTCAACCACGTGTTTGCCTGCATAATGTGCTTGTCCCCACAGCAATCTCACATGTCTTTAGTGATAATCAAGAGATTATAACCTTTAAAGTCCTGTTCTTTAATTTAGCTACTAGTTCTTAATAATTGCCAAACAGGATCTCTTCCTTGCTATGTAACTGGTCCCAACATGGATCACATGGTTAAAGTGTTTCCTTGCTGCAAACCTGTTCACAGATGTCACAGATCCCCTATTGAGGATGCTGCACTAAGTTAGATGCAGTATTCATAGAAATTCTAACAAAAACACACTTTTTTTTAAGAGAACTGCATGTGAGGTGAATAATAAAAGTTGCACCTTGACCCCTCAGAGCAAAATCTGGGCCAATATCTCTTACACAGAAATGTTTACCATATTTTCATATTGGTGCTGTTTAATAGGTTTTGGGAGAGTAACACTTCTGATTCAACAGTTAGTGTTTACACTGCTGAGTTCATCTCATTTACCTTGCCATAATATTTCTTTTTTTTGTGGCTTATCTTCATTACCTCTAGATTTCACACTTTACTCTCTGTAAGCTGAGGTCATCCAAAGATTTGCTGCCTTTGTTTTATCATGTACCAAATCCCTTTCCCTGATCATCGCTGTGCTTGATGACCTCATATATTCATTAGAGAGGGAGAGAGAGGCAAACAGATCATAAGCAGACATCAACAAATGTCTGTGGAATTTGTCAGTTTTTAACATCCTTATGCGAATTTAGAATAAGCACCTCTAACACAATGCATATCCTTCCTGGAAGAATGTATCAATTGGCATTTTTATCTCTGATTTTCAAGCTGTGCTATATTTTTCTGGCATATATTTGAGCATATGATCATTAATTAATACAAACTGGTCAAAGTGGTGTTGTTCAAGATGGTGGCAATCTGGAGAACAGTGGATTTTGATAATAAACTGCTAATGTAAAACCGTTTAATCTGTACATTTCTGGCTACTTGCTGAAGAATGCTTCTCTAGATTGGCAGTTGTTTAGAATTCCCATGCCCTCCTGTTTGAGGGTCAGATAATCAAGGTCAGTAAAATGTCAGGAAACAGCAGCTTTTATTTGTTATTTGCACATTTCAATACTTTAAAATTTGTCAGACATGTGTTAGCTGTAACAAGGGAGGGCTAGTCTATCATGTCCTCCTGGCTTCAACTGATAGTCAGACTGTCAGTTTACAGACAGGATCGTATTCTATAAATCAGGAAAAAGACTGGCAAAGCCAGTAATAGTTCTAACTGGAGGGGGAGTGAAACATGAGAACAATGAACAGACACTGTTCCAACACAACACTTGTTGTTTATAATATATTTGCTTTTTATTTGTATAGCGACAAGTTTGAGTTCTAGCGATTCTGGAACTGGCACCTACCAGTTCTACGTAAGATTATTTTCAGATTTTTTTTAGTGCGGACTCTGGGTGGGGCGCCCCGCGAAACGCAGCGTCTCACCTCAGAGGAAGAGAAACCAGATGTCCGTCTCACCCTCCAGCAAGCACGCTTCCTGTTGGTTGAAGAAGGAGCTGCACCAGCGACTGTAGTCATGAAGAAGTTGGAGGCTCCCTCTTCCCTGTCCTCCTGTCTGAAAGAGGAGGCATGTAGGCGAGACGCCTGAAGACAGAAATAAAAAAGGGATGGGGAAGGATAAACGGACAAATGAAGGTGTAATTACCCTTGTTTGAATTGCAAACTGATTTTGCACAGTATTACTCCTTTTAAACTTTTATTTGAAAATATTTTTATTAAATTTGACATGGTTGGCAAAATGTTAAAGGAGCTAATCATAAGAATGACATTTTTACATAGGCTGTCACTGGCTCTACGCGTGAGTTATCAATATCATATTGATTTAATTAAAATGATTAACCCGTCTGATTGCAAAGCTTCCAGACAATTTCACCTGCTTTTATAATGTCCAACTAATATTGCTGGCTCCAAATGCCTTGTGCATTTGGCAACAGTTGCCCCTGGAAGCGCAATGGATTTACTTTGGGGCTGCAATTGGTTTTTACATGAGATTTACAGTGCTAATTGGCACTGACTTCAACATCAAATTTTGAATCAGTCAAAAAGTTCACTCTCAGTCTTAACAATTGCATCTTGGACATTGCCACAGAAAAAGGTGAATATTTGTGTGAACAGACCAAGTATGAGTGAAAAATGCACCTATTGGTGGCTTAATAATGCTCTTATTCTTAGTGTTTAAAGACTAGGAAGAGACAGGATCCATAGATATTTCGGGGGCCTATATTCTGAGTCCTCTGCTATGATGTCAGGGGTAGGTTTTTCACTCAGAGAGTGGTGAGTGAATGGAACCGACTGCCGTCGGAGGTTGTTGAGGCAAACTCACTGGGGTTTTTTAAGAGACTTCTGGATGAGTATATGGAAAAGAATAGGATAGGGGGTTATAGATAGGTCTGTGGATGGTAGATGTGATCGGCGCAACTCGTGGGCCGAAGGGCCTGTTTGTGCTGTATTGTTCTATGTTCTATAACCCTCATTTTTTCTCAGTGCTGTACAATTAATCAAAATCAATGCGAATTTGGAATATGTCTTCCATTACAATGATTGGTACCCTGGCTTCAGTGTAGCAGAAACAATTTGGAGTATGTTTAAAATTCAGAACTATGCTTGGCAGGAAATCTATGTTTGCTCTGAACAGCAATTAAGACAATGGCCAGAGGTCACTTGGCCCATCATATCTAGGCTAGCTTTGCAAAAGCAATTCATCTAATCCCATTCCCTTTTTCTTTATGATAGCCCTGCAACAATTTTCTCCTGAGTTAATTATTCCATTCTCTTCTGAACATCTTCAATTGAAACTCTCTTTACTACATTCAGACAGTGCTTTTCAGATCCTAAGAAAGCCTTTCCTCAAGTACTGTTACTTTTTTGCTAGTCACCATAAATTAGTGTCCTCTGATTCTTGACCCTTTTGCCAATGGGAATAGTTCCTTCGTATTCATTCTGTTCAGGCCCCTCATAATCTTGAGCACCTCTATCAAATCTTCCATCAGTCTTCTCCAGTTCTAGCTTCTCTAATCTGTTGATATTTCTTATACCAGAAACCATTCTCGTGAATCTTTTTTGCACACCCCCATAAGCCTTCATATTCTTCTGTAAGTGTGGTGTTCAGTTAAGTTTTTTTTAAGTTTATTTATTAGTTACATATAGGCTTACATTAACATTTCAATGACATTACTGTGAAAATCCCCTGTCTCCACACTCTGGCGTCTGTTTGGGTACACTGAGGGAGAATTTAGCATGGCCAATCCATCTAACCAACATGTCTTTCGGACTGTGGGAGGAAACCGGAGCATCCAGAGGAAACTCATGCAGACACGGGGGAATGTGCAGATTTCACACAGACAGTAATCCAAGCCAATGATTGAACCCGGATCCCTGGCACTGGGAGGCAGCAGTGGTAATCATTATGCCACTATGCCACCCCAGTTGAGGCTAAACCAGTATTTTATACAGGTTTATTGTAGTCAATGTAATTTTCTATCACCATACTTAACAGCAGTAACCTAAAGTCATCTGCAAGAGAGCGGGTAGATGAAATGATATTACCATCATGCAAAATCTTTGACAAAATTCAGTAATAAGCTTACTGGTCAACACAAAATCCACTACCTAATCTTTTGAAGATAGAATGAGGTTTTCTTTTAACATTCTTAATAAACTGATGATCCCATGTCTTGGTTTAAACATTGCTGACTAATTAGCTAGACGTTCATCAAATTGAGAGACTGGTTAAAAAGGCATCAAAACAATAGAAAACCATTTCCCTGAGATGCTCATTACAGTTACGTAAATTCCCAGGAGAAAAAGAGGATTTTATTTTTAAATTCCAAAGAAAGAGTTAATTGCTTTACAAAGCGCTATCTCGTACTTAATTTGATTTTTAATTAAGCTTTAAACTCCATTTTAAGAATAAAAATCAAATGAACAGATTATGGATAAAATTTGGCAACAGCATGATGGTTAGCATTGCAGCTTCACAGTGCCAGGAACCCAGGTTCAATTCTGGCCTTGGTTCACTGTCTGTGTGGAGTTTGCACTCTCTCCCTGTGTCTGCGTGGGTTTCCTTCAGTTGCTCTGGTTTCCTCCCACAATCCAAAGATGTGCAGGTTAGGTTGATTGACCATGCTAAATTAACCCTATTGTCAGGGGGATTAGCAGAGTAAATATGAGGAGTTATGGGAATTTGGTGAGGGCAGGATTGTTTCAGTGCAGACCCACATGGCCTCCTTCTGCACTGTAGGGATTCAGGATTTTATAATAATTAATCCAAACTTAAAACATAAAGACATAAAAATAGGAGTGAAGAGCCATTTGGCCCTTCGCGCCTGCTCCATCATTCATTACGATCATGGCCGATTTTAGAGCTCAAAAGTCTGATCCTGCCTTCCCACCCATATCTTTTGATCTCTATTTGACAATAGTTTTGAATGTGATAAAATATTATGGCCATGACTTTCCTGAATTGGGACAAAGTGCCCATGCTGATGGGAAAACAAGAGTATTGGCAGTCTCTGTCAGATGGGATTCAAATTGAAATATGCTAATTAGGCCATCTTGGGAATTGACTTGCTAGCCCTGCCATCCAAAATCAAGAGTACCCTTCCAATCTCAGCAATTTGAGACAGGTCTCTCTCCTCACAAAAAATGAAGTAGTGCCCCCCATACTGATCAATACTAATTTCCCTACTAAAAAGGGGTCTCTCCCTCCCCCACCATGCTGGCATAAGGATAACCCCACCCCACTCTTCCCCCTCAGATGCTCCCCGTTGCTCCTCAGATGTCCGTCTCCCCTCCCTCCTTAGATGCTATTTCCCCTTATCCCTTCAGTCACTGCTCCCCCTTCCTCCTCAAATGTACCTCTGTTTCCTCCCTCAGATGCCCCAACCTCCTCAGACATACCTCCCTTTTGTCCTCAGACTCTCCTCCTTCTGTCCAAAGTCCCTCCTTCCTTAGGACACCACTCCCACTTCAGACGCACCCCCTTCCTCCTCAGATGCCACCCCCACAATTCACCTCCATTTTTGGCTTTGGCAGACACGAAGAGCCCTGTGATCAACATCTGCATCCCTGACTGTCAGCTAAGAAAATTTTGAAGTCGTCAATTAATCTCCATTACCTGGCACCTGGCAGGCTGTTAAATCACTTCACTGCACAACAGATTTCTCTTTCTCCCTGTTAGACGTCGCAGGTGTGAGCACCTTTTTAAGTCCTCTGACTGAGATATGTCAATTTCATCTCTTGGGCGAGGGGCTCTATTCTCCACAGTCAAACCCAATGTGTTCACACAGCTCTGATTCAACGTTTCTGAGATTTTCTAGCAAGCTGAAATCTTTAAAACCCTCTCCATTCCCCTGGAAACATTGATTTCTATTAATTTCAATGTATAGTGCTTTGACAAAGACCTCCATTGGCATCTCAATGGATTTCTATTCATGATCCAGTTAGCTGTGCTTATTTTCATTTCCCTACAAGCTTGAATGCATCTCAGATACCTCCATTGATCCTAACCAGAAAGCTTCTAAACCTACCTGACAGCCTGTGGTTCCTTCAAAGTTAATAAGTGCATTTGCAGAAGGGGAAGAAGAACCGATAGACTGTCAATTAGACTTGGAGTGTATGTCAACATTGTGGTTAGGGACAATGGAAGTATTTGAGATGCATTCAAGAGTGAAGGGAAAAAATAAACACAACTGATAACAGAGGCCCCTAGTAAAACACTGAGCTTTGAAATCAACACATCATGGCTTTCTAGTGGAATACAGGGTTTCAAAGGATTCGGCTTGCTTGGAAGTCTCAAACTTCAAATCAAAGCTGTGGACTATGGGCGGGAACCCGATTGGGGTTGGCAGGGAAAGCAAGGAGCATTGTGACAGGTTTGGTGTCCCCATTTTTTGCCTGACACCCGATTCTCTGAGCCATTGCGATTCTCATCAGCAGGTAGCAGGCTTGGAGAATCCTCCTCTGTGAATATGGAGTATATCATATATTAGAGTAATAAATTTCTGTGGTACCTTGAAAATTACTACATGCACATTGTCAAAAGACAGTTATTTAATTCTGGGATCCTCAATATTGAGAAGTAAAAATAGAACCAATATCAAAATGCAATTTTTAATCATCTCATAAGGATCAGGCTATACAAACTGTTCCGAAACAATATTAAACCAAGACAGCATTAATACATCAAGTATTGCTGGTCGAAGCTTCTTTTCTTGAGTGGTGAAGGTATCTAAATAACTCATTTATATCCATAGTTCTCAGTGGAGCGATGACAATCTCTCACTGTCAACAAACCGAAGGAGATAGTCATCAACTTCAGGAAGTATAGTTGAGGACATGCCCCTATCTATATCAATGTGGACGAATTGGAAAGAATTGAGAGGTTCAGAATTCTAGGTTTCCAAATCACCATCAACCTGTCCTGGTTCCCCCCATCTGACGTAATAGTTAAGAAAGCCCACCAATGCCCCATCATTCTCAGGAAACTAAGGAAATTTGGCATGTCAGCTTGACTCTTACCAACTTTTACAGATACATCATAGAAAGCATTCTTTCTGGTTGTATCAAAGCTTGGTATGGCTCCTGCTCTGCCCAAAGCTACAAGAAACTACAAAAGATCTTGAATGTAGCCAGTCCATCATGCAAACCAGTCTCCCATCTATTGATGTATGCACTTCCCTAACTATGACTGCAACATTACATTCTGCATCCTCTTTTTCCCTTCTCTATGAATGGTATCTTTTGTCTGCATAGCTTTCAAGAAACAATACTTTTCACTGTATACCAATACATGTGACGATAATTAATCAAATCAAATTTTTGATCTTTTAGCTATTTTTATAGAGAAAAATATTCATTTAAAAAAGGATCAAAAGAAAATAATATTTTTTTAATGTCCCATTGATGTTTTGCCATGACTGTACAGAGCCATGTCCAGAAGATTGATCTTCAATGCCTGGAGACTCCAGGTCAATCTGCAGAGCTGGCAACCCTATGCCCAAATGCTAATTTCTTCCTTTCAGCCCCTCCCAATCAAGTCCTGATCAGTTGTCTCCTTAAAGTTTGTTGCTGTGAAAGTTGATAAAGCCTTGAAGAAGGTCTGTAGTGTGTTACTGTTTATTAACGGGAGATTAGAGTTTAAGAGCTATGGAGGTATGCTGCAACTGTACAGGACCTTGGTGAGACCACACTTGGAATATTGTGTGCAGTTCTGGTCACCTCATTATAAGAAAGATGTGGAAGCACTGGAGAGAATGCAGAGGAGATTTACCAAGATGCTGCCTGGTTTGGAGGATAGGTCTTATGAGGAAAAGTTGAGGGAGCTAGGGCTTTTCTCTTTAGAGTGAAGGAGGATGAGAGGCAACTTAATTGAGGGTTATAAGATGATGAGGGTGATTGATAGAATGGACGTTCAGAGACTATTTCCTGGAGTGGATGTAGTTGTTACTAGGGGGCATAACTATAAGGTTCGTGGTGGGAGTATATAGGAGGGATGTCCGAGGTAGGTTCTTTACTCAGAGAATGGTTGGGGTATGAAATGGACTCTCTGCTGTCATAGTGGAGTTGAACACTTTAGGAACTTTGAAGCGGTTGTTGGATAGGCACATGGAACACACGTGAATGACAGGGAATGGGATTGCTTTATCTTGATTTTGGACAAGGCTCAGCACAACATCGAGGGCCGAACTGCCTGTACTGTGCTGTACTTGTGGGACTGAATGATCACTCCTGGTTATATCCATAATACTCAGAATTTCTGATTGGTGATATTTGTTTTTATTAAGGGTTAATGATTTATTCATTTATTTTTAAATTCGATTGTTCTAAAATATATGGGGATGAAGTAAAGAGCTTGTTATTTCTTTTCCCAAATAAAATGTTGACTCAAGAATAATCCTGGTAATAAATAGAGAACTGGAATACCTAAATTTCAATGTCCTCTTTGCATTAGAAGATCCTTTTAAAGTGAAGATTAAAAAAAATTGAAGTTCTAATTAATAGCTTTCTATTTCTTTAGAAATCCCCAGTTTAAGAAAGGGAACTGAACATGTAGTTTTCATACAAAATGTACAGAATCACAAAACACAATTCATAAAACACCAATACATCATTGGAAAATTCTAAAATCTAAGTCATAAAAGATAATTTTGAATTATAGTCCAATTATAAATGGAGACATTTGTAGAATGTGATTCCCGAAACAACAGTTAAAAACAACACACCCTCCTGAGTAATTAAAATATAACTTAAGTAGTCAATGTAAACCAGTATTCCTGCACTGTCTTCTATATATAAAGAAGTTTTGATAGAATTACATTTTTAATTTAAAGAAATTGACCCAATCACAATGGCTGCCACTGATATTCTAATCACTTGCAGTTGTTCATACTTATTGAGTAGAAGTGGAATGATCTTTCGGTACTTGGGTCTAACTTTAAGTATTTTTTACAGAAAACTTCAACCAATCTAGATGAAATGCCATATTTGCTGACCACAAAGAAGTTCCCAAACTAACTGTTGCAAAGGAGCCTCAAAAGATATAAAGATAGTGTCTTATTGGTGTGATGTGGACCGTATGCCATATTCTTCAATCTTCCTGCTTAACAAAGATAGCAGGACTAGAGGGCACAGCCTCAAGATTGGGGGGGGGGGGGGGGGGGGGTTCAGTTCAGAGTTGAGGAGGAATTTCTTTATGCAAAGGAGATGAATCTTTGGAATTCTCTGCTTGTTGAAGTGGTGGAGGCTTCCTCGCTGAATATATTTAAATCAAAAGTGGATAGGTTTTTGATTGACAAGGGAATTAAGCGTTACAGGGAGAAAGCGGGAAAGTGGTACTGAACCACTGCAGATCAGCCATGATCTTATTGAATGGCGGGGCAGGCTCGAGGGGCTGGATAGCCTATTCCTGCTCCTATTTCTTATGTTCTTATGTTCTAAATATTCAAACCTTGTCTTTTTGGGTAAGTGCAGAACTTTTGGGCAAGTCCAAGCATAATATAAATGTTGATGTTTTATTTTGTTTAAAATCTTTTAATATTTTGGCATATTAGCTCCAGACAGACCTGAAGCCTGGGCAAATACTTAATTACATGTGGACATTCGCAGTCATTTGTGAAATTCACATATGTCTTTATTAAAGATGAACCATCAAAGAACAGGACTGTCATATCTTTAGATATGATAGGAAGTCTTTCGACTTCATCATGGACAACGAAGATATCAAAATCCAATTGCCGGAATTTGGCTCACAGAACGAATTCTCCATTGGCCTTAGACAGGGTCATAAAGTAGTGGCCAATGTGTGTTAGTCAAATATGAATTGAATCTCACTGAGCTTTCATTGTATGTGATGGCTCCTATGCCAAACACAAAGACCTTGGCTACCAAACGAGCAATGTAAAAGGCTTCAACTCTGGATGTTTATCACTCTAATCACCATATTTTTTTGGAAGGACTTTAGAGTTGCCCAGGTCACAGAAGGTAGTGTGATACCATCTGAAAAGCCATCAGATCAGCTGCAAGCCAACTACACAGCTAAGGTAAAACAGCATACCTTGAAAATAGGAGAAGGATTGTCCCCCAGCCTGGTCCAACTTCCAGTTCATCCGACTGGTAAGCTCCTGGCAATTTAACCAGAAGAGGCATTGCAGCTTACCAAGAATTCTGTTTTTCTACAAGACCTCTATTCAAGAGAATTCCAAAGATTCACCTCTACCTCACAAATATTATCCAAGTGATATGATCCTTGATAGACTCCAGGATGAGACAAGGGACCAGGAGGAAGAAGATCTGGTTAGGGGCCAATTATATTAAAATAAGTAAAAGTTTCAGATTGAAGATGCTTACTAACTGAATAAAGGCAAAGATTCCATGGGTTTTCAACAAACAAAAATAAATTTTACTAACCAAATTAAGAAATATAAAGCAATATAGAGTATTTATCTTATACTCTATCATTCAGAGTAGGCACATGTGAATTAACAGGTGAACAATGGTCAGACAGTACACAGTAGATGAAAGATACAACTAAACTAGTTACCATGGGTTTCTCAACAAGCTACCCACACATTTGTCTATTGCAAGACCACCAATCTCATTGAATCTTTGTTTTCCTCACAAGGTTTCCAATCTCTACATTTAGAAGATCACACCATGGAATTCTCTTGAAAAGTTGCTCCCACTTGGACATCTTTGACAATAGCCCAGGTCGCAGTGTTTCAACCTTGTCTTCCAAGATCAATTCCCCCAGATCTCAGAATACACTTAAGCTTCACTTTCCACACACAATCTCAGATCTATGGCCATGCCAAGTAGAATGCTCCTGCTCCAAAGGGATATCCTTGCCCCTATTGCCCAACATTCAACTGTTTTCTTTGTTTATTTTTCTTTTCTGCTCTTTCTGAATTTAGAACCTGTTACACTACTTCTTTATTTTAAATTTCACAAAAAGAAACTTATTCTATCCTCATCCCTTACCTGGGACTAACTTTTGGGACTACTCCTTGTCCCTCTCTTTACTTGGTTCTTTGTCTACATTCCCATTCTTTGTCTTCCTGCGTGGGACATTTGTCATACAATTATCCAGGAAAACTAAGCCATGCACGAAATATCATCCATTTCTTTCACAGACACTTCTGGAAAGCCGCTGACGGCCACGAACCAAGCCCTGAACTCAGACCCAGTGACACCTCTGATGAGGATTCAGAGGGCAGCATCTTTTGAAGACCTATCACAGTGCTTACCCATACCCTCCACCAATGCAGAGACCCACACCTCAATGGGACCTAGTTCTAGAATAGCCTTGAAGTCAAATTTTCCTCCAAGTCAGTCACCACCCTGACTTGGAAATATATCGCTGTTCCTTTGCAGTTGCTGGGTCAAAATCTTAGAATTCCCTCCCTAAAGGCATTGTGATCAACCCAAAGTACATGGACTGCAGTGATTCAAGAAGGTGGCTCACCACCACCTTCTCAAGGGCAACTAGGGATGGACAATAAATAATGGCCAATCAGCGATGCCCATGTCTCACTAGTAAAAGAAAATTTTTAAAGTGTAAATATACTTGCAATTAATTCATTTTTCCTCTTGTTAAGCTTTGCTAATGTCAGTCACATATGACATCTTGGTTCCTGAACACACTAATGGCAATTGTCTCTCTTCTGTGCAATGTGTTACCATCTGACCAGACTGAGTACTCTGTTTCAACATTTATCTTCATGTAACTCTTGACCTCAATGTAAACCTCAATGTGTTTGTGAGTCTCATACCCATGCATTGTAGAGTCTCATAATGTGCATTTTTCGTTCTGCACCATTGAGGCAGATATCTCCTCCTTTCTCATCTGCATTATTGAAAGTTGAAAATGTAACGTATAAGGAGAGATGCAATCACTCAAGCAGAAGGCTCATGTGCTGTCCTATTCAATCTGTCCACTGTCTCTTGCCAGGCTTTTGATGATATGAGCCTGTTAACATGTTGCCCTTAGCAAAATAGGTGTGCGTCATTCCCAGAGGCAAGAACAGCAGTAAAAGTAATAATGCAGGCAGTGATAACACCAGACTCAATCTTCCTGATGGTCTCCTCACTGAAGTATCAATGAGACAGACAGACATAAGAATTAACATTTTTTTTCAAAGTTGATTTCTGGTCAAGTGATTATGGTCTCAAGATCTTTCTGTATGTGCCGGAGAGTCCTAGCTCTGAAGTGATGCCCAATATGGAGTGTGCGTGAACGTTCCAACAATTCCCCACCTCATCTCACAAGATTGATTGCTGGAGCTTCAGCCAGGTAACTATATGGCTGGAATTTTACCAACCTGCCCGCCACAGGAAAAGCAGCAAGTGGGGGGGTAGAGCATGGGAAAGTCCGTGGACCTTGGATGGGATTTACTGTTTTGGGACAAGCATGGCCATAAAGTCCTGTCCAATGTTCTTCTTTCAGCTCCGGCAGTGGGATCATCATTATCTGTACTCCAAGACTACACAGATTAGACCGATTATGAGGGTGAATGTTCATTGTCTACATTACAATAATTTAGGGAATCCACAGATTATCCTCTGCGGATGTTCCATGGCCACATTTCCAAGGAGATTGGCAAGCTAATCCAGTTGCCTAATAATTATGCAGTTACATGGTACTCTGGTACATTTGAAAGCTACATATGAGGGATTAAAACTAGGGGACCAATCATTGCCACTTTGAGGCATCTGTGTTGCTTAAATAGGCACAATTGCTTCACTCGACTGACTCCCTGCGTGGCAACTGAGCAGCTGCTAACCTGTCTCAGCTGTGGTTGTGCCCTCATTTTGGAATTAACATTTGAATAGGGTGGCCATTTAGTACTCCTAGTTATGTGTTTCTGTACAATCTTCCTCACTTGTTGCTCCAATGGAGTTGTTGCCCTTCTACCCTTTCCCTTCCCCAAAGCAGCTATTGCTCTGCAAAATACTTTGTTCAACATCTTCCAGTAAAGTCTGGCAACACCAATTTTAAATCCAACCGATTTATTTGATAGTAAATCTGCGAGCTTTCGGCCTTTGTGGCCTTCGTCAGGCAAAGCCACAAAGGCCGAAAGCTAGCAGATTTACTATCAAATAAATTGGTTGGATTTAAAATCGGTGTTGCCAGACTTTACTGAGTTTACCCCAGTCCAACGCCGGCATCTCTACATCATGACATCTTCTAGCCCCAGCTCCAGTTCCTAGAAAGCAAGGTCTGGCAGGGGAGGGACAATAAGTGCAGAGGCTTGAGGGGAATATTGCAATCAAGCCCGATTAGATCATCAGGACTCAATCTGTAAGGATTTCACACCTTCAGGCAGGTGTCCTTGAACTCTGCCATTTAAAACAGCTGCCAACAGACTTGGAGACAAAAGGATAGTGACATCTAACTTTAACTGTCCCTCCCTTCTTAGTTCCTGCCAGGTCACAGCAGATAAATGAGGGTTAAAATTGCTACAAAATGTCAACTTATTCAATAAAAAATAATTTATGATTTTTCAAGTTATTTTAATGAATGTTCCCATTTTCAATTCCTATTTTGGAAAGCGTTGTAAGTACAAAGATGGTATTTGCTAGGCTTAAATTTCCTTCATCTACAAACCTTAGGAACTACTTCATTTTCAAATCAGAATAGAAATCAACAATCTCTGGGCAGAGTGGCTATGATCTGGGCATACTGAACAGCTACCTCCAGCCTGAACTCTTTCCCCAGTCTGTAAAACTCTATCACATACAGTAAGTAACTTCAGTTAATTTAGAGTCGGTGACACCGGTTCAGTTTGGAGCATTTTAGACAAACAATGAAAAATAAAGTTTTAACTTGAGAGACAAGGATATATTTTAAATACAAATGTCAAAAAACTTTTTATAAACCTTTTAAAATATTAAATGCAAATAGATTGTTTCAACATTGTTGCAGTTTTGTAAACAGTCTGTCTGACAGGATACGTTGAAATGAAGATTTACTTTGAATATTTCTTACCAGTTCAATGCCATTTTTTTTCATTCGTCTGCAGGACTTGAGGTAAGTGCGAATGCGCTTTCGAGCTCGCTCCTGGAATTCGGGGAACTGTCGGCTACATGACTCAATAATAGCTTGAATCTTTTCTTTGGGCTGTTTTGAAATGGGAACCATTCGGTCAAGATTTTCATCAACAAACAGCCTCACAAACATCTGTTGGCAAAAGGAAATAATATAAAGTCATAAATCTTCAATATCATTAAAAAGCATTTTTTTCTGTATAGCCACGCTGGACATTGTGAGACAGTTCCAATGTAACAGTACACTAAATCAGCTTCTGCCCAACTTCCACTCAACTTTTAAAGGTGCACCATAGAAAGCATTCTTTCTGGTTGTATCACAGTTTGGTATGGCTCCTATTCTGTCCAAGACCACAAAGAACTACAAAAGATTGTGAATGTAGCCCAATCCATTATGCAAACCAGCCTCCCATCCATTGACTCCGTCTACTTCCTCTTGCTTCGGCAAAGTAGCCAGCATATTTAAGGATCCCACACACCGCAGACATTCTCTCTTCCACTTTCTTCTGTTGGGAAAAATTACAAATGTCTGAGGTCACGTACCAACCAACTCAAGAACAACTTCTTTCCTGCTGCTGTCAAGCTTTTGAATGGACTTACCTTGCATTAAGTTGATCTGACACCCTACCTATGATTGTAATACTACATTCTGCACTCTTATTTCCTTCTCTATGAATGGCATGCTTTGTTTGTATAGCGCACAAAAAACAATACTTTTCACTGTATGTTGATACATGTGACAATAATAAATCAAATTAAATCAGAATTAATATTGGGTTGTTGTAGCTGCTACTGAAGAGAAAAATGTACTGTGAAAAGGTAGTATATGAATGAGTTAATTAATTCTTATCAAATCCTTGCAATAGTATTCTCCTGGAAATGTGAATCCAATTATTTTTTAACAAAAGGACTGCACATGAATGATTTTTTTTAAAGCAGTCCTTAGTTCTGATATGGCCAATTATAATTTGCTGCACCAAAGATGCAAAATGCTGCTATTCCATCCCATTACTTACAGTGCTCATTTTCAAAGTTGCACTTGGTTTTATTGATCGCATTAACCTTTTTTTTCCCAATTTATTTACATCACTGGATTAAATGACCAGAAGTTTTTATGAAGATGGTGGCTATCACACAACTACCTCAATTCCAAGCTGGGACAACCCTGCCATTGCTGTTAAGAAGGGATGACTTGATTTAGCAGATGAAACACAAACATTGTTTAGAGGCAATCCTTTTGAACAGGATGCCTAGAATTGAAGGGCCCACACTCCACAGCACTACATGATGTTGGTACTCACTTCCAATGGTAAAATACCAGCAGCAGCAGAGGAGACTCTTAAATAATAAACTAACTTAAATAACTTACCCCATTGCTGGCAAGATTCCATGGAAGGAAGTAAGCAATGACACAGTGCACCCCACACTATGTCAACCAAATTTACTTCTCTCTGCCTGCTAACCTGGTACTGGGGAGGGTGAGGGGCTTGGGGGGGTAGATTGGATATGTATCTTTCTGAAGAAAAATACACAACTTTGGGTGTCCCATTTTATTTCTGATACTTTGTACTTTCAATCAGTAATAGAGAACTAAAGAGTAGGGAGCTGCAGGCAGGGCAGGTGTGGGCAGGGCCTCAGGCGGGAAATCTGCCCATTCAGCATCTTGACAGTCTTAATTTTAGGCTTACGGGAGTGGGTACAGATAAAATTACATTTAGACCTTTCTCCATCTCACTCTGAAGGTTCCCCCAGAATATGGGCACCCTCCCCCTTAGACATGAGAATTTGGGACCTCCCTCCCAAGATTCCACAATACCACTCCTCTCCCTCTTCCCTCCCATGTCTGGGAATTAGGTTTCTTTATAAGTATTTTAGTGTCACGGCTAGGCTTACATTATGAAGTTACTGTGAAAATCCCTGAACCGTCACACTACGGTGCTTGTTCGGATAGACCGAGGAAGCATTTAGCTTGGCAAATGCACCTAACCTGCATGTCTTTTGGACTATGGGAGACAACTGGAGCACTTGGAGGAAAGAAAGTGCAGACTCTGCACAGTGACTCAAGATGGGAATCAAACCGGGATCCCTGTTGCTACGAGGGAGCAGTGTTAACTACTGTACCACTGCTGGAGATCTTAACGAAAAATATTCTAAGTGCCAAATAGTGGGAAACCAGGTGAGTTTCAGACTTTTCTTTGGGCGAATTTGAAAATGCAATCTGATGACAGAAGAACAATTCTCACCAGTTTAAAGGGTGGCGGGGGGAGGGGGGGGGGGCGGAATGTTACAGCCTAAGCTTGCTGGTGAAACTAGCTTCAGACTGCTCAGGATGCCAATGCACAAATGCCCTGATCTTCCAGTAAACTGGGAGACCTCCTGCCACTCCCCTTCCACCAAACCTATGGACATCAGATTGGCTGACAGCCCTCACAGGCAGGACATCGTTCCAAGAGTGGTGGAAGCCCCACCCATTGTCAATCAACATTCAAATAAGTGTTAAATGGCAACGGGAATTTGAGAGTTAGGGGCTACACATTCAGTGCAAACTCTTGAGATGATGATAGAGAAAACTCTAGCCATGCAAATAACAAGCAAATTGAAAATTTATTGCTAAGAGGATGATAGAATGTATTGCAGTAAGCACAAGCCAAGTTGAGACCTAGAAATTATATATAGTTTTGAGTGGAATGCCAAAGTTTGAAGAGAAAATACTGTGGGCCAGATTTTCTGACCTTAATGAGATGGGACTGCAAATGGAATAATTGAAAATATGGCTGCCAGAGAATGCGACCAGGAATTCCATCTCTGTTAATACTCTCTCCCATTTGGGTGGAGGATGGCCCATGCTTTGGAACAGGCCCACTCCAATAAATCAAGTATTTAACATTGTTGTGGGTTCATTGAGAACTCATGCCCAATAAGTTTCCTCATTTTTAGCAAGACAGCCTGACTTTAGCAATTTTTGGGAACCAGACAGTTCGATGGAGGTGGGAATGGGGCCAGCTTTAAGCTTATTGTGAGAAGGTGCAGTTCACAGTGGCACCAAAAAGGCTGAGTGTGGCAGAATGATCCTATCTCATTATATAAATGTTCACTGATTTTACAGAACGCACCACCAGGCTACTTTATCCCAGGTTCAAGGCCTCCTGCAGCCATCTGAAATGTGGGAAATAATAACTTTGCTAATTTTTGTCCTAAAACATTAATGTGCAAACAGCAGCCACAGAAATGCCTGCCAAAGAAAATCACATGACCAACTTTTGACTGATCCCATTGCCTTTGCCAGCTTATTGAATGCCATGTCCATTCCATAGGCAAGCAACTCCCAACTCGGTCAAAATAACATCTGCTACTTGTTTCACACACTCTACCAAGCCAGAATGAAACTTGCCTCACGACTCCCATCTTCAATGGGACAAATCCGGCCCTTAAAGTTTGGTTCAAGCACACAGTCACTAACCAGAAGTGTAAAACGAATACTTTCAACAAACTGTTTTGGTTTTGAACTTTATTTGCTTGCTTAACCTAATCCATGTTTTATGCAATATTATTCTGGAAATATTGACATACGTTTATATTCTAGCTCTGCAAATAAAGTACAAACTATTTTAAGAGACTTATTTGTAATCGCAAGTCTCTCAGAGGTACTATTAAAGCCCTTCAATTCAAAGCTTGCAATTACAGAATGTACTTTTTCATTTCTGTTTACTTTGAGGGTAAAATTCACTCCAACATTTCTGTTTTCCTTGATCGATTTGAGCCACACCTTGGCTGACTGTCAGGTGGGTATCAGTGCCAATTAGAATTAGCTGTTAGGGGATGATCGTTGCTCATATTTCCTCTCCTCCTCGAGGGAAGGCCCAGAAATCCTGTATTGATATAGCAGAGATTTAAATCCCAGCAACATGGGAGTTCGACAGTCTGGGGTCCAGAATGCACCCATCTAATTTTTTAAAATCCCATTCCAAGATTTATAACTATAACAAATAAATGCATTCAGTTGCTTTCTTTTCCCTCAAATTTTTATTCATAATTTTAAATCTTTTAAAAGCTGGACTTAATGTATTAGGTCCAAACCAGTCTGGAATATTTGTAGAAATGTCATTGATGTGCATTCTAAAACTGTTTATGCGGCAATGCATATAAATTACTTTAACAACTATTGTGAACAATATACAGCCTATTCTTAAAAGGCCATAAGCCTCGTTGTGGAGCATCATGAAAATGCATCTATCAAATTAGCAAAATAAGCTACAGATAAATCCTCTGATCTATCAGTTGTAGTGGAAATAGTGACATGGCCCTAATGAAACATTAACTGTTTCTCTCGCCACAGATGCTGCCAGGCCTGTTGAGTATTTCTAATATTTTCTGTTTTTAATATAGAAAATTCTTGAACTATTTTAAGGCTCTTTCTGTCCTCTCTTTGCCCTCCAAGCACTAAAGGTTCCATTTATGAGGATGTGAGGAAAATTATTTTCACCAAGAGGGTAGTTTGGATTGTGAAATAAACCCCCTGAGGAGGGTAATGGAGACAAGTTCGATTTCCCTTCAAAAAGGGAATTGGATTGCTATCTGAAAAGACAAAATTTGGAATGTCATGAGGATAAGGCAGAGGAGTGGGTCTAGGTATAATATTCTTTCAGACAGGCAGTGCAGATTTGACAGGCCGAATTGCCTCCTTCTACACTTAAAAATCAGTATTAGATCAATATCAGTGCATTTTCTTTTTTGGCCAAATTACAGACATAATATGGATATTCAATTAGGAATCCTCTGTTGGAGATGCTGGGGAAACAAAAGAGGAAGTCTAATAAAAGGATATTAAGCACCATTTGTACCTTTCACTTATGCACCCATATTTGTAATCATAGGGAACAGGTTCTTAATTTGGCAGACAATGTGTGTTATGTTCAACTATTCAAATCAGTTATGATAGCAGGCTCATTGGCACCGATATGTATGAAAGCTCGATCATGCATTAAATGGGCTTATTCTTCAAAAGTACCTGAATAACAATATGCCATGCTTTACACTGCATTGGATAAAAACAAACGTGATGTAGAGATGCCGGCGTTGGTCTGGGGTAGTAAGAACTCAGTAAGAATCTAGCAACATCAATTTTAAATCAAACCGATTTACTACCAAATAAATCGGTTGGATTTAAAATTGGTGTTGCTAGATTCTTACTGAGTTCTAAAAACAAACGTGCCAGGGTAATCATCAACCAACATGACAAGGTGCCTTTAACTATATTTCCAGGTGAGTAAGTGTCTTCATGTAATGTTACGTACTTAAGGATACTTTTTTGCAACGTGCAGTATATGGCTGAAGTCTACTTCTATTTTCTTCACATCTGTTTTGTCATTTTCCATGTTCTTACTTCTTCAGTCTTGGTAAAGAGCTGCTAATGCGTTAAGATGCTGTTCGAGATTTTCAGAGTTGTACTCCTCCCATTCCCTTAAAATTTACCTGCATTAATTTTTCCATTCCAACACTTGTGTGCTTCTTACATTTGCCCAATCTGGATATGTGAGTAATGATATAACTTTGGCCCAAGAAATGGGTGCTTTTAGCACCAATTCCACCCTTGCACTAGCACATTTACTACAATAATCTCTGCAGATTATCTCAAGATTAGAAGTAAAGCAGTAGGAAAAACCTTCCTTCAAAATTGTTCAGCTGAGATTGACACTTCTGCAACAGCATACAAATAGATATATTTTTAGCTGTTCCCTGCATCATGGGCTGAGTGGCCTCCTGTGTTGTAAGTTTCTAAACATTCTATATAAAACAGTCCTAAATGTTTATGATGCTGAATTTGGAAATATGCCAGGTGAATACTCAATATACATAAACTCATCAGAGAAAAGTGGAGAAAGAAAGAGATCTGGGTGTCCTAGTGCAAAATTAGTATTGGTAAAATGAAGGATTTTCCCCCAAATTGACTGGGTTTTTATCTGTCTTCTTGCCTGTTTTAGGTGATCATATGGTTTTTGAGTAGGGTGGAGGGATATGCATTGTGATGGACAAAGTATCATATTTATGTGGGACAGTCTGGGTGGAACAAAGAATATTTCCTTTTCTGTCATTACTGGTCTGTTGATACTTATAGCTCTTATATATTTGGAATAACATAATATTCAACAACTTCTGTGACACTTTAGTGAGCAACTGAGGTCGACCAGGAAGGTTTTAAGTTGAAGGGGCCAAGTAAGTGCCTTTTGGTTAAAGATGGAAAATCTCCAGGCTTCCTCCTCCTAATTGTTATCCTGTGCATCATGTGTTCAGCTAAGGGTAGAATGGGCTAAGATCATGGTGCCAATGTGGTAAAAATAACCTGATAAAATTTAGCATAAAGGCTTACCCATCAAGTTTCACCCATATAAATTTTAGTCATCTTAATCCTGAATTGCCAGAAGCAGTAACATATCAATTATGCGAGTAAACAAAGTTTGCCTTACTGTGCATTTTGTTACAAGCTTTTCAATAGGAAATCATTTATTCTTCCTTCAAGAGTTACTCTAATTTCTGAGATAAGATTGCTAGATTACTGACTCTGCAACAAATTTCTCCCCCATGGCTTCTTGCTTAAATATTTTAAATAAGAAAAGATAGTTAATACAATATTGAGTATGTAGATGACCTGGTTAAAGAAGGGGCAAAAACTGACCTCCCCTTGGGAAATAATGAAGGGCAGGTGATAGAAATGTTTGTGAGTGATCACTTTGGGATGAGCGACCATAATTTCATTAGGTTTAAGATAGCTATGGAGAATGATAGGTTAGGCGCAAAAGTTAAAATTCTAAACTGAGGTAAAGCAATTTTGATGGCGTTAGACAGAAACTTTCAAAAGTTGATTGGGGGAATCTGTTGGTAGACAAACAGATGTCTGGTAAGTGGGAGGCTTTCAGAAGTGTATTAACTAGGCTTCAAGGTAAGTACATTCCTTTTAGAGTGAAGGGAAAGGCTGGTAGAAGTAGGCAACCCTAGATGACTCAGGATATTGAGGCTATGGTCAAGAAGAAGGAGGAAGCATACGACATGCATAGGCAACTGGGATCAAGTGGATTCACTGAAGACCGTAGAGGATATTGGAGTAGAGTTAAGAGAGAAATCAGGAGGGAACATGAGATTTCTTCCGCAGATAAGGCAAAGGAGAATCCAAAGAGATTCTACACATAGATAAAGGGCAAAAGAGTAACTAGGGAGAGAATAGGGCTTCTTAAGGATCAACAAGGTCATCTATTTGTGGATCCACAAGAGATGGTAAAATCCTAAATTAATATTTCTCATCAGTATTTACTGTTGGGAAAAGCATGAATGCTAGGGAACTTGGGGAAATAAATAATGTCTTGAGGAGTTCGATAAGGTGGCACATGGAAGGCTTCTGCAGAAAATGCAGATGTCTGGGATTGAGGGTGATTTAGCTAATTGGATTATGAATTGGCTAGCAGATAGAAGACAGAGGGTGGTGGTTGATGGGAGATATTCATCGTGGAGTTCGGTTACTAGTGGTGTACCTCAGGGATCTGTTTTGGGGCCCCTGCTGTTTGTAATTTTTATAAATGATCTGGATGAGGGTATTGAAGGATGGATTAGTAAATTTGCAGATGACACTAAAGTCGGTGGAGTGGTAGATAGTGAAGAGGGGTGTTATAGTTTGCAGAGAGACTTGACAAGTTGCAGAGCTGGGCCGAGAGGTGGCAAATGGAGTTTAATGTGGAAAAGTGTGAGGTAATTCACTTTGGCAGAATAACAAATGTGTAGAGTATAGGGCTAATGGTAGGACTCTTAATAGTGTTGAAGAACAGAGGGATCTTGGTGTATATGTGCATAGATCCCTGAAAGTTGGCAATCAAGTCGATAAGGTTGTTAAGAAGGCATACGGAGTCTTAGCTTTTATTGGTAGGGGGATTGAACTTCAGAGCCGCAACGTCATGTTGCAACTGTACAAAACTCTAGTGCGGCCGCACTTGGAGTATTGTGTGCAGTTCTGGTCCCCACATTATAAGAAAGATGTGGAGGCATTGGAGAGGTACAGAGGAGGTTTACCAGGATGTTGCCTGGTATGGAGGGCAGGTCTTATGAAGAGAGGCTGAGGGAGTTGAGGTTGTTTTCGTTAGAAAGAAGGCGGCTAAGAGGAGACCTTATTGAAACATATAAGATGATTAGAGGTTTAGATAGGTTGGACAGTGATAGCCTTTTTCCTAGGATGGAGAAAGCTAGCATGAGGGGACATAGCTTTAAATTAAGGGGTGATGGTTTTAGGACAGATGTCAGTGGTAGGTTCTTTACCCAGAGGGTGGTAAGGGTATGGAATGCCTTGCCTGCTTCAGTTGTAGATGCGCCAAGTTTGGTGGCGTTTAAGAGGTTAGTAGATAAGTTTATGGATGAAAGGGGAATGGTTTAGGTTAGAGGGTCACTGCTTGTTCCTAATTGGTCGGCACAACATCGAAGGCCGAAGGGCCTGTTCTGCGCTGTAATGTTCTATGTTCTATGAGTGTGCATATTACAGAGAAGGAACTCCTGGAAGTCTTAAAGCACATCAAGGTAGATAAATCCCCGGGGCAAGGTAGTCAATATCTTTTACCAAAGGTAGGGGAGTCTAGAACTAGAGGGCATAGGTATAAGGTGAGAAGGGAGAG
This sequence comes from Sphyrna mokarran, assembly GCA_024679065.1. NCBI lineage: Eukaryota > Metazoa > Chordata > Chondrichthyes > Carcharhiniformes > Carcharhinidae > Sphyrna > Sphyrna mokarran. The sequence goes on from JAGIQG010000016.1 coordinate 52,518,466, forward strand.
ATACAGAAGTGTCCAGAGCAGCAATTTTTTCCACACAGAGGGTGTTGAGTCTCTGGAACAAGCTGCAGAGTAGTATTAGAGGCAGGTACAATTTAATTTCTTAAAAAACATCTTAAAAATGTTTTTAAACATTTAGATAGTTTCATGAGTATGATGAGTATAGAGGGATATGAGTCAAATGCGTGCAATTGGGATTCGCTTAGAGGTTTTAAAAGAAAGAGCTGTGTGGACAACTTGGATCGGAGGGCCTGTTTCTATGCTGTAAACCTCTGGGACTCTATGACCTAATGAACTGTACCCCTTCCTGTATGGGCAGCATGGTAGCATAGTGGTTAGCACTGCTGCTTCACAGCACCAGGGACCTGGGTTTGATTCCTGACTCAGGTCACTGTCTGTGTGAAGTTTGCACATTTTCCTTGTGTCTGTGTAGGTTTCCTCCGGGTGCTTCAGTTTTCTCTCACAGTCCAAAAATGTGCGGGTTAGTTTGATTGATCATGATAAAATTGCCCCTTAATGTCCTAAGATGCGTAGGTTAGAGAGATTAGCGGGTGATAACATGTAGGGATATGGGGGTAGGGCCTGGGTGGGATTGTGGTCAGTGCAGACTTGATGGGCCAAAGGGGTCAGAGATATTCAAGTCATCAAAAGTAATAAATGAGGTGCCTGAAGATTGGGGGCGGGGGGTTGGAAAATGTTGTATCTTTGTTTAAGAAGGGCTGCAGGGAAAAGTCGGAGAGCTAAGGCCAATGAGCCTAACATCTGTAGTGGGTAAGTTGTTAGAAGATATTCTGAAAGACAAGATCTATAGGCATTTAGAAAGGTGAGGAATGATTAGAGTCAGTCCGTATGGCTTTGTGAGTGGAAAATCATGTCTCATGAATTTGACTGAGTTTTTTTAAAGGGTAGATGAGGGCAGTGCAGTCGATATTGTCCACATGGACTTTAGCAAAGCTTTTGACAAGTACCACATCGTAGGTTATTGCATAAGGTTAAATCTCACAGGATCAGGATGACGTAGTCAATTGGATACAAAATTGGCTTGATGACAGAAGACAGAGAGTGGTTGTTGAGAGTTGTTTTTTAAACTGGAGTCCGTGACCAGTGCTGTGTCTTACTGATCTATGCTGGGTCTACTGTTATTTATCATTTATATTAATGATTTGGATGAGAATTTAGAAAGCGTGGTTAGTAAGTTTGCAGGTGACTCCAAGACTGGTGGCATTGTGGATGGTGAAGAAGGGTATCTAGGATTGCAACAGGATTTTGATCAATTGGACTACTGGGCTGATGAGTTGCAGATGGAGTTTAATTTAGATAAATGTGAGGTGATGCATTTGGTAGATCAAATCAGGGCAGGACTTAACAGGGGTTCAGCTTCATAACTCCTTGAAAATGGAATCACAAGTGGACAAAGCGGTGAAGAAGGCATTTGACATGCTTGGTTTCATTAGTTAGAACACTGAATATAAGAGTTGGGATGTCTTGTTGAAATTGTACAAAACAAATGTAAGGTCACATTTGGAATACCATGTATAGTTCTGGTCACCCTATTATAGTAAGGATACCATTAAATTAGAAAGTGTACAGAAAAGATTTTCTAGAATGCTACTGGGACTTGATGGTTTGAGTTATAAGAGAGTTTGGGCAGACTGGGACATTTTTCCCTGGAGTGTAGAAGGCTTAAGAGGGATTTTATAGAGGAAGTATGTAAATAGACGATGATATTGATGTACTTGTTTTTATCCTACAGGTGCTTTGGTCTGCCTTGTTGTTTAACAAGGGGCATACACGCAATGGATCGTGAGAGGGCTGCTCTTGGATTTTTTGAGAGTATCCTAGAGCTTCACGTAGTTAGTGCATGCTTGACCTGGACCATTTGATGGGCAACATGACAGCTCAGTGACTATCGCTGTGCTGTGCAGATACATGGATTTGGGCCTGTGTCTGTGGGAGTTTGCGCATTCTCCCCGTGCTTGTGTGGGTTTTCTCCGGGTGCTCCAGTTTCCTCCCACATCCCAAAAATGTGTTCTTAGGCTAATTGGCAAAACAAATGCTCCCTAAATTGTCTCAAATTTGGTTTTTAATCCATAAATCTGTAAACATAGACAGGAATTACGGGTAGAGGTGGGAACGTTGGGGTGGCGGCGCGGACTCACTGGGACAAAGGGCCTGTTTCCCGTGCTGTTTTGTTCTTTGTTCTTTGTCTATACAATAATGAGGGGCATAGATAAGGTAGATAGGTAGTCAAGATCTTTTCCAAAAAGTAGAGAAAACTAGGTTTAAGGTGAAAGGGTCCAGATGGGCAATTTTTTGACACAGAAGGTGGTGAATGTTTAGAACGTGCCACTAGAGGTATTAGTAGAGGCAGGTACAATTTTGTTTTTTAAAAAGCATTCAGACAGTTACATGGGTAAGATTGGTATCAAGAGATATGGGCTAAACCTGGGCAACTGGAACTTGCTTAATGGTAAAAACTGGGAGGCCTGGGCAAGTTGGGCTGGAGGGACTGTTTCCATGCTGTAAACCTCTATGAGTCTATAATGTCATAGTTTATACTGTGTTGTGAAATTTAACATTATCATAATAGAGTTGATCTGTACAATGTTGAAACTGGTGATGAAGGTATACCCAATCTGACTTGGTCTCCCAGAACTGTGCTGGATATAACTGAGCAAGCTACTCCGGTGCATTCCAGCTCAACAGGAACTGCCATCACATGAAAACTTAGATCTTTGTCAACTTGGCATTGAATCTCTTTGAAGAAGTGCATGTCCAAGCCAAAAGAGTCTGGTTTGAAACCGGGTGGTGGTTCAGATCAGTTAACAGAGCTTTAGTTTAGCTAAGCTTAGCCAAGGTAAATCACAGCTCTAGTCCAAACCATGTAAGCTTGGGTGGCTGAGCCAAACATGCTAGCTCAAAGTCTCGTTCAGGTTCAGATAAATCAGAACTCTGTTTGGAACACTAAACACATACAAAGGCAGTCAATTTGAATATATAAAGCCAAAGTAAAGTCTAGTTGCAAGCCAGTAAATAAAAACTCAAATAACCCCAGAATAAATTATTTTTGAGTACACATTTACTCCTCAGTGACTGAAAGCCGTCAGAAAAACTGTTAGAAAATACAATGGGGAGGGCGACCTTACTAGTTCATCATGCTGGTTGATTGGTGCAGTGAGCAGCAAGATCACGAAAGAGACAAAGAACGGGCTCACGCCCTGTTTCTCATCTCTTGTGATTTTACCAGTGCCAATCGGCTGGCAAAATCAGCCTTTTGCCTGGCAGGGCACAATAAATTTAACGTTCATTAGGTCTTTTGAATATCATTAGTGAGTCCAAGATATAATTGTATGAGCTCACTTGCCTTAACAGGCTTGCTGATGGAGGTCCTCAGCAGTGAGGATCACGAATGGTTCCCAATGTGATGGCCATTGACATCCCCTGGATGGCCGGGAGCAGAGATGGGCAAAGCCCCTTGGGCACTGCCAGTCTAGCACCCTGGCAATGCGCACCAGGCAATGGGCAATGCTGGGGGAGGAAGTGGAAGTGGCATAAGGGAATGGAGCGAGGTATGAAAGGAGCTGCACACACTACTTAGGAGTTTCGGGGAGATGATCGACCGGGGGCTGGGAGAAGTAGTGATGTGAACAGGGATGGCAGCCACCTGGAATTGGGGGAGATGGTGAGTAGGGCCATGATCAGTGGGTAGGGCTGCGATTGTGGGCAGGAGACGGGAATGACATGTGCAATGTGTACTCTTGACATAGTGCAGTGGGAAAACAGGGTGCATGCATAAGCGCACTCTAGCAGTCAGCAGCCAGCTTCCTGATGTGAATAGATTCAGTCCACTCTCCCAATGCAAGAATCACACATAGTCCCATTTTTTTTCTAAGAGTTATAGGATTTGATTTTTTTCTCTCCCCAAAATAACAGATTTGAAACTCTCCTATTTTCACACTCATTCAACAATTACAGTGGGATTTTATTTTCTCACTCATCCTGAAACCATAAAATCCTGCCTAAGGTCAACGGAGCTTCCCATTGTCTGCTCCTCATCTACTCTGATTCCTGTGGTGGATGGAGTGGAAAAATTCTGGCATTTGAAATTTTTTTTGAAAGATGATCCCAATATCTAATCAGCAACAAAACAGCCCATTAGCATCCAGAACAAAAAATAGGTGGGCTCATGTTTTGTATACATCGTGTGTCAAAACTAACAGTTTTGAGAAAGAGATCACACCCTAATTCAGCTCATTTTTCTCCTTGTAGATCTTATTTTACCAACTGTGTGTTTACCAACATTTTGTGTTTTAATTCAAATTTCCAGCACTTTCAGTTTCTTGCATAGCCAAAGTTGGACCCAGCCCTAATGATTGTTTCCAGGAACTACTAACATATACCACTGTATGTAGCACTGATGCAAGTTTGCAGGAATGACATGATCACTCTGCAGTGACAACTTTACCTCAGTTGGTCTACTTGCTTGGAATTAGTTAATGAAAGCAGTTATAATCATAACCTAATGGAAGTAAAAACAAGCAATTTTAAAAAATTGGAATTGCAGGGACAAAAATCAAAAAGTCAATGCCACAACAATTTCTGGATAATTCCAGACAATGAAGAGTCCTTCAAAACAGGAAATATATTAGGTTGAGCATTAGCTTTTGGCTTTCCACAGGTCTAGAAAAGATTTGGCATCTATTGATGAAAATGCTGCTTCAGCTTTATTTAAATGAAAAGAATTATATGGCTTTAAATTCTTATCTATGGACTATACCGCATAAACTAATTAATGAGAGTGATGCATTAAAAGAGACTGTGGCTCTGTTAGACTCTGTTCCCTGAAGTGCCTTGAAACTGTATGCAGGAACTAATATATTGTTCTTACATTGAAGGCCTTCAGCCGCTCAGGATCCATTCCCTCCGAGTCATTGATCTTCTCATTGTCTTCATGGTCATCGTGATCATCATCGTCATCATCCCCACCCCTGTTGATTGACAGATCCTCCGGACAACTTCCCGAAAGCTCATTTCTGCCAGAGTCGTAGCTTCCTGAGCTGTAGGGTGGAGACTGGAACAAAACATTATTCAGCAGATTTAATTTAAGCTTTTAAAGAAATCATAACTTTTTTTTTGGTCTTAAGGCTTACAAAGTCTAATCAATTTAAATGTGCTGTCTTCACCTACTCAATTTGATAGATCCTGATTCTATTAGGTATATACTTGAGGTATTTTCATTCAGTGGTTTTGATTTGTAATTGATATACACATATATATTACTTCAAATCTAAATGTTTTAATTGTTCATAATTTGATGCTCTGACAACATTGATAAATCCAGATAAAGAATTGAAGTATAGAAGGAATGAAAATGAAATGCACAGCTTTTCTCAATGACTCAATTACTTAGAATGAAAAATACTGCACTTAATCTGTCTGCAATTGGAATTTGAATCTACAACCTATTGAGATTTCTGCATTATTTCAAAATACACAACAAAGTGGATGAGTTGAATCAAAATTAATTCCTCAAATCCTAAGCCTGATGTTATCATGGGTCTTCTTCCTATATTCCCATAGGCAAATGCTTTTCTACGTAACCACAGCAACTTTCAAAGGCTGATATTAACAACATATGCTAGCTGGAGGTGATTGTTAATCATCAATGTGATTTTTAAACTGATCAGTTGTGCTCAGTTACTGGAGTAGAAATTTGTAAGTGCTTTGTCCAGCTATCAGGCATAAAACCGGAGGCAAGCATATCAGTTTAGCAATGAAACTACCTGTGCCATATCTTCTCAGGAGTTGGTCCCACTATCAAGTTTGTGGGCCCAATATTTATAGGTATCCCAGATATTAGGCATGTCCTTGTCAAATTTTTCAGTGATCTCTGTGGTTATTAACAAACTTTAGTGTTTGATTTTTTTTCTTTAAAATATCTTTGTACAAAGCTAGCAGGAGTTCAATCCATTCCCCGTTCAATGAAACAGCTCTACAGCAACAACAGCCCAAATCTGTATCTTTTCTTGTTGGGCATGCTATTTGGGGTACCACAAGTTTGGCAATGGTTCCTTATTATGTAGATTAGGTTTGAAGATCAATTGCTTTTGATTAAGGGCTTTTTGCTTCAGGCATGCATTGCATTTGCTGCTGTCTCGGCCCGAGAATATCGTCTCCTTAAATGGACTGCACGATGACACAGTGGTTAGCACCGCTGCCTCATACTACCAGGATCCCGATTCAATTCCAGCCTGTGTAATATCTGAACATTTTCTGTAGGTTTGCTCCAGATACTTTTTTCCCCCACAGTTCAAAGATGTGTATGTCAGATGGAATATCAAATGGTAAATGTGTATGGTTATGGGGATAGGATGGAAGAAGGGGCGTGGGTGGAATGTTCTTTTGAAGAAACGGTGCAGATCTGATGGGCTGAATACCACTGTTCTGCACTGTAGGGATTCTTTGGTTTTGATAATAATTGTCTCAATAATTTTATATAAGTGGAAGGTAACTATGGAGACTAATGCTGCATGCTTCCAATTGACGAATATGGAATATTATTTATTGAGAAGTTTGTAATATTTGCTGTCCTATAGAAAAGATCCTTGAAGTAAGTTCTATTTCAAGACTTGAGTAGCCCAGTATGCCTGACATGACTCTTTCTGTATTTCTTGCAGAAAGCTGGTCAACTGACAAGGCATTTCTCTTTTTCTTCCTGTCACTCCAGATTTGTTGATACAAAAGTCTGTGCTCTTCTTAATTTTCTGCTCTTATTTCTTTCAAGCTCTAAAAGCTCCATCTTTTTCCTTGAAACTATCAATGTTTCAAAATCAATAGTCTCAAAACTGTGAAACCACTTCTCTTCACATGGTAGGATAGAGTATAAAGGAAGAAATGGGAGCTTGTCAGAAACATACAGCAATAATCATGGGAGCTTTTAATCTACATATAGGCTGAAAGGGGCAGTATTTTTAATAGATTCCTACAGTGCTGAAGGAGGCTATTTGGCTCATGGAGTTCGCACTGACCACAATCCCACCCAGGCCCTAATCCCATAATCCCATGCATTTACTCTATCTAGTCCCGCTGATGCTAAGGGCAATTTACCATGGCCAATCCACCTAAACAGCACATCTTTGGAGTGTGAGAGGAAACCAGAGCACCGAAGGAAACCCATACAGACACGGGGAGAATGTGCAAACTCCACATAGAGAGTGTCTCAAGTCAGGAAACATAGCCAAGTACCAAGCACTTTGAGGGAGCAGTGCTAACCATTGTGCCACTGTGCCAGCCTAAAAGACTAGATGAGTAGATTCTTAACTCTGGATTTTTTTTATTGAATTTAAATTCCACCATCTGCTGTGACAGGTTTTGAACGCGAGTTCCCAGGACATTAGCTAAGTTTCTGGATTAATAATCCAGCGATAATACTACTAGGCCACTGGCTCCCTAGAGTTCGTAGAATGTTTTCAGGATAATCAGATTCCAAAAGTCATTTGATAGAGTATTGCATCAAAGGTTGTTCCAGAAAATAAAAGTATAGAAGGCACATATTGGCATGGATAGAAGATTGCTGACTAGTAGGAAGCAAAGAATAGGCATCAATGGGTCTTTTCCAGTTTGGCAAAATGTAATGAATGGTGTGGCATGTGGATGAATACTGGGATCTCAACTGTTAACAATTTATATTAATTATTTGGATGAAGGAATGGATGGGATGGTTGTCAAATTTGCTGATAGCACAAAAATAATTAGGAAAGTAATTTGTGAAGAGGATGTGAGGAGACTGTGAGATATATAGATAGGTGAAGTGAGTGGGCAAAGACTGACAATTGGAATATAATGTGAGAAAATGGGAAACCAAAAGCAGAAAAGAGAAGCATAGATCGAAATGGGAAGAAATTATAGAGCTCTGAGATGGAGAAGGATCTGGGTGTTTAAACCATAGAATCCCTACTGTGCAGAAGGAGGCAATTTGGCCCATTAAGGCTGTACAGACTCTCCAAAAGAGCACCTTATCCAGATCCACACCCCTTCCCTATCCTCACAACTCCAAGGATTTACTGTGCCTAATCTATCTAACTTATACATCTTTTTATATCAAGGGGCATGGCCAATCCACCTAATTTACACATGTTTGGACTGTGGGAGGAAGTCAGAATACCCAGGGAAAATGCGTGCAGAACGGACAGAGCGTGTAATGTTCACACAGACAATCATCGAAGGCTGGACTTAAACCTGGGTCTCTGGTGCAATGAGGCAGCAGTGCTAACCATCCTGACTTACTGCATGAATCACTGAAGGCTAGTGTGCTGGTACAGTAAATAATTCGAAAACTAATAGGATGTTGTCATTTCTTGTAGGGACGTTATGCTGTAGTTATACAGAGCGCCTATAAGACCAATCTGGAATACTGTATGCAATATTGGTCACCTTATTTAGGGAAGGATGTAAGCACATTGAAACCAGTTTAGAAAAAGTTTACCAGACTAATACCTGGAATGGGTGGATTGTCTTACGAGGAAGGGTTGGATAGGCTCGGCTTGTATCCACTGGAGTTTAGAAGAGTAAGAGGCAACTTGATTGAAACATATATGATCCTGAGGATCTTGACATGATAGATGTGGAAAGGATGTTTCTTCTTGTAGGAGAATCTTTATCTAAAAATGTTTAAAAATAAAGGGTTGCCCATTTAAAACAGAGGTGAATTTTTTCTATCAGTCCATGAGTCTTTGGAACTCTCTTTCTGAAAAGCTGGCAGAAGCAGAGACTTTGAACATTTTTAAGCAGAGGTAAATAGAGTCTTGGAAAGCAAGGGGGTGATTGGTTGCAGCGGATAGGTGGGATGCAAAATTGCGGTTATTATTAGATCATCCCTGATCTTATTAAATAGCAGAGAATTCTTGAGGGACTAAATGGCCTACTTCTGCTCCTTGTTCATATGTTCCAAAGGAACATGGGAGTAGGAATAGGCCATTTTATAATATATAAAATGAAAAAGAATGGCTAAAGTAAACATTTGTCCTTTTGAGAATGAGAAGGGGATGTAATAACTAGAAATGTGCAAATGGCTCAAGCATTGAACAGTTATTTTGTCTTCACAGTGGAAGACACAAATAACATGCCAAAAATTGATGACAGGAAGGCTATGACAGGTGAGAATTGAGAAACTATCATTATCACAGAAGAACTAGTGTTGGGCAAGTTAATGGGGCTAAAGGTAGCCAAGTCTCCTGGCCCTGATGGAATGCCTCCCAGGGTACTAAAAGAGATGGTGAGAGAAACAGCAAATGCACTAGTGGTAAATTACCAAAATTCGCAGGGCTCTGAGGTGGTTCCCAAGATTGGAAAACAGCAAATGTGACCCCACTGTTTAAAAAAGGAAGTAGACAAAAGGCGGGTAACTATAAGGCAGTTAGCTTAACTCCCGTAGTAGGGAAAATGTTTGAATCTATCATCAAGGAAGAAATAGCAAGACATCTGGATATAAATTGTCCCACTGGTAAGGCGCTGCATGAGTTCATGAAGGGAAGTCATGTTTGATTAATTTGGTGGAATTACGTGTGCAGTGGATAATGGGAAACCTGTGGATGTGATGTAACTGGATTTTTAGAAGGCATTTGACAGGGTACTGCACCAAAGACTGCTACATAAGATAAAGGTGCAAGTGTTACAGGTAATATATTAGTATGGATAGAGGATTGGTTAACTAACAAAAAGCAAACAGTGGGGGTAAATGGATATTTTTCTAGTTGGTGATCAGTGACTAGTAGTGTACCTCAGGGATCAGTGTTGGGACTGCAATTGTTTATGATTTACATAGATAATTTGGAGTTGAGGACAAGTATAGTGTGTCAAAGTTCGCAGATGACACTAAGAAGGGAGACAGAGCAAAGTGTGCAGAGGATGCTGAAAGTCTGCAGAGGGACATAGATAGTTTAAGTGAGTGGGCGAGGTCTGGCAAATGAAGTACAATGTTGGTAAATGTGAGGTCATCCATTTTGGTAGGAATAACAGCAAAGTGAACTATTGTTTAAATGGTAAAAAATTACAGAATGCTGCTGTGCAGAGGAATCTGGGTATCCTTGTGCAGGAATTGCAAGAAGTTGGTTTGCAGCTGCAGTAGGTAATTAAGAAGACAAATTGAATTTTATCCTTCATTATTAGAGGGATGGAATTTAAAATCAGTGAGATTATGTTGTAGCTGTAAAAGGTGCTGGTGAGACCACACCTGGAATACTGTGTACAGTTTCGGTCTCCTTACTTGAGAAAGGATATACTGGCACTGGAGGGGTTGCAGAGAAGATTCACTAGGTTGATTCCAGAGTTGAGAGGGTTGGCTTGTGGGAACGGACTGAGTAGACTGGGGCTACACTCATTGGAATTCAGAAGAACAAGGAGAAATCTTATAAAACATATTAGATGATGAAGGAAATAGATAAGATAGAAAAAGGGAAGTTGTTTCCACTGGCGGTTGAAACTAGAACTAGACATAGCCTCAAAATAAGGGGAAGCAGATTTAGGACTGAGTTGAAGAGGAACTTCTTTACACAAAGTGTGGTGAATCTGTGGAATTCTCTGCCCAGTGAAGCAGTTGAGGTACCTCATTGAATGTTTTTAAGGCAAGGATAGATACATTTTTGAGCTGTAAAGGAATTACGGATTATGGTGAGCGGACGGGTAAGTGGAGCTGAGTCCACGAAAAGATTAGTCATGATCTTATTGAATGCAGAGCAGGCTCAAGGGGCAGATGGCCTACTCCTGCTCCTAGTACTCATGTAGCCCATTGAGTTGGTTTTGCCATTCAATATGGTTATGACTGATTGGACGCCAATGCTTTATACACCTCCTATCCTCATACACTTTATGTTATCGATATGTATGTTCTCTTCTCATTCTTCCCTCCCCTTTATACTCAGCGGATTTTTAAAACCAAAGCTATGCATCACTTAATTCCATTGGATTAGCCATGGTAAATTCTCCCTCAGCATCCAAAGATATGTAGGGTAGATAGATTAGCTGTAGTGAATGTGCGGGGTTTAGGTACAGGGGACTGAAGAGGGCTAGATGAATCATTTTGTCAGAGAGGCAGTGCAAACTCAGTGGGCTGAGTGGACACCTTCTACACTATAGACATTCTATTCTATATTCAAAACATCATTCCAAAATAGTTGCGGAAAATCCAAATTAAATATAAATTAATTACCAATAGGTAATAATTAATCAGTAGAATATCAAGAATTGAAATCTGTCAATTTTTTTTGGAAAATTATAATTTGTAAGCCAGCAAGTGCAACAAAATGCATCAAACTAAGTTTATTTCCTTATAGTTTCCAGTTGCCATTTTGCTTCCTCACTTGGATGAATGTGTGCAGCTAGCAACAATTACAACATAAACATTGAAAACATTTCAAAAGAAGGAATTTTGAAAAATAAATAACAAAAGTCTCCATGAAATTGCTCACTTAAGTGTTCAAAATGGCTCTCATCAGGGTGTCATTTAGGCCTATCCTTTCGTCTGGAGCATGGAATTTGAATTGTAAAGCTACTTAGGTATTTTCATACCCTATGGATAAATTGTGTGTATTTGACAGAGGTGCATCATGGAATTTGTGGTTCCCATCATGCACAAACAGAACTGCAATGATCACACAGCATCACAACTCATGTCACTTCAAAGAAAATTTGCAAATAAATGGCAGCAAAATTTTAAAAAATCAGTAACAAGGATGGATATATACACCAGGACTAGATAGAATTTTTATGAAGCCTCATAGGCACTGTGAACCAAATCTGGGTCTGAATCTATGAGCAGCCACTTATTTAGGTGTTGAGTATTGGAAAGATTTCCTTGGGCTCTTTGCTCATGCTTTGAAAACTGTATCCTTGTGAATTACATCAAACTTTCCACATCTAAGTTGCTGAAATGTTTTGTCCCCAAAAACAGACGCAGAGACTGCAATTCACAGTTACCCTCATCCATTAGATGTAATACACACAGGACATTATCTTCTACAGCCATCAGCTCACTTACACAAACACTATTTATAACCAGCACTAAATGTGCAGTTGACTGGCTCCAAGAGTCAGTGTTGGATCCAAAATCAACAATTGCTAGCACTATATAAAGTTGACCTACCCTGTCTTGATCCTTCCTAATTCTGTAGTTATCTGCAGCCATACAACCACCTGGAACTAGCCTTCCTTTAGGCTAGTCTCTGGTGCATTCCTGCTCCCTAACATTGGCAGCTATGACTTAAAACTATGCTCTATGATAAAGACACAGTATGGGATTTTCCAGTCTTGCCACAAAGTTAATTGGCTTTTGTCTGCTCTCCAAATTTTTCAGTCTCACTTGCATCACTGACATGAGTGAGACCAGAACATCCTGGTCACTAGAAACACGTAAATTGTTGTTACTATCATTGTCATATTACATAATGTTAACATGCGCATAAATTATAAATGTACCCTTAGACCACTACAATAAGCTCCATTTTAAGCATGTTTTCAAGTGTGACAAGTGCTCCAAATATCAACTATTGCACCTGGGAGTCACTATTTGGCAAAAAAGGGAAATAATGACATATCATTTGGGCTGGAGTACACTACCACAAAGACCAGTGGCCACAGCAGCTAGACAACAGGTGTCAATGACAAAAATAACAACACAACATGACAGCTTCATGTTCGGCACTTGGGGCAGAACATGCCTCTGAAAGATTAACGTTCAACGCCATTTATGAAGGTGCACCAAATAATGATTCCTTCACCTAAATGACTTGTTTGCTTGTGTTCATCATTTCTTGTGGATGGAAGAATGTCAAATATTTAAGGTTAAATAATCCAGCAAATGGTGGGATATCTTAATGAAAGAAAAATAATCTGATAATGTTTTTCTCCCAATTGCATGATTTTTCTGCATAAAGTCTTTGATTTAACAGTGATTTAACACAAAACTCCAGGAACTCAAGTTCAAATAAATCAGCAGTCGTTTGACAGAGGTTGTAAAACTAAACGTTAACCTCTGGTTCTTTTTTATAAATACTGATTGACCTACTTTATTTTGAAACTTTTCTTTTTAGTTCAAATAATTCCCTGTATAATTAGTCAATTATCCATAAAACTACAAATTGTAAATTATTTCAAAAGGAACAATAGGTAGTATAGGATGAGTTATGGGATACGTAACTTCAAGGTTGATGTGACATTTATAAGCTGCTCAAGGTTTGCTTCTGTGGTTTATGGCATTTGCTTGAATGGCTTGATTGTGTAACTGATTTGTAACTCACTCCTTTCCATTCATTATCAAACATGTTTTGAAAACCTTTGTGTACTGAAAATCACTTTTATACTAGCTGTTGAATTGTTAGGATTCAATAATATAGATCATACCATGAGTGATTACTTTTTAAAGATAAAGTGGTGGCATAGATACAGAGATGGTTGATTGAAATATAGATAACAGAAAATAGGAGTAAATGATGGTTCTGAGATATAACTAGTAATGTCCATCAGGATCAAAGAGTCATCCTTATAATCCCAAGCCTATCTGATGATTCCAAATTTTCCATAACCTTTACCAATGATACATGTTGACAAAATTTATTCTAATAATTTTTCATGAGACACTTTTTTTTACAAACTCACTGAGCTAAACCATAAGGATTTTGTCCTAGCTCTTCTCTTCAATTTCTAAATTGTACATATTTGATTATTGTGCCATTCAATATTGTTATCGTACTTCATCTGTAATTGAATTGATCAAATAGTTTTAGTCTGTAGACACTGGTTTCATGTTGAGTGCTCAGAAATTCATAAATTCTCTCACTAATGGCTGTAAAGGAAGATACAGATGAACATAGGATTCAGAATAGGTCATTCAGTTCTTCCAGTCTATTCTGTCACACAGCTGCAAACTTTGGTTTATAAGGATGCTGATCTGCCTATGGAAACTGCAGTTACAAATTGAAATTGAATAATAATTGGGAAAAGTCTAAAGTGAAGTAATACTTGCAGATGAGCAAAATACTCAAGATTACAAGATAATTATAAAGAAGAAGGTCATTCATTAGAATTATTCTTGATAGCTGAATTAATGCCTCATTATTATAGCATCTGTGAGTTTTATAAATAATTTCAGGGTTTAGTCTCCACTATTCTATATCTGGATTTTCCCCCGTATATTGATAGCTTTTTGTTTGATTAAACAATTTCTTTATATCATGCTTGACATTACCTTTACTAGTCTGAACCCATGTTCCCCTAGTTCTACTCTTATAGTTTTATTTAATGTACCATACATTCTACAAGATTATCCTACAGATGTTTCCATTCCAGGATCTAAATCCTAGTTTCTCCAGTCAAATCTCAGATCACTGAAAATTGTGAAAAGCTTTGTGGCTTTTCTGTGCTCTAAGGGCTAGATTTTACCAAATCCAAATCAGATGGGAGCAAAGGTGGGATAGAGGAAAAGGCCGAGCCATGAGGCCTTTCCCACCCTTGAGGGCAGGACAGGCCCATTTCAGTTAAGGATTTAATTTATAATGTTTGGGCTCACTAACAGCCCGGTTCCATTAACGTAATTTTAATTTTCAGTAAGTGGCCAGAGTTCAGTGGCTTTGTAGAATCAGATCAACAAAATGAAGCATTAAAATGCAGCATTAAAAGGGACAGCATACAATTTTTGGGACATACCATCTAATGAGGATGAGCAAATCTTAAAAGCAGTACTTTTTTCCAATAAAATGTTAATGGATAACCATGTTCCATAAATTTACATTCCAATACTAAAAACAGTATCCTTCATTTTGATTAAGTTCACTATTTTAGAGAAACCTAACCTCTGGCCAATCCTTATATAAACAACCACAACTTCTTAGTTCTCAAATAATTTACTAGCCATTGTTTCTGACACTCCAGAATCCATGATGTGGAGATGCCCAGCGTTGGACTGGGGTAAGCACAGTAAGAAGTCTCACAACACCAGGTTAAAGTCCAATAGGTCTACTTAGTAACAAAATACATCAACTTTAGAAGCACTGCTTCTTCATCAGGTGAGTGAGATTTCAGTTTACAAAAAGATGTATAAAGACACAAACTTAATTTACAAAATAATGGTTGGAATGCGAGTCTTTACAGGTAATCAAGTCTTAAAGGTACAAACAAATGTGAGTGGAGAGAAGGTTAAGCACAAGTTAAAGAGATGTGTATTGTCTCCAGCCAGGATAGTCAGTGAGATTTTGCAAGCCTAGGCAAGTTGTGGGGGTTACAGATAGTGTGACATGAACCCAAGATCCCGGTTGAGGCCGTCCTCATGTCTGCAGAATTTGGCTATTAGTCTCTGCTCAGCGACTCTGGCTGTTGTGTGTTGCAAAGGCTGCTTTGGAGAACACTTACCCAAAGATCAGAGGCCAAATGCCTGTGACTGCTGAAGTATTCCTCAATAAGAACAGAACACTCCTGTCTGGTAATTCTCAAGTGGTGTTCATTCGTCCTGGTCATAGCATCTGCATGGTCTCCCCAATGTACCATGCCTCGGGACATCCTCTCTTGTAGTGTATCAGGTAGTCAACATCGGCCAAGTTGCAAGTGTATATATTTGTGTATCTGGTGGATGGTGTTCTCACATGAAATGATGGCATCCATGTCAATCCAGCATGCCTTGCAGAGATGACTGTGGCAGAGTTGTGTGGTGTCATGGTCACTATTCTCCTGAAGGCTGGGTAATTTGCTGCGGATAATGGTCTGTTTGAGGTTGTGTGTTTGTTTGAAGGCAAGAAGTGGGAGTGTGGGGATGTCCTTGGCGAGATGTTCACCTTCATCAATGACATATTGAAGGCTCTGGAGAAGATATCTTGGCTCTGGGGAAGTACTGGATGATGAAGGGTAGTCCGGTCACCATATCCCGTGTTTGTCTTTGAGGAGGTTGGTGCGGCTTTTCGCTGTGGCGCCTTGGAACTGTCAATCGATGAGTCGAGTGCCATATCCTATTGTTATGTGGGCATCTTTAGTGTCTGCAGATATCTGTTGCAATCCTCTTCATCCGAGCAGAACCTGTAAATATGGAGGGCTTATCTGTGGGGATTGGATTTTTTAACACGTTAAGGGTAAAAGCTGGAGAAGTGGAGCATCGTGAGGTTATCCATAGGCTTGCGGTACAGTGAAGTGCTGAGGTGACTGTCCTTGATGAAGATGTAGTTCCTTGATCATTGACACGAATGCCATCATCTCATGTGAGGACACCATCCACCAGATATACTGTACATACACCTGCAACATGGCCAAAGTTGTCTGCCTGTTACGGTGCAGGAAAGGATGTCCCGATGCAACGTACGCTGGGGAGACCACGCAGGCACCAAGACAACGGATGAATGAACACCGTTGACAATCACCAACCAAGACTGTTCTCTTCCTGTTGGCGAACACTTCAACGGTCACTGGCATTCGGCCTCTGATCTTTGAATAAGTGTTTTCAAAGACAGCCTTCATGATACATGAAGAGTTGCTGAGCAGAGACTGACAGCCAAGCCCTGGACATATGAGGATGGCCTTAACCAGGATCTTGGATTCATGTCACCCTATCTGTAACCCCCATGACTAGCCTGGGCTTGCAAAATCTCACTAACTGTCCTGACTGGACACAATACACATTTCTTTAACCTGTGCTTAATCCTCTCTCTACTCACATTGTCGGCACCTTTAAGACTTGACTACCTGTAAAGACTCGCATTCCAACCATTATTTTATAAATTGAGTTTGTGTCTTTAAGTACTCTGTTTGTGAACTGAAATCCCACTCACTTGATGAAGGAGCAGTGCTTCGAAAGCTAGTGGCTTTTGCTACCAAATAAGCTTGTTGGACTTTAACCTGGTGTTGTGAGACTTTTTACTGTGTTTACTCTAGAATCCAGCAGATAAGTTTTCACAGTTAAACAATTGTGGCTTTTGACTCATTGGATAGACCTTTTAAAGAATTAGTCCCTCAACCTTTGACTTTACTCATTTACAATTCTCATAAAAGTCATTTTTCAACAATAAATATACTGGGTTGGATTCTCCTGTTGTGAAGCAGGATGGAGTGGAGGCAGGCATTCCAGTCTGTCGATTGCAGAGTCAGCCATCCTCATTCCCACTTCAGGTCTGCCTAATTGGATGGTAGACCAGTCTTCAAGCTAATTAAAGCTCAACTGCTAGAAATTTCTGCTTTGCAGTAGCTGGGTGATGGAGGTGAAAGCACAAAATTGTAATCACCTGCTGACTCTCACATCACAGGAGAAAACCCAGCCCTGAAGAGTTTCTTAATTTTTTTGGCAACTGGAATTGGATGCAGTTATCAGGAAGATATCCTGTTTTGTTTTATTTTTCCTTTTAAATTTACTTTTTCATTTCCAACGACCCTATTCGATTTTATTCCTCTCTATTGCTCCTTGTAATTGTTATTTCCTTTGGATATCTGTTTTATATTTTTAACCTTTCCTTTGTTGTTGAATTAACTTAGTTACTCACTATTTAATAGTTGTGTTGGCTTGTGTACTTTTTTTTAGATTTCTTTACTTATTAGTTTACTTTAATTGTTTCACTTCCTTTCAGCTTTTCTCCAATAGTCTCCTCGCTGTTCCTTGCCATGTTACTTCAATGGTTTTGGAGCTGTGGGGTTTTCTTCTGACACTGATAATTCCTGATCAAACCTACATCCTTCTTAATCCTCGACATGAAGTTTAAAAATCCTTGGTATTTTTTCACCTCAATGCATTAGGATTAGTAATTTCAGATCAGAGAGAGCTCTCTAAGGTTGTAGTGAATGAAAGCAGAGTTTTAATTATTCTGGTGAGGTATTGATTAATGTATTTGCATAAATTTCTGTCTATCCTATTTTAGAACGGTCACAAGCCTATTTAATTTAAACAAGCTAATAAATAAAAGTGCACAAAGGAATTTTGTGCTTTTTAGGTACTGCACCACCAAAGGATGTTTAGCTCTTTGGACATTAAGCAACTGATTACATGAGGGAGTTGAACTGATAGTACCAAGAGAATGAGAAAAAAAATACAGCATCTATTAATTTAGTTTAAGGTTTTCTATTTTAGTATTTTGGGATTTGTATATTATCCACATAAACTTGTGAATCTTCTCTGTTCTTATTCATGATTAATAGGAGGAAATGGTACTTCCCTTGACTATGTTTATTAAACAGCTGAGAGAAGATATAGTGCCACATCTACAGCAAGCAAGAAAGATTAAAAGGTGCTTATTGTGTTTCTCATTTTGTTAAATCTGGTTATTACATTCTGCATTGATTTTGATGACTTTCAGTATGATGAATCCAAGAATGTTTTGACATTATTAGCTGATTTCTTTGTGATAAAATTGTGATTTTTCAGGTGAAGTGGGGTGAGAGAGGGGTATAGTGGGTCCTGGGCAGAGATATACCATTCAGTATCCATATTTACTGTTTTTATTTTTATACAATTATTTCTGTACAATTTCCTATGACCAAATTTGTATTGGTAAACTACCTCTATAAACGCATCACAAAGCAATTATACTCTGTGGCCAGTGGTGGCACTGTGGTACCTCAACTGGGTCAGTTACAGTGGGTCAATCACAGTGTGACAATTTTCTACAAGTAGTACCATTATAAATGTGGACATCAGCATTTATTATACAAAAATCTGACAGGACATGCAGAGTTAGATTTTTGATACAAAGATGAATGTTCTATCTCAGGGACTATTACCGTGAAATTTCACGTAATATGGTTCTGCCAAAGTAAAACCATTTCTTTTTAAAGATTTGACAGGGCAGGCAGCAGAACAGCTGCTTCCCTGGCAGTTGGGAATGGGTTCAAGTTCTGTGTGGCTGCTTTGACTCTAGACTGTCACTATTAGGATGTTCCCTGTTTACTTAATGAAATGTCTATCTGTGGCAGAAGAGGGAATAACAGGTATATCAGTTCACTGCATGGCACTTTTGTCTTTTGTTACAGCATCTGTTGACTATCTTCACTATCCGATTGCATATTATTTTAAAGTTTTATTCCAAATGCAGGAAGCAAAGTTATACCCATGTACTGTTTACACACAATACACACAGAATAGTTGATAACCACTGCCTTGACTTGTTTCTAACTACTCAGCACCAGTTTGGTCTGAATTGCTACTTTCTACTAGTACATACAGTACTGTACAATGTGAATTCCAGGGTACCATGTTTGTGTCAGAGCCCTGCTATCAATTGCTATTTTCATTAATTAATTACAACTATAAAGTAGCTTTGATTGCACGTACGCTTGTAAATATCTCTTTACTATCACTATATATGTATCTTAAAATGTTACACATTAAAAATTGTTCTCAAATAAAGTATGAGGAGAGCAAATTTATTATGATCCTATTTTTAGGAATATAATTGACAACGTGTTTCTAGCATGTGCCTAAAAGTAAAGGCCCAAGAATCTTGTGGGCCAATAGTGTCATTAGGAGAGCTATGGAAACAAGTAGATCACTGCTGTTCCTCATGCAGGTTTAAAAACAATTTCAACAAGTCAACACTTTTGGTGATGGATACTGCTTAGGCTGTAGCAATCACCATGGAAAACATGGATAGGGCCAGTCAGTACATCTCAATTTCTTGCAGGTAAGGTTGGGGGAGGTGACAGAAGTGAAATAGATGCTAGGCCCCTATTTAGCACTGTGTGCTAAAGGACTCAATTGGGTGCATTGGAGGTCTAGGCAGCTGCCTCTTCCAAAATAATGGCACCTTTGCACAACGTATTTTGGTGCAAATATGGTCATTTAGTGCCCTCCTTATGCCTTTAAAATAGACACAAGAATCAATTTCCATCCCAGTCATTTTTAAGATCAGTTTTACAAATCTGTCACATCTTGCAATGTGAGGATTTAATAGATCCATGTTAAAAGAGTTGAATAAATGAACACAGTATTTTTCCTTCATTTATTTCATCTCATATCATTCATTTTTATTATGTTATTTAGATTTTACTGAAGTAATTTATCTACTCGTGCACCTGCTTTTAATGCACTGTGTTCAGTTATATGGGAGCAGCGAGGACTTTTACAATGGAATAGGTGTTTGAGATTTATTTTCCAAGGCAAAGAAACAGATATTAATAAATTTCCGAACATTTGGATTCAGAAAAATGGTGTGGTGGGTGAGAAGTAGGGCTTTATACGTGCCAAGTGTATGTAGATCATTCACTGATGACAATTAAATCTGAGACTAACCTTAAAACAGGGATAGCTTTACTGAAGCTGTGGCTCCAGCATGAACATTTCTCAATATAAGCAGATCGGATCAGGACAAGATTTGGTTTGATGTGACAATAAGCAAGGAGTCAAAGCCAGAGGCATGGATGTGCTGTGGGCAAAAGCAGAACGGCTGCAGTCTTCCTGGCATTAAACTAATGAAACTTTAGGTTTCATTTCAATTTCGGTGGATAGGTTTTTAATTGACAAGGGAATTAAGGGTTACGGGGAGTAAGCGGGAAAATGGTACTGAACCGCTACAGATCAGCCATGATCTTACTGAATAGCGGAGCAGGCTCGAGGGGCTGTATAGCCTACTCCTGCTCCTATTTCTTATGTTCTTGTCTCATGTAGATCTCAGTGTGAAGTAGACAGAGAGTAGTAACATCTTTGGGATTAATAGAAACAACATAGATTTTACTCAATGGACTATCTGTTATTGGAAAATACCACTCATGTAGCCACTGCATTGTTGCAGCATATAATAGCTTCCTTAACCTTTTGTTCAAATTTTTGAGGTAGTTTGTCTTTCTAGAGTATTTCAAGGTAAAGGGGACACTTTTCAGGTTAAAGGGCCACATTAGCAAGTTTGCATTATATACAGTGAACAATAAACTGATCACAATAGCCATTATCACACAGATAGCATTGAAGTTCTCTATTTCTGCATCAAGTTTGCAAGAGAAAATGGCTAAGGCCCTATTTACAAATTGCGGACAAAGCCAATCTTATAGTGTGGAGCTATACAAAACCGAGTGTGAAGCTGGCTTTGTGATAGAGAGTAATGGAGAACCCATCTGCGGTTTACTCAACTACAATTTTGACAAAAGAGAGCACATAAAACTGTTGCATATCAAAAGTGATTTTGAGGGTAGGATAGAGAGTATAAGGTGCTTTAGGGAATCCTTACATGTAGCTGCAGAGTCAAAGATTGCAAACGTGTGCTTCAGTTTCTCGTAATAGTACAGGGGACAGAAAATATTCAATCAGTCCACGCTTGCAAAACTCAAACAAAATCGTCTACTACTGATGTGATTATGTGATTAGACAACACTTGCTGAATTATTCTGAGTGCAGCAAAACCTACATTAACATCATCAGTCATAGTAGTCATAGAGCTTTTACCGCTGTAATTCAGAGTTGTATGATTGTGATATTGGGCCTGATTTTACCATCAAGTTTCATGCTGTTTTTGGGCATGAAAACTTGGTAAAGTTGGGCATGAAGTGAGTGGTGCGATCCGCCCGATCCCTCTTTACCAATTGCTGAAAATGGCTGTTTCCAGACCATGCCTGAAATGGGCGCGATGTCCATTGATGTGCTACATGTGCAAACTTATCGACACTTCCCCCTTTACCACTATATTCACCCATCCAGATCTGGTGCAAAACAGTAAAAGTCCACGAAGGTCCGAGTTGGGTGTTCCAGCTTCTAAGAAGGTAAGTTCAGATCGATGGTGGGAAGGGAGGGAAGTGGATCAGATGGCTCTCTAGTTCAATGATATTACAGGAAAGAGTTTCGCTACCTTTCTTTTTACTGCACATGTGTAGTTGAAAGCTCCTAAAGGAGCTGCAATGTTACGGGCGCGATAAACCTCACCTACAGGCTTCTGCACTGTGATTCAGAATCGCTGCTGTTTTTTCAGACAAAACAGGTATGGGGTCCTGACAGCTGATCTAAAAGTTGAATCTGAAACATTGACAGTTGCAAGTCCACCCAGCATTTAGAATTAAAATGGTAAAATAGGGCCCACCATGTTTCAAGCGTCCATGTATCAATAAATATATATAGCTATACTTTTCTATTCTGAGTTGTCCAGTGAATTTCCTGGTTTCTCAATGCACTTCCTGAAACATTTATCACATGGCTGTTTGTATAACCTCAGTACTTCATTGTACTACAAGCCCACAAATAACTGCACGATGTTCCACTTCTTTAGCTTTCACCCTAAACATCTCCTACAGACAAGCCCTCTGTACGCACAGGATCTGCTCAGATGAGGAGAATTGCAATAGATACATACACATGCTGGAAGGCACCCTCATAAGAACAGGATATGGTGCTCAACTCCAATCGACAATTCCGATGCATCATAGCAAAAAATTGCACCAATCTCCTCAGAAGATAAACATAGGACACAGTGGACAGAGCACCCTTCGTCATCCAGTACCTCCCTGGAGTGGAGAAGCTACGACATCTTCTCCGGAGTCTTGAACGTGTCATCGATGAAGACGAACATCTCGCCAAGGCCATCCCCACATTCCCACTTCTTGCCTTCAAACAAATGCACAATCTCAATCAGACCATTATCTGCAGCAAACTACCCAGCCTTCAGGAGAACAGTGACTACAACACTGCACAACCCTGTCACAGCAACCTCTGCAAAATGTGCTGGATCATCAATAAGAATGCCATCAACTCACACGAGAACACCACCCACCAGTTACACAGTACGTATTCATGCAATTCAGCCAATGTTGTCTATCTGATGCGCTGCAGGACAGGATATCCTGAGGCATGGTACACTGGGGAGACCATGTAGACTTTATGACAATGGATAAACGAACAATCACCAGGCAGGAGTGTTCTTTTCCTGGTGGGGAACACTTCAGCATCATGGGCATTCAGCCTCTGATATTTGGATAAGCGTTCTCCAAGGCGGCCTTCATGACACATGGCAATGCAGAATCGCTGAGGAGAAACTGATAGCCAAGTTCCGCACACATGACTGAACTCTTGGGTTCATGTCACACTATCTGTAACCTCCATGACTTGCCTGGGCTTGCAAAATCTCACTGTCTTGGCTGGAGACAATACACACTTCTTTGACCTGTGCTTAACCCTCTCTCCACTCACCCTGTCTGTATCTTTAAGACTTGATTACCTGTAAAGACTTGCATTTCAACCATTACTTTGTAAATTGAGTTTGCGTCTATATACATCTTGTTTGTGGATACAACTCCCAACTCACTTAAAGAAGTAACACTCCGAAAGCTTATGCTTCAAATAAACCTGTTGGATTTTAACCTGGCGTTGTGAGACTTCTCATTGTGTCTGCACCAGCCATCAAGCATCTATCTATTCTAATCCTGGTCCTTAGCCTTGTATGCAATTTTGTTTCAAGTGTTCATCCAAATGCTTCTTAAATGTTGTGAGGGTTTCCATGTTTACCACTCTTTCAGGCACTGAGTTCCAGATTCCCACCATCCTCCATATGAAAATGATTTTCCTCAAATCCTGTCTGAATCTCCTGAACTTTACCTTAAATCTATGCCCCTGGTTATTGACCCCAATCCTAAAGGGAAAAGTTTGTTCATATCTAATGATCTCACAACATGCTCGTTTAAGCTTGCCAGAAGCAACACACGTTTATACGCAGAGACTTGATCATTGCAGATAAAAAGAATATGTTCAAGCCATGCACCTTTTCTGAATTACCATGGATTTTGGGAGTCTATAGTTTCCCGTAGCTTATTCAATGGCCAGTATCAACTTGCCAACCAATCAGTGCCCTTTCCTCCTGTACTATAAATTGCTGTTATTGTTTGTATCCTCCTTTTGTGCAAGATGAGAAGTTTCAGCAACATGTCTCTCTCTTTTCAGCAACATAGAACAAAGGACAAAACAGCCCGATGTTCCCACCTCTACCTGTGATTCCTGTCTATGTTTACAGATCTATGGATTAAAAACCAAATTTGAGACAATTTAGGGAGAATTTGTTTTGCCAATTAGCCTAAGAGCACATTTTTGGGATGTGGAAGGAAACCGGAGCACCCGGAGAAAACCCACACAAGCACGGGGAGAATGTGCAAACTCCCACAGACACAGGCCCAAATCCATGTATCTGCACAGCACAGCGATAGTCACTGAGCTGATGTTGCCCATCATATAGTCCAGGTCAAGCGTACACTAACTACGTGAAGCACTAGGATACTCTTGAAAAATCCAAGAGCAGCCCTCTCATGTATGCCTCTTGTTAGGCAACAAGGCGGACCAAAGCACCTGTAGGATAAAAACAAGTACATCAATATCATCGTCTATTTACACACTTCCCAGGGACTCCCAAGGCTCATGATCCCTATTTTAAATCAGTTTTCTATACCCCTCCATACCTATTCTGTTCATGTGCCCATCTAAGTATCTCTTAAATAATTCCAGAATGCCTGCCTCCACCACTTGGCAGCACATTCTGTACCCCCACCACCCTCTGTGTGAAAAAACTCCTTCTAGCATTCAAATTATACCTTACCCCCCCCCTCACCCTAAGCCCGTGACCCCTCGTGCTATTTGAGTCCATCCTAGGAAAACGCTTAACTCTGTTTACTCTATCTATAACCCTCATTATCTTGTACACTTCTATTAGATCTCGTCTAAGTCTACGTCTTTCTAAGAAAACAGCCCCAATTTGCCTAACCTCTCCTCGTAACTCAGACCTTCCACACAGGCAGCATCCTGGTAAACCTCCTCTGCACTCTCTCCAGAGTCTCCAAGTCCTTCCGGTAGTAAGGCGACCAGAACTGGACGCAGTATTCCAAATGAGGTCTAACTAATGTTTTATACAACTGAAACATTAAAGGCGAACTCTTGTACTCTATACCCCTTCCTATAAAGGCTAGCATACTATATGCTTTCTTCACAATCTTCTCCTCCTGCTCTGCCACCTTCAGAGACTTGTGCACCTGCACCCCCACATCCCTCTGCATTTCTATACTCTTAATAGATCTACCCTTTATCATATACCTCCCCCCTACATTCTTTCTCCCGAAATGCATCACCTCACATTTATCAGGGTTGATTCCATCTGCCAAAGCTACCAGCCTATCTACGTCCTGCTGCATTGCCTGACAATGCTCCTCACTGTCTGCAATTCCAGCCATCTTTGTATCGTCAGCAAACTTGCTGATCACACCACTTACTCCCTCTTCCAAGTCATTTATATATATTACAAATAGAACAGGTCCCAGTACCGAGCCCTGTGGCACACCACTAGTGACCGACCTCCAGCTAGAAAAGAGACCATTACTCTCTGTCTCCTATTACCAAGCCAGTTACTTATCCATCTAGCTACCTGTCCTTGTATCGCATGAGCCTTGACTTCTCAACTAACCTCCCATGAGGGACTTTGTCAAACGCCTTACTGAAATCCATATAGACGATATCAACGGCTCGCCCTACGTCGACCATTTTCCCCACCTCCTCAAAAATTCTACCAGATTCATAAGGCACGACCTCCCCTTAACAAAGCCATGCTGTGTATCCCTAATCAGATCGCAACACTCTAAGTGCCTATACATCCTATCTCTAAGAATCCCCTCCAACAGCTTCCCTAGCACTGACGTCAAACTCACCAGCCTATAATTTCCAGGGTTATCCCTACTATTCTTTTTAAACAACGGTACAACATTAGCTATTCTCCAGTCCTCTGGGACCTCACCTGTGTCCAAAGAAGAGACAAAGATTTGCGTCAGAGGCCCAGCAATTTCACCCCACGCCTTCCTAAGCAGCCTGGGATAAATGCCATCAGGCCCTGGAGATTTATCAGTTTTAATGCTATCTAGAAGCTCTAACACTTCCTCCCTTGGTATGGATATTTCCCTCAACTGGTCCACAGCTCCCTCAGAGACAGGCCCCTCTCCTTCGTGAATACCGACGCAAAGTATTCATTCAGGATCTCCCCCATTCCTCGGGCTCTAAGCACAGTTCCCCTCCTCTGTCCCTAAGAGGTCCGATTTTTCCTCTAACCACCCTTTTATTCCTAACATAGGAGTAAAAATCCTTTGGATTTTCCTTAATCCTATCCGCCAAAACCATTTCATGCCCCCTTTTTGCCCTTCTAACTCCCTGTTTGAGCTCCCTCCTACTCTCTCTCTATTCCTCCAACGCTGTCTCCGTTCCCAGCTGCTTTGACCTATCATACGCCTCTCTTTTCTTCCTAACCAAGTCCTCAATATCCCTAGTAATCCACAGCTCTCTAATCCTACCTTTCCCATCTTTCCTCTTAGCCGGCACATATCTTTCTTGCAATTTTTTCAGTATTCCCTTGAAAGATTCCCACATGCCTAGCGTGGACTTACCCTCGAACAACCATTCCCAGTTTCCATAAGTTCCTGCCTAATCCAACCGTGGTTAGCCTTCCCCCAGTTCAGCACCCTGTCTCTAGGGCAACAAGCATCCTTTTCCATCTGTATCCTAAAGTATACAGAATTGTGGTCACTGTTAGCCACCTGTTCCCCTACTACAACATCAACCACCTGCCCTGGCTCATTACTCAGAACTAAGTCCAATATAGCCCCCTCTCTAGTTGGGCTAGCCACATACTGCTCCAACGATCCTTCCAGTACACATTTTACAAATTCCTCCCCGTCCAAACTCCCAGCTCTAGGTACCTTCCAATCCACCCTAGGGAGATTAAAATCTCCCACTATAACGACTCTGTTCTTTCTGCACCTATCCAAAATGACTTTACATATGCCTTCTTCAACTATCCGCGGGCTGTTGGGTGACCTATAATACACCCCTAGCATAGTAATAGTAATTGCCCCCTTTCTATTCTTCAACTCCACCCCCAGCGACTCCAATCCTAACTCCTCTGTATTGTTCTCCCTCTGCACCGCTGTGATGCTCTCCCTAACTAACAACGCCACTCCCCCACCTCTTCTGGACCCTCCTCTGTCACGCCTGAAACACTTATACCCAGGAATATTCAGCTGCCACTGCTCCCCTTCCTTTAACCACATCTCCGTCACCGCAACCACATCCAAGTTTCTCGCAAACATTGAGGCCCTAAGGTCATCCGTTTTTCCTGTTACGCTCCTCGCATTGAAAGAGACACACTCCAGACCTCCAAGCCCACTCGGAACCTCCTTCTCCCTGGTGTATTTCTTCTCATCCAAGCTTACTCTATCTCCCATCCCGTTCTCTACCAAGCTATCGGTCTTAAACCCCCCCCCCCCCCCCCCCCCCCCCCCCCACCTTCCCCATATTAGTTTAAACCCTGCCAAAACACTCCAGCTAACCTCCCAGCTAAGATATTCACGCCCTTCCCATTTAAGTGTTCCCTGTCCCTTCTATACAGGTGTCCTTCTTTCACAAATACTTCCCAGTTATCCACAAATATGAAACCCTCTGCCCTACACCAGTCCTTCAGCCACGCATTCAGCTGTAGGATCTCATTTCTCCTGGCCCCGGCAGCAGCCCTGAGATCGCCACCCTGGAAGCCCTGCTCTTCAGCCTATTCCCCAACTCCCTGAACTGCCTTCGTATATCCTCCCTGCTCTTTCTTCCTACATCCTTCTCTTCTACGTGAATAATCACATCCGCCTGGGTCACCTCACCCTTCAAAATGCCCTCTACCCTGTCAGAGGCATCATAGATAGAGATCTATTTGTCATCAATGTATTAATTCCTTTTCCTGGGCTGTCTGCTATTTTATATATTTGGGCATGTTCTAGCCAATGTTGTCAGAAAAGTGTACAATACATAAACTGGGCAAGACTCCTTTCTGGAAGTTTAAGTTTAAAGTCAGAAAATTAAGTCCAAAATTATCTTACTAGAAATCACATCCATGTATAAAATATTAATAATGTAATTAACATTACTTAGTTAAATAACATTTTGTTACAATTCCACCTGAGGTTAACACATGACAAGTCAGATCCCACAGTGAACCCTGACTTGGTAAATCCTAACTTTGTTTTTTTGCCGAAACTGTGGAGGTCAGTTATTTAACACATTCACAAAAGCTTGCCAGTGCACTTTAATTGAAGAAGAAAAATATATTACACACATAAACTATATTACATCAGGTAAAAAGTTTGGAAAGAAAAATGTTTCAGACACATACTAGTCCTTTAATCCCAGCAATACTCTTACAAATAGTAAAGAGCTATCACTATCTCAACAAGAAACTTTCTTAAATAAAAGCAAAATACTGCAGATGCTGGAATCTGAAGCAAAAACAGAAAATGTCGGAAAATCTCAGCAGGCCTGACAGTATTTGTGGGGAGAGAATAGACTCACAGGTCTGACAGTGTCTGTGGGGAAAGAGTAGAACAAGGTTCTTGCTTGGGCTAGCTTAGTTGCAAACGTTAAAAAGGGTTTGCTCCCAGCAGATTTCTGAGCATTCAATCAATGCTTTTCCCCCATCTGGCATCTCTTCCTGAGACATCCAAAACTCACAATCTAAGTTCATTATTACTTCAACTGCAGAACGAACATGCAAATGCCTAATCTCAGTACCCCAGCAGTCTTACAGGACTTCTTACCAAAGAGCTCTCACCTTTGCTCTCTGGCATACACACACCGACTCACATGCCCTTTTGTCTTTCCCCATGTCTGTCTATAACCCTGGACTTATGTCACTAAGCAACAGCAGTTTTTTTTATATCTTTTTTTCTAAATCCACTAAACCACTAACTGCTTTTGTAACCCTTCACTTCAAGGGTTGTAAAACCTCCTTAAAAATGTAAACAAACAGGGCTTCCAGACTTCCTATCACTAATCACAAAAAACTCCAAATGTTCCACCTTTCTTAACACAGAAATACAAATATAAATTAAACTTTAAGTTACTCATTGTACCTAATACTTCCAATATAAATCCTTTAATTTTGATATGCTTCAATCATTTCTAAGCAGATACATCACATGAATGCAGCCAAAGTTTATACACCAGATTGTATGGGGTAGACTATAAAAACAAATACTAGCTAAAAACAAAAGTTAATATTAATTATTTGAAAGAATTTAAACACAGCCAATGTTGTGCAAGTAAAATATAAAAATCCCATAGGTGAACTTAACTTCAAGGGTTATTCTGAAAGAATATATGTAAAAGAACAATTTACATTTAAACTTATGAGTATAATTATATCAGAAGCATTTTGCTCAAATTTAACATTGATTTTCTTTCCCAGGGTGAAGATGATCCCATTACTATAAGCTCATGGGAACTTGGGAGGCTTGTTATTCATAAGCATATAAATGACATGTCATATAGAAGGTCTAGTAATTGTCTGCAAAGAAAATAAATAAAATGTAAAACAAAATAAAATGTTGACTGCCTCTTCTCTCACCAGCTATCCTTTAACATCCAGCTCATTAGTTACAGCAGCCTAACAAATGCATCTGATTTCTGCATGTGTGCACCTAAACTCATTCTTGTATTTCACTTGTACCATGCTGAACTATGCATTTTTATCCTCCAGCCTGAAACTTCTGACTAAATTACAAAGTTTCCTGACCAATCATAAAATAACAAAATTCAAATTACATCAAGTTTATTTACTTAATTACAATTTGGAACACAGTTGCACCCTAAAAGGAATAAAACATCATGTATAATACACTGTCCTTATATAAATATATAAAACATATGTCTGCTTATTCTGAATAAATGCATGGGAGCTCCCAAGCTCACATTTCATCACATAGTTCATGTTGGCTAAGAGTGCATTATAAAACTGGTTTGCCCCCACCTCCCACAACTACAACCGTTGACAGGAACTCCCAAACCCACGGAATTCCCGCACAGGGTCTCTTCTACACCCAGTTTCCACAAGAGTCGACTCCCACCTCCACAGACCCCCAATCTGAGGGCCGACTCATCTCCAACACACCGCCCAATCTTCGATCATCTGCCAATCTCTGACGTTTGAGTTCCAATATCTGACCCAATGCCCCAGGCTCGACCCAATCCAACAGCCCTGAAGCTAGATCCTCAATCCCAACTTCACTGTCCTGACCTCAACTCCCTACCTTACCCTGACCTCTAACCCCTTCAACCTTCAATTCCAATCCTCATTCCTTCAACCTCCAATCCCATACCCAAAATCTTAGCCTCTTCTACACTTTCTCCTTGGCCTGTCATGGATCTTTAAACTTCAGTGGACCTTTAACTTATCTCGTTTACAGCAGCTAGTGGACCCTGCCTAAGTCTCAGACAGTTGAGCAAAATAGGACTGAAAAGAAATTATGTTAAAAGACATTGGGTACACAGTGGCAATTCTCAATGCTGACTGCCAGTCAAAGGAAATTGAGGCACAATATATATTTTTTAATATTCCCAAATTTATCTTGTTTTTCTCTAACACTTAATGAAAATACTATTTTAACCACCGAGCTACTTGCAAGCTGATTTAACTAAATTATTTCTGTAATCTTCCACCTGACTGTACTTTAGGAAGGATACAAATATGATTGTCTAATTCCTGATTTTAACTCCATTGTTGTAGAAGAGGCGGTAGAAGTCAAACAGCCTGAGTTTCAAGCAGCTCAGTTGGAAACTAGCATCAATGGCGTTACAGGAGCAAGTTATCTGGTTGCGTTTTAATCAATGGTAGCGTCTGTCATGGGAAAATGGTGGGGAACAAGAAAATAACAAAGAGACTTGTACGCTGTGAGAATGCAATTACTAGGCAAACTAGAGGGCTGCCCAGAGCAGGAAAGCTTGGAAGGTGGAAAAAAAACTGAATGCACTATTCATGAAACTATATAGATAAACAAACAGACTTCAGCAATGGGAGTGAAAGGTCTATCTAGATCTACTGACGTACATCCATATATACCAACATACATGAAGATTTCCATGCATTTACATTGCAGTCTTTCCCAAAATTTCACATTGTTTATGTGATAATTTTACAAAATTTCTAAATTTACACGACTCTTCCAAAAATGCAAATAATATTACAAAATATAATTTAATCTATTGATCCTGCAAATTGCACACGTAATCATTTAGTCTCTGTTGCAGAACGTGAGCCATATTATACATTAAGAGAGGCTGAGGGATTTGAGGTTGTTTTCGTTAGAAAGGAGGAGGCTAAGAGGGGACCTGATCGAAACATATAAGATGATTAGAGGTTTAGATAGGGTGGACAGTGATAGCCTTTTTCCTAGGATGGAAAAAGCTAGCACGAGGGGACACAGCTTTAAATTAAGGGGTGATAGTTATAGGACGGATATCAGAGGCAGTTCTTTACCCAAAGGGTGGTTCGGGAGTGGAATGCCCTGCCTGCAGCAGTTGTAGATGCGCCAAGTTTGGTGGCGTTTAAGAGGTTAGTTGATAAGTATATGGAAGAGAAGGGAATGGTTTAGTTTGGAGGGGCATTGCTTTTTATATTGGTCGGCGCAACATCGAAGGCTGAAGGGCCTGTTCTGTGCTGTAATGTTCTATGTTCTATGTTCTATTATGATGTGCATTTCTTCTCATACATATCTTGTGAAAATGTAGAATGATGAGAAAGTACAATTAGTGTAAGATTTTCCTTTATCATACAAAATAAATCAGTAATTATAAATGCAGAATTTATTCATACTAATATTTTTCATTTTGAAAGTTAATTGTGAGGGGGGAGGGTAGGGGGGAGAGTTTCAAGGCTGAAGGTTTGCCCAGGGCACCTAATGCTCTTGTACAAGCTTTGTCTGCATACGCACTCTTATAAATTATTAACAAACACATATTTGTGGCATATAGCTGCAAACTAATATTATCCAATGAAGGGTATCACTTATATCCAAATATCTTGTGATTCTTATGTCGAAGAACACAAGTTCAGCTCCACAACTTTAGCTCATTTCTCTCTCTCGGTCACATTTTAACAACTTCTGTTCCAGGTCACAAATTAATTAACATACAGCAAGTTACAATGTAACATAAATAAGTTTTAGTTTTGAGCCTATTGCTATTTTTATAATGTTCTGGCAAAATACTTTTTTTTATTAAGCAACACAGCACGGGAAACAGGCCCTTCGGCCCAACGAGCCCGCGCCGCCGTCATACCAAATACATTATCCTATTTTAATATTCCTATATAATAATATATATATTATTCCTAAATTGGAAAATTTTCACCATAGGGACAATTTGTTACCCAATCAGCCTAAGAGCGAATTTTTGGGTTGTGGGAGGAAACCGGAGTGCCCGGAGAAAACCCACGCAACCACGGGGAGAACGCGCCAACTCCCGCAGACACCGGCCCAATTCCAAGTGTCTGCACAGCCACATCGATAGTCTCTGAGCTGTCATGGTGCCTTTCAGATGGTCCACATAAAGCACTCATATACGACATGAGGTACCAGGCAACCCATGAATCAACATCCAAGAGCTGTACCCGCACCACCTGCCGAATGCGTGCGCAAATTATGGACCGAATTACCTGTGGAAAAAAGCCGTAGTTAAACAGTCCTAATATATCCCTCTATCTGCATACCGCTCATGTGGCTGTCCAAGAGACCCTTAAACAGCCCCAGCGTGCCTGCTCCTACCACCTTACTCGGCAGTGCATTCCACACCCCCACTACCCTTTGTGTGAAAAACTGCCCTCTAATATTCGTCCTATACCTAGCCCCCCTCACCCTAAGGCCGTGACCCCTCGTCCTATCCATTTCTGAAGGTGGAAAAAGTTTACCTCCATTTACTCTATCTATACCCCTTATAATCTTATACACCTCTATGAGGTCCCCTCTAAGCCGACGTCTTTCAAGGGAAAACAACCCCAGTCTATTTAATCGTTCCTCATAAGACAGTCCTTCCATACCAGTCAGCATCCTGGTAAACCTCCTCTGCACTCTCTCCAAGGACTCCACATCCTTCCGATAGTACGGAGACCAGAACTGGGCGCAGTATTCCAAGTGAGTCCTAACCAAAGTTGTATACAACTGCAACATCAAACTCCTACTCTTATATTCTATACCCTTTTCTATGAAAGCTAACATACTATACGCCTTCTTTGTCACCTTCTCCACCTGTGAGGACACCTTCAGAGACTTGTGAACCTTCACCCCCAAGTCTCTCTGCGTCTCTATGCTCCTTATAGTTTTACCTTTTATCCTATAATTCTCTTCTACATTTTTCCGGCCAAAATGCCTCACCTCGCATTTTTCCGGATTAAATTCCATTTGCCATCTATCTGCCCAATCTACCAACCTGTCTATGTCCTGTTGTATTGCCTGACACTGCTCTTCTGTACCCACCAATCCAAGCATCTTGGTGTCATCAGCAAATTTGCTGATCTCACCACCTACCCCTACTTCCAAGTCGTTTATGTAGACCACAAATAGAAGAGGACCTAGTACTGATCCTTGTGGCACTCCACTAGTGACAGGCTTCCAGCCGGAAAAAGAGCCTTCCACTACTACCCTCTGTCTCCTCCTTCCGAGCCAGTTTTCGACCCATCTACATACTCGACCCTGTATCCCATGCGCCTTCACCTTCTCTATCAGTCTACCATGAGGAACCTTGTCAAACGCCTTACTGAAATCCATGTAGACGACATCAACAGCCTGTCCTTCATCAACTGTTTTTTGTCACTTCTTCAAAAAATTCCACCAGATTCGTAAGACAAGACTTCCCCTTGACGAAGCCATGCTGCGTATCCCTGATCAGATCGCGGCGCTCCAGATGCTCATACATCCTGTCCCTAAGGATCCTCTCCATTAGCTTACCTATAACTGAAGTCAAGCTCACCGGCCTATAGTTCCCTGGGTTATCCCTCTGACCTTTTTTTAAACAACGGTACTACGTTTGCTATCCTCCAGTCCTCTGGGACCTCACCTGTGTCCAAGGAAGAGACAAAGATTTGCGTCAGAGGCCCAGCAAAGTCTTCCCTCAACTCCCTTAGCAGCCTGGGGTAAATGCCATCAGGCCCCGGAGCTTTATATGTCTTTAAGCTGCCTAACAGCCCCAACACCTCTTTCCTCGTAATCCTTATTTCCCTCAACCAATCCTCAACTTTGTCTGTTATTGAACAAAAAAATGTATTATTTGAAACTGTAAGCTCCAAAACGTGCTTTAGCATAGGTGTATCAAGTGCAGTTGTTCATCCAGCCCCTCTCACCCATTGCAGGTTTAATGGTAGGTGTGGAGGGGAAGATAATGTGGCAGGAGCAGAAACATGGGATAATTGAGACCCTTAAGTAGCCAATTAAAGGCATCATAAGGGCCTCTTCCCACATGCTGCAATTTTTCTCATGCTGGGCAGAGGCCAGCATAAAGTGCAAAATCTATCATCTTTCACTTTTTTGAATGTTGACAAGCATGGGAGTAGGTAGCTCCATTCGAGGCACTCTGGGCTTATCAGAGGCATCCACCATGATCTTTTCCCTTGGTCTTCTCTTCCCCTCACTACCATACAGCCTCCCCAACTCAACTTCAGCAAACAACTCCAGCTTCAGCAATGATCTCTAATGGGGACAATGCACAATAATAGTTTTCACTATCAGCTTTCAGTGGCACTGCTGGGAACATAGAGCTGCTGGGCCATTTAACTGCCTGCAGCTCTTGGAGAAACGGGACTTTCTTCCAAAGCATGGCCTGAACTACCCTGCTGAGCGCTAAATGCCTTTGGGGCAACCTGCTGGATAGTGGTGGGCTTGCCCCCTGAAATATACATGGGGGGGGGGGGGGGAGGGGGGGGGGGGGAGGCACTCAGCACCACATAAAATTCTGCCCACTTAGTTATTTTCTTGAAATAAAAATGATTATTATTCAAGAAAATATGGCACTTAACCTGCACACAGCAAGCTCCATAAAGCAGCAAATGAAATGAAAAACTAGTCAATCTGTTTTATGTGTTGTTGGTTGAGGAAGGAATAATGGCCAGTACACCAGGCAAACACTCATCCTCTTTCTTGAATAGTGCCATGGTTATTTTAAATCCTTGTGAATATGCATGTGTGACCTTGATTTAACACTTTATCTGAAGGTTATCAACTCAACGGTGTAATAGTCTCTCAATACCACAAATTATTAGCTTAGTCTATCCTATTTTAGAAGCTTGCATTTAGAATAAATGCAATATCTTTTATATTTTTTGAAGACCACTGACTTACCTGAAAGTAT
Source organism: Sphyrna mokarran (assembly GCA_024679065.1). NCBI lineage: Eukaryota > Metazoa > Chordata > Chondrichthyes > Carcharhiniformes > Carcharhinidae > Sphyrna > Sphyrna mokarran. The sequence goes on from JAGIQG010000016.1 coordinate 52,553,570, forward strand.
GGAAATGTTCACCTGCAAACTATATGAGACTAGGAATGGCTGGTAGACTATCTCTAGGTTTATTCCATAAAAGCAAACTCTTTCTTAGGCATTCCTTCAGTTTCCAAACTGATTCTGTATCCATCTAATCATGGTAATTTATGCAATTGAATTACTGTCTTATACTAGAATGGAATTAAATTAGAGCTCCCTTTCCCAGTGAAATATTTATGTGTGGAAAAATTAAAAGTAGAACTTTGTGACCCTAGTCACCCTAATGACTCAGTCATTAGCCCATTTGCATCTGGATTCTTTTTGTCACATAAACGTTCCATGCCAAGTTCTTCTAAAGTAAAAGTCTAATAACAAAACTTTTTTTTTTCCTTATCTGGCATTCTCTACACATACAGTATTATGGACCAGACCCCAGATGGTGAGGGAGAAAATCCAGTTCAGGACTAGTAATCTTTAGTTTCAAGCACATAAAGTTTGAGATTTAAGATGCCTACTTAATAAATAATGCCACTTCTGTGGGTTTTGAATTAACAAAAATCATTTTTACTATGCTGGTTCAGGAAGTTAAAACAAATTTCAATATCAATCTTATACTCTAACATTCACACTAAGTATGAGTTATGTCATATATTTAGAAAGGTTATAGGTTGTAAGAGCTGATTACATGTTTTGATAGTGATGTCATTAGGGAATGTGTTTAGGCTGTTGTTTTACTTTGCATTCTGATGCAGTACAGTGAATAGCTCTTTAATAAGATCTGTTGTGTGTTTGAATCCATGTGTGCTAAAACACACAATCTCTAACATAGTTAGGACATTATAAGTTACATGTGAATTAAGTAGTGAGCTGTGATCAGACACACCACATACACAATTAGATGAATAATACAACCAAAAAATAACCCATCCTGGCATTTGTCACATCAATCTTACTGAAACTTGCAGGTAGAATTTTACAACAGCAGGATTTTACAGTCCTGCCAAAGTAGCTGACATTTTAATGGCTCACATATTACAGCATGACAGGACCACAAAACTCCACGCTTTTCTGACTAGTTTTTTCAATCTCCACTTAAAAAAATGTATTTTGATTTAAGATTTTCCCAATTTTATAAATAATTTTACAAACTCTCAACAACTGCTACGGTATAGATTGAACATTTTACTATATTTATATAATATAGAAAAAGATAGGAAAACAGCAACATTGTTGCTTTGGGTTATACATTGTAATCAGTGATTCTCATCATATAAACAATGAAAGGATAATTTCAGAGAATGGGGATACCAGGATAAAACCATGAATATATAGCAGTGCACATCTTTGCTTGCAGAATCTCACACCATGCTTAGGTATACACCAGAATGTATTTCCTCCATCTCCAAGTACACTGTAAGTGCCATGATACAAAACAATATAGGGGCAATTCTCCCAAGAAAAATTCTAAGTGTAAATTTTGTGTAAAAATTGGAGTAAATCATTCTGTTTTTTTCAACAGGAGTTTCAAAATATATCTCCCACACTCTGTGCACTGCAAAGAGCACAAGCATGAATCATGTTGAAAATCAGTGGGCAGGCCTATTCTACTGGAAAGACTGGCAGCATAGCGCTGAGTGGGCCACTGCACGTGTCGATCTTTCAGTGCCAAGATTGGTCTGTGTGCAATGGTCCACCTGCTAGTCTCCGGATCGCTGGCTAGCTCGATTGCTGGCCGGAACTGCGATCTACACATCGCTGCCCCTCCCCATGGCCTGATCACAACTCCTCGAACATGCCTAGGCCAGCCTTGACCGACCCCGCCATCCCCAGACTGCCTCAGTGCTCTCCCCCAGCAGCACCAAGTCCCCGATCAGGCCCTATGTTCAGTGGACAGTGCACTGCACTCGCCAAGGACTTATTATGCCCCTTCCTTTCTCTGGCTACCTTGTAATCCTCAAGTGACCAGACCGAACCTTGTTTTTTCATCCTCACATATGCTTCCTTTTTCCTCTTGACAAGACATTCAATCTCTTTTGTGAACTATGGTTCTCTCACTTGGCCATTTCCTCACTGCCTGACAGGGACATACCCATAAAGGACACGCAGTATTTGTTCCTTGAATAAGCTCCACTTGGACACCCTGTGGGATTGGCTGGTAAGTACATCGTATAAAAGCAGCAGAATAACCTAGATTCATTCCCAACTTCAAAATGGTTAAACTGATTGATCCAAGTAGCCACAATTTTACTGGTACACCCGCCCAAGAACTCGTAAGATCACGCCCAAGGCCAATGGAGAATGCTGATTTTGGGGTGGGCATGTTGTAAAATCAGGGTCAGATAGTCAAACACATACAGAGAAAAGTTTGTCTTTACTGGGAAACCTCTTCACCAGTGAGTGCTGGCTGGCTTCTCTCACCCTCGGCTGCTCTCCTTCCAGTTTGTGCTTGCCCACCCTTCGATTTGTGCAGTTAATGACTATAATCTTAGTCAATGTAAATGTGACATTTATGAACAATTGATTCAGCTGCACAAAATCAGTTGTCTCATTGAAGTGTGCTGTGTTACTGAAAGGGTTGATGTGAAGATACTGGCATTGGACTGGGGTAAGCATAGTAAGAAGTCTCACAACACCAGGTTAAATTCCAACAGGTTTATTTGGTAGCACAAGCCACAAGCTTTTGGAGCACTGCCCCTTCATCAGATGAGTCTGATGCTTTGAGAATATTCCTAAAATGTTTCTCTTGTCCTCCCGGGAGTTTCCTGCTGCAACCGGGTTCCAGGTGCCTCAGGAACCTGGTGACAAGTATACGAGTCCACCTCAGTGCTGGACATTTTGACATGGAAGAGGATGCTACTGTTGGACTATCTTTTCTGACACCGAATTTGGAGAATCTTGCAAAGGCACCACTGGTGATATCAGGTGCAAGATACTACAATGGGGTTGGCTGGACAGCTTGGTTGTGATGCAGAGTAATATTAACAACATTGGTTCAATTCCAGTACCAACTGAGTTTACTCATGAAGGCCTGTTTTCTCCACCTTGCCTCTCTCCTGAATTGTGGTAACCCTCAGGTTAAATCACCACCAGTCACCTCCCCCTTTCAAAGAAAGAGCAGCCTATGGCGATCTGCGACTAAGGTGACTACTACAATGATCACAAGTAATTTTGCTGTCCTCAAAAATTAAATTTCCTTTTATATATATTACCCTTAGATGCGCTGTTACTAATCAAGCTATTACTTAACAATTCTGTAATTTATCAGTCTCGAAGAATAGACCAAGCAAAAATACAGAATATTTTATGTTGATTTAATCTGAACTTATGTCAACCATCATTGAAGACTGTAGAAAGATAATAAGCATTTTGCTATTTAAAAATATATTTTAGAGGTACTTCTTGAAATGTGGTAAGGGAGGAATAAACTATAGTTAGCTGGATCTGGCATAATGTTCAAGACCTGACATTAACAGCTGAACATACAGCATTACAGTGAATATATGGCACATAAATCAGGTGAAAAAATAGATATTATTGCACATCCTACAATGGAACACATAAAATTCTCATACAAGCTCTTTCAGGCATCGCCCGTATTCAATACGTACACTGTGAGATATTCTCTTTCTCTATTAACTTGTGTAACATATATGTCTTCAATCATCCATTATTTATAATTAGAATCATTTCTAAAAAAAAAACAGGGTATTACAATAGGTCTCAATGAACACAGAATTCTATTATAGCACAAGTCTTATTGAGCACACAAACCAATTTTGCACTCAACACATGAATTGATAGTGTAGTCATTTAAATTGACCAAGCATAACAATTTGTCTATCACAGTCCCTTGGTAAGCTGAAGAGTGCTGAAATGTCTGTCAAGTTTGTTTGCTTTAATATGTAATTCATGACACGAGGAAGATCTTTTTATAATGGCAACAAAGCTGGACCTATTGTCATGTACATTGTGCAAAACTTACATCCCAGCAGCTTGCGATGTATGGGTCTTGCAGAATGTAAACACAATATACAGTAGTACACATTCTACAGATGAATTGAAGGCAGTTGAATTAGAGACAGAATTCTACCTAGTGATGCTCCTTTAAAGAGACACTGCATTTGTTGTTCTTTCCCATAGAATAACTGATATTTTGTGCTGTCAATCAACAGGCAGGATGATAGCTTCTTCTTTTCTATGACAAATCAAGTGAAAGCGCAGTTCTAATCACCAGGTTATGAAAAAGTATTAAAGACACTGAAGAAGATACAAGAAAGATATTCAAGATTTGCAAGAAGAATAAAACAAATTAGAGGTTATAACTAACAGGAAAGATTGAATGATTTAGACATTTTTTTCTCTAGAAGAAAGAAGGCTGATACAGTAGATGTGGAGAAGTATTCACTTGTGGGAAGTCCAAAACCAGAAGCCTTAAATATACTCAACAAAAATTGAATAAGAAATTCAGGAGGAACATCGTTGCCCAGAGAGAATATGGAACTTTCTACCACATGGAATAGTTGAGGTGAATAACATAAATGCGTTTAAGGATAAATAAGTACACGGCAGAGAAAAGAACAGAAGAATATGCTAATAGAGTTAGAGTTACACTGGGAGGTGGCTCACAAAAACCGACATAATAGCCTATCTTAGTGCTCTATACTATGTAATTCTGTGCAAGTCTTAGAAAATGCGTTAATCTCCTGTTTGAATACTGTAGCAAAGTCAATCTTGCTTTATATTGCATGTACAATTCCCCAGTACACTTGTGCCAAGAAATGACGTCGTGTTATTACATCATGTAGCATGATAATGAATTGATGCTGACATTATAAATTTGCCCCATGAAGTAATTTGAAGGACACATTGCTACTGAACAACAATTTTTTACTGAATCCAAAACAACCAGCAGTCATGGAAAGGTCTAGTAAAATCAAGCAAAACACACGTTCATTCCCATTGCCAATCTTAAAGAATTTCTGAACTTAGCTAGTGATGGCCACCAGATGTATAAGATCTGTACCAAGCACCAAGTCTGTTAAACTGACAGGAAGATTGTAAGAAATAGAAAGGAATTCCTGAAACAGTCCTTCATGCCAGATGGCCTTTTCTGAGCAGGTTATTATTTGTTCTCTTTCTGTTTGCATTTAGATTTTCATCAGCCTTTGTGTTTCCGACTCCTTTACTAACACCAATGTAATTGGTTGGAGTTGATAGGAACTTTCTCATGTCCCTGTTAGTGGGTTCAACGGTGAGCAGGGGGGCAGGTGTTGCTGAAGGATATGGGGACGAAAAAATGGGGTAAATCGTTCTGGTTTCTTCAGTTGGGTTTTCGAAATGAATCCCCCACATTCTGTGCACTGCAGAAGGCACTAGCATGAGTCATATGAATCAGTCGCCGCTAAGTCTCCTAGCTCACTGCACTACAAAGATGAGAGAATATTCACTCCCCCACCCCTACCCATCCATGCTGTTGTTTCTTGTCAGCCTCGATAGCAAGAAACTCCTCATCTTGGCCCCACCATGGGACTTACTTCCACGTGTGGGAACTCTACCCAAAATGTTGAATAAAGAGAATTTGAAGAGGGATGCCAGGCAGATTAGTTTGCTCTATACTTCCCATTAAAAAACATATCCCTGCAACTGCTGACAGGTGACCTTGCAAGTGATCTTGTTTTAACATATGTGCAGACAGACAGGGATATTTCTTTCAAATGGAGATTGCGCTAGCAAACACTCTGTGACATTAATCTAAGATGCAATGGCTAACTAACCATCATGTTAAATGATTCTTTATAGCCAATCACAATGTGTCACAAAAGAAAGGATGCTGGGCAGGGTGAACACAAGCCAGCATTATTTGATTGGTAACATAAATGAAAATGCCATCAAAAGTTTCTGCGGGCTCCAGCACACTAACCTGGGAATGCCACAGAAATCTATTTTCTTAGTGTCACAGCCAGCAAGAAGCAAACACAGAGATATGCCATCTGCTGCAAGGAGTCATGATGTGAACTTTCTGCATAGGGCAGGCAATAACAGCAACAGCCAGCTGTGGATTGAAACTTGGCTGCACCTTCTTGCAATTGATCCAAGGGGAGACTGCTGTAAAGCAGTTAGCATCTCACACATACCACCTTGATTTTAACTATCCAACACAGGTCAAATGCTTCACTGTTTTGTGATATATCTGCAGATCCATACCTTCACAAATTTCCCTTTTCCTTAATGTTTGCCTATAACATCTTAATTCCTTGGCCTTTCAAATGTGGCAAAAGTACTGAGTTGCCTTTTAAGGCTCTACAAAGGCACATGTTCTTTGTTGTCCCTTGCCCATTGTGATACTCCCCACAATTTTTCTAAGTTAAATTACAAATTTGTTCACTCATTAATAACTTCCTCTTTAGGTCTAATGAGTTTGCTTCTGGAGTTGTGAACAATTATTACTCAAAATAGCTTTAAATGTACTGACTTGTTTGTCAATAAAATTAAATTTAGGTCACAGTTAGAGGAAATCACTGGTTTTCTTTCTACTTTTCATTTTAGATGATTGAGTTATCTGAAGCAAGACAAATTCAAAGTATTACGTAACAGCAGATCTCCTGTGGCATTTCTTACAATAAAGTAGAGAGTAAGCTGTTTGAATAAGACAGGAGAGCAATGATATGTCGACACAATTTAGTATTCTGTTGCTAAGGTTCAAAGTGTTTTGTTGACTTGTGCCTTAAAACCACAAGACTTAATTATTCAAAGTAGGTGCATGGTGAGCTGATTAAAACTTTCTTTTCTTGATGAGGAAAGATTTAGATTGATAGCTGCTTGCAAATTTCCAGACCCAGATCAGGAAAAACCAGGATGAGGTCACATCCTTAATGACACATCGAAGGACAATGGACATGCGCTTTAAAAACATAAATATTCTCAAATACACCTTCATAGACAAAAAAGATCATTGACTGTTGAGTATATTTCCAATACTAACAGCACTTCTAAAAATGCACAATTAGAAGCCAGTATTCATACATGTTTTATTAAAAAACAACAGAATAGATCAACATTTTCCATGCACAGCAAGTATACCCTAATCATGGAAAGCTGGGCACAGTGGTCAAGCATTGTAATTATGCACAGAGTGCGTTGTTCGGTGTTTTCCCAATGCTGGAATGTACATGCTCATTTAACTATCAAAAGGATATGTTAATCAAGGCAGGACCTTGATATGCCAAATTTGTCAATTACTTGCTCTAGCACTACGGTGTCATTGATATGAGCCATTAAAAGTAGCCACGAGGAGCTTTAAAGCTGCATATTCGTTGATTTTGGCCTTGTTGTTTTATTGCATTTAAGAAGATTTTTGTTTGCATTTCAGTTTAATTTCATCTTTTACTTTTCCTAGCTACATTCTCCCCAGTTAATATCTATCATTCAAGAGTATTTCACCATGAGTTCAGATAGGGAATCATTTTTATCTCTTCAAAGAGCTACAGGATGAAGAGGAATTGCCAAAGGGAAGCTTGCCTGTAATTTACACAGAACCACTGTTATCCAAACAGTGTGTTTCACATGCTAGGCCAGCATTGCTAGGGCAACTTAACAACAAGCCAGAGAAGTGTCTGCACTACATCTGTCTTCAGGATTGTACAAGCCTTCACAACCTGAATAATAGTAGTGACTATAGAACAACTTAATTGCATGATGCTTGAAAACTTCATGGTCCTTGAAGGTGTGCTTTGTATGGTTTCATTTGTGCACTGCTGAGGTATGGTTATGCATGAGAATCAAAGAAAGAGCTAAAAGATGGTTTAAGAGCTTGGTTTGGAAACGCTGAATATGTTGGCAGATTTTTGGTATATAATCTTGGGCTATCTGTCGGATACATGGCACCATTGAGTAATGTTTGCATCTGTTGGCTTTTTATGCACATGCACCTGCAGTAATGGATATGTAACTGTCAGGTTATTAACTTCTGCTTGGAATAATGTATTGGTGTCTTGGATGAAGGACATTTTGAAGGACCAAAAGGGCATCCTTTTGGCCATCCATCAAAAAGAGATTGGGTTCTGCAGTACATTCAGTTGCCCCAGAATTAGCCTGAAATGAATTGTAAAATGTCTAAATTGGCCAAACTCCTATTGTGACAGGTCTTGTGCTCTGCCAGGTTAGATGATTGTTTGAATTCTCAAAAAAGTGCAAGTCAGTCTGATCAATTTGGGCCTCAAGTAATCCATAGCTTATCCAAATTAGAAACTGTTAAAATTTTCACAATTTCAAATGTTATTCTTAGAGATACCAGACTACTTACATAGAAATAATGGCAAGTCTTTTTCAAATTTGCATATTAGTTTCAGCTCAGAGGATTAACTTTTGGTGGTGAATAACTTCTATATAAGCCACTTAAAAGGAGAAGCCCTTTTTTCTCAAAACAAATTCCTGGTGTAAATTTCAGTATTCATTTGAAAAAAAAATGTCCGTACCTTACTCCCATATTCTCTTGTGTCCCTGTTCAATCTTACATCAGAGGTTGTTTTTCCAGTGTATTTGACCCGGTTTCTTTGCCCATCTGTACTGCCATTATCCATTTGACCAGGTTGAAGCCGGTCACTGAGGTTGACTGGCTGGTCCTCTGGGCTAACACTGTAGTCCAAGCCAGTGGAGCTGTTTCCATTTATTTCTGGGAACGTGCTATCTCCTTGTGTACTGTTTGATGTTGCAGGATTCAGGGTAGTGGAGCCACTGTAGCATTCCGAAGATGAATCATCTGATAAAAAAAGAGAATACTGCAAGAATAGGTCATTGATAAAAACACTTTGAGAGCAGATTTTCTATGGAAACACTGGTTTATGTTACCTGTTACTTTAAAATCTGTGCCTCCATTGATGAAAAAATTGTAAAACCATCAGATACAGATTTACAGTACTAAAATCCAACATAATTTCATTCAAAATCAGTTAAAGTCAATGGGGTGAACTTGTATTAAATAAACAACTGTTATAAAGGTTTTTGATGTAGAGATGCCGGCATTGGACTGGGGTAAACTCAGTAAAGTTTTAAATCCAACCAATTTTTTTTTGAATCCAACCAATTTATTTGATAGTAAATTCGTGAGCTTTCGACTTTATAGCCTTCGTCAGGCAAATGCAGTGCTCTGGTCTGCAATAGCACTCATATCCACACAGACAGTTACAGATTGCTGATTAGAATGCGAAATTTGGTTGGATTTAAAATTGGTGTTGTAAAACTTTACTGAATAAAGGTTTTTATCGGTGGCATTGAGCCAGATGTCCCACTGAACTGCATGTGCAGCAGCAAATACTGAACCTCTGCCCATAATTCCCAGATAGTAAGATTCTAATCCAGCAAGGACAGCTACAAAGCACTGAATATGAAATCACCCCTCAGTAATGTAGGAAAGCTTAGCCATTGGAAAACCCTACACACACCCTAATGATCAATTATAGTTTATATTACAAAACTGACAATTTGGGTGGAATTTTACTACAGATTTCAGGATCCTGACACGGGACCAAATGGGGATCTTAAGCTTGCACTTACTGGGAAACAACTAGAAGACTTCTTATTGACTGTTTCTAAACTTACTATCCAACTCAGATGATGCTCCCTGTGCTGCCAGAAAGCCCACAGCTTTGAAAACTTGGAAATCCTACTGTGGCAGTTTGGGGATTGAGAGAATACCTCAACATGGAGGTGATCTGGGAGAAATGTTAGAAGTAAAAATTTAGATGACATCACAAAAGCAGGGTGCTATCAGAGGGAAAAACCTACCAATATGGCCCCTGATTAACCCTCATCCTCTCTTTGCACTAAGGAGCTTTCAGCTTCAACAACCCTCCAGTCTGTTTCTGGGAGGTTACCTCTAAGAAGCTTGTGGTCTTCCCTGCCAGAATAACATCAGCAACCTAGTAATATTCCCTCTAATTGATGAATTGATCCTCCACTGATCAAGCAGTCCGTTCACCTATTTCCCCTTGCACATGCTTCCTAACCTGTCTTCCTAAGGCAGGGAAAATCCTGCCCACTGTTTGCACTTGAAGCGACAGAGGATAAACATTAATTAGTTCGCAGACACAATGAAGTAAAAAGGCCAATTTTATATTTTGAATCATTTAAATAAAGCAGGTCAACCCACTGAATTAGGCTTTATTCACGTAAAGAGAATATAAATACTGACAATTCTTTCCCTAGAGTTAAATGTTTACATCCTTGCCACATCCAAAATGTTTAAACATTACCAGACCTTGCCTGGTGTTTTGCTACATTCTCCAGAGTCTCCTTAAATGATCTGAAGCAATGTCTTGTTTGATTCAGGTGATCTCCAGAGACCAGCCCAAAGCTGTTTCTGAATACGAACTGAATATAAAGATGAAGGTAAGTAAAAATCTTGATTTATTTTTCTTTCTCCATAATACTGAGTTCAGTGTTACCTTAAGCATTCCGGCATTCATTTAAGTGCTTCCCTCTACTTTCTGAAACAAAATAGCACATTTTTGCATTCTCGAGATTCTGAATAAAATAAGAATCATCCATTTTTATTAATTTTTATTTCAGGTTGAAATACCACAAAAGCAATCAGAGTTTTTGCTGCTGACTGACTGGATAAATCGCCATCAATGTTCCCTCTAAGCTGTGGGCAACACAGAGGTTCCCACACAGGATGTGCACAAGTCGGCTTGTTGCCTCACATGGCTGGCCAGGCAAAACAAAACTGAAAGAGTCACACTCTTCAACAAATCAATCGCACACTCCAAATAAAGAATTTAAGGGTCTACTGATCTCCTTGCCAATGTGGGTGACAGGTTCTATCAATACTATTCGGAGTTCATTCACATAATCTTGCACATTGCTCAAATGCAATCCCAAGTTTACGGTCTCATTACTTTAATTCTCCCCTCCATTTCCACTCTGACTTTGGCCTCCTAAGCTGTTCCAGTGAAGTTCAACATAAGCTCAAGGTACAGCAGCTCATCTTTCAAACTAGATTTATTACAGCTTTTCATTGAGTGTGACAATTTCAGATAATATTAGTCCCACTTTTTCACTTTTTTCAACAGTAATTTTTGGTGGTGATTCTGATTTTCTCATGCATACCTCTAGGGACATCTTTTGTTTCTTTACTTGTCCCATTATCATCTCCTTTTGCCTTGCATCATCTTTCCTATTGTCTTTAAATCTCTTCTGCCTTTCATCATATTTTAGATCATCACTCTATTCTTTCCTCTCCCTCCCTTTCTATGCCATTTTAAAATGTTTGCCACCACAGAATAATCCCAGTTCAGGCAAAGGCTCGTTGACTTGAAAGCCTAGCTCTATTTCCCTCTCACAGATAATGCTTGACATGCTGGGTATTTCCAGTATTTCTGCTCAAGCCTTTATTTAGTCTGCACAGTCATTTTCACTTTCTTCACTTGGACACTAAACTGGCAGAGATGGATATCTGACTGCAAAGGAATTCACTTGAATTTATTTTTCACATGAAGGTGGAATTGTGTAAAATTGAAATCTATAAAATGCAAGCAAACACACTTTGTAAATGTACATTTCAGCATGAGATTTGATTGAGTAGAGTTTTGTTAAAACTGACAATGTAAGCTGAGAGGCTTACCACAAAATTAAACAGGCTCCTTTTTAATTCAATACAAGTTTATAGTGGGGGTGATTTTCCTATACCGCTGGTCTGCTTTTTTAGTGTAGTGGGATGGGAGACTCTAATGATCAGCTGATTCGCACTGAACATCCGGGCCTCCGCACATCTCCCTGCGCTAGATTTCCAGTGCCGTCAATTCTGTGCTGATAAGCTGCCTAATATATGTAGCATGTAATTTTAATATAATTCAAATCCCGTTTAGCAGGCCCAGCACTAAGATCTTCAGGCCTGCTAGCCTTTCCCCTTTGCCAGGAGTAACGCACTGTGCGGGATTTAATATAGCTCCCCATTTGTAGGGAGCTGGCGGTCTGATGCTGCTGGAGTGAAGGGCAGGCAATTAAGCTCCCCTTCAAGGGTTAGGTGTCATTGGTGCCCCTTGGCAGTACCAGCAGGGCCCACTGGAACTGCCCAAGGCACAAAGTGCCAATGCCTAGGGGTTATCATAACACTGTCCATCAGGCATGGGAAAGTGCCAAGGGGCAGGCCCCCTGGGATGAGGGGTTGGGCGTGAATGGTGGGGGTGGGTAGTTTTTCTGCTATTCTATAGTCAGGAGGTAGGACAGCGATCGGGGGGAACTGCACTCCGGGATGGGGGAATTGGAGAGGGGCAGTTGGGACTGCCAGTTTTGGGGGAGGAGGACGGGGGGAAGATGGGAGATCAGGGTGGGCCAGGGAGGGGGTGAGGGGAGGAATAGTGGGGGTGTTTGGAGCTGGGCCCAGGCATGTCCAGAGGACCAGTGATCAGGCTGTGAGGCATATGGCCGCCGATGCTGGGGTTGTGGGGCTAGCCAGCAATTGAGCTGGTCAGCAATTGGGAGTTCAAAAGATAGAGACCACTGCGCCAATCTCGGCACTGACAGATCAACACACGTGTTGTGGGCTGCTCAGCTCCAAGCTGCCGGCCGCTTCAGTGGGAATAGGTTCCACCCATTGGTTTCTGGACTGAATCATACTAGTGCACTCTGCATTGGACAGAATATGGGAGATTCATTTTGAAACTCCCACTGAAAAAACCAAGTGATCTACACCAGTTTTTATGCAAATTCAACACTTATCATTGAAGACCATGTATGTATTTTAAATTCCTATTAGTTCTCACAAAAAGTATCTGTGAGTTCCAATTTTCTAACCTTCCAGGTGCTCCAAGTTTCTTCCCACAATCCACAGACTCCAGTGACCAAACTGTCCTGAATCTTCAAATCAGACCTCAAAAGAAAGCAGCCTGGACATATAGATTTTTGTTCCGCTGGTGGGAGGGGGGTGGGATATTAACAAGGGTTAGGCCCACTCCCCCATTGAAATAGTGGGGAGACAATGGCTTGGATGTGAAGGAGGGCTATTTAAAAAGGTCACCTCAGTGGATTTTATCCCAGCTGAAAAAAATTCAAATCAAACTGTGAACTCACAGCTCCCTCACTTTTTATGCACATCATGCCTACTATTAACAATCTCAAAAGAATAGCTGAATTCACCCAAAGTGGTATCTGGTCCTCTCCAAAAGGGTATCTGGTCCTCTCAAAAGGGCATCTTACCTGTCCAGAAGAGTATACTGCTCCAAATTACTGGCAACTTTTAAAGTTTTGTTCAAATACTTAAAACCAATGAACTGGATTTTAGACTTCCCACTAACGAAAACTGCATCCACTTTGTACATATGCAGCTCTCTCCGTGAACACAGATATTCAGGCTACAACATGACCCTGTTACCCTACTAATGGAAATGCTAGGATTGGGAGTGGAATTTCTGGAATCAGGGCTCTGAAGCCATTTTGGACAAGGTACCACACCCTTCTGCTATGTGAAAATTCAGGCCTATGTAATCCTATGTAATAGCATGGGGTTAGTTACTTCCTGTGCTATGATACAAAACAGAACGTTTAAGAGTATCATCCTAAAACATTACAAATTACAAGGCTTGTTAATTAATGCAGTCAGTGGAAATCAAGCAAATTGAGCAAGTGCACCAGTGGGATTTTTGCCAAGAATTTTGCTTTGTATGTTTTGGTAGCATAGCACTGCAGCACATTTAATGAGCACTTTCAATATAATTAACATTGTTCATTAAATCAAGAGGCCACTTACACTTGATGTGCTTTCAACTCTGTTTTGTAACATTCCACAAACTTTATTTAAAATGTTTAGATACATAAAACAAGGAGTCAATATTCTAAATGGTGCCATCTCTTTCTAAGAAGGTCTGGTTAATAGCAATAAATATCAAACTTATAATTCACAAATGAAATATTTTTAAAAAACTATCCACTTCTGAATTAGTTCAAGTTTATAGAAATATAGTTTATTTCCATTATTTCCATTAGTAAGATAACAGAGTCATGTAGTTTATGGTGTCATCAGTGTACCCAGTTACATAAAATGTTTATTTAAATAATGTACTGACCAGAATCTTAACATATAAAAAGTTTTTATGATTTGTACAATATAACAATATAGTAACAGGCTATCTGACCATCAAATATTTATTTGCTTTTTTTGCAAGGCATTTTAAAGTAAAATTTTCCATTCTGGTAATGCAAGAATGGAACCTTGCCGACTGAAGAACAAAGAACAAAACAGTACGGGAAACAGGCCCCTCCGCCCAACGAGCCCACGCCGCCACCAGCCACTTCTTTGGTGTTTACTTCTAATGGGTGTGATTGTATCACGCACTGGTCATGGGTTCTGTGGATCCTTGCATGTTGGTGAGCCCAGTCTTAGAGCCACATCTCCAAACGCAATCTTGGCATGTGTTTCTGAGAGGTGGAGTTGATCCTTGGTCTTAAAATCATTGGCATTCCTTTCTCAGACTCCTTTTCTGGATCTCCCCTTGCCATTGGGTGTTTTCAAAAATTTGTATCTCTTCAATTAGAATGTTCCTCCAGGCAGATTTCTTCTGAACAAGGCAGGCCTTGACATCTCTGTTGAGGCAAGTCTTTAGGGTGTCTCTGAAGTGTTTTCTTTGTCTTTCTCTTGTTCGGGTGCCTTTCGTGAGCTGGACGAGAAACATTTGCTTTGGCAATCTGTGGGTTAGGAAGATTAGGATCCAGTCATAGAAGGAGATGCTGGGCGCTAATCACAGAGTTTAGTGATGAGTTTTGTAGGAATAATGGTGTTGAAGGCTGAGTTGTAGTCAATAAATAGGAATCTGACATATGTGTCTTTGTAATCCAGGTAATCCAGGTGTTCTAAGGTTGAGTGTAAGGCTAGGGAGATGGCATCTGTTGTGGCGATAGGCAAACTGTATTGGATCCAGCAATCTGGGAGACTGGAATTGATTCATGCCATAACTAACCTTTCGAAACATTTCATAATGATGGACGTCAAAGCCACTGGATGATAGTTATTAAGGCACGCAATTGGTTCTTCTTTGGTACAAGGATGATAGTTGTCTTCTTGAGGCAGATAGGGAGCTCATATTGTGTAAAAAGTGTCCGTGAGTACTCCCTCCAGCTGGTCCACATGATCTGAGTACTCCTCCGGGTACCCCCATCCGGGCAAGTTGCTTTCCATGGCTCATCTCACATCTGCGATGGTGACATTGGATACCGGTTCAGTTGAGGTTCATGAGGTGGAAGGCATACTCTCGCTGACTTCTTGCTCAAAGCAGGCATAGAAGCATTCAGTCATCAGGGAGGGGTGCATTGATGTCAGCGATTCTACATTCCTTCATCTTGTAGCCTGTTATGTCTTGCAGACTATGCCATAATCTTTGCAAGGCCGTGTAGTTAGCCTAGGACTCTGGCTTGGTCCAGTCCTGTCTCTTAGCATCTTTGACGGATCTCCATACATCCTTCATGGAAGGCCTCCTGAGGTCAGGTAGAATGCATCCACTTTTGCTGCATTTCATCAAGAAGTCTGGTGAACGCCCCTCCAAAAAACAAGGTGCAGGCTTCCTGGCTGTCATGTTCAACAAATGCTCCAGACAAGTGCTGGGGAATCATTTATATGAAGTTCCCCAGTGATTGCCATGATTAAGTTGAGCAAATCAGAGACAGCTGCAGGCACACTGTGATTCTTAAAACCATAAATATTTTTCTTCACAAACCTCAAGATTTGGTCTGAAATAATGCAGGAGCCATTGGCGGGATTCACTCCATTTCTCTCACCAGAAATGACACACTGGGGCAGTGTTATTAGAATTTGGCAATGTCTCCCTCTTGACAGTATAAAGAATTAACAGATATACTATATTAAAACACAGACAGCTGCTATGAATTGCATCAAGTTATATTAAACTAATGAAAATGGTGATGCAAAAATGTAAAGGTTATAATTATTAGAAACTAGATCTGCTAAATATAAGCAATCACTTTGCATTACCTACATCTTAAATAGGACTTCTGGTGCACAAATCTGAATGAGAGTTTAACCAGATTAACCAACAGAACTTTCCTGCTACTTGTCCTACAAAAACAATGAAATGCATTATCATGATGGCTTGCAGTTGTATCTGGAGCCAAACGCGAAGAACTCAGACACTTGTGGTCTACTCCTCCAGGTGAGGCCAGGTAGTTGATTAGTGAGCAAGTTCTGACAGTAAAAATATTTCTGATAGGATCAACCTGGCTCAGGTACTAAAGTTAATTCTCCTCTGTATCCTTCCTATTAGCCAGTTTCAAACCAATGTAACATCTCAGAGCGTATATACTCTCAAAATATTTTCTGTGCTCATTTAATAAAAGTAATAGGGCTAATTTTCCAAAGTGCCAGCTGCTGACTGAAAACCTCTCTTACTGGCAGCGCTATTCAGAAAATCATGTTCATCAGCACACATGATTTTAATTTAAAAGGATGTAAAATTGTGGGAGATGAGCCCAATACCTGAAGAAGACAAGACTGATCTAACACGTAAACTCTGAAAATTAAAGACTGATTGCAAAATCTATCTTAGCCACTTTGATATCTTCCTAGTTCTCAAGTTTTGCTGCTCAACATTAGACAATCGCTGAGCCTATCTTTTCATACAGCCACCATAAAAAAATTAAATCAATATTTAACTTTTATTTCAGTGGATGATAAATACATTATAATTTTTAGCTTCATATTATTTATGATTAAAATATGTACATTCAAATATTGGTAACCTCCAAAACAACAATTTGCAATAAGACAGATTCACGTTCTAAAGCACTTAATTACTTGTTTGTAACAGCAGCTTCAATTTAAAAATCATTATTTGGAAAGGCAACATTTTAGTGGTACCAATGCACTATGCAAAACAGTTATTTGTCTGTGCCCTGGAACTCACTGCAGGAAGGATACAGTGTGGTGGGTCGAGAGGAAACCCAATGCAAGAAAGTGCTACTCCTGGTTCCATAAGTTACAAATATTTCACTGATCCCAAGTCCCTGTCTTTAACTGGTGAGAAAGTCATTAACAGCTCTCCTATTAAGGCATTGTTAAAATTACAGTCAAGGCCTACTGATGGATTTGGGCCTGAAACTGTATATTTAAAGAATGACTCTGTCAGCTTTAGAAGAGTGTCTTTGTCCCTTCCCAGAAGAGCAGATTAAAAGAGAAGGCAATATGAATGGTGCACAGTTTCAGTGGGAAAATAGCCTGCTTGTCTTTAATCACCTGCTTGCTCACTTCTATTCACGTAGATAAGATTAAAATCACCCTTTCTAATCTACTTGGGAAAAGATTCAACATGGTCCTAAATGGACTAATTTAAAAGGAACTTAAAAACAGGAACCATAGTTTCGATTGGCAACCATACTGTATGTTCCCCTAATAAATTATCCAACAGTATACCTAAGCAGGAAATGTGCTATCACATTGTGGTTTCTTTATATTTTGTTGGCTAATAATCTGACTGGCTGTCCTGTAACAGAATAACAGAAAAACTACAGGAGGTAGTGTTACAGAATGTCACTCACCAGAAGTTGTTGATACACTACTGAAGAGGAATACCTCTGCATTCACTTATAGCTGTGTATCAGTTTATTAGAGTAGAAGAATCATTCAAGCAGAAGATCGAAAACTAGTCTAATTCTTCTCAGGCAAAGAAGGAAATCCACAACCAGAATGCTGTATCATTCTCAAGTGAGCAGGCACCGTGCCAAATTCTCAACTATAATTTTTTTTTCTTCAATGACCAACTGAGCTTAAATAACTCCCTCCACTCCTTACTTGCACTTATGCTTTGCAATATTAATTTTAATTGAGCAGGGCTAAACAGCTAAGTCAAATGCCTGCTGTGAAACTTTAATTAGAATCTTAATAGAAAATGGTACAAAACAACTGTCAAACTTGTTTGCTCCATAACACTCCCACTTACCCTCCCCAACTGCCTAGCTTGACAATGCAAGTCGGACTCCAGTGCAAGCTAAATGTCACTTTGACATACAAGAGTCTTTATCATGCCAGAAGTGTGTGGGTATTGTCTGCAATGCATGTTATTCTGAGGGAAGTCTGCTTGCAAATTGTTCTGAGTGCTAAGACTTGCAGATAGTACCCATGAGAGATAATCTATCACTTCCAGAATGCCTTATAGACACCTGCATTCCGTGCTGATAGCAAGTGCTCATGGGTTCTGATGAGGAACCGATATATTGAAATTGCATTCAAACCAACTCTTAAGAGACCGTCTAATGTCACAGGCCAGCACTCCAATGAAATCCCACCATTATATGAAAACAATTAAGTGATGACAGTGTTATAATTCATTTCAGTTATCTATTTATTTTGGCATGATAAACGTAAAGCTTGTAGAACATTAATAAACCTGTCATGCATTATGGTCCTCCCACTCTGTTCTGCAAGCTGTTTATTTATTCATTGATGCAGGAATGGTTTTGCATAATTTACCCTTTTTAGGTCTACGCTACTATTTCTGCATTGTAAAATAAACAATAAATAATTTTGGACACATTTTTTTCCAAAACAGAAATCTGTTACAATTGTCTAATTATATTTGACAATTGTCAGATTTAAATAAATATAATTTTCATTCTGTACCTATTTTGTTATCAAAAATGTGGTGGGATTTGGAACTCTGCAAAATATTTTTAATACTCAACAAATTCAAATAAATAGTCCATTCATTGTTTATTATTGTTTCTAATTTATATCAGTTTTTGATTGAAAGTATCAACATAAGAAACAAAATGCATAACGTTTTCTACTGTCTGAAAACGTGTTCCAAAGTATGGGGCTAACCTCATCTTTTTTTAATTCAACTCAGTCATGCTGACAATGTAGTGATTTCCTCCGACTTAACATTAGTGGTTGCAGTTGCTAATTCCTTCACTGTATTTGCCATGATGTCCCTCAGGGGTGGTCCAACCTTTTCACTGACTCTGCACCCTGGGATTAAGTTGGCTTATCCCTCTGCGAGGCAGCATGAGCAAGTCTCCGTGCCTGCAGAAGAACTAGTGTCACCATGGTAACTGAGCTCCTGTCCACAGCTCAGCCAATGAGTCGTTCTGAACAACTAACAGTGAAAGATGTCCTTGGCTGTCAGACTAGGCCTCAGGTCTTTCCTCCGTGATGATTTTCAATCTGGATTTCTGACCTCCCCCTTCAAAATTTCCACTGAGTTATGACTGGTCATATAAATGGGTAATGTTCACACTGAGCTCGCAGCCTGCCAGCCACTGAACTCAGACAAGATACAGCAAGCAATGAATGAATGGAAGAAAATGCATAACAATCCAGTATAATAACTCCCCTGCTTTTCCATTCTTTTATTGCCAATAACCACAACAATTTAAGTTTCATTGTAAACAATTTCTTCCTTGAATTTATTCTTTCTTATTAATATGTTGTTTTCAGAATTCAAATCTCTTTAAATTTTATAGAAAATTAAAATTTATAACTTCATTTTTTTGGCAAATTTTCTATTCTCTCTTTAAATTAACCCCACAGCACAATAAAGATTGACAGTAGTATTGCGTTATATAACTGGACTGATAAGCCAAAGACCTGGACTAATGATCCATCGAAATGAGTTCAAATTCCATACTGGATGCTGAAGTATGTAAATATAATAAACAAAATAAATCTGGAATAAAAGTCTATTATCATAATGGGAACCATATAACTACCAAATTGCTCCTAATTTCATTCAATGAAGAAATTTGTCATCTTTACCTGGCCTGGCCTCTGTGACTCCACATTCACGGCAATGTTGTTGACTCTTAACTGTCCTTTTGAATGGCCTAGCGAGCCACTCACCTATGTCATACCACTACAACTACAACTAAGCATAATAATAATTATGCATCACCAGATTTCATACCAGACTCGTACCAACACTCAGTCCAAGCAACCATGCAAAGTTTTCCTCAAGCCAACATCCCAGGTTCTTTTATCATCATTTCTGGTTTTGTCCTTTCCCACTGATGGAACTAGTGTATCGGAGGTGGTAGCAAAGTGGTATACAGTAAGAAGTCAGTGGCCCTTCGAGTCCTCAACACTGACCAGGCCCTACTGGGGTGATTTTAACGTTGCATTGTGCTCATTTCGGGTGCAACACAGTGGTAAAGTGAGGCATAAAGCACCTAGCACGATTTGTGCCAGTTTTTGCGACTGGCACTATTTTCCATGTGCTGGATTTCCAGTGCAGTCCAGAAATGGGTGAGAGGCAGGTTAATGTATGAAAAATTTATTTTAATACAGTTTTACATCTGCTTAGTGAGCTCCGTGCTCAATTGTCTGGGCCTCCTTTATGACCTTGCTGGGAAAGGTTCTTACAGGCAAGGAATAAACATGCTCCCCATAAACAGGCAGCAATCAGCGTGGGTTCATCAATGGAACTGCTGGCCATTGAGGCCCTCAAAAGAGGCCGAGTGCAAGGGGACTGGCTCTTGGGCAGTGCCAAATGGGCAATGCTGCCCTAGCACCTAGGTAATGCTAGACTGACACCTGGTCAATGCCCACTGGACAGTGCCGGGGTAAGACTAATGGGGAAGGGACATGGGGGTAGGAACATTGGGGCAGGCTAATTTGGGGAGGGGGGTCTACTGCCATTCTGAAAAGATAGATGGGGAGAGAGAAGGAGAGAGGACCCACTGCCACCCTGCAGTGATAGGTGGGGGACAGGAGGTGAGAGAGAGTGAGAGGGTTCCTCCTACCACTCTGCAACAATTGGTGAGGTGGTAGGTTTGTGATTGGTCGGGGAGAGAGTGATCCATCTGGGCACACAGGGGGTTGGAAGGAGCTGTATCTCAGGCTGCGAGCCTCTGCGATTGCAGCGGGGGAGCTGGTTCTGACTGCCTGCACAGTCAGGGGCCTGACAGCTCCTGTTTTTCTGTTTGACCTCTGCTACTGCTAATGTGAATGTGAAGCATCAGAGACTTGCACGTGTGCACTACCTCCCTCTGCAGGCTTTCAGGTGCATTAAGTCCTGCCCAAACTCTCAGTTTTAAATCCACCCAGCATTTAGGAAAAAAAAGATAATATTGTCCCTATTATCCTATCATATGAGTA
Source organism: Sphyrna mokarran (assembly GCA_024679065.1). Lineage (NCBI taxonomy): Eukaryota > Metazoa > Chordata > Chondrichthyes > Carcharhiniformes > Carcharhinidae > Sphyrna > Sphyrna mokarran. Next base: position 52,574,634 of record JAGIQG010000016.1, read on the forward strand.
AAGAAGCCCTCTGATGGTTACAACCAAACATCCTCCAACAGCTGACTCCTCTGTGTTGAATACCATTTGGAAGAACTAAAGGTTACAAGAGAACAGAATGGACTGTGGCTAGGTGACTTCAACATTTAACACCAAAACTGGTTTGGTAGCATCATATCCTTTAGCGAAGCCCTAAAGGATATATCTGCTGAACTGAGCCTGTAACATGTGGTAAGAGACCCAACATGAGGGAAAAAATCTACTTGATCCCATCCTCATCCACCTTTCTGTCACAGCATGGTGTCCGAAGACAGTACTTAGTCTCTGCATGGATTGTGTAGTACTCACTCCTGCCAATACTGTCATGAATAGAAGCATCTGTGTTGAACTACAACCATGCTAATGATACACATTCAGATTAAATCAAGTTACTCAAAACTGGGCATTCAAGAAGTGTAGGTCATAATCATCAACATAGTGGTATTCAATCACAATCTGTAACCCCATGGCCCAGCCTATCCCTCACTCCACCATCATGGCAGGGTACCAATGTTGGTTCAATGAGGAATGCATGCCAGGAACAACACCAGTTATATCTGAAAATGTGGTGCCAACCGAGTGCAGCTACAACATAGGACTGTATACACTTCAAACAGTGGAAACCATGTGCATTACACATAGAAATCATCTTTCAAACAACAGATCAAGTCATAGTTCTACAATCCAATCAGATGGAGTCATGAATGGTGGTGGCCAACTGAGCAACTAATGATAGGAGGAGACGCCATAATGACTGCCATATCAATGACAGCCACAGTCTAACTCGAAAGTGCAAAACATAAGGGGTAGGACTTTTGAGTATTTCGTGGCAACCCGCCATTGGTTGGTGGTGAGTTCTTCTGGTATCAGTGGGATCAAAGATCCCATCGGCATGATTGGTTGGAAAATTCCAGCCAAACCTGAAATGTTTGAAATCATCTTTAACCAGAAATGTTGAATGAATGATCCACCTTGGCCTCATCTCGAGTATTCCAGCATTACAGATGCCAATCTTCAGTCAACTTGTTTCACTTCATGTGATATCAAAAAATCAGATATAGCTAAAACTCTGGGTCCTGACAATATCCCTGTTGCAGCAATGAAGACTTGCATTACAGAATGAGCTGGACTTAGCCAGATTGTTCCAGTAAAGCTGCAACATTTGGAAGTTGCTCGACAAAGTGAAAAATAGTTAGGTACAGTCTGGCCACAAAAGGAACAAATCTAATACTGCCCCAATAACCTATTCTCAATTATTAGTAAACTTTTGAAAGAAGTCATCAATAATAATTTCAAATGGCACTTCTTACCTGCTCAGTATTGCTTAGTTTGTGTTCTACCAGCTCCAGATCTCATTACAATTTTGATGCAAAACAGCTGAATTCTAGAGATGAGGTGAGGTGAGGAGCTAGTGACATAGTGGTATTGTCACTAGACTAGCAATTCAGAAATCCCAGGTAATGGTCTGGTGACACTGGTTCAATTCTCACCATGGCAGATGGTGAAATATGAACTCAATACAAATATGGAATAAAAATCTAATGATAACCATTAAACTATTGTTGATTGTCTTAAAAATCCATTTGGGCCATTAATGTCCTTCAGGGAAGGAATACTGCCAATCTTATCTGGTCTAGCCTAGATGTGATCCCATACCCATTGCGATGTGGTTAGTTCTTAATGGCCATCTGATATGGCCTAGCCAGTCATTTAACTCAGAGACAATTAGGGTTGGGCAATAAATGCTGGCCCAGCCAATGATGCCCACATCACATGAATGAATAGAAAAAGTGATTGTTCTTGACATCAACAGTGCATTTGACTGAGTGTGGCCTCAAGGAGACCTTGAAAAATAGAAGTCAATGAGATAAGAAAAAACACTTCCACAGCCAGAGGTTACATCCAGCTACAAAGAAGGTAGTTGTGGTTGTTGCATGCTAATCATCTCAGCCCAATGACATTGTTGCAGGAGTTTCTCAGAGCACTATTCTAGGTTCATCCATCTTTTGCAGTTTCAACAATGACCTTCCCTCCATCATAAGGGGATGTTCATTGATGATTGATGCTGGGTCAACTTTGAGTAACTCATCTCCTAACCAATGTTCTCTCTAACTTCTGTTTCCAGCAATCCCTTTCAAAGCAATATACACTCGTGCCTCTCAAGTACAATGTTGCTTCTGTGAGGTCTGTTTGTTTTGAAGTACATTCTTAATTGCTGCAAACCTCATATTTGTACAGCTTAAAAGGAACATTTGTCTTGATTCTCTAAAGCCTCTCCCCACAATCCAGAAGGCATAAGACACAAGTGAGGTGCAATAATCTTCATCTGCCTGCCTGAGTGCATTTCCAACAACAAGCAACGTATGAATGTACATCCAGGATGAAGCAACCTGCTTGTTGGCATCCCATTCAGCCCCTTAACTTTTTTCATTCCAACACCAGTGCACTGTGCCTGCACTGTGTACCATCTACAAGGTGCAGTGCAACAATGCTTCTTCTGCATTATTTCCAAACCCATGGGCTGCGATTCTCCCATCCCGCTGCACAAATTTTTCAGTGCAGCTGGGTGGGACATTCTTGTGTTGACCGATTTGCGCATGCAAAACCCATGGGCATTGGCACCCTGGCAGTACCAGCCCGAACTCCCTGCACTGCCTAAGGGGCAAACTGTCAATGCTCAGGGGGTACCATCAGGCATGGGGCAGTGCCAAGGGGGTGGGGCCTATTGGTGAGGTGGGGGGGGCCCTACTGTCACTCTGCAGACAAGATTGATGGAAGGAGGCCAGTAATTGGGGGTGGGGGGGTTCAGTCTGCTGTGCAGAGGAGAACAGGTGGATTCCAGAGATGGGAACTGGGGGGGGGGTTCAGAGCTGGCCTGGAAACAGTTGGGGGGGGCGGGGAACAGAGGGGTGGCAACGCGGGGGGTCGCAGGTCTGGACACCGATTGAGTCAGCCAGCAATCAGGAAGTTGGCACTGTGGGGCTGCTGCGTATGCGTCGATCTTGGTGCTGACAGATCGGCGCATGCACAGTGGTCCGCTCAGCGCTACGCTACAAGCCCCTCCAGCGGGCTTAGGACTCACCCCCTGAATTTTAATAATATAAACACTAGTGAGCTTTGCAGTGCACACAGTGTGGGAGATTCTTCTCTGGACTCCCACTGGAAAAAAACTCCAATTTTCATGTGAATTTGACATTTAGAATTTTTTTGGGATAATTCTGGCCATTATCTCTACCATTTAGAATGACAGCAGGGATAGAAACAGCATCTCTAAGTTCCCCTCGATGTCACAAGCCCACTTGATTTGAAAATGCATTGCCATTCCTTCATCAATGCTGGCTCAAAATCCATGGAACTTTGGCCGATGTAGCCATCATGGCTGACTAGCTGGCAATGTTTGCAAATTGTGAGATGTGAATTTGATGTTTGCATCAGTGCTTAGTATAAGGGTGAGGTGTAGCAAAAGAATATTAGATGCAAGTCTGATTAATAGAGATTGTTGGTAAATGAGTGATGGATTTCAGCAGTAGCTATGGATACTGTAATTGTTGATCGGATATGACATTTTCAAGTGCTTTCACTAACCTCGATATATTTTTTGAGTTAACTAGACAATATTGAATTTTGGACTTCACCTTAACAATATCTGCTTTAACTGCCTTCTGACCATGTTTTTGGAAGGTCCCTGAGAATCCAGGACTTCTTTGCTAATTTCAAAGCCTCCAGTGCAGCACAGTCTCTATTATATAATTCCTCACCTTCAATCATTACTTCCAACACCTACTCCAGGTACATCGCTCCACCACTTTAAGAGTTGTAGGCTAGCACTAAGCAATGCTTCTAGTTTGAAGTGGGCTAGATGCTCACAATTAGTTGCTCACAAAACTGGACCCTACAGGTGTCAGTAGCCAATGAACAGTAAGTTAATGCTGGATAAATGCAACTCTTATACAAATGAGCAAGCAGCATGAAGCTAGTTTTCTTGCCTTCCTGGAGTAGAAAATCTGCTGTTGCTAGCTTGCATAGAGAATCTCTCTCTCTCTGGTGTTCTGGGAAGCTGACATCAAACTGTGCTGAGTGCATCCAGAAGGCTGCTAGAAGTTACAAGGCTGAGACATCAGGATTTCAATTCTCCAGCCAAAGGACTCAGTTCCAGTATCACGTGAGCATTAGGATTCTCCCTAATCCTATCAGCCAAAGTCTTCTCGTGTCCTCTCTTAGCTCTCCTCAATTCACTCTTTAGCTCCCTCCTGGCTAATCTATAGCTATCCATTGCACTAACCGAGCTTTCAATCCTCATCCTGACATAAGCCTCCTTTTTCCTTTTAACCAGCAAATCAACTTTTTTTGTACACCAAGGTTCTCTTACTCGACCATTTCCTCCTTGCCTGACAGGGACATACTTATCAAGGACTCGCAGCAGCTGCTCCTTGAATAAGCTCCACATTCCAGATGTTCCCAGTCCCTGTAGTTTCCTAGTCCAATCTCTGCACCCTAATTCTCTCCTGATGGCCTCATAATTACCCTTCCCCCAGCTATAACTACTGCCCCCAGCTTCATGCCTATCCCTATCCATCACTAAGGTGAATGTAACCGAATTGTGGTCACTAACCGAATTGTGGTCACGATTGTTGGCTTTTATTGGTAGAGGGATTGAATTTCGGAGCCGCAACGTCATGTTGCAACTGTACAAAACTCTAGTGCGGCCGCACTTGGAGTATTGTGTACAGTTCTGGTCCCCACATTATAAGAAAGATTTGGAGGCATTGGAGAGGGTACAGAGGAGGTTTACCAGGATGTTGCCTGGTATGGAGGGCAGGTCCTATGAAGAGAGGTTGAAGGATTGGAGGTTGTTTGCGTTAGAAAGGAGGCGGCTAAGAGGGGATCTTATTGAAGCATATAAGATGATTAGAGGTTTAGATAGGGTGGACAGTGATAGCCTTTTTCCTAGGATGGAACAAGCTAGCACGAGGGGACACAGCTTTAAATTAAGGGGTGATAGTTATAGGACGGATATCAGAGGCAGGTTCTTTACCCAAAGGGTGGTTCGGGAGTGGAATGCCCTGCCTGCAGCGGTTGTAGATGCGCCAAGTTTGGTGGCGTTTAAGAGTTTAGTTGATAAGTATATGGAAGAGAAGGGAATGGTTTAGTTTGGAGGGGCATTGCTTTTTATATTGGTCGGCGCAACATCGAAGGCCGAAGGGCCTGTTCTGTGCTGTACTGTTCTATGTTCTATGAGCATTAGTCTTTATTGTGTTAAACTTGTGGAAAGGGCTTTTTTTGTCTATAGGAAGCTTTTGTTTGATTGGAACATTTTAGATATATTTGTTAAAGGTTATACGTTATCGTGGCTGTTTTGTTTTTGTTCGTAATTGCTAAATTCTAATGCAGGAAGGATGTTCACATTGGTGAGGGAGTCCAGAGCCTGGTCACAGTCTGAGGATTTGGGTAGACCATTTATTACCGAGATGAGGAGAAATTTCTTCATTCAAAGAGTGATGAGCCGATAGAATTCATTACCTCAGGAAGTAGTTGATACCAAAACATTGAATAGATCCAAGAGGTGGCTAGACATAGCACTTGGGGTAAATGGGATCAAAGGTTATGGGGAGAAAGCAGAATTAGGCTATTGAGTTGGATGATCAGTCATGATTGTAATGAATGGCAGTACAGGCTTGAAAGGCCAAATGGTCTCCTCCTGCTTCTACCTTCTATGTTTCTTTAAAAGTTATTGCTAATTTTCTTTCCATACATGTTAACTGTATTCTTAAATAAACTTTGTTTTCTTCAAGTGGGTCATTTGCATCATCTCTGAAGCAAAATAGAGATGCTTCTATTTTCATGCTTATCCCAGCCAAATTCAAAGTGCAAAACTTATGATTTAGGCACAAAAGCAAATTACTGTGGATGCTGGAATCTGAAACCAGAAGAGAAAATGCTGGAAAATCTCAGCAGGTCTGGCAGCATCTGTAAGGAGAGAAAAGAGCTGACATTTCAAGTCCAGGTGATCCTGTGTCAAAGCTAAAAGGCATAGAAGGTGGGAGATAAATACACTCAGCATGATATATCTCCCACTTTCTATGCCTTTTAGCTTTGACAAAGGGTCATCTGGACTTGTAATTTCAGCTCTTTTCTCTCCAAACCTGCTGAGATTTTCTAACATTTCATAAGAACATAAGAAATAGGTGCAGGAGTAGGCCACCCAGCCCCTTGAGCCTGCCCCGCCATTCAATAAGATCATGGCTGATCTTGTAGTGGTTCAGTTTCACTTACCCACCTGCTCCCCATAATCCTTAATTCCCTTATTGATCAGAAATCTATCTACTTGCGACTTAAACATATTCAACGAGGTAGCCTCCACCGCTTCAATGGGCAGGGAATTCCAGGGATTCACTACCCTCTGAGAGAAGTTCCTTCTCAACTCTGTTCTAAACTGACTTCCCTTATTTTGAGGCTGTTTCTAAGTGGAAAGAATCTCTCTGCCTCAACCCTATCTAGCCCCTTCATTATCTTATATGTCTCTATAAGATCATCTCTCAACCTTCTAAACTCCAACGAGTACAGGGCCAATCTACTAAATCTCTCTTCATAACTAACCCCCTCATATCTGGTATCAACCTGGTGAACCTTCTTTGTACCCCCTCTTCGCAAATAAGGAGACCAAAATTGCACACAATACTCCAGTTGCAGCCTCACCACTACCCTGTACAATTGCAGCAAGACCTCCCTGCTTTTATATTCTATTCCCCTCGCAATTACTAAAGTTTCACTTTTTAGTTATGATCCAAACCAGCTTCTTAAAACACTTCAGTTTTTGACCTGGGTTATAACAATGGGGATCCAGATTTTGTGTGCTACCTGGAGAAAATAGAAATGAAGCAGCAATGCCCTGTGTTTTCAGACGGAAGTCCCCTCCAGATAATTTGCGCACAGTGAGAGGGAGAGTGGGGGTTGTGGAGAGAGAGGGAGAGAGAGAGAGAGAGAGGGAGAGAGGGAGAGAGAGAGTGAGAGAATTAGCTCAGTCGCTTGGAAGCAGAGAAGCAGGGAACTTCTGAAAAAAATATGTGGGCCAACATGTTTCTGCCACCAACCATTTTTCCCAAGAGAAGGCTGGGACTGATGCCAACAATCCACGCATTCATGGTTGCGGAGGATGTAATTAGCAGCAATTTTCCCATCATTAGACAAATATACCAGTGTTACATGAGGGGGAAGGGTGGTCAGGGGTGCTTATGATTTACAGGATTTTGAATATTTATCATCAAAAATGGCCGATGTCTGAATCTTGCAGTGGAATCGTAGTTGGCAATCATACAATCTCAGCTCGCTGCAACTGAAGTTGGGTTCCTGCCATCATGGCCATGGATACCAGTGTACCAAGGGGATCATGGCATTTCTGCAATCTGTTCCATCTCCCTAATAAACTCAGTAGATAAAGCCTTCTCCTGAAATCCTTTCATCCCCTCTTCCTCCCTCTTCTAGTAGCCTGTCTTGCTTTGTATGGGGTCTGCTCATTCTCTCAGAAAGGTTACTAATAGAAAGCCCTACTGGATCACTTGCGTCTGGAAATAACTAATTTGTGGCCATCCTTCTAGACTCTAAAAAATCTGCACCAACCAGATTAGTCTCTGTAAACTACTAAAACATTTAACAAGTATGAAAAGCATCAAAAATGTACAAAATTGCAGCAACAACCAGAAGAAATCATCCAATAACTAACATATAAAAAGCTGAGTGCCTTTAGAAAACATTGGTAAGAATAGTTTGGATGGGGAAGGCAAGAGAGTCATCATTCATATCCCTTAAAATAAGTTCAGCTATGGTAGGTAAAGACATAAGTTAAGCTGGTGGGCAGTATACCAGAATTGTAATGCTGGCATGAAATTAATGTTGCATGCTGAATTACATCATGATCTGCCTGCTCTGCATAATCTCTTTAACAGTGTGGTGCACTTTACATCAGACAAAATATAAATGGGATCTCCCCATTGTTTCTTTGGCATAAATACAGGATACCCATGACTTTATGAATGGGTGGGCACAGAAACTGAACCAATATTCGAATGTTGCTGTATAATAGGAAGCTTCTTCAAAATAACAACACCACAAAATTAAGATATTCGTTTCAGAATTCCTAGCTTAAAACTGAAAAAAAAATCCTGACTTGCAACATTATGATGTCAAGCTGATTAAGTTTACAAGGTGTACCCTTATAGAGAGAGTTCTGTGAGTTTTATGTCTCATTTGAAAGGTGCAGGAACTGAAAAACCAGGTATAGACTGTGGTAATCTAAAGTTTCAAAGTAAATGCTTTGAACCCCCAGGACACACAGCTGAGAGCATGAAGGGAGTGTGGAGAGGCAGGGCTGGAATAGATGATGGCTCGCTTTGTGAAGGAAAAGTATTTGTCAGAACCTGGATTCAAACCCACATCACCAGGGGAGACCACAATCTTGACAAAGCACCCTAGCCTGTTCAGCTGTCTAGCTCCCTGTAGACCAAGTTCACTGCATGATGCATATTGCTACATAATAACTTGTATTACTTTTCATTTCTGCCAAAATCATCAAAGCTGCAAATTAGTTGCACTGATCCCTGCAACTAACTACATTTCACTGATCACAGGGCTGCATTGGTAACAAATGACCCCTATATAACAAGAAGGAAACAAGTTCTGTAACAATATGACAGTAAGCAATATAACTGCCAACTAACAGCTTTATAATTCCTTTCAACTGAAATATATATATATATATAAATATATCATAATTAAAATTCTTCAGTACAACAGCTGCAAAAAAAAAGCCCTTGTGGAATTATAACTCTGTAGCCTCTTGGAGCCCTACAAGATTTCTGCACTTTTCTAGTTCTGGTCTTTTGCACATTCCTTATTTTAATCACTCCACCCTTGGTGGCTGTCCTTCGGCTGCATTTATTTTAAGCTTTGGAACTTACTCCTAACCCTCTCCAGCTCTCTACCTTGCCCTACTCCTTTAAGGTGTTCCTTAAAGCCTAATGTTTCCTTTTGTAGATTGGTGTTAAAAACGTTTTTAATTGACATCACTCATGTTAAATACCATGGGATGTTTTACTATGTTAAGTTTGCTATATAAATAAAAGTTATTGCAGCAATTACAAACAACTTCACTCTATAGTTGTTAAAAAGATGCAACAGGATCATAATTATTACCACACTTCTCTAAAAGTGCTGGGTGCTGATTTCCACTTCGGTATGTTCACGTTTCCAACTGTTCATTTTCACCTGACTACCAGGAAGAGATTTGCCAAGATGTTGCTGAACACATTTCCCAGCAGCATTAATGAAGCTACCAGAGCACCTATTCATCCTGTGTTGACAAAGGAACTACACATTATGTAGGTATGAGAAATAGTATTTTTTCATTTGAAACTGATACTTGTGCAATTTTTCTGTGATTAGTCAGGTGAGTCCATAAGCAAGTGACTCTCCACTTCCATTACTGCTACAATATGCTGCTTGATGGAGATTTAAAACTTTAGAAATCCCTTCATTGCATGAAATGATAACATTGTAAAAGGAGAAAACAATATTCCTCATGGGCAAATGTAGCATCCAAAAACCTGTGCTAAAATATGTATGTAAACCTTTAAAGACAAAAATAACCAAATAAGGAAAGGTGCAAAGAGCACAATGGATGGAATAGGCCTCCGTGAAAAGAGATAATGCAGGCTTCTCAGCAGCAGACAATGACTCCATTATTCATGTGTTTTTCTGTGAAGAGTGCAATCAGTTTAAATCCATGCCAACTAAATGATGGATCAGATTTTGCTGTATCAGGGCATCTAACAGCCCATCAGCTCAAAAGAATTTTGACAACTAAATTTCTGAAATTATGAGCTGATATTGGTGTAGTAAGGGAAACAGGGCAACTGTGCACCTCCTTAACCTATCAGGTTGAAATATTAAGAAATAAGCAATGGTTTGGGGTCTATTACTTACCTGGAGTGACAATTGGCAATAGCACACAGTGCACGCTCACTTTGAGAAAATGAGAGAAAACATAACCAAATTGCCACATCACAAGAAGGGTGTGGGTTGACTGACTAGTGAAAGTTGTAGCTTTGTTTTCTTATCTTCAACGTTAAGGCATTAGTCTAAAGAGCAGCTAACATCAAAGGAAATCCACGTCTTCAAAGAAATACAAATATTAAAGAGGTGGTAAAAACAAGTGATTAGGGAACAACAAAAGGATTTATGCATAAAGACAGTAGACATACTGAGATATTGAATGAATACCTTGCACCTGCCTTCAACAAAAAAGCAGATATTGTGCAACTCATGCTGAAGAAGCAAGGTACTTGAAAGGTTTAAGATCGATAAGGAGGTATTGGATAAATTATTGGTACTTAAAGTTGATAAGGCACTGGTACCAGATGAGATGCATGTAAGGATCCTGAAGGAAGTGAGAGTGGAAATTGCAGAGGCACTGACCACAATTTTCCAATCTTCCTTATATTCAGGGGTGGTGCCAGAGGACTGGAGATTTGCAAACGTTGCATCTCCATTCAAAAAAGTGTATAATCTTCAGTCCAGCAACTACAAGCCAGTCAAACTCAATGATGAAGAAACTTTTAGAAATGATAACTTGGAAGAAAACTCAGTGTTACTTGGGCAAGTGCAAGTTAATTAAGAAAAGCCAGTATGGATTTGTTTAGAACAAGTGTTATGATCCCAGTTGATATGATGCTAGTTGATATTATACTCAGACAAGAAAATTCCAGAATAGAACCCTTGCTCAAAACATCATAATTTTTACTTTTTCAAAAATCAAACGTGGAAGAACAGAACAACTAATAAATGTAGAATAACACTTTACTCTGCCCTTATCTTAAGTTTTAAGATTAACATGGATGACATGTTTTTAATCCATAGATCTATAAACATAGACAGGGATCACGGGTAGAGATGGAAACATCGGGGTGGTGGCATAGGCTCATTGGGCCGAAGGGCCTGTTTCCCATGCTGTTTTGTTCTTTGTTCTTTGACATAGTAATTTAAAGCTACAATAGTCTCATTAACAAATAAAATTCTCTTTAAAGCACACAGATTGGCTGTGGTCATACACTTCGCTCTGAATGCAAGTTAATATCTGTGGATTTTTCCTCAGAATCCCTCCAGATGATAGTCAAATTCAAAGGCAGATACAAGGCATTCCACTCCCCAAACGCACTTTAAAATCTTCTGTCATCATAATACTTTTCATTAGCAAGGTGCATTCCAAATTCCTGTCCAAGGTTTTCAAATCTACCTTTTAACCAAAATGTTTGCTCTCTTTTAACGGAGAATCTACTCCATGATTTTGCAAAGTAGAAATGGTCGAGAACTTCAAATTTTTAGGTGTTCACATCACCAACAACTTGTCCTGGTCCTCCATGCCGACACTGTAGTTAAGAAAGCCCACCATAATCTCTACTTTTTCAGAAGACTAAGGAAATTTGGTATTTTAGCTACAAATCTCACCAACTTTTACAAATGAACCACATCCTTTTTGGTTGCATCACAGCTTGGTATGGCTCCTGCTCTGCCCAAGACTGCAAGAAACTATGAAAGGTTATGAATGTAGCTGAATCCATCACACAAACTAGCCTCCTATTCATAGACACTTCCCAGAGCTTGGAAAAGCAGCCAGCATACTTAAGCATCCCATACACAGGACATACTCTCTTCCAACTTCTTCCGTTGGGAAAAGGATATAAAAGTCTTAGATCACATACCAACTGACTTAACAACAGCTTCTTCCCTACTGCCAACAGACTTTTGAATTGGCCTACCTTGGATTAAGTTGATCTTTGCCTACACCCTAGCTATGACTGTAACACTACATTCTGCACTCCTTTCCTTCTCTGGGAATGGTATGAACAAAGAACAAAGAAGATGACAGAGCATTTGGCCCTCCATGTCTCACTGACCATGCTGCTCGACTGAACTAAAACCCCTAGTCTTCTGGGACCATATCTCTCTACTCCCACCCTATTCATGTATTTGTCACATCGCCCTTTAAAAGTCACTATCATATCTGCTTCCATTATCTCCCCAGCAATGAGCTCCAGGCACCCACCACCCTCTGTGTAAAAACTTGCCTCATACATCTCTTTCAATTTTTGTCCCTTGCACTTTAAACCTATGTCCTCTATGTTGACTCTTCCACCCTGGGAAAAAGCTTCTGAATATCTGCTCTGTCCATGTCCCTCATAATCTTGTCGATTATGAGGGGCTTCTATCAGGTCATCCCTCAACCTCTGTCATTCCAGTAAGAACAAACCAAGTTTCTCCAAACTCTTCTCATAGCTAATGTCTTCCATACAGGTAACATCCTAGTAAATCTTTTCTGTACCTTTCCAAAGCCTCCACATTCTTCTGGTAATGTGGCAACCAGAACTGAGCATTATATTCCAAGTGCTGCCTAACTAAAATTCTATAAAGCTGCAATGCCCCACCAAAGAAGGCAAGCATGCCATATGCCCTCTTGACTACCTTGTCCATCTGCTTTGCCACTTTCAGTGACCTGTGTATCTATACACCCAGTTCCCTCTGCCTATCAATACTCTTAGGGGTTCTGCCAATTATTGTATATTTCTCATCTGTATTAGATCTTCCAAAATGCATTACCTCACATTTGTCTGGATTAAACTCCATCTTCCATCTCTCCGCCCAAGTCTCCATCTATATTTTGCTGTATCCTTGATGGTCCTCGTTGCTATCTGCAAGCCCAACAACCTTTATATCATCCACAAACTTACTAATCAAACCAATTGCATTTTCCTCTAAATCATTTATATATATATTGCAAACAGCAAGGATCCCAGCACTGATCTCTGAGGAACAGCACTTGTCACAGTCCTCCATTCAGAAATGCACTCTTCCATTCTGTCTCCTATGACGGAGCTAGTTCTGTATCCATCTTGCCAGCTCACCTCTGATCCTGTGCAACTTCATCTTCTGTACCAGCCTGTCATGGAGGACCTTGTCAAAAGCCTTACTGAAGTCCATGTGGATAACATCCACTGCCCTACCCTCATCAATGGTCTTCATCAATTCCTCAATGCTTTCTCTGTATAGCGTGAAAAAAATGATACTTTTCACTGTATACTAATACATGTGACAATAATAAATCAAACCAAATAAGTTCATAAGGTACAGGAGCAGAATTAGACCATTTGGCCCATCAAGACTTCTCTGCAATTCGCTCATGGCTAAAATGCTCTCTCCCTATTTTCCTGCCTTCTCCTCATAACCCTTCAACCCATTTCAATTAAAAATCTGTTTAACTCCTTCTTAAATTTACTTCTGTCCCAGCATCCACCGCACTTTGGGGTAGTGAATTCCAAAGATTCACAACCCTTTGGGAGAAATAGTTTCTCCTCAACTCTGTTTTAAAATTTGCTACCCATTATCCTAAGACTATGACCTCTTGTCCTAAAATGCCCCACAAGGGGAAGTATTCACTCTGTGGCTACTTTATCCATACCTTTCATCATCTTGTATACATCAATTTGATCTCCCCTCATTCTTATTAGGACTGTTCTCCTCTGAGAAGAGATGGTCAAGAGGAGATCTGATAGAGGCATTCAAAATTATGAAGGGTGTGGACAGATTGTACAGGAAAAAAGCTCTTCTCATTGGTGGAAAGATTGAGAGCCTGGGGATATAAATTTAAGATAATCAACAGAATAAGCAATGATGACATGAGAAAAAACTTTTTCATGCAATGAATGGTTAGGATCTGAAATACACTCAGAGTGTGGTGAAGGCAGATTCAATCAAGAATTCAAGAAAGAATTAGATTATCTCAAAGGAAGAATGAGGGCAAGGCGGGAGAGTGATGTTTGGTGAATGGCTCATTCAGGGAATCAGTACAAATATGCTGTAACCACTCTCTGATTCTGTGATTCATTGTGGGACTGAGAAGGAAGTACAAATTAGAGTGAATGAATTGAGTGTCAAGTCGGGTACAGAACCACAAAGAGAAAGAAAAAAGGGATCAGTTTAAAAGGAGGAAAAGGGGCAAAAGTATAAAAATATAAAATTTGATAATTTAATAAAATCTCCAATAAAATCATATCTCAAGGAATGAGACTCTGCAATGGTGACATTTCCAATGATATGGGGTTGATTGGCAGAAATTAAAGATTGCTATGTTGTTGGATGGCTACTTTTCCCTTTAATCACAAGGCTTTAATTTCTGTCTTGAGCTCAATTGCACCTATCAAAATCTTTTGCAGATAGCAAAAGGTTGATTTTGCAAAGTCAATAATGAAACAACACAACTTGGCAAGCAATTTATTGATATTTAACTGTCTATCCAAAATAATGTGCCTTGCCTTATTTTGACAACAAAAATTTTCTAAGGCCTTGTAACAAAATAAGACTACTGTGAGTAGAATTACTTTTATCATTACATATATAATGTAATCTAACCATAATCTTTAATAACCAAACAACACCAAGTATATAATGTAATATAAATAACTTCCAGTTGCTGCTATTCCTGTGTGTCTGCTGCCTTTGTACTCCTAGATGAAATGGTCGTGGGGTTGGAAGATGCTATCTATGGAGCCTTGATGAGTTCCTACATTGCATCTTGTAGATGGTGCACACTGCTTTCACTATGATTTGGTGTTGGAGCAAGTAAATGTTTCTGGAAGGGATTCTCTGAATTGTGAGTAAGGTTTTCTTTGTGTGTGTGTGTGTGTGTGTGTGTGTGTGTGTGTGTGTGTGTGTGTGTGTGTGTGTGGTGTGTGTGTGTGTGTGTGTGTGTGTGTGTGTATCAAGACTGTCTTCAGCCTCCCTACCCCCATCAGAACCCTCTTCACAGCCCCCAAGGCTCCCATTCAAGCCCATCCCTTTGAAACTGTCTCCAGCACCCTGGCTGTGCCCAATTGTCACACTGACAGCGACCGAATAGCACCAGTAGTCTCTGTTGGGCTGTCTGGTGGCTACAGCCAGGCACCACAATGTGCCATTGAGCACAGCCAGTGTGCCAAGTGGGTCCTGCCTGGTGGGCACTGTCCAGTAATGCCCCAACCACCCAAGGGCTTCAGCGGCCTCTGAGCCCCTGGTATGAACATCGCTGTTATCTTGCCACATGCTAAAAGCTTGTGAATGCTACTTTAAATATGGTAATTAGAAACGGGCTGGGAGAATCACAAACTGCTGGGTATGAAACAGATTTTTACGCCCGCACACTACTGTCCAGGGCTGGTGGGACCTACTAATGGCGCAGTGAGGACAAGAGAGTCCTCCCTACAGATTTGCTTTTTTGGAGCCTCTTGGTCAGCTGTCTGTGATATCATGCTTACATCATCATTGATGTTGCCTCATTAACATAACCATTAACCCTTTATTCTATCTATGTTATAGCACAATACTCAACATGGTGAAAATATCATGGAATTTTGGACTTACACATCATTACCTTTTATGAACACCTTCACTTGCTGTCTGAATAAACTTCTCCAGTATTATTAATCCTGGTACCTCCACCTCCATTATACAATATGAAACACATGCTGGTTAGGTGCATCGATCCAAACAGGCACCGAAGTATGACGACTAGGAGAATTTCATAGTAACCTCGCTGTGAGCCTTACTTATGACTAACAAATAAACTTTAACTTAGTTATAAAATAAAATTTGGAAAATAAACATATCCACTCATTTATTATTTTGTGGATAGCCTCTGCAACACTACCACTTTAAACTCTACCAGTTGTGTTCTTTATTTTCCACATGAATATTTTTCTAATCCCTTTGCCCACCCTATTCCCATATCCCTTTCCTTTGACCACCTAATCTATTCTTAAATTATGAATATTCTGTTTCACTTATTACACATTATTACATTTTATAGCCTCAGTGCTGTATAAAAATGTTTCTTGTGTTCTCTGTTCCAAATCTTTTACATTTATTCTTATATTAAATGTATTATTTGAGAATCCCCAAATGTGTTGAAACAACCTGCTTCTATCTAGTCTGTTCCATCCGTTCACAATTTCAGTACTACTAATCTAATGAAAATTGTTACAGTTTATTAATTCTTTTTCTTAATACTTGTGTTTCCTCATATCAAGTTTATGTTAATGAATCTGCATTTATAGAATCATAGAATCCGTATAGTGCAGAAGAAACTATTTAATACATCGAGTCTGCACAGACTCTCCAAAAGAGCATTTTACCCAAACCTTATTCTCGTAACCCCACATATTTACTTGCTAATTACAAAGACGGAAAAGTCATTTAAAGTTGGAATTGAACCCAAGTCACTGGCGCTATGAAGCACCAGTGCTAATCACTATGCCACCCTTCTCTCAGGGGTTAGCAGGGTAAATGAATGGGGTTGGGGGATTCAGCCTGGGACTTCTTGTGCTTGGTGCAGACTCGATGGGCCAAATGTCCTCTTTCTGCATTGTAGGAATTCTATGATTGAATAGTTGCCTCAACTGTGCATTAAATGCATGACCTGTTTATTCCTTTGATTTATTGAAAAATCAAAAGGTGGTGATTTTAAGGTTAATTATACTTAGAAAATTCATTCTGATATCTAATAAGAATGTTCATACAAAGAATAATGTGATCTTATTGAAGTGCTACATAGATACACCATCATATCTTGACTCTCATATTCTATACTTCTTTCTACATAACCTAATATTTCATTAGCTTT
This sequence comes from Sphyrna mokarran, assembly GCA_024679065.1. NCBI lineage: Eukaryota > Metazoa > Chordata > Chondrichthyes > Carcharhiniformes > Carcharhinidae > Sphyrna > Sphyrna mokarran. The sequence goes on from JAGIQG010000016.1 coordinate 52,591,354, forward strand.
TGCAGCCTTATCCATTAGAGATGCTGCATTCAATATGTTAATGTGACTCTATATCCCGAATAAGGTTTTCATTAATACTTTTGATGCAGAATATACAGAGATTTGTATGGTTACCCAACCAAATTGTACAGGCAACCTTTTAAGTGTTAAAATTAATCATTTACCCATTAATACATGAAATACTTGGTCAACAAATTGCATTCAAGAGAGAAAAAATTTTATGCAAGACAATAACAGAGTATAAATTATGCAAATAATTTGTTTATTCTGTTTCCATATAGAATAACTTTGTCCATAAAACTAGCAACATTTACACCATGCTATTCTCCACAGGTCAAAGGATCCTCAATACTGCCACTTCAAATTAGTCACCTTCTACATAGCATCCACTAAAAATAATGTATTTCCATATCCACTTCATTATTGGCAGATGAAAGATACCAAAGTACTTCACACATTGCTAACAAAAAGAGTTATGGCATAAATGGGTCAGCAAATTGATTTTTTCCCTTATTACAGTCCCAGAAAGCTCTAGTGTCAAACGTAAATCCTTGGTCACAAAACAATGAAAGTTATAAAGCTGCTTTAATTAAAAAATCTTGTGGCTAATCCAAATCTATCTATGTCCCAGGCATAAAATGAGTAAGAATTCATGTTTATTAAATACATCACATGCATTAACTGCAGATAGTCTCACAAATAAATATCTGATCAAAAAAAGGCAGATTCTCTATTGCTTTGCAACCAGCAAGTATATTGCAGATGCATGGCCCTTCTCTAATGAAGATAAAATGATGGACTACGTGTCTGCAACATGCTCTTTACTGATGAACCTGCCACCAATGGGCTCAGATCAAATAAATTATGAAATCCTGGTGTACCGCAGGGATCTGTTTTGGGGCCACTGTTGTTTATCATTTTTATAAATGACCTAGATGAGGGTATTGAAGGATGGGTTAGTAAATTTGCAAATGACACTAAAGTCAGAGCAGTTGTGAACAGTACAGATGTATGTTGCATTTTACACAGCTAAGCTGCAGAGCTGGGCTGAGAGGTGGCAAATAGCGTTTAATGCGGAAAAATGTGAGGTGATTCACTTTGGAAGAAGTAACAGGATTACAGAGTATTGGGCTAATGGAAAGACTTTTGGTAGTGTGGATGAGCAGAGAGCTCTCAGTGTCCATGTGCATAGATCCCTGAAAGTTGGCACCCAGATTGATAAGGTTGTTAAGACGGTGTATGGTGTGTTAGCTTTTGTGGTAGAGGGACTGAATTTCGGAGCCATGAAATCATGTTGCAGCTGTACAAAACTCTGGTGCGGCCACACTTGGAGTATTGCGTACAGTTCTGGTCGCTGCATTATAGGAAAGATGTGGAAGCATTGGAAAGGGTGCAGAGGAGATTTATCAGGATGTTGCCTGGTATGGTGGGAAGATCTTATGAGGAAAGGCTGAGGAACTTGAGGTTGTTTTCTTTAGAGAGAAGGTTAAGAAGTGACTTAATTGAGGCATACAAGATGATCAGAGGATTAGATAGGGTAGACAGTGAGAACCTTTTTCCTCGGATGGTGATGGCTATCATGAGGGGACATAGCTTTAAATTGAGGGGTGGTAAATATAGGACAAATGTCAGAGGTAGGTTCTTTACTCAGAGGGTAATAAGGGCATGGAATGCCTTGCCTGCAGCAGTGGTGGACTTGCCAACTTTAAGGGCATTCAAATGGTCATTGGAGAGACATATGGATAATACTGGAATAGTTTTAGGTTAGAGGGTCATTAGATTGGTTCCACTGATCAGCGCAAAATCGAGGGCTTGCTGGATGTAAAGCAATAGAGAATCTGCCTTTTTTTGATCAGATATTTATTGCTCTGTAATGTTCTTTGTTCTAAAAGCTCATGATGGGTCCAGTTTCTGCATGTACCATGAGCAAGCAGGCAGAAACCAGTAACACCAGGGCCAAACTGTTTCACTTTTACAAAATGTTGTTTTATAAAGAAGCAATGCTGTAATAAAAAGCAAAATACTCTGGAAATAAATACAGAGCAGCTCAACCAGCTGAGATAAAAATGACAGGTTAATGTTTCAAGTGTGTGAAGACCCTTTGACAAAACTTCCATCAGATCAACTGCTCTTTTACAACATCTAATGTTTATTTTTATGGCTGATTTCAAACATTGGCAGTTCTTCACTGCGCCCCTCCCCACCCACACCAATTTTTATCTCTGCCAGAGTTGAATATCATAAAATTTATGCTGTACAATATCTGATCATCGTCGAGATCACGAGATGGATCAAGCTAATGAAGTAAATTTAAAAATACTCCTTACTTTAATTCTAGAACTATGCACTTTCATTCCATTTAAGAACCTGGGGAGATCAGCATACTTGATTTAACTATCAGTAAAATGCTTCAGAGAACGGAATTCTTGATACCAGTATAAAGCATTTTTAAATATTATTAGGAACATACTATGTTAGGAAATTTCATCATCTAGAAAGTAGTTAGAAGGTGGAGTTTTTTGCTATCTGGAGTTGTTGAAGAAAATGGCATAGATGCATTGAAAGAAGAGTAAGAAATTACATTGAGGAGAGAGAAACAGAAGATATGCATATAAATGAAATAGTAGGGGAAGAGGCTCATGTGGAACATAAACATCAGCATAGACCAAATATGTAACTCAATGCAAAAAATACTAATTGATACATCTTTAAAATAATACTCTCTACACAATCCAGTTTGGGAGAGTGCAAAAAATATTAGAGAATATACTCTATACAATGTATTATTTTGTTTCCCCATAAGGAACATGTTCTGGCAAAGTATATTAGAATGTTACAAAGCACTACAAGATCCCGATCCTGAACTAACCCAGCTGGTATTTTCTGATATAAACCTAATGTTTACAAACTGCTCCTTCTGTAAACAACAACTACAATTCAAACATTCAGGAAGAATTTTTTAGTAAATCCTTTCATCAGAGGCATTTTAAAATCTACTGCAAGTTACTTCACTACAAGCATTGAATAGTATTGATGACGGCAAAATGACAACTAAGTTATGATCTGACTGCTGCTTTGATGTTAGCTACTTTTTCATTAAAGTTAGCCGATATATTTTGTGGCATCACAGCGTTTATATTTTCTAGCAAAATATTTCTAAATAGTCAGAGGTTTTGCATATTACACCTTTTATTCCTAATCCTGCATTTGATCCTATTTAAATCACAGCAGGAGCACTGGCTTGGATTACACTACAAATCTGAAGGGTTAGTGCAAATGAAACTACTTCTCAACAAAGCTATTATGTTAGTGTAAATACTTTCATGTCACTTTTCTTTGGTCATTGTAGGCCAAAAATGTTTAAAATATTAGGGCAGCAAAGCCAGTATACTGTATATTACAGATGTTTAAGGGAAGTTGTAAATCTACTATAAATTAAACAAATATTATGAACAGAGGATTACTGCACGTAAGTGCAGGTAATATTTATTCCACATAATGCTAGGTAATTATCATTTTCAATATGTTAAATAACAAACTAATCTGCATTTTTACAGCACCTTTTATGACATCAGACTGTCCCCAAGTGCTTCACAGGTTAGGAAGCATTTTTAGAGTGATTAATAGTGGTTTCTAGGGAAACATAGCTGCCAAATTCTGCACAGCTATACGATTTCTATCTCACAGCTGTAAGATAAATCTGCTTTAGTGATACTGCTTAGCCCCATGACATCAGAATTCCCTTGTTCTTCTTCGAATGGTGTCATGCAGTTTTTTTTACATTTACCTAAGTGGGCAGTCAAGAGTTTTGGTTTAGTGTCTCATCAGAAAGACAGTATTTCACAAGTGCAGCATTGCCTCAGTAATAGACTGAAGTGTGAGATTAGATTGTAATGTTCGAATCTCTGGAGTGAACCTTGACCTCACACACTCTTAACTACTAGTGAGCCAAAGTTGGCACATTTAAATAAAAGCTTAACCACTTGTCACAAAAGCACCACCATCAATATCTTGAGTAGTAACATTGATCAGAAATTCACAAGCCACATGCACACACAATGGTTACAGCAGTAGAACAGAGTAATGCTTCTGTTCATTTCCGTTAGCAATAACAGTGCAATCTGGACGTAACTAGCGCGGAAGATAGGGAACTTTCAAATGTTAATCAGTTACACTCAAAAAACTTATATTTTTACGTTTTCCATAATCTTTTACAGTGAATTAATTAATGACCACTTAATGGGCTTCAATAGGCCACTCCTGCTTTTAATCCAGTGGCTGGCAGGCGGCTCATATGTATGACAAGCAAACCTGCCCACTTTCCTACACCCTCTCTTCTATGACCCCCCCCCCTCATAGAACCTTCTCACCGTCACCTGACTGTTGCCCGAGTTCTAGGTTGCGATCTTACTTAGTTAGACAAGAAACGAAAAATCAAGATTGTGCCTTTTTTTTGCCTTTCGTGATCTTACGGGCACTGATTTGCTGACAGAATCATGTCACTGGTAAGTCCTGGACATTATCATTTGGGCTTAATTGAACTTACCACTTCACCGGCGGAGATCCTCACTGCTGAAGATCATGACCGGTCTCTACTAACAGGGACCAGACATGATTACCTCACTGGTGGACTAGAGGCCACTGAAGCCCCTGAGTGGTCAAGGGTGGGGCCAAACTGGCATTGTCCACTGGGAACCCTGGCAGGGCAGTGGAAAAGAGTGGGGCCAGAGAAAGAGTGCAGCCTGAGGAGGGGATGGAACCATGATGGGGGAGACAAGGGGAGAACTTACCTTAATTGCAGGGTGGAAATCAGGGAACTTGCGTAATGGCGCCCCTGCAGTTGAACAGCTGACTTCACCAGCAAGACTAGGCTCCACCCTCCCTACAGGCAAGAATCTTTATTTTGACTAAATTACATAAAATTATTTTTCTTAAACTCGTGCAAAAGAACGAGTCTGAATTTCTCCTGTTTTCTTGCTCATTCACTCCTTTTTTCATAAAAGTCCACTGCTGGATTTTGGGAGGTTATTGTTCCGGCAGTAGTCATCACTGTCGTTCAAAAAGACTGCAACTCTGATTGGCCAGCAACTCTTAGTAGGCAGACAGGTCCCTCCACCTCAGATCCTGATTCTTCCCTGTTGCCGGCACAAGATTTTGCCCTCAGAGTATGTTTTGCATTCAAAGTGGAACCTCCAGACTATATGTATTTTGCAATGAATGATCTGAAATCAGATTCCTGATGCTGGGAACATTCCCACTCTTCTGGATAGACACAGTTACAAGAACCCTCAAAACATTCACCATCATCCAGGACAAAGCTGTGTAATTGATTGACACACCCTGCCAGCACACCTTCCATCAGTATATACTGCATGCATTCAGTATATCAATATCAACAAGATGTACTGCAGCCACATGTCAAATTTTGACAGCACTTACCAAATCAGTGACTTCTATCATCAAGAAGGACAAGACAAACAATAATCATGAGTGTATCAAGTCCAATTCACATACCATCCTGACTTGGGAAATTACTAGGTGTTATGTCAAAATTATGGATGTACCTTCACATGGCCCACGACAGCTCAAGAAAATGAAACTACCATCACCTTCGAAGGTATGGCAATAAAACAAACAGTCACTATCCACACTGTAAAGATTGATTCCTTAGCAGGGCTTTGCAGGAGGAGAATTAACATTGATGGGAAAGTGCTTTCAACATGAAGTATATTGCTATAAACGCAAGGAAATTATAGTGAACATTTATGAAACATTAATTTGACCTCAACTGAACTGCAGTGTCCAATTCTACACCTAGAATGGACGTGAAGCCTTTAGAGAATATACACAGAAAAGATTTGAGAATTTCCAGAGATGAGGAACTTTAGTTTTGTGGTTAGATTGGAGAAGCTGGATGAACAAAAGGTGGAGAGAATTGTTGAAAGAAGTATTCAAAATTATGAGGATTCTGGAGAGAGTAGACAGAAAGAAACTACTCGCTGAAGGATTAAGAACCAAAGAACACTGATTTAAGGAGACTGGCGACTTGAGGAAAAGCCATTTTATGTGGCGAATAGTTGGGATCTGGAATGCACTTTCTGAGGGGGGTGGCGAAGGGTGGGTGAGTGGGAATAAATGATTTGCTCTTGCACACAGCAGTTTCACAAAAGGAAAAATACCAACAAGCAAACAGCAACACTGGGGAGGCAAGGAGGAAGGAAGGGAGGAAAGGGTTAAGATCAACAATTCTTTCCAGCACCATTGCGATATTTCTTCTTAATTTCCCACTGATCTTAAGTAGCACCACATGACCCGCAATACCATTTTCTTTGGCCCCTTAACTTACCCTCCCACTGCTGATTCTCCAATTTGTGGCCTCTGTCCAGAAGGGGAAGAAACAGCTTAATACAGAACAGGAATCTAAGAGTCTTCTGTACTGGGACGTAGATACTCAGATTTAAATTTGTTGTTGAGTAACAGTTAAAACTTTTTTCAATAAAATCAATTTTTTAACCTTTTAACAGATTTTCCACATCGGAATTGCAACACTGCCAGTTAAGCAATGAGCATTGTGTTAGTGAAGCAGATTTGCTTTTGCCACTACCTGAACTGTATAAAGGAAACCTGGAAGAGAAAGACAATAAAGCCATGTGAAGGAAGCTGAAAGGTTATAAAAGCTGAATTTTTCCTCACAGAAGTGTTTTGGTAAAGATTTTTTATATTCTATCATAGAATCATAGAATTCTGACAGTGCAGAAGAGGACATTCAACCCATCGAGTCTGCACCAACTCCCTGAAAGAGTACCTTACCCAGGACCTCTCCACCCTATCTTGTAACCCCACACATTTCCCAAGGCTAATCCATCTAATCTACGTATCTTTTGACACTAACAGGCAATTTTACAATGGCAAATCCACCTAACCTGCACATCTTCGGATGATGGCAAGAAACCAGAACACCCAGAGGAAATCCATGCAGACATTGGGAGAATTAGAAAACTCCACAGAGATAGTCATCCAAGGCCAGAATTGCACCTGGTGCCTAGAGCTGTGAGGCAGCACTGCTAACCTCTGTGCCATAATGCCACCGAGGGAATGTGGGCTTTGCATTTTTATTACCCATCCAATTGTCCACAAGATGGTAGACGTGCCACCTTCTTGAACTGCCTTAGTCTATGCGGTATTGGTACACCAACAGTATTGTTAGGGAGGGAGATCCAGGATTTTGACCTAGCGACACTGGAGGAATGGCAGTGTAGTGTCAAGCCACAATGGTAAATGACTTAGTGTGTGAAGTTATGTGAATGAAGTAGTGGCAGGATGGGAAAATTGGTCAAGTATTTGGTAAAAAAATAAGGAACACTGACTCCCCATAACCTAAGACATGAATAAGATCAGAGAAGGTCAAGACCTGATAAAGCTGATTCCACATAATTCAGGACTGAAGGATAAGATCAGAAATGATGAAGTCATTGGTCTTCTTCTGTTCTACCAAAAGGACAAGATAACGGTATTATTGATGAGACAAAGAGGTCTTATAGGTCACCGGATCCTAATGCAATTGATGATGTATTACTACTTATATTACTAATTGAACATGTATACTGATAAGAAAAAGGAATAACTATGGAACTGATTCTTGTACCGGGTGTGGTCTTGGTATAGAATCAGCAGTTTGAAGGGACTGCTCTCTGTCTCTCTGCCACATACTACATGCAGTTTTGTGATAATAAAAGCTAGTTGATTTTGCAAAGCAAACTTTGTTTACTTTTACTATCACAGCTCAGAAAACAAGAAATTCTCTACCACAACAGGAGGGGAATTTGCAGATGGTGGTATTTCCATGCATCTGCTGTCCTTGTCCTTCTAGGTTTCGATGCTACTGTCAAATCAGTGTAGATGAGTTGCTGTAGTTCATCTTGTAGATGATACAGACATTGTGTTGGTGGTGGAAGGGATGCCAATCAAGCCGGCTACTTTGTCTTGAATGATATTGAGCTTCAAGTGGTGTTGCAGCTGCACTTATCCAACCAAGTGGAATGTATTCCATCATGCTACTGAATTGTAGATGGTGGAACGGCTTTGGGGAATTAGAAGGTGAATTATTTGCACAAAATTCCCAACTTATGACCTGCTCTTATAGCCACAGTATTTATATGGCTGGTCCAGTTCAGTTTCTGGTCAATGGTAACCACAGAATATTGATAGTAGGGAATTCAGTGATGGTAATGTCATTGAATGTCATGAGGAGATGGTTAGATTCTTGTTGGGAATGGTCATTGCTTGGCACTTGCGTGATACAAATTTAACCTGCCACTTATTAGCTTGAGCCTGAACATTGTCTAGTTCTGACTGCAGCTGGGCACGGATTGCTTTAGTATCTGGTGAGTCACAAATGGAACTGAAAAAATCAACAAACATCCCTACTTTTGACCTTATGATGAATGGAAGGTCTTTGATCAAATAGTTAAAAATGATTGGGTTGTATCTTGAGGCTCTTGAATATCCAGACTCTCATACGTGGCCCTAAAGTTCAGTGGTTTGGGCACCCTTGGCATATTATATAACACAACTGTTACTATATTGACATCAGGAATCTGCTATTAAAGTAAAGGAATTTCTCACTGCAATATTCTCATTCCATTTACACTACATATATTTTAGAGCGCGAAGTATGTACTCTATTTAGGAAATATTTAACCTGCACTATTGTAGCAGGATTATTTAATCTGCATTATATTTAGGGTTTCTCATTCTGCACTGTACATGAATCTGTTTAATTCCCAGACTACTTAAATACTGTTTAATCTGCTTTGTACATCAGATTGAGTTCAAGTCTGTCTTCATTAAGAGGAGAAACACTCTTTAAAGAGCTGGTTGTAAAACTATAGTGAGAAATGTTGTTTATCCATGCCTATTTGTTATACTTTCTGTATAACAAATTTTTTAGTGTGAATAGAACCAATGTAAATATTAAAATACTAAAGGGCGAAGAATTTTTTTATTGTGTTCTAATTTAGTCATTCCCTCATGTTCAAATCCTAATGGGAGGAAGTACACGTATGTCTTAGACTCCTGACAGCTTAATGGCAGGACACATCAGAGTTCCATGTTATTATTGAGAGTTGTTTGTTTTGCTTACTGTTTCTTCAACATTCTGGATTTTCTTACCAACTGTTTTAGTGAACTAAATGCTGCAAATAATAAGACTTAAGTAGAGCTGTTCTATGACGTCAAATCCTCATCACAGTACTAACAGTTGAAAATTTGAACTCCTTAACTGCCAGTGAACCCACGAACTTGTGTTTATGTTAATTAAAGTAGGTCTGCTCAGCCCTAGTAATTAAAGATTAAAGGAAAAGACCTTTGCTGCAAATACAAAGTGAGCTTACTCAGCTTGAATGCTCTAATAATGGTCTCTTTTAATTAACTACTGGAAGATCAAATATATCTAAAGTTAAATATGCACATCATTTACAATTTTTTGATTTTTATTTATGTTTTAATTCATTTTATCTATTTTTGCAGACCTCCCGCTTCTACTCTACCACTGTCGCTCACCCATACCCCCCCACCCCCACATATACACACATACAAAACATAGCATTGTTTAACCAAAAGAAATGGGACCTGATCTGCTTCTAGATCTCTGCTAATCTCAGCATTAATCTACTCACCAGGAGACTTGGCAGACATTGACCTTCCCTCTGGGGAATGTGATTAAACTCCATTCTGTGTCTCCTCTGCAACATGGATAGCATCAGGGTTGCTAGAAAGGCAATTTGTGGGCACGATTCAGAGTTGTGCCAGTCTGCAACACATTAAAAGCAGCTTGCCAGAATCTTACGCAGTATTTAAACTCTGATTTGAAGTGAAGGTTTTGAGTCAAAAACTTCACTTACATTACAAGCTTAGTGTTTGTATGAAGCAACTTTGACTTTGTACCTGCCCTAAACCTGTGGATGTAAATTGAGAATGAGGATTCAAACTGAAAGATAAGCAGAGTGAAACTTCCTCGTCCAAGGATTTTCACCTTTGTTCTAGTATCAGACCAGGTCACAAAACCATATTCAATTTGTGTTTATGCTATACAGGCAATTGGAACAACTGCTTTGTAGTTACTACAGATGTCAGCGTGAATGTATCTGGAGTTTTGTCTTTGCCTGAATGATGGCACTCTTGTTATTGAGTAAGAAATTGTGGGATGAAGCCCCAGTGGAGAAATTTCAGCATAAAATAATCTGACACAAACAGCATGTCATCAACATGATTTTTAGATCCCATTTACTCTATTAGCTGGACAGAAAAGATCCCATGGATCTATTTGAAGAACAGTGAGAAAGTTCTCCTAGGGCAGAATATTTAACAGAATATTTAGTTATTAAACTGATTGCTGTTTGTGGGACTTTGCTATACACAAAGTAAGTGCTATATTTTCATACATTACCACTGTGACTAGCCTCCAAAAGTACTTCATTGCTTGGGAAGCACTTTGGAACATCCTGAACTCATGAGTGATGCTATATAAATGTAATCTCCTTCTTTGTATTATTCAGTTTACAAACTGCAACATATTCCAATAAAAGATAAAGAGCTGCCACATGTTCTGCCAAGAACAACAATGGAGCTCTTACATGCCTAATTTCATCTGTTTTTTTGTTCACTAAACCTTTGGATGCCTCACTTCCACATATTCCATTGCAGCTCAGAAAACAAGTAATCATTTAGTTTGTCAAGAACTTTTCACCTTCAAGATATTCCATCCACAATGCTCTGAAAGCATACCTCACCCACCATAAACATCAGGCCACCCAAAACTCTGCCGCTTGTATCTTAATTTGCACTTAGTCACATCCATTATTGCTCCTTTGTTAATCTATGTTGACTCCAATTAAACGATGTCATGATTTTAAAAATTTAATCCTTGTTTTCAAATTTCTCCATGGCCTCACATCATTCTATTTCTCTAATCTCCTCTAGCCCCACAACCCTCTGATGCACCTGCATTCCTTTAGTTCCAGCCTCTGCTGAACCTCTGACTAATTGCTCCACCTTTAGTTGCTGAAGTTGTATTACCACCCCAAACTTCTCTTCTATTCTACCTTGCTTTCCTCATTTAATACACCCATTAAAATTTAATGTTTTGACTAAGCTTTTAGTCATGTGACCTAATAGGCCACAGCTTTCAGTAGCATGGCAACTGAGTCAGGTTTCCCCTCCACTCATAGTTCCTTAGCTGGAAATTCAGCTATTTCCACCTCGCTCAACCGACTCAGGCTGGGTGAGATGTATATAGCGCAGCAGGTTGTACAGCTTTCTGTTTAGGGCTGCAGCACTGGAAGTAAGGAGGATGACCCACCCTTTATTTTGTAGCACTAGATGCTACATAAAGCACTTAAGTTTAAAGATCCAGCCCCTGAGAAGCTACTGGGAAGGTATGTTTATAGGGTAAGTGGGCAGATTTGGGGGAATAGGTACATAAGGCGAGGGGGAAGGTGGTGGTGGTGGTGCAGGCCAGTGGAAGGTGGAGGTAAATTGGATGGTGATGGAACTGAGGTGGACAGTAGGGATGGGTTGGTCTGGACAGGCCAGTTGGAGGAGTGGGGAGGATAGTGGGGCAAGTCCCATGGGATATCGGGGAACCTGTGAATCTTTGCGGGATGATGGGGGTGTTAGCTGAAGGTTGGGGGTATAGTCACAGCTGGACGTAATCAGATACTCCCATGTGGAGTAGGGACAAGATTGAGATGATGATGGAGAGGGGAGTGTTAGCTGGGGCAGTCCCATGATCTGTGAGGAGTTGGGAATGGCAGCTCAGTGCTATAATTACCCAGTGCCTAGAAATAGTCTTAATTCTAAATTTTTCTAATTATTACTGCATTTGGAACTATCTGAAGTTTGTAATTTGAATTGTATAGTCATACAGTTTCCAGTGCAAAGCAATTATCTGTTGGAAATTTGAATTTCCCGGTCATTGCCATGCAATCCTTACAAGAGAACCTTTAGGAAGACCAGAGGCATGGGAAAATATGCACTGCCCTGGAGCCAGAAAGTATGGAACAATGTTTTGTTATGTGGCTCAGTTTCATCTTTCTCCTGTGGAGAGCCTTGGACTGTTTTATTGTATTAAAAGTGATATGTAAATACAAGTTCTTGTTGAAGCATTGATGTAACAAGAGTGTCAAGCAGTGCTTAGCTATAGTGTTATGAGTGCAATATCACATGTACAATGGCTGAAGTGATGACTTTGTCCCAAATGCTATCATATCACAACTGGGACTATTTTCAATTGTTTGAACAGATAGCTCTGGTTTTAATTCTGACACAGCAATGTTCCTTCCTACATGGAATTTTAGTATATTACCTAGTCTCTGACTACTGCCAGCACTGAACCAGTGCCAGATAAATTTTTCTCTTGTAAGATTCACATTTAAAATAATTCTAACAAAGATTTCAGTGCTTTTATTTTAAGCACTTAATTTTAAAGGGCAAAAATATATCTACTAATCTGATTACATCTTTCTTCTTAAATGAAAAAAATACAATTTTACCAACTCTGGCCTCCAAAGGAAATCTCTGATTACAAAATAAATTATGTGTTATCCTTTGTGTATTCAGTGCTGTTACTCCTACTGTGAAAATTTTAATATTCAATCACATTTAAATATAAATTACGAATAATGAAAGCTTTTAAACAAAATTGTGCTCTAGTTAATGGACTTTTTTCATTAGGGGTTGGAAATAAGATGGCAAAGTTCAGCGAAGTTCAACATAATTTAAAACGCAACGTAGTGCTCTAGTAACTGGAATTAAAATCTCAATTAACTAGGCCTTATTGGCTTAGATTTGTACGTGCAGGTATAGAACAATAATAAAGTCACTTCAAAATTTTAATGGAGTCCAATAGCAGTGAACAATAAAATGTCAGAAAATTAATAAAAATTGTAAAGATAGGTCAACACAAAAAAGAAAAGGTTTCTATATAAACATTTTAAACCAAAAACTAGGATACTGGGTTTCTAACATGCTCTTTGACATACAGTTTAAATTTTCCCAAAAATTAATTTGAAACAATGGGATCCCATCCCAACCTACAACTTTTCTGGCGAGTCGTCAGCCTTGTTCTGGGATCTGCGCATGCGCCAGGAATGCATACACATCGCCGAAAGCCGGAGAACACTCACAGACCAGACCACGCTGAAAACTGGCAGGAAGACAGATAAGTTATTTGAGTCTATTTTTAATGTATTTTAAAAACGCTTTACATTTCATTACCGGGAACTTGCCGGTCCCGATTGGATCTCCCACCCTGCCAAGAGTACTTCATTCCAGCAGGGTTTAGAGTAGCTCCCCACATTCAGGAAACTAGTGGAAGACTCCACCAGATTGAAGGGGGGGACAATCAGGGAGTCGGGTGGCGGGGAGTGATGTCCTCTGGACATGGGCATCCTGGCAATGCCAACCTGTGCCCCTGTTACTACCCAAGGGGCAAAGTGTCCATGCCCAGGAGGCACTTTGGCACTGCCCATCAGGCAAAGGGCACTGCCAAGGGGGCAGGGCCTACTGTAGGCAGAGAGATTGGTGGGGGTGGGGGGAGTCCCGCTGTCACTCTTCATGGTGATCGGTCTAGAATGGAGGAAGGGCAGCAATTGGGGCGGGACGGGGATCTGACTCTGGGAGGTTGGAGGTGCATCAATGGAGAGGGGTGGAGGAATTGCCACTATTGTAGGGAATAGGCGGGACATCGGGGCACTCCAGTGCAGGGGGGAAATGGGTGAGAAATTGTTGTGGGGGCCGCGATTGAGCCATGGGGTTTGGGGGGGGGGGGGGGGGGGTGAGGGGGTGAGGAGCATTGCAGGGTTTGCATTGCTGGCCAGCAAATGAGGATACTGACATAATGGGGCTACTGCATAGGTGCAGAGTTCCAGAAATGTCAGTGATCGTAGATGAGTCTTTTTCTGCACGGAGCTTGGTCAGGGATTTGTCAGGATTGGTCAGGGAGTGCCCCAGGGATTTGTTCTGGGACCTTGCTGTTTGTTATTTTTATAAATGACCTGGATGAGGAAATGGAGGGATGGGTTGGTAATTTTGTTGATGACACGAAGGTCAGAAGTGTTGTGGATAGTTCGGAGGGATGTCAGAAGTTGCTGCGTGACATAGATAGGATGCAAGACTGGGCGAGAAGTGTCAGATGGACTTCAACCCAGATAAGCGTGTAGTGGTACATTTTGGCAGATCAAATGGGATGAAGGAATATAATATTAAGGGTAAGATTCTTAGCAGTGTGAAAGATCTGAAAGATCTTGGGGTCTGGGTTCCTAGGGCTCTCAAATCGGCTTCGGAGATAGGGGATGTGGTTAAGAAGGTGTATAGTGTACTGGCCTTCATCAATCGAGGAATTGAGTTTAGAAGACGGGAGATAATGCTGCAGTTGTATAAGGCCCTGGTCAGACCCCAATTGGAGTACTGTGCTCAGTTCTGGGTTGCCTCATTATAGGAAGGATGTGGAAACCATTGAAAGGATGCAGGGGACATTTACAAGGATGATACCTGAACTGGGTGGCATGCCTTATGAGCATAGGTTGAGAGAGCTCGATCTTTTCTTTTTAGAGAGATGAAGAATGAGAGGGGACCTGACAGAGGTGTATAAGATGACAAGGGGTATTGATCAGGTGGACTCTCAGAGGCTTTTCCCCAGGGCTGAAATGGCTGCCACAAGAGGACACAGGTTTAAGGTGCTGGGAAGTATAGAAGAGATGTCAGAGATAGGTTTTTCACTAATGGGTGAGTGGAATCGACTGCCATCAGCGGTAGTGGAAGCAAATTCATTACAGTCTTTTAAGAGATTTCTGGATGAGCACATGGGACTTAATAGGATTGAGGTTATAGGTAAGCCTAGTAAGTAGAGATAAGATCAACGCAACTTGTGGGCCAAAGAGCCTGTTTGTGCTGTAGTTTTTCTATGATTCTATGACTTGGCACAAATAGGCCCTGCCCTCTGGATTTTTAATGATATTCACAATTGGGATCTCTGAGTAGGGAGATTCAAGTGTGAAATTAAACTGAGAAAACAGTCTTGATCTAGAACTGTTTTCTCACCAATTCAGCACTTTTGGGCGAATCGCTCCTAGTATTTCTTGATACAGTGGCAGCATTCTAAAACTGAAACTTGTACAGACATCTGATACCCCTATTAGATTGGACAACTATTTCTGACTATATCGGTATTATTCCAAAAATTAACTGGAATGTCACTCAATGCACAGACAACCTATGTTTCATTTTAAACATACTTTAATATGCCTACATCATTGTATATACAATGTTGGAAAACAGGAGCTTCTTGTGATTCATATTTAAATTTTTAGAAAATTGTTACTTGCGTTAAAAAACTGATTGTTGCACTGTTTTAGGGTTCAAACATATTATTAAAATATTGGAATATGGGATATTTCTGATTAACAAAAGTTGGCCAGTGTTAACTGACTGTATGTTGGAATATGGAAAAGTGGATTTGTATTGAGCTGCTTGTATAGAGTTGGCTTACTATTGCATTGGCCAACTTTGGAAACTTTAGAGCTATTGTGCAAGAATTTCAGTTCATCCACTAAAATCTAAAAGGTTTTTAACGAAATACTTTGTTAATATTTGCAGAGCAAAATGATGATAAACTGTCATTGCCATTGTAACCTTTCAAAGCTTCATAATCTTGAAATCCTTAAAATTTTCATCTGCTTCTCCGCTAACTTCGCCTGTTCTAATATAGAAGTTCTAAGATTCAGACTTTCTTCAGAACTATAACCATTAATTCCTGACATAATCCTCATGAAGCTTTATTGATGAAAAGTCCCACCACAACCTCTTGCTCTGTAAATACTGCAGGTTGACTGCAAGAATGTAAGAGCATAAGAAATAGGAACTAGTAGGCCATCTGGCCCCTCAAGTCTGCTTTGCCATTCAATAAGATCATGATTGATCTTTCCATGGACTCAGCTCCACTTAACCACCCGCTCACCATAACCCTCGATTCCTTTACTGTTCAAAAATCTGTCTATTTATCTTTGCCTTAAAAACATTCAGCAAGGTGCCTTCAACTACTTCACTGGGCAGGAAATTCCACAGATTCACAACCCTTTGAGTGAAGGACTTCCTCCTCAACTCAGTCCTAACTCTGTTCCTTCTTATTTTGAGACTATTCCCCTTAGTTCTAGTTTCACCTGGCAAAGGAAACAATCTCCCTGCTTCAATCTTATCTATGTCATATGTTTCTATAAGATTCCCCCCATATTTTTCTAAATTGCAATGAGTAGGCCCAGCCTACTCAGTCTCTCCTCATAAGTGAACCCTCTCAATTCTGGAATCAATCTAGTTAATCTCCTTTGCACCCTCTCCAGTGCCAGTGCATCCTTTCTCAAGTAAGCAGATCAAAGTTGTACACTGTATTCCAGGTGTGGCCACTCCATCACCTAATCCAACTGCAACATAACATCTCTATTTTTAAATTCCACCTCTCTAGCAATGATGGACAACATTCCACTTGCCTTCTTAATTTCCTGCTTCATCTGCAGACCAACATTTTGCTAATCATGCACAAGGACATCAAGGACCCCCTGCACAGCAGCATGCTGCAAATTTTTACCATTTAAATAATAGTCCATTCTGCTGTTATTCCTACCAAAATGGATGACCCTCATATTTACCAAAATTGTACTCCATCTGCCAGACCCTTGCCCACTCACTTAAACTATATTCCTCCACAAGTGAAAACACTGGAAAATCTCAGCAGATCTGGCAGCATCTGTAAGGACAGAAAAGAGCTGTGTTTCAAGACCAGGTCAAGTCAAGGCAAAGCAAAGAGTGGGGCTTTGACAAAGGATCATTTGGACTGGAAACGTCAGCTCTTTTCTCTCCTTTCAGATGCTGCCAGACCTGCGGAGATTATCCCGCGTTTTCTCTTTTGGTTTCAGATTCCAGCATCCACAGTAATTTGCTTTTATCTATATCCCTCTGCAGACTTTCAGTGTCCTTTGCACACTTAGCTCTACCACTCATCTTAGTAGCATCTATGAATTTTGACATACTACACTTGGTCCCCAATTCATCTATGTAAATTGAAAACAATTGGGGTCCGAACATTAATCCTTGAGGCATACCACTAGTCACTGATTGGCTACCAGAAAACCCTTTTATCCCCACTCTTTGCTTTCTGTTAGTTAACCAATCCTCAATTTATGTTACTACATTACTCGTAATGCTGAGCACCCTTATCCTATGCAGCAGCCTTTTGTATGGCACCTTGTTGAATGTCTTCTGGAAATCAAGATATACCCTATCCATAAATGTCCACAATGCTCAAAGAATTCCAGAAAATTAGTTAAATATGACCTGCCTTTCATGAACCTATGCTGCATTTGCCCAATGAGATGATTTCTATCCAGAAGTCTTGGTATTTCTTACTTGATGATAGATTCAGGCATTTTCCTCACTGCAGAAGTTAAGCTAACTTATCCACCTTTTATCTACCTTTTTTAAACAGTGGCATCACATTTACTGTTTTCTATCTGCTGGAAACGTTCCAGAGTTCAGCGAATTTTGGTAAATTATCAAAAGCGCTTTGCTATTTTCCCCGCCATCTCTTTTAGTATCCTGGGATGTATTCCATCAGAGCCAGGAGATTTGTCTATCTTTAGCTCCATTAGCTTGCCCAACACTATCTCTCTTTATAATTTGATAATGATCATTTTTAGGTCCTCACTTGTCATCAATTAGCCTCCTTGTCATCAATTTCTGCTACGTACTGTGAAGACCAACACAAAATACCTGTTCAATGTCTTGGCCATTTCCGCATTTCCCATTATTAAATCCCCCTTCTCATCTTCTAAAGGATCAATGTTTTACTTCAGCCTCTCTTTTTCATTTTATAGATTTGTAGAAACTTTTGCTATCTGCTTTTATATTCTGAGCTATTTATTCTCATAATCTATCTTACTTTTCTTTATAGCTTTCTTCGCAGCTCTATGTTGACCTTTAAAGATTTCCCAATCTTCTTGTTTCCCACTAATCTTTGCCACTTAGTTTGTATTTTCTTTCAATGTAATACTCTCCTTTATTTCCTTAAAGATTATCCCTTCTCCTACAGTCCTTCCTTTTCACTGATACATATTTTTGCTGAGCACTGTGAACAATTGCTTTGACAGTCCTCCACTGTTCCTCAATTGTCTTATCAAAAAGTCTTTGCTCTCATTCTACCTTAGCCGACTCCTCCTTCATTCCATTGTAGTTTCCTTTGTTTAAACACAAGACACCGGTAGTGGATTTTACCCTATTCCCCTCCATCTGTATTTTAAATTCAACCATGTTCTGATCGCTCCTTCCAAGTGAATGCCTAACTGTGAGATCATTAATTATTCCTGTCTTATTACACAGTACCAGATCTAGGATACTTGACAAATCTTTCATAGAATCCCTAAAGTACAAAAGGAGGTCATTCAGCTATCAAGCCTGCACCAACAACAATCCCATCTATCCCCATAACCCCAGATATTTCCCTACTACTGCCCCCAAAACTACGGTCAATTTAGCGTAGCTTGTACCCTCATAGGTTCCATTACTGTTTGAGGAAACTATTGGGATACATTCTATGTACTCCTCCTCAAGGCTGCCTTGACCATCCTGGTTTAACCAGTTGACATGTAGATCAAAATCTCCCATTATAATTGCCGTACCATTGTTACATGCATTTTATTAATTGTCTGCCCCACTGTAATATTATTATTTGACAGCCTATAGATCTTGCCCATCAGTGACTTTTTCTCCTTACTGTTTCTAATTTCCACCTAAATGGATTCAACTGTTTTTCTCCATAAAATCTATATCATCTCTCACTATTGCCCTGATGTCATCCTGAAATATCAGGGCTACATCATATCCCTTATCTTCCTATATGTCCTTCCAAATAATCTGATATCCCTGGATATTTAACTCCCAGTCATGACCAACCTGCAACCATGTCTCTTTAATTGCCCCTAAATCATACTCATTCGTGATGGCTTGTGTCGTCAATTCATTTACCTTGTTTCGAATATTGTGAGCATTTAAGTAAAGTGCCTTTTTGCTAGTCTTGATACCCTCTTTTTGAACCCTAACACCTCCATTAATAACATCTCCTGAGTTCTCCTTTTTTTAGCTTTCTTCATAATTTTCCTTGTAGTTGAACCATCCTCCCCACAAGCTAACGTGTTGCTTAGCTTCCTATTAATCACTATACATTCTATAATTTTACCCTTTTGTTGCTTCCAACTTGCTAGTTTGAAGTTCCAGTGATCACCTTATTCATTCTTTCTGCTTGAATACTGGTCCCAGGTTGGATTGGGTGAAGACTGTCTTAACGGTACAGATCCCTTCTGTTCCAATACTGATGCCAATGCTTCATGAAATGGAACCCCTTTTTCCTGCACCACTCCTTTAGCCATGTGTTTATTTCCTTCATTTTTTTCATCACTATGCTGATTTGCACGTGCAAATCGGCATAGATAATCCAGAGATTATAACCCTTGATGACCTGTTCTTTAATTTCGTTCCTAGTGCCTGAAAATCCCCAAACTAGTTTTCTTTTCCAGTCTTGCCTATGTTTTTGTCTCAATGTGGACCACAACGACTGGATCCTCTGCCTCCTCCTACTCCAATATAATTTCAAGTCAGTCAGAGGTGTCCCTGACCCTTGTACCGGGTAGGCAACATACCATAAGGGTCTCTCCATTCTGCAATACTCTCAATACAAAGGATGCTATCAATTCCTGCTAATGATAAAATCCCCTATAACTATCACATGTCTTTTTGCTCCCCCTCTTGAATAGCCTCCTGTACTATGGTGCAGTGGTTGGCTAGCTCATCCTTCCTGCAGCCTTTTTCCTCATCCACTCAGGGAGAAAGTATCTCATATCTGTTGGACAAGGTCAAGAGCTAAGCTTCCTCTGTTCCTGAATTCAGGATTCTTCTACCTGTCTCACTTGCAGTCATAGAGATACTTAATCCATCACGTGTGACTGCCTCCTGAAACAGAGCATCCAGGCAACTCTCTTTCTCCCAAGTGTGCCACAGTATCTGAACTCAGACTCCAGCTCATCATTCTGTGCCCAAATTCTTCAAGCAACCAAAACGTGCCTGAAAATCCCCAAATAGGTTCTCTTTCCCAGTCTTGCCTGTGTTGTTTGTCCCAATGTGGACCACAACAACTGGATCCTCCGCCTCCTACTCCAATATAATTTCAAGCTGGTTAGAGGCGTCCCTCATACCGGGTAGGCAACATACCATGAGGGACTCTCAATCCTGCAATATTCTCAATACAAAGGATGCTATCAATTCCCCCTAATTAATTTATTAATTCGTTTTGCCATGTTTTTTGAAATTTAGCACAGACTTTCTACCAGCCAGTCAAGCCACAGTTTTCCTGTGATGTCACTTTTTCAGGTTTTTTTTCCATTTACAATGTATATGGTGCTTTTCTCCACCCTCTGACTGCTCCCTGGAGACTAGGCAGTGGATCCCCAAGGTAAGTTAGTTTATATGCTCACAGTGCTGTTCTACACTGCGCCACCTTCCGACTACTTTCTGGAAACTTGGCAGTGGATCCCCAAGATAAGTTAGTTTATATACTTACAATGCTGCTCTGCTCTGCCCTCTGACTGTTCCCTGGAGAATAGTTTACGGCCCCCTTAAGTAACTTACTTTATATACTCAGTGCTGCTCTATCTGCTTCACCCTTCGATTGCTCCCTGGTCCAAGGAGTAGTGGAGACTTCAGCTCCATTTCACATGATATCCATGTTGCAAGACATGTATATTGCTAAGGGCCTGTTAGGTGCTTAAATATTACTGCATTTGTTTTCCATGCCTCCTACTTCCCCAGGACCAAGTTGAAATAAGCACTTTTACAACAGGAAATGCAGATATGCCAAACTATTAGGGATTTGCTTCCTGGATACCAGTTCCCAATAATCCCTCAGACAATGTCTGAGGAATTATTGGGAATGGGCATCCAGGAAGCAAAACTCTAATAGTTTATACTCTGCATGTTTTGTAAATCAATATAAATAGTCCAGTTTTATTCAAAACATTAATTCTTATTTTCTAAGTTTGATTCTGGAATTGGCAGACAGTGAATATTACAGTTCAGCTCAAATGTTAAGTAACATTTTAGTTTCACCACAGCAAACAAATAGTTGACAGAAACAATGCAACATCCATGAACACCAGATTTAAAATGTTTAGCATGTCAATGCAGAGTGCCACCCTAGGTCCTTCCTTCATATCTACTTACAATGGTACTGGTTTGGTGACATATAATAATGGTATCCAGTCATTTCATCTTCCAGCCCTTTTCAAAATTTGATGGTAGTGTACTGGGGTTATGCTTAACCATAATAGATTCAGGCACGAAGATGCATATTTCAGTGCATATTATGCTTGCAGTTGTAAACCAGACAAATAGAATTGTGTTTTATACATGAATTATAAGACTCATTTTCCAATAAATTATTTTCTACTTTGGTCCTAATTGTTCATTTCAGAAGTCTTCACTAATCACATGTTTTCTTAGTTAAAACAAGGACTAGAAATCTGCAGTCAGGCCTCCAATAAATATTATTCAAAACTTTCCTAAACAAAATGCTGGAGCCAAGAAGACTGATGAACTTCTCACTTTTTCCACAGTCCTGTGGTCAGCCCTTGATCTCAGCATGTCTGATGCTATCCTGCAAAGAATGTCTGATGAACTCACCATATCAGCACTATAGCCAAATAGCCACCCACTGCTCTGAAGCTTCCCTGGAGTATCATCAATATGTGCAGATTAGGGTTGATTGGCCATGCTACGCTATCCTTTAGGGGAATTCACATGGCAGTACATGATATTATGGGTGGGATTGTTGTCGATGCAGGCCCCATGGGCTGAATGGCCTTCTTCTGCACTGCCAGGATTCTATCATTCATTATTTTAACAGGAAACTTTACCTCCTAATTGTCATTTTATGATGATGTGCATTTTAGAACATAGAACATAGAACATAGAACACTACAGCACAAACAGGCCCTTCGGCCCACAAGTTGTGCCGAACACGTCAAAACCTACCCAGCCATAGACCTATCTATAACCCCCAATCCCATTGGATCCCACATACTCATCCAGAAGTCTTTTAAAAGACTCCAGCGAGTTTGCCTCGACCACCACCGATGGCAGCCGATTCCATTCACTCACCACCCTCTGAGTGAAAAACTTTCCCCTGGCATCCCCTCTATACTTGCTTCCCTGCACCTTAAATCTGTGCCCTCTCGTCGCGACCATTTCAGCCCTGGGAAATAGTCTCTGAGAGTCCACCCTATCTATTCCTCTCAACATCTTGTAAACCTCTATCAGGTCTCCTCTCAACCTTCGTCTCTCCAGGGAGAACAGTCCCAGCTCCCTCAACCTGTCTTCATAAGGCATGCCTCCCAATCCAGGCAACATCCTTGTAAATCTCCTCTGCACCCTTTCAATAGCTTCCACGTCCTTCCTATAGTGAGGCGACCAGAACTGCGCACAGTACTCCAAGTGTGGTCTGACAAGAGTCCTATAAAGCTGCAGCATTACCTCCTGACTTGAAGACAGAATTTCTATTTTTTTATTTTGCTGGTTGAATTTCAAAATAGTGGAACTCTCTGCAGACAATTAAATTTTTTTAAACTGCAACAACACGCACAATTTCACCTTCCACCGCATGAGATAAACACACTCACTGAAACTTTAGTGAGCATGAAAGACTCCATCCTCTGGTGACTCATACCACCCTGAAGCTTTTCAAATGTTTCTGAAGTGGGACATCAAAATGCAATTACTTGTTCCAAAACAATAACTGTGGCAAATATGAAGTAATAGAATTTCTCTGGAATACAGAAGCAGTGGGGTACTTGAAGGGACCATTATGAAGAAGGAGAGAAGAAAAAAGAATGCTGTACTGAACACAGGCAGATTGAAACTGTGTGGTCTCTCTTGGAAGTGCTGTGCCAGGTTTGCAAAGTGACCATACCGAGACAAAAATTTAAATGTGAAAAAAAAACATGGAAAACTGTTCCATACAACTATCTCCAGCATGACAGCCAAGCAACGCTGCCTCAACATTGAACCACTGCATAGAGACCAATCAAGTAAAGGCTTGTGGATTGTTTTGTCTTTCATGAGCTGTAAAAAAAAAATCATATAATCCTATCCTCTTACTCTGCCATCTGTGGTGTGTGTGCACATGTGTTGGAGGTGGGGGTTGTGAATGTGTGTGACCATATGAATCGTGGTCATGTTGCACCTAGACCGAAATTCTCTTATTGTTCAGGCTGGCGGAATCTTCTGGTCCCACCGACGGCGCGTGCCCACTGCGGGGTTTCCCGGCTGTGTGGGGTCCAGTCAATGAGAAATCCCATTGACAGTGGCAAGAGCAGAGCACAACCTCCTGCCAGATAAATGCGAGATGATGCATTTAGAAAGAAATAATGTAGGGGACAGTTATACAATAAATGGTAGGACTATTAAGAGTATAGAAATGCAGAGGGACTTAGGTGTGCAAGTACACAAGTTCTTGAAGGTGGCAGTACAGGTGAAGAAGATGGCGAAGGCGGCTTATGGTATGCTTACCTTTATAGGAAGGGATATAGAGTACAAAAGCTGGTGTCTAATGTTGCAGTTGTATAGAACGTTGGTTAGACTGCATTCGGAGTATTGCGTCCAGTCTGGTCGCTGTACTACCGGAAGGATGTGGAGACTGTGGAGAGAGCGCAGAGGCGGTTTACCAGGATGCTGCCTGGTATGGAAGGACTTAGCTATGAGGAGAGATTGGGCAAATTGGGGCTGTTCTCCTTAGAAAGACAGAGAATGAAGGGAGATCTACTAGAGGTGTGTAAGATTATGAAGGGTACAGGTAGAGTGAACAGTGGTAAGCTTTTTCCCAGGTTGGATACGAAAATTACAAGGGGCCATGGGCTTAGGGTGAGAGGGGCAAGGTATAATTCAGATGTTAGAGGGAGGTTTTCACACAGAGGGTTGCAGAGGCCTGGAATGCACTGCCAAGTAGGGTAGTGGAGGCAGGCACGTTAGAGTTGTTTAAGGCTTTCCTAGATAGGTACATGAGCAGACTAGAGATAAACGGATATAAAAGTTTGTTCCAAAGAAGGATCAAGAGCCTCAGGACATTCCAGGGAATGAATAGATTCCTATGGACTGTCCGGCATATTTTATGGCTCACCTGTCTTATGTTTGAGCTTTTGGGCATTCCATGAATATCTGTATAAGTTGTGTATGTTGATTGATATCTTTTTTTTACATTCCATAGATGATTTGCTCCACCTTGTCGTCCAACAAGGGGCATACATGCGGTGAATTTTGTGAGGGCTGTTCTTGGATATTGCTTTGAGTGCTGCCTAGTGCTTCACGTCATTACTGTACACTTAAACTGGACCAGCTAACGGGCAACATGACCATCACTCAGTGACTATCACTGTTTGCTGTGCAAATACATGGATTTGGGCCCGTGTCTGTGGGAGTTTGCACATTCTCCCCATGCTTGGGTGGTTTTCTCTGGGTGCTATGGTTTTTCTTCCCACACCCCAAAAATGTGCTCTTAGGCTGATTGGTGTTAACAAATTGTGCCTAAATTAGGCGTACCTCAATCTGGTTATAATTCTCTAAACTTGCATACCTTTATTGTGGAGTCCAATAAGTGTAAACAAAGGTCATAGAAGAAGGTACTCATAATGTCAAAATGGTGATGCGGGCTTGTTGGGCAGAAGGACCCATTTCTTGTGCTGTGTTGTTCTTTGTTCTGCACAGAGCCCCGTTTGATGCCGTTGGTGACTAGGAATGCCTCAGAGGATTCTCCACTATCCAGTACTCTGGCCATCATGTAACTGGTGTACCACCTGAATGAATTTGGGGGGGCAGCTGAACTTTGACATGATCATCCACAGGTCTTGTCAGCTTACAGTGTCGAAGGCTTTCACGAGGTCAACAAAGATTGTGTAGAGCTCACGATTCTGCTCCTGACACTTCTCCTGAAGTTGGTGCACAACAAAAATCATGTCAGTATTCCACAACCTTTGCTTTGTGGAAGCCATACTGTGACTTTGGAAGCAGGCCCAGCTCCAGATGAGTGACCAAGTGATTTAGCAGGACTCTTGCAAGGGGTTTTCCTGTACAATAACAGATATACGAGGAAGTCCGAGTACCATATGATCAACAAAACATAGTGGAACAAGATGCAAGACCATGTCATGAACAAGCTGGACCAACCAAGATCACTTCAGCTATTCATGTCACTAGTAATGAAAAAGAAGGCTAACTTCGATTTTAGGAGACATGCATCAAACACGATCACCTACGTAGAATTTGTGAACTGGGCAGATGTGCACATTACCTTTAGTTATTAAATTTAGTGTCAATTTATTTCAATTGTGCCAAAGAATTTTGAGCATCCATATTAGTTGTCTTATGTGCACTGGACAATGTTATAGGTGTAGTGAACCAATCGCATTTGTGCTTTGCCATGTATTGAGCTTGTAGGTATAATTACAAAGAGTACTAGATGCTTGCGCTTAGGCAAAGCTCCTTTTTTCTACTTTAGCACTCCCAACTTACACTAGAAATTCATATTGGAAAAGTTATGCACCTTCGATAAATGATTTTTCCGATTATTACTTTTAATGGTCAGAGAATTATTGGTTGAAGTGCACAATAGGAATGCTGAAGTGGGAAATTTCTTGTAAGGAGAGCTTGTTGTAAGACTCTTTTGGTCTATACAGGTGTTTCAATGTGATACCTTATAGGTCATTGTTCTCAGATTAGCTTCCTCTTGGCTTCTCAGAATGGAAAATTGTGTAGCATGCAATAGACCATAATACTTGAGATCATAGTAGATTTCTACCGTAAAACTCTTCTGACCCAGAAAGACATCTTAAGTACTGTTTCATGATGCTTAGCTGACACTGTAGTAGTCTTACTGTCTTTTCATATCTTTGCTCAACTGGTGTTCATAACAATTTACTACGACCGTAAACTAGGACTGAAACAGGTAATTTAGCATCCTAGGAGCTCTTCTTCTTTCTCAGCAAAGGTATAGACGATTGGTGCAAAATGAGGAATTATGACTGCTGCCAAGAAAATGATGCACTGTTGCTCATCACTTTTCACCTCCACATCAACAACATGGAACGAACAAAGAACAAAGAAAAAACAGCACAGGAAACAGGCCCTTCTGCCCAACAAGCCCGCGCCACCACCCCGATGTTCCCACCTCTACCCGTGATCCCTGTCTACGTTTGTAGATCTATGGATTAAAAACCAAATTTGATTCAATTTAGGGAGAATTTGTTTTGCCAATTAGCCTAACAGCATATTTTCGGGATGTGGGAGGAAACCAGAGCACCCAGAGAAAACCCACACAAGCACGGGAAGAATGCGCAAACTCCCACAGACACAGGCGCAAATCCACGTATCTGCACAGCACAGTGATAGTCACTGAGCTCTCGTGTTGCCCATCAAATTGTCCAGGTCAAGCGTACACTAACGACATGAAGCACTAGGATACTCTCCAAAAATCCAAGAGCAGCCCTCTCACGACCCATCGTGTGTATGCCCCCTGTTAGACAACAAGGTGGACCAAAGCACCTGTAGGATAAAAACAAGTACATCAATATCATCATCTATTTACACACTTCCCAGGGACTCCCAAGGCTCATGATCCCTATTTTAAATCAGTTTTCTATACCCTTCCATTCCCATTCTGTTCATGTGCCCATCTAAGTATTTCTTAAATAACTCCAGACTACCTGCTTCCACCACTTTACTTGGCAGCGCATTCCATACCCCCACCACCCTCTGTGTGAAAAAACTCCCTCTAGCATCCAAATTATACCTTACCCACCTCACCCTAAGCCTGTGACCCCTCGTGCTATTTGAGTCCATCCTAGGAAAAAACTTAACCCTGTTTACTCTATCTATACCCCTCATAATCTTGTACACCTCTATTAGATCTCCTCTAAGTCTACGTCTTTCTAAGGAAAACAGTCCCCATTTGCCTAACCTCTCCTCATAACTCAGACCTTCCATACCAGGCAGCATCCTGGTAAACCTCCTCTGCACTCTCTCCAGACTCTCCACGTCCTTCCGGTAGTAAGGCGACCAGAACTGGACGCAGTATTCCAAATGATGTCTAACCAACGTTTTATACAACTGCAACATTAAAGGCCAGCTCTTGTACTCTATACCCCTTCCTATAAAGGCTAGCATACCATATGCTTTCTTCACAACCTTCTCCACTTGTTCTGCCACCTTCAGAGACTTGTGCACCTGCATCCCCAGGCCCCTCCGCATTTCTATACTCTTAATAGGTCTACCCTTTATCATATACTTCCCCTCTACATTCTTTCTCCCGAAATGCATCACCTCACATTTATCAGGATTGAATTCCATCTGCCATCTATCTCCCAAGCTACCAGCCTATCTATGTCCTGCTGCATCACCTGACAATGCTCCTCACTATCCGCAAGTCCAGCCATCATTGTATCATCTGCAAACTTGCTGATCGCTCCACTTACTGTCTTTTCCAAGTCATTGGTAGTTGAAACATGTACCATGAAAAACAGAGCACATGGAAAAGGAAGCACATATATAGGTTAGTATGAATGGAGAATGAAAACAGGAATGCATTACAATTTGTGACATCACAGCATTGTGTGCAGAATTCAGATCGCTCAATGGATACCATTAACAACATCCCACATTTCAGAGAATCTTGTCTCATAGTGCCCTCTCATTCTGTTGCTGGTTTTGCATGAGTAAAGTAATGAAAGTGCTTGAATTGATGAACAATGCATCAGTGATCATTTGATGTACGTGTACACTTCAGGCTGACTGATGTTGTTGACATCAACTGGAATGAAATATAAATATTCATCGCTCTAGTGACCTTAACTGCTACTGGCAGCAGGCCAGCTTCTGGGAACTGGCACAACTCTTGTCACTGCCTCCCTGGCGAATCAAAGCTTGTGAAATCAGTCATCTTCTGAGTTTCCCGGGTAAGTATGTCATGGTCTTTTTCTTGTGAATAAGGGCATTTACAAGCAGTCTGCATCTGGTGTATGCATATCTTCTTGCCTCTCTCCTTTCTTCTTTGTACCAAACTCAATTATAAGAGAGTACTGCAAGAAAATCTAGAGATTCCAAACTTTAATTGTTGGGATTGTCCACTTCGTGAATAATTACACCAAACAAAATGTGAGCAGTTAGAAACCCAAAGAAACATGATATCAAAATGTGACACCCTTATATTAAAAGGCTAGAATGTACCTGATTTAATTGTGCACAGTGGAAGAGTTAGATAATTCAACTTAATCCAATACATTTCAATGGAACATGAAAATAAGAGTAGGCCACTTAGCCCAGAAAAATGGCCACAGATACAAAAGCACCATTTTGAAAGGGGAACCCCTCCACAGAGTAATCTGTGGTTGCAACTCTGGCCAGTTGGGGTGGGGTTTGGGGCCTCAATCTTTTTCTGCAATTCTATTAGGTCTCAGTGGCTGTATACTACTATTCCGTTTATCCAACTTTTGTTCATATCTCCTGATACCTTTACCTAACTAAAAGACATAGATATTAAAATATTATATTGGGAAGAATTTTCTGTCTTGAATTGGGATGCTGATATCCGAGTCAAAGATGAACTCTGCACATTGTCAGGAGAAGTCATTCAACATTGACCATGAAACCATCTAGTGGCCAGGGGGTGGACTTCCACAGGTGAAGGGCCAATTTGGAGACTTTCTAGCATGAAAAAGTTATTGCAGCTAACGGTGAGAGAGGGTGCCTCCATCTTCAGGTAGGGACCCCTTAGCACATTTAAAAGGTTTGCAAAGAAAAATGGCCACAGATGCAAAATCATCATTTTGGAAGGGGAATGCCTCCACAGAGCAGTCCGCAGTTGCAGCTCTGGCCAGCTAGGCGGGATTTGGGACCTCAAATTCACCTTGGAAACTGGTCTCTGATCTAGAATCAGGAGTAAGATGCCGGCATTGGGCTAGGATAAGCACAGTAAGAAACTGTGAGACTTCTTATTGGATCAAAAGGCCATCTCCAGGCAACTCGCAGTGAATTAGGGGCCCAAAGCCAAACATTCCACTCAGCCAGAAATTGGCATGGAACTGAATAAATTATGTTAATGCTGCTTTTAATCTAATTTGCCTATCATTAGTGGGTCCAGGACTGAAATCTCCAGGCCTGCTAGAGTCAGCCCCACTGCCAGCAGCATTTATAATGGCTCCCCACTTGCAGGGAGCTGGCAACCTGAACTGGTGGAATGAAGGGGGAGCCATTGAGGCCAGGAGGTTGGGTGTAAGGGATTGGCATTGCCACCTTGGCAGTGCCAGCCTGGGCCCCTGACATTGTCCAAGAGGCAAAGTGCCAATGCCTGGGGCACCCTGGCACAGCCTAGTAGGTATCTAGCAGAGTCATGGGGGTGGGGCATCATGGGGAGGAACCTAATGGGACAGGAACTCCGGAGGTGCAATCGATGGCAAGGTGGGGGGAATCATTCTGCACTGGAATCAGTGACATAGGGAGACGAACATCGGGGAGGGGAGGGTGAATCAGAGCTGTTGGGTATATTGGGGGAAGGAGGGATGATGCGAGGTTGAGGCGGGGGTCATGGGGTTGGCCAGTAATTGGTAAGCTGGCAGTGTGAGCTACTGTGCATGTGCTGATCTTGGCAATGGCAGGTGCATACGCGTTGACCCACTCAGCACTATGCTGCCGGCCTTTCCAGCAGGAATAAGCTCAGCCTGATTGGCATTGCCACCTTGGCAGTGCCAGCCTGGGCCCCTGACATTGTCCAAGAGGCAAAGTGCCAATGCCTGGGGCACCCTGGCACAGCCTAGTAGGTATCTAGCAGAGTCATGGGGGTGGGGCATCATGGGGAGGAACCTAATGGGACAGGAACTCCGGAGGTGCAATCGATGGCGAGGTGGGGGGAGTGATTTACAGAGTGATTCACACTAGTGCCCTCTGCAGTTCTCAAGAGTATGCCAAGGATGTGGGCCAGATGGAGCCTACCTGGGGGGTGGGGTGGGGATGAGGTTGGCTCCTACCACTCTGAAATAGGGATAAATTGGGGCTGTCCAGGGAGGGAGGGAGCGTCAGGGAGGGAGTGGGGGGCAGCAATCAGTGAGGAAGGACATGGGGCAGGGGAGACATTTTCCCTCCCATTTCAGCACTTAGTTTTTTTATGGAACAATCCCAGCCAATAACTTACCAATTACTCACCAATCAGTTTCTTCCCTGTAGCAAAGTTAAAAAGCTAGCTACTGGAGCTGCTAAAAGTGGAAACCGAAAATGATCACCTTCATCCTTCTTCAACAAATCCTCTCACTTACCAAATTCAAACTTAAGCACTCCAATGCAGCCCATAGCAGCATTCCATTGACCAGAGACCCAGGTTTGATTGCGTGACTGTATGGAGTTTGCACATTCTCGCTATGCGTGCCTGAATTTCTTCCAGATACTCAGATTTCCTCCCACAATTCAAAGATATGCTGATAAATTGGCCATGCTAAATTACCCCACAGTATCTAAAGTTCGGGAGTTTAGTATGGTAAATAGGTTACGGGCAAAGAACCTGGGTAAGATGCTCGTCAGAGAGTCAGTACACTCTGATTTGATGGGCTGAATGGTTTCCTTTTGTACTGTAGGGATTCTATGCATCTGCAGTATTTTGCTTTTTTGATAGGGTTTTCCATGAAGGTATTCTAAAATGAGACATAGCACAAATGGAGACATAGCAATAGGCAGCAGACTAATGTTCTTTTCCTGAATGGTGCATTACTACAAAAGGAGTAATTTGATTAAAGGAACAAAACAATCCAACATGACTTTTTATTCCCCCTCACCAGTATTCCCTTTACTCTTTCCTTCTCCAAGTGGTTTGACTCTTTACCTAAGCTTTTGTCACATTACACTAGGCCACTGTGACAGATGAGACATGGAGTGGAAGAAAAACGATTGACTGAAAACCCACTGACCATCACTTACTATCACTGAACAAAGACAGAGTAGCAAATCAGAAGATGGATGTGCATTATATAGGTATTGCAAATGAGAAAGGATGCAATCCCAGTAAACTGCAGCAGTTCGTCAACTGTTGCTTAACTGAGTGACCAAGTCACTGTGAGACATATATGTTAAGCTGCATCATATGAATTTTAAGAACTATGGTGCTGTACACAACTTTGGGACAACCTCAAGCACTTTACAGCCAATGAAGTACTTTTGATGTAATGTAATGTAAGATAAACAAAAGCATCAATTTTTTTGAACAGTAAAGTGCCACAAAAAATCAATGAGATAATACGATTTTAGTGATACTGGTTGAGGGATGGGCATTAACCAGGATATTAGTGACATTCTTTTACATATGAGTCATTTTTAAGTGACTTATAATACATTGGCATTTTTGTCATCTCTATTATGCAGCAATACTAAAGTTTCACTATATCTCTGAAGGTGTGCATAACCTGAAAGTAAAACCTGTTGGCTGGAAATACTCAGGAGGTCAAGTAGCAAGTACCAAGGGAAAAACCAAAGTCAATTTTGCAAATCCTTCCTCAGAGCTAGAAAATAATGTAAATAACCAACATTATAAAGGAACAGAATAAAAGAAAACAAACACAGCAAAAAAACTGAATTATTTGTGAAGAATTTGGAATATGGAGCAAGTGACGTTTTCAAGGCAAAACTGGCATTGGCAGAAGATAAAAGGAGGCATAATGAGATAAATAAAATAAAAACATCCAAGACGTGAAGAGCATGTGTTCAGTTAAAAGGAGAAAGAGAGTAAGAAAGGCTAGAATGCTACAGCAAACTCCAGTGGCTCAGGTCACTGTGGGGATAAAAACCAGGTCAACACCAAGGGTGTAAATTACCTTGTTAGTACTGTTCACATAGAGGTTCCAAAACCAAACTGCTCCCTTCCTACATCACCAGTGGTTCAAGCACACCTATCCTACACTGCTAGCATCTACTACTAAAGAACAAATGGGAATTATAGTTAAGGTCTGAAGTTGTTAAAGCCTCAATAATTCCTTCTTGCCCCAAACAGTGATACAAATTATAACTTTGACTCAGTTAAGAAGCAATTTCAAATGTACTTGGGCTGACTTAGGCTCTGGTCTATGAATGTAATCAATTAAATTATTTTCAATCAACAGAATTCAGGATCACTAATTAGATTTTGAAACTTAATTTAATTAAAAAATGATAGTTTGGATTTAGTTGAACCATTGCAGATGGCTTGTTCAACTATTCCATTTCCACTGCATTTTGCTCAACTGAAAGGATGGGACTTTTTTTTGAATCCAATATAAATTCCACCTTGATGCTGATTGGTATGTCTTTGTGAAATAGGGTAGATTTCCATCATTCTAAACCTCAGCATGGACTGTATAGTGGGAAAAATCACAAAGATGGCTACCTGCCATATAAAAAAGTTACCTGGGAGACACCCATTAAGCGACAGCTACTTGAAACTAAAAACATGCAGGATAGAGAGTTATTTCAAGTTAAACATGCAAGAATCAGATGCTGCAGGAAGCCAGTAGAGAGCTTGAAGGTCTTTTAAGGATAGACCTAGAACAATGAGATTAACCATAAATGAAAACGGTAATACTTAAGTGCAGGGAAACAAATGTGTAGACCGAAACTAAGTCATTGATAGTCACTGATAGAGGAAATATATCCATTCTATGAAACAATGCATTGTTAAATGCCAATGTCTGTATATGTCTGGCTGTAACAGTGTGTTAAGCTATTGATTCTACACAACTATAGTGATATTAAATGGCTAATGTCTGGACTATCCATTGTCTGAAAGGTATAAAAATAAACCCCTCCTATTGTATTATTGAGAGAAGGTACTGCCCTGTATTGTGGAACGCCAGTGCCGTTTCTCCACGAAGCTTTGTTAAATAAAACTGTATTGTTGCACCTCCTGTCTGACTCTGAAGTGGTAATTTCCTCAACTGCCTTATCACTAAGAGATAATTCATCTAAGAACCTGGCTAAAACTTGACCAATCAAGTATCTACTTTGTATTATGTTAATGTATAATTTATATGTGGACTCTAA
This sequence comes from Sphyrna mokarran, assembly GCA_024679065.1. Lineage (NCBI taxonomy): Eukaryota > Metazoa > Chordata > Chondrichthyes > Carcharhiniformes > Carcharhinidae > Sphyrna > Sphyrna mokarran. Next base: position 52,624,546 of record JAGIQG010000016.1, read on the forward strand.
GCAGAGTTATAATCAGCTATAATGCTGTTAGCATTTTTTAAAAAAATCCAAATAACTAATTTTAACGAATAGAACTTGATAAGGTACCTTCCTGAGATCGATATTAATAACATTGGAAACCACTTCACTCCACTACCTTCATCACCTCTTCAAAAAATTCAATCAGTGTTGCCAAGCATGATCTAATCTATCCAAATCCATGCTAGCCCTCTCAGATAGCTGAAAATTTTCAAAGTGCACAGACACTCTGTTCTTAATTATAGACTTCTAACAATTTTCAAATAACAGGTGTCAGGCTCACTGGGCTATAGGCCCATGTTTTCCTCATCACCTTTCTAAGATAATAGAAAGGTGTGTGCAATTTTCCCATCTCAACAAATGGTTCTTTGACTGAGAAATATTTGAAAGATTATTGTTAGAACATGTTAGGGCAGCACAATGGCACAATGACTAGCACTACTGCCTCATATCACCAGGGACCCCGGTTCACTGTCTGTGTGGAGTTTACACATTCTCCCTGCCTGTGTGGGTTTCCTCCAGCTGCTCCGGTTTCCTTCCAAAATCCAAAGATGGGCAGGATAGGTTGATTGGTCAAGATAAACTGTCCCTTAGTGTCATGGGGATTAAGGTAAATATGTGGGGTTACAGGGATAGGATGTAGATCAGATTGTTGTTGATGCAGATTTGATGGTCAAGTGGCCTTTTTCTGCATTGTAGGGATTCTATGAACTATGTCACATGATTCCACTTTTTGAACAAACTTTGTTCTATATTTTAAAAAATTCAATAAAACAAGCGCAATTAACTTAATACTATGTTTATAACATACGTTAAGTACTCAGGTTTACATAGAACATAGAACATTACAGCGCAGAACAGGCCCTTCGGCCTTCGATGTTGGGCCGACCAATTATGAAAAAAGCAATGACCCTCCAAACTAAACCATTCCCTTCTCTTCCATAAACTTATCAACTAACCTCTTAAACGCCACCAAATTTGGCGCATCTACAACTGCCACAGGCAGGGCATTCCACTCCCTAACCACTCTCTGGGTAAAGAACCTACCTCTGATATCCGTCCTATAACTATCACCCCTTAATTTGAAGCTGTGTCCCCTCGTGCTAGCTTTCTCCATCCTAGGAAAAAGGCTATCACTGTCCACCCTATCTAAACCTCTAATCATCTTATATGTTTCAATAAGGTCTCCTCTTAGCCGCCTCCTTTCTAACGAAAACAACCTCAAATCCCTCCGCCTCTCCTCATAAGACCTGCCCTCCATACCAGGCAACATCCTGGTAAACCTCCTCTGTACCCTCTCCAATGCCTCCACATCTTCTTATAATGTGGGGACCAGAACTGCACACAATACTCCAAGTGCGGCCGCACTAGAGTTTTGTACAGTGGCAACATGATGCTGCGGCTCCTAAATTCAATCCCCCTACCAATAAAAGCTAAGACTCCATATGCCTTCTTAACAACTTTATCGACTTGACTGCCTACTTTCAGGGATCTATGCACAAATACACCAAGATCCCTATGTTCATCAACACTATTAAGAATCCTACCATTAGCCCTATACTCTACACATTTATTATTCCTGCCAAAGTGCATTACCTCACACTTTTCCACATTAAACTCCATTTGCCACCTCTCAGCCAAGCTCTGCAACTTGTCCAAGTCTCTCTGCAAACTATAACACCCCTCTTCACTATCTACCACTCCACCGACTTTAGTGTCATTCGCAAATTTACTAATCCATCCTTCAATACCCTCATCCAGATCATTTATAAAAATTACAAACAGCAGGGGCCAAAACAGACCCCTGAGGTACACCACTTGTAACCGAACTCCACGATGAATATCTCCCATCAACCACCACCCTCTGTCTTCTATCTGCTAGCCAATTCCTAATCCAATTAGCTAAATCACACTCTATCCCATACATCTGCATTTTCTGCAGAAGTCTTCCATGGGCCACCTTATCAAACGCCTTACTAAAGTCCATATATACCACATCAACTGCCTTACCCCCATCCACCTCTTCGGTCACTTTTTCAAAAAACTCAATAAGGTTAGTAAGGCACGACCTACCCTTCACAAAACCATGCTGACTATCCCCAATCAATTCATTCCTCTCTAAATAACTATAAATCCTATCCCTAATAATTCTCTCCAAATACTTTGCCCACAACAGAAGTAAGACTCACTGGCCTATAATTCCCTGGAAGGTCTCTCTTCCCCTTCTTGAACAATGGGACTACATTCGCTATCCTCCAGTCCTCCGGAACCACACCCGTAACCAACGACGACCTGAAGATCAGAGCCAGAGGCTCTGCAATCTCCTCTCTAGCCTCCCAGAGAATTCTAGGGTAAATCCCGTCCGGCCCAGGGGACTTATCCAACTTCAAACCCTCGAGAATTTCTAACACATCCTCCCTATCTACTACAATACTTCCCAACTTGCATCCCTGTACCTCAGTGCTCTCCATAGCTACATTTCCAGCACTCTGCGTGAATACCGAAGAGAAATATTTATTCAGTGCCTCACCAATCGCTTCAGGCTCCACGCACAACTTCCCACTGCTGTCTATGACTGGCCCTAATCTTGCCCTAACCAATCTTCTATTCTTAACATATCTAAAGAAAGCTTTAGGATTCTCCTTAATCCTATCAGCCAAAGTCTTCCAACTCTCCCAAGAATTCTCTTAAAAGATACATCAATCTTAAAATTTATGTGTTATTGTAGGAACCAGCCATTCGTGTGCCATAATTTCTGGCCAAATTTCCTCAGCTCCATTCAGGGAGGTAAAACTTCAATTTATCCTTTCTTCATTGTGGAGCTGTCAGTCCTTTGTTCTGTTTACTTTTCCAACGCTTCCCACCAAATCTACTAGTTACTTCCTTGTGCAGTAAGACATTGTTGATTCTATTGTAGATTCTCCCATGAGCTTCAAACAAGGCAGATTTCCAGCATCTATTCCTCGCAAGGTTCAAATGGAGTTTTCACCTCATCTGCCTTCCACGTGGTCAGTGCTGAAATTAGTGTTTTACTCTGCTTATAGCGCAGGTCTAATTGTCATTTGTTTAGGCTAACTTCTCTCAGAGAGCAGGAAAACACACACAGTCCAAATTGCAACTAAAATCCTCTCCCAGTGCACACCCAGATAAATTAAAACCAGGAGCCTTCCTAGGCTCCACTCATCTCAATGACAACAAAGTGTGCCCTGGGATAGCCTCAAACCAAGCTTTAAGCTGATTATCAATTGCTGCAGCAAAGATGATGCACATGCTGTTTTGCAGCTTTACTATTTTCTGTTAAATAAACATGGTTAACCTTCTGAACAGTCATTTCTGTAGGTGCTCTTGCAATCATTAAAACCCAGCATTTTAATTACCTTATCTTTGCAACAACAATCTTTACAGAGCTAAATATTATCTCTAAAATATTAACATGAACAATGAACTAGATATTTGTAATAATGAAAATCCAAAACAATGCAGTTTGAGGTACTTCAAAGTTCCAGGGAAAAAAATATTATTATTTCGTAAAGTATTTACTGATAAAATTTACTGGTGAAAGGTGCATGACTAATTCTAAAACAATACAAACACCTTTTCATTGCAGTGACACGACTTTTAAACCAAGGTGGCTCTGAGCAGTTTGATGTCCATTGATGCTGAATTAGTAGTTCTTACCTGGGCAGCAAAATGAGCATCACAATTTAGTGCCCCCTGAATTAGATAAGCATGAATTAGACAAAAAAAGGTTCAAGCTTTGAAGTATTCCATGGATAACAAAAAAGAAGAGGCTCTCTTAAGGGAAGGTTCGATTATTTTTGTGAGTCACAAAGAAACCTGAATTCTCCTCTGGGCCCAGAGAATAAATCTAGGTCATTGCTATCTCAGAATATCCCTCCAACCTCTGAGATCAAAACCCCAATAGAAAGTATATTGCTAGTCAGAGTCATAACAGCATAGAAGGCCATTATGTCTATACACACTATCAGTCCCATTCCAGTGCTCCAAACCCATAAGCCCAGCACGTTTATTTTTCTGAAATGATCATCCAATTCTTTTTTAAAATCATTCATCATCTCTGCTTTCACCACCCTCATAGGCAACTTATTCTGGGTCATTACCATTAGCTGTGTACATTCATCTTCACATCCAACTACATCTCTTATCCAAAAGTTTAAATCTCTGTCCCTTAGACACATGTCATCAGCTAATGGGAACAGCTTTTGTTTATCAATCGTGTCTGAAATTGTTGTAATGTTGTAAACTTCTAACTCCTTTGTTCAAAGGAGAACGCCCCAGCTTCTCAAACCTAACCATTTGGCTAATATCCTTCATCCCTGGAACTAGACTGATAAATCTCCTCTACACTCTCTCAAGGACTGGCACTTCCTTAAAGTGTGGTGACCAGAACTGGATATAATACTCTCATTGTGATCTAACCAAAGGTGTATAAGGATTCAGTATAACAACCCTGTTTTTAAACTTGTACTTTTATTTATGAAACTCAAGATCCCATATGCTTCGCCAACTACTCACTCCATATGTCCTTCACATGGTCCATCTCTGACACTTCCCTTCCTTGACCTCTTCACTCCATTTCTGCAACAGATTGTCCACCAGTATCTATTACAAGCCCACCAATTCCCACAACTAGCTCTTCAGACCCTACACACTGTAAGGACTCCATCCCATTCTTCGCCTCCGCTGCATTTGTTCTGAGGATGCCACTTGCCAAAGTAGCGCTGTTGATACGTCATCCTTCTTTCCCAATCATAATTTCCACCATTTGTGGTTGACAGGGCTCTCAACAGTGTCTGCCAATTCTGCGGACTACTGCACTCATCCCTCCTCTTCCTCCCAGAACCAGGAGAGGGTCCCCTTGTCCTCACTTTCCACCCGACCAGCCTCTGCATTCAAAGGATTATCTTCCACCATTTCCGCCAACTCCAGCAATGCCACCACTCAACACAGCTTCCCTTTATTCTCCCGGTCAGCATTCCACAGAGATTGTTCTCTCTGGGACACCCAGGTCCACACCGCCATCGCACCCAACATCTTTTCCCTTGACCACAGCACAATTGTAGAAGGTGCAACGTCAGCCCCTTTATCTCATCGCTGCTCACCATTCCAGCACCCAAAATACTCTTTTCAGGTGAAGCAGCACTTCACATGCACTTCCTTCAATCTGGTCTACTGCATTTGCTGCTTCCAATGCAGTCTACTCTACATCGGAGAGTGCATTGGTCCATCCGCAAGCAGGATCCAGATCTTCCTGTCGCTTGCCAATTCAGCACACCACCCTGCCCTCCTGTCCACATGTCCATCCTTGGCCTTTTGCAATGTTTAGAGAACCCCAATACAAACTAGAGGGACAGCACCTCATTTTCCAATTAGGCACTTTACAACCTTCCGTTCTGCACATTGAATTCAACAAGTTCAGGGCGTGAATCTTCCCCTCCATCTTCATCCCATTTCCATTTATTTTACTTCATTTCTTCTTTTTATCTCATTCATCCATTTTTATCACCTTTCATTCTTACTTCTATTTTTACACTTCTCCAATCTCTCTCCATCTTGTCTCCAACAACTTCCCACCTCCTTTCCCCCATACTTCCTTCATGGCAACTGCCACATTCCTCAGGTAGTCCCTTACCAATCTGTGTCTCTGTTCTGCCATTCACACATTCTGATCACTTAATGGGCACTTTCAGTACCTTTCTCAGCCCTCTTCATAACCATTTATATTTCCTTTGTCGAAATACAGCACAAATATCCATTGACCTGAAGTGGGATTTTCCGGTCTCGGATTGAGCAAGGCTGAAAAATCTTGTTCACTGAGTCTATATCAGTGGTAAGCAATCTAAACTAATAAGTGGACCACATGAGTAGCCCTCCGTCTCTGTTGGCCTTAAGATTGAAATTGGGCATGTTCACTAATCATGATCTCAAGAATAAGACTGAATACATTTAATACATTTTGAAAATTTGATAATGAGTTATAAAAAATACTTAATTATTCACATATTCATAGAACTATCATCAACCTCAAATTATAAACAGGAAATAAATATCCGTGCTTTTATTAGACATAAACAGTATACAGGATTCTCACAGTCAATGTAATGTCCAATGAGCATGCAGGATTTGGGCCAAATGTGGACAATTAGACTCAGTTTAGTGGTTAAAAAAAGGGCAGCATGTTAGGCCAAAGAGCCTGTTTCCAAGCTGTAAACCACTATGACTCTATGACTATGACCTCACTCATATACTCTTGATTTGCATGCATATCATTTTAGTCACATCAGTAGGAAAAATAACAATGCATATGGAAATCAGTAGAATCTGGCAACCCTGTGTATGCACAACAATCAACAAAATGTCTCATGGGCTACAAACAGAACCCTGATAGACCATATCTCTCCCTTAAATTTCATCTGCCGCTTGAAAGCCCATTCTATTATTCTATTAATATGCTATTGCTGCTTGTTTGAATTATCCTCACTTTTTGCCACATCTGCAAGTTTAGTATTATCAGCAAATTTTTCTGTATTCAAGCTGATACTGACCCTTCTATTTCATGAGCTTCAATTTTGTTAACCAATCTTTTGTGTGGCTCCTTTTGTCAAATACATCCTTAAAAAATTAATCTAGCAACATCAAGTGCATTCTCTTCATCAACCTGTTCATCAAAAAATTCAATTACTCATACACAATCTGTCTTTTATAAATCTGTACTTAAATCTCTCCACGTGCCTGTTGATTTTTTTATCCCAGTTATTTTTTCTAAAGCCTTACTTACTACTGATGTTAAACTCATTGGTCTGTAATTTGTAGGAAAATCCTTGCACCTTTTCTGAAATCGTCTGGCACCTTCCCCATTACAAGGGAAGGTTGGAGGATTATAGTAAGTTCTTCCAGCATCTCCATCACTTTTTTCTGGCAACCTGGGTTGCCATCCAGACCAGGTCAAAAAAAAGGTGACATATCCACAATATGCCAGTCTTTCCAGTATTTACTTATGCTCTGGGTGGTGTGATAGGGACTGAAGATTCATTGTTCATTAGATTGGCCGGCAGGATTTTGGGATGGAACCTTTTTCCTTAAACTTAACTGCATGCAATTAATCCTTGAGAAATGTAAAATGTAGGGCCCAATCTTACCATTGTGTCACGTCTGTTTTTGGGCATGAAAGCATGGTAAAGTCAGGTGTGAGGCTATTAACATGATCTGTGCCTACACAGATTGCGACTTTACTGAAACCTGGGAATGGTGGCGATTCGGTTCGCCAACAGCGATTTAAATATGTTTGCATGCATTTCAACTGAATTAATGAATTGCCGGTCCAACATTTTCAGTATTTACCCCTTTACCATTGCATTTGCCAATCTGGAACCACGCTGTAATGGATGTGCAAAATAAAAGTCTGAATCAGGCGCTTCAGCTGCTGAAGAGACACATTCAGTGCTTCCAACGGCTCTCTGACTCAGAGTGGGATGTAAGGAGGGAGGCGGGTGATATCATTCTCGGTTGGGAGGGGCAATGAGGCCAGATCATTGTCTGGTTGGAGGGCGGAGGGGCAGGTCAGGTGTATCTCTGGTGGTAGGAGGGAGGGCCATTCATTGTCTGGTGGGGAGGGAGGAGGAGGTAGGTCAGATGTTCCTCCAGGAGAGGGGATGAGTGAGACTAGACTATTTTCTTGGGGAGGAAGTGAGGCCAGATCATTGTCAGGGTTGGGGGGTAGGCCCAAATGCTCACTGATTGGGGGGGGGGGGGGGGGAGGGAAATGCAGATGGATCTCCAGTGTTGGGGGGGGACTGCTGCCACTCTGTGGCGATCGGTGTCAGGGGAGAGGATCGGTCTGAGTAGTAAGAGGGTAGATAAGGGGGTTAGTGATGTGTGTGTGCACACCATCACTCCCACTTTTTGCTCCCAGGCCACTTTCTCTACTTTCTATGGCTCGGGAGCGATCTGACATGGGCGCACTTTTTCAAAATTTTTTCCACCTCTGCACGCACAGTTCAGAGCTCCGATCGTTTTGGCCACGCTAAGCCCTGCCCACAACACGAATGGGACTGGAGGTGTCCTTTTCAAGCTGAGAGCCCAAAAACAGATTTCTAAATCAGAGCTGCATTACACCCAGATTCAGCACTTAGGATGAAAGTGGTAAAATCGGGCCCATAGTCAGAACTTCCATAACCAGCCAAGGCAAGTTTGCCTCCAACTTTTGAGCCAGCAGACAGCTCATAAAATCCTGATGTGTGCAAATGCATGAGAAAAATGCTTTTAAGTGTGTGGTTCTATGTGTGGGGGTGTATATTGGAACACTGAACAGAAGTTTCATATAGAAAGGCGATTAATGCAGATGGCCATGACACAGTAAATGCAGTGCAATTTTTTGATCAGTAAAAGCTAAGGTCTCCCATTAACCGGGTAAAATCTGTTGAAATGTTTGAGAGACTATATATGTTTCTAACTTAATTTTTGGAGTACACTGCATAATGAAAGATATTCCTCTTGCACAGGAAATACACAACAAGGTGTAACAGCATCTTGTGATATTAAGCTTCATGACTAAGTTAGAACCTTTCATTGGAGAAAGCTAATAATTCTAATGAATAAGAGGAATTTTGACGATTAACTTTGAAAACTAGAGAGATGGATTAGAGAACTTTTTTATGATTATGCTGAATTTTATTACATTCATTACTTTCTATCTCACGATTGCAGTATCTAAAACTATTTTGCTACTGGGAATAAACACATAGGAGATATGAGAACAGACTTCATTGATTCATAAAATAATTTTCATTAACATTTTTAAACCCTTACGTTATCAACATGTGAGACTGGTCTTTATCTCAGCCTCTCAATCTAATAGATCTATTCACATAGTGTATAGATTCCACTGTTTCAGTCTTTCTGGATTACAGTCATACAATACACTGGTATCTCAATATATTAAGACATGTTCTTAAACCCAGAGTGATGCACAGACAGATCCTGGTATTATTAACACAGATCAGAGGACTTTGGCAAGTACAAGGTACATCTATAGCTAAAGGGATAGAATATAAAAGTAGGGAGGTTCTGTTGCAGCTGTACAGGGTGCTGGTGAGGCCGCAGCTGAAGTACTGTGTGCAGTTTTGGTTGCCACATTCAAGGAGGGATATATTGGCCTTGGAGGGGGTGCAAAGAAGGTTTACTAAGCTGATACCGAAGATGAGGGTGTTGGATTATGAGGAGTGACTGAACAGGCTAGGTCTGTACTCTTTGAAGTTTAGAAGGCTGAGAAGTCTTATAGAGACGTATAAGATAATGAAGGGGATGGATAGGGTAGAGGTTGAGAGACTTTTCCCGCTTAGCAAAGATAGCAGGGCTAGAGGGATGGGGGTGGGGGGGGCGCTTCAGATCAGAGTTGCGGAGAGGTTTCAAAGGGTGGTGAATCTTTGGAATTCTCTGCCTGATGAGTGGTGGAGGCTTCCTCACTGAATATGTTTAAGTCAAGAGTGGATAGATTTTTGATTGACAAGGGAATTAAGGTTACGGGGAGAAAGCAGGAAAGTCATACTGAACCACTACAAATCAGCCATGATCTTACTGAATGACGGGGCAGGCTCGAGGGGCTGTATGGCCTACTCTGGCTCCTATTTCTTATGTTGTTATGTTCTTATTTTAATTTTGGGAGAAAAGGGAATAGGCAAATAAAAACACTGCTCACCAGAGGTAAGCTACTTTAAATCATGCCCTGTGATCGTATTTTTTTAAAAGTAACATTGATTTTGCACATATATATTACATTGTAACATTTACAAAAAGGATTTCTGTAACTTGCTACCTTGCTACAAAGCAGAAATAGAGAAAGACACTACAGCAAAAAGCCTTTTACTGATTCCTGCATATTTTCCACAATAAACTAAGATACAGTACACAATATTCTGATTATAAAAATTGCAGGATGCTGGCACAGAGAGCTACTTTAGCTTCCTTTTATTTCAACTACTATTCCTATCCTTATTTTACAGACATCATTGCCAAAAAGGTGATATATCAGTTAGTTGTTTTTTTGAACTGAATAATTCATTTACAATATTGTCAGCTACATTTGCACTGCAACAAAATTTCCAACTATGTAAATTTTCTTATACATTAAAAAATGATTCCAGATGCAGTTATGGGGCAATCACATTTTCAATAAGATTCTAAGCAAGGCAAAAGTAGCTGGCCTTAAACAAAATTCTATCAGGTCCATGAGAAACATTTGCGAGAACATGACGTTTGTCATAATTAAGTTTCTTTTAATGAAGTCCATCTTATTTTAGTTTCAATTTAATCCATTTACTATCGCTCTCATATAATTTCATATCTATTAGATAAACCACTTCAATCTATGTGTTTATGCTCTTTAAAGATACACATTTCTTAAGAGCAGGGTGTTCTTTGGAAAATTATGGTTCTATTAAACTTATATTATTTTCCTAGAAATCAAACATTGTTACTTGTAAAGTATACCATGCCACAGACAGGATGGAGTTTCAAAAGGTTAGAAGAATCAGTGCTTAGGCCAGTTCTTCCTAAACTATTTTCCAACATGACCCCATTTTAACAGTTGAAAATAACAGGACCCTAGATGTTAGAACAAAACAGCAATAAAGTAGCTTAGTAACATTCAGCATATAATTATTAGAATTGCATATTAGACATCAACATCATATAAATATTAAAATCTGTATTTTTAAACTGCTTTGAAAAAAATTCATATCAGCTGTATGTAGGTTTTAGGCAAGCTCTCCATATTTCCTGGTGTCAAGAGATTCAGGGAAGCCCCTCTCCCCGCACCATCCCTTTCACCATCTCACTCCACACTCAGTAAAACTGTACGCTCATCCCCAACACACAGAGTAATTAGTCCCTCTTTCATCACGATCTCCACTGCCATCAACTTCCCTTTTGGTCTAGTTGTGGGTGTTGGTGAAGTGGAGTCACAAACCCGGGTAAGGAGTTTGTACAATAGGCAGATAGGTATGGAAATGGAGTAAAGCTGAAGCTCCATCCACCTGCCCAATTCAGCCACATTACCTCCTAGCTTTTCCCATACTCAGTGACTGAGTTATACTTGCCTGCCTTTGCCTGCACCAAGCTGGAGCACAGATATCCTGGGTCACACGACACTAACCTCTTCTCTTGGTTAAAGGGTGTTTTGGGATCAACATCCACCCCTTTACTGTTTGGTAGCATCAATCCAATAGGTCCTAGGCTGTCTTTCCAGAGTCTCTTCTTCAAAGTTTCCATTGCTACCTCAGAGGAGGAGACGCATGCAACTCTAAAACTTCCTCTGCAACCCATTTGGAGGTCGCAGTCCATATTTTGGAAACTCCTGATTTAGATCTTTTTATAAAGATTTCATTAATTACATTATGTATGCTGTACAAACCTAAGATTGGGTAATTTGAACTTTACTGTGCCAATCCAAATTGTTTATTTTAATTTAAGCAGTTGGCACTCTGACACCAACACTGAAATTGCAACTGTGCCTGTGTAGGAAGTGGTCCCTTTGCTGTTGCAGCACAAATAAACACAGTCTAAAAGTCATGGGAAAGACATAGGTCAGAATTTTCTGGCTCATTACACCAGCAGAATTTCCAGTCCTGCTAAACTTTCTGACCCCACTTTCACCGCGATGGAGCCATAAGATTTTGTTCATTGATTCAAATTGGAATTCTGATTACAATCATACAGGCTAACTACAGAAGTTGAGGTACTTTTCACAAGAGATAATGAAGGGTTATGAATGACTAGATAATCAGGATAGGATAGTAAGAGGACATAAAATTAAAAAAACTAAAGGGAACATTAGAAAAAATGTATTCAAATACTGGATAGTTGGAATGTATAATTAATTTTTCCATTTCATTATTAAGAGTTCATAAAAGCTTTTAATATGATAGTTGCTTAAAAATGCCAAATACTGAAAGTTTGAGGGAATGAGGAGGAAAGTGGGATTAGACTAGGTGGCTAATATAGAGTTCAACGTGATTATGTATAACTCTAGATCAGTTTATTCCAAACAGAACCTTTCATATAACATTTAAGATTATTATGATTTATTAGATACCTTCATCAGATCTTAAGTGGAATATAAATCCACAAGCAAAAGTGTTTGTCATTTGGAGCACAATTAGAATTAACATTTATTTCAAAAGAATAAAATTATGTTTTTAGAGAAGCAAATTTCTGGTGTCTCCAGTTCCTAATTGCTGAATGGTATTTTTTTCAGGTATTTTCCCCAAGTGCTCTTCCTGGCTGTCCCATTAAAGATTATTATTAGTCACATGAGATCCTGCAATACCTCCCACATTAAGATTATTTTCCAACTCTTATCAAACTTTAGTATCAACATGGATCTCTGGTTGTTGGAACAATTTTATTCAGTTACATATACCATATAATTATTCTGTCAAATGATTGCATTTTGTAGTGGAACAGCTAAAATGCAAAGTCAAACATTTGAAAAAGCATTATTTTACATAAAGAACAAAAAAAAACTACTGCTTTATATCAGACAATGCGTTATCAAAACATTCTTTATTGGAAATCCTAGGTTTACCACATCTTTTATATTCAACTTAGTTTATAAATCAATATAGATTAGCCAATGGCAAAATAATAAAATGGAAAATAAAACGTAAAACATTGTGCTGTCAAAATCTAAATTGCACTCTGCTGTCCTATTGGCCAGAGAGTCACATAGTTTTCCAGGTTTGCCAAATCCTGGAACAAGAAGGTCATGTGGTCTCCAAGGTCACAGTGCCATTCTTCCACCTTCAGGTCCACTATTACGCAAAGAGCTCAGTCTCTCATGGGATTTCCATTTGAGAGAGACGGAGTATCATTGGTTGAGGTTTCTCTTTGGAGTTATTTCGCAACGGCTAGCCTCTCCATTGGCTTCTGTTGGCACAAAGACATCTCCTGCTGTTGTTTCATTATCTTCTGAGGCAACAAGTCCTGGATTCACAATTACCTGTTTGGCGCTCTCAGTATTTTGGTCAATACTAAATGTGCGCATGTTTGGGGTTGGTGACACAACTGGCTCTGATGGAAGCTCCTTTTTCCTGTAACGGTCTAAATGTTACCCCAGGATCTTGTCCTGGATCTTCACCTCATATAATATTGGTCCAATCTTTGCTATAACAATTCCTCAGATTTAGCTGACCACTCCCAAAGTTCCTCATGAAAATTTGGATCGTTCACCTTCAATGATCTCTGCCTTCGAGGAGTCGTGATTCCTTTTTTGGATATCTTCCCAGACTGCCCCCTTACTGCCAAATTTAAAAATACAGGGCTTAGTCTTGTATGCAACTGACCCTCATTAGTAGTTCTGGGGGCTATTCCCATTGTTGAGTGTAAAATGGTTCTATAGGCTAATAAAAATCATACAATCTTGGTGAACATGAATGTTGGTGACTGCTTTTTCATTCCAGGTTTGAAAGTTTGTGCAGCTTTTTCCACAAAACCATTTGATGAATGTGACTGGATCGAAGGTCCTGAAGGGTGGATGTAGAGCAGATGCTTTGTCAGAGAATCAAGAATTAGAGGTCACTGTTTAAAAAAAAGTAACTCATTTAAGGCAGAGGTGAGGAGAATTTTCTTCTCTAAGCGTTTGGAGTCCCTAGAGCACTCTACCTCAAAAGACAGTGGATGTGTGAATATTTTTGAGGTAGAATTAGGTAGATTCTTGATTAATAAGGTTATTGGGGTAGACATGAAAGTGGGGTTGAGGTTATAATCAGATAAACCATGATCTTATTGAATGGTGGCACGAGCATTGAGTGGTCCACTTTTGCTCCGAATTCAGACGTTCGTATGTTCTCAGGATTCAGAAATCTTAAGAAATCCAAATCAAACTGGCAGGTGAACATAAATTTGCTGCGGATTAAGTTTATAAAACCTAAAGGCATTAGTGGTTACAAAAGAATGCTCAGTAATAACTCCTCTTGCATACTTCACAAGCTGCTAAATAGTCTCTCCACAGTTATAGCTGCCAAAAATATCGCTGAAGCAGCTGCAAATTCTACAAAACCTTGTGTATAATGATTTTGTAAAAGTACACAAAGTGGCCTTCATTTACACAGACAGGAAGCCTCATAATTACAACAGATCAAGTGGTAGAAATTCCAGTTAGAAAGTTCATGTATGTAAGTTTAACGCACTTAACTACTCTGCATGCTACGCTTATGCAAATGCATACTGAAAATATGAGCAAACACCCAATTAAAATTTAAACAGTCAAATATGTGAACGTGGTTCACGAATAGAGATTCTAATGCTAATGTTTCCAGTTTAAAGAAACGCTATACTTGTCATCAAACAGACACACCATTTGTCAATCATGGCAAACTCCATAGATCAGAAATGCGTTTTGCAGCTGCTTAAATATTAAATCTATAGCAGTCTTGACTCCACTGTTATATAATTTATGACACTGGTATCCTTTAGCTAATATAAAATATGCATTAATCTAACATCTTTAACACCAAAAAAAAAGACGCCAAGATGCTTCTTACTGACAGAGTGGATGCCAAAACATGTCTACAGATCAATTTAGCTTCTGTTAAGGAAGGGACACTTCCACAGTTCAGCAGGGCAGCAGTTGCAAAACTATGGCATTATCTTCAAGGAAACCTGCATAAATTAACAACCATAGGGACGTCACTGTCTTCAACTTCCATACTAATTAGTTCTTTCAGAGTCATGTAAAGAACATCCACAATATTATCTAATAGATAAGCAAGCCATGGGCATGTTATTCAGCTGTGCTACCACTTGGTCTCCTTTTCCAGTCAAATAGCAGCAGTGGTATGCCACTAATTTCACCATGTTGCTGGACTTCCCAAGTACAAGGAATCACTGTTGCACAAGTATGACCATTTGAATCCTTGTACAGAATGCTGTACCTTAAATCACTCATGAGATATTTCACAATTGCAGTGTGAACTTTGTAGTAATCACAAGCATGGAAGCATGGACAATAAATATCTAATATCTACAAGGCACAAGTCTGTGTGATGGAATACTCTCCACTTGCTTGGATGAATGCAACTCCAGCAACATTCAAGAAATCTATTACTATCCAGGACAAATCAGCCCACTTGACTGGCATTCCATCCATAAACTTCAACATTCACTCCCTTCACCACTTATGCATTTTGCAACAGTCTACAAGATGCACTTGCAGCAACTCAACAAGGCTCCTTCAGCTGCAATTTTCAAACCTGTGACCTGAGCCATCAAGAAGGACAAGGGCAACATATGCACAAGGACGCCACCACCAGCAACTTATTCTCCAAGTGATACAGCATCCAGGCTTGGAACTACACTGATGTTCCTTCACTGTTGCTGGCTCAAAAACTTTGAATCTCCTCCCTCACAGCACTGCAAGAGTACCCACACCACATGGACTGCAGTAATTCAAGCAGCGCAACATAATATCTCAAAGGCAGTTACAGATGGGCAATACGAGAAACCAGTTCCATTTTCATCTCTTTGTATCACATTCTCCTCCCACATCCTCATTCATACACAGAGGTCCATTGGTGGTTGTTACGATTAACAATTCTAATGTTCAATTTTGATCATAAGCACAATTTTGCAAGGAATTACAACTTTGGATAATGATTAAATGGAAGAAAACTGTTACACTCTTTACAGATCACATTCCTACATTTATTTTTCTGAGAAAGTTAATCTGCAGAGGGGAATATGCAGAACTTCTTCTAATTTCTAATGAAAGGTTTAAGCAATTTTGATGATGCTAACCAGCCAGCGAATGCTCGACTGATAATCCACATACATAGAATGCTGCCTGATGAACATACTAGCAGTCAGATCGGACAATATTCAGGATCATGGTTGCTCACTTTTACAGTAAAAAAGGAAATGAAGAGTGCTCTGCCAGAAAGGAAGGATAAATTTAACATTTGTCCGTTTGCAGGCAGCTGTGCTTCTTGTCTACAGCTCCACACCGTGCAAGTCTGCAGCGTGATTTAATATTCAATAAAGAGAAAGTTGCGTTTATATAGTACTGACAACCTTAGAATGTCTAAAAATGTTTTGCAGCCAAGTACTTTGAAGGGGAGTCACTTTTGTGACGTAGCAAATTAACAAATACAGTAGTTGCATGATCACATCTCAGCAGGATTTACTTCCAAATTTAATTTGACATTTTCAGGGAGAGGATTAGTGAAGAGTACAGGGAAAAGGATTGTCTCTGAATGAAACGGGCTTTACAAGTTCCATATGTATATTTTAATATACTGAAACACAGAAACATTTTATGTATAAACTGGTCACAGATCCAAATTCTGCTTCTGAAACAAATTTTTCCATCTTGCCCGTCACGGGAATCGGAACGGGTGAGGGATGGTCTATGGAAAGGTCCGTTGGCCGTGGGCAGGATTTTCCAATTTTGGAGCTAGAAAATCCTACCAACAACTCTAAAATAATGTATTTTTATGTATATTCATCCTCAAAGTCTGGCTTATATGAAACTGCTAACACTATAGATACTCAGTGGTTTATTAATACCAGATAGTATAGGTTCAATTGCATTAAGTCTTATTAGAGGATGCAGTTCACTCCTAGAACTGTATTTACTTATTCCAGGACTCGTTTCAAAAATACCCTTAGGGAGTAATTCAAACAATATTACCCAGACTGCATGGAGTAGCTCTGAGTACTCAGTCATACTCTAAAAACCTCCCACAGAGAAATATCAATAGAAAGTTTTGACAGCAATTTTCAAGATTTCCACTTTGTTTCTTTTTGTAGCTTGGTGAAAACATATTTTCTAATCAGAAGATAAGACCAGTCTTTAAACAGGTAACAAAATCCATCCTTGTGGTACTTTTATCCCAATTCTGGACCCAGATCTCTGCATTCTTCTACTTTCCTCTTCCTGATTTAGTTCTACTTTCAGAAATAAACAATTTCAATTTTTCAATCTTCTAAAATAAGTGCAATCAATAGATAGTACATCATACACTTACAATATAATTAATTATATTAATTGGTCATAATATTCTTTACCTGAAGTGCAAATCCTTTGCACAATGTTAAGTGCAAAGTAACCTTCAATATTTCTGCTACTCTAATCATGTCTGACAATTTCCTCCATTGTCTCGTAAACCTTACGTGACTAATAGCAATAGGAAACAGCGTAAAGTGGCAAAAGTAATTACTTGTTTACCCTTGTGAGCTAGAATTGAAGGCTATTTCAATTGGGCAGAGATATATTGAATGAATAAATGCAAATAAATTTGGAGATGATAATGTATTAAACGAGTATAATGATTCTTATTTGAACTCAATAGGATCCGGAAGTAGATCTGTTGTCTAGGGAATGAACATACAGAATGAACTGGAGACAGTAAATGGGAATGAGAAATTTGTCGAGTTGGGACTATTCAGTAATAATATTATCAATTGAAAATACCCAAAAGGATAGTGCAGTGTGCAGTGTTAACATAGCCTCTTGAAATTATGTGCCTCTAAATGGTTATAGTTTATAAAAAGGCTGATTGAAACTTGTGTGTGGGGTGCATCAATGGAACATGGATTTCTTGAGAACATGAAAAACTGGAAGCTCTGTAACGAATTGAGGTTTCTTCAAAAATATTACACATTAGCAGTGACAATTAATCTTTGTTCTTTTGGTACTTATTGTATCAACCCATTTAAACAGTTGTGCACCTTACTGTTACTAATATATAGATAACTTTTCACTTTGTGGAATTTAGTATCTAACTTCCATTTGCCTCCTATGGGAACATATTTTTGAAATGCATAGAGAATTATCTTAACCATTGTGAAAGAAAAAATACATTGACATTTGCTTTATTATTTTGTTGGTGGTGGTGTGTGGGGGTTGGTGACAGAGTTGGCTTGGTGCTGTCTTACCTAAACATAAAATAAAAATGTAATTCTTGAATCTGAAAATGTCAAAATTAAAAGATTTTACCAAATTGTATGCTGTATATTTCAATAAGTGAGAAGACATGGATTGAAAAAAAAGCTAACAATATTAAAGCATGGAATACAGAAACCAAATCACCATAAGAAATACTACTGGAATTTTGATGTTTGGCTTTCTGTACATCAGTAGCTCATATTAATATTAATTGATTTGAATGGTTCATTTCTGTACAGCTGGATAGAAAACAGCTGGATGTGAATTGCAGCATCATGCTCACAGAAAATCCAATGTGTAAAATCAGAAGTCAGTTTCAAATAGTTTGGTGAATATTGAGTAATTTAAATCAATTATAAAGCCTAAAAAATCAAATACAATAACATAATTATGTAAGGGAGAAATGAGTTAGGCCTCAGCAGCACCATTGTATATAGTTCTGGGTGCTACATTACAGAATGCATGTGAATACATCGGAGAGAACGCAGAAGAAATTTTCAAGTATGGTTCCAGGGTGAAAACCAACAGTTATGAGGGTAGATTGGAACTGTTATCCTTGGAGAGGAGACAACTCAATGAGATTTGATAGAGATGCTCAAAATTACAAGGGGGGTTGACAGAGGAGGTAGGGGGAAATTGTTCCTGCTTGTGAAATAATGATCAATATAAAGGTGTTTTGCAAAAGAAACAAACACATGATGTGGTTTTGGTCTGAAATACACTATTCAGAAGAACGATGGAGGCAGCTTCAAGTGAGGCATTGAAGAGGCCATTAGGTCCATTGTCACAATCAAATGTTCCAAAGGGCCAGGTTTCTTCATATGAAAGGAGATGCAGACCAGACAATATGGTTTTACAAAATAGATATCCTTAATGAAGTAATAAGATCCTGATATTCCAGTTATAAAAACATTAATAAGATGAGTATTTCCACTTCCTTAAAAAAGCACAGCATTCTTTATCTACTTTTCTCTTCAGAGATATGGTGGGGGGAGGGGAAGGGGGAAGAAACAAGCTTGAAAACAGGAACATTTTAGATTCGCTTTATCAGCAAGTTTAAATATCAAATCTTATCACTCAGTGCATGAAAAAAAATCCTGAAATCCGTTTCTCATTAGTAGGGGGAGTGGATGGGATCTAATTCACCAGAAATCCAGCTGATAGCAGAAGACAGCACCATTGCAAATTTGGAGGTCTTTGCAGCCCCTTCCCAACTTCCCCCCACCCCTTAACTGCAGAGCCCTGAAGCCATCCGCAACTGCCCTCCCCCACTTGCCATGGGTTGGACCTATTGCACTGCCCTGTGCCTCATCCCTCCCAGACTGATTGGCTCCTCAATCCCTCTGCCTGGGTGAATTGATCGTCACCCAATAATTATGCAGAGGGCAGTGCCAGAGTGCCCAGTGGGCAGTGTCAGATTCCAGGCTGGTACTGCCCAAGAAGCATCCCCTCTGCCTTGACCTTCCGGGGGAGGGGGGCTCAGTGGCCTCTGATTCTACCAGCAAGGCCATCGTGTCTGGTCCCTATTGATGGGGGACCATATGTGATCTTCACCCAAGAGAATCTCTCACAGCGAGACCACGCAGCTTGTGAACCTGGATGATACTGTCCTGGGCTCACTAATTTCATTTAAATGATATTTAAATTCGATTTACATAATTTATTCAACCACATGCTGGAAATGGACGAGAGGCTGATCGCACCTGATATCCAGTGCCAGTAAGATTGTGACAGGTGAAAAATCAGATACAAACCTGATTTTTTGGCTCTCTTGCGATCTTACTGGCTCACCCTACCCATTGGCTAGCGGGGCACAATGATAAAATAACCCTCCATCCACTCCCCTCCCTAGTTGAGTATTATCTACATTACAAATAAAACAAAACTAATATAACAAATACAAGTAAGCTGGCTACATATGCACAAATGTACGCACTGATTTTTGAAGCATGCTGAAGACAAAGAAACTGATGACTTTGGCTTAAAAGCTGCATGTGCACCTCCACCGTCAGTTATACTGCACAGATATTCATCTGCCTCACCTCCATTAACATCTGCATCTCAAAATTCATTGTAATTTTATAAATGCTTACCAGAGCCACATTGTGACAGTACATAGACCTGATGCAGTCTGCGGGTCATATCTTTGACAACTCTACAATAAACAATTATTAGAAATAATGTGAAGGGGGGTGGAGAATAGGGAAGGGGATGGCATGTTTGGAGAACCTAGGCAAACATGATGGGCTAAATAGCTTCCTTCCCCATCCTAACAATTTTGTGATGCTGTGATAAAAGCATTGCTGTGAAGACTAGACTTTCATTTGTCCCAGAACTAAAGATCCTACTGTTATTTTAACTTAGTGTTTGTTTTCAGAACTATTGCACGCTATTCAAAGGCAAAGATAAAGACAAAAAAAATCTGATTTTCTTTCACTAATATACTTCAATGCTGGCAGCAGGAAATAGAGGGCACCTGTCTACCATTTGCGAACCATTAATTTTAATGCATGGGAAATAGTGAACAATCTGCCCATAATTTCCTGAACCTATGGCGATAATTTACTTGCAACAGCGCAAACTTTAAATATTGCTACCAAGGTTTTCAAAAAGTCAAAACTAACATTCCTAGTTATCATAATGTAACATTTTACTTCTACCTTACTGAAAGGATTGAAAACTTTCAAGACAATACACAATTTATCATCTTTCTGACTTTTGACCCTTGAACTGTGACTCAATGTGATTCATAAAGCAGCCATATGTAGGTTCTATCTTCAGTGTGCTGAAGGCTGGGCATTATTCCAGAGTCATTATCCCATTGTGATAGAACATGCCGTTAAGATGTTAATGTGGCTTTGTTCTTTGACCTCAGAAGCACAAGCATTCAGACTGGGATACAATCAGGATGTTATGTTTCTTCTCATCCTGCCTGGCCAAAACATTACCAGTAACTTTTATCATTCTATTTGTACAAAAAAGCCACCTTCACCACCACCTTCTCAAGGGTAATTAGGGATGGACAATAAATGCTGCTTAGCCAACGATGCCCATATCTCATAAAATAATTTCTAAAAATCATTCCATTTGCTGAACTGTATTACAAGAATCGAAGACGGAGATCTGTAAGTGATTATAGAATCAATGGAAATTGGGTGGGGCTTAAACAAAGTGCATGTCAAACAAAAAGAGCTGCCGACTGTTTTACAAATAAAACACCAGACCAGTATATCAATGTCTTCCTGTTGTTTTATCTGTTTTGGATGTTTTCAATGTTTGCAACTAAAATACATGTTCTTGTCATAGAAACTTTAATAATTGGAAACACACAAAATAGAAATTTTACCCAGTTTAGATTTTTGCCTTAAAATTAGATCTTTCAATTGCTGCAGAGTATTATTTATGAGGTTGTAAGACCAATTAACTAATCAGTGCTTCCAATACTATTGGCTGAAATCTTCCATCCTCATTTACACCTGGAATTTTCTGGTGCCACTGGCAGTGAATGGAGTTTTGGCTATAACGCCAAATTCTCCATTATTGCTTGCAACAGCTCCATTATGGACGAGACCAAAGAATCATGCCATAGTATCCGAAAGAATTTTACATGAACGTGCTAAATGCTTGGATGTTAATATACAAAGAGCCTAACAACGAAGAACTTGTGTTCGATACAAATCACAGGCTGACTCTGATGAAAATAATAATGCTGC
This sequence comes from Sphyrna mokarran, assembly GCA_024679065.1. Lineage (NCBI taxonomy): Eukaryota > Metazoa > Chordata > Chondrichthyes > Carcharhiniformes > Carcharhinidae > Sphyrna > Sphyrna mokarran. Next base: position 52,646,239 of record JAGIQG010000016.1, read on the forward strand.
AAAAGAAATCTAAACTAAAAAAAGTTTTCAAAGAAGCACCATATTGTGCAGTCAATCCAAAGTAATTCAAAAGGAATTATAATATAACTGTTGTCAATGTTCTGGAATAAACATGCCATTTGATGTTCCTTCCTTCTTAATTTTAATGATGTTGTTACCCACTTAAAACAACAAATTAATATCTCTTTGAAATTCATAGAAAGAAGATTGTGACACAGACATATTAAGTATTCCTTAGCTCATGCCACCAATAAACTGGTATTAGGAGTAAAGTTTTAACACAACAAAATGTCTCAAATGATCAAAACCTGAAGATGTGTTACTTAGTTAAAATTTCTAACTTCTAAAATTTCTAAATTTCTAATTTCTAAAAATGAACAGAAAGAGATCAAACCAAAGATCACCAAATAAAAAAGGTAAAATACAATCTTGCATCTGAAAAATCAACTAATAAACCACATCGTATTATATCTTTCTTGGCAATTCACAACATGGAGCTTGTCGGTATAAACCTGCTTTCTAATAAAAGTATTAGAAATATATTAATTGCTATGTTGCACCTAAAGCTAAAAGACCCAGCAGATATCTGGTATAATTGAAAGTTATGTTACAGATATTTCACACTTATAGTCCTATGAAATGTACTCTTAGATAATAAATTTATGCAGTATATCATTTAATATGCTATCAACAGTTAATTAAGATTTATATCAGTTAACAGTAGGGTAAATCAATCTGCATGACAGTGAGGCTACAAAAACAGGCTTTCTTTGATGACTTAAAGATAACATTTTGGGAAGAAATACTTTTGAAACTTTTATACTCTGGGTTTCAAGGTATGCAATCAGAATGACCAATACCTCCTTGCAGTCATCTACCGGTTAGCTCTGTTACTTTATGCCAATCTCTTCAGGTCATCATTTGTAGATCTTATTTTAATTGATCTGTAATTCAAATGTTTAAAAATGGAAGATTCACTATGGAATAAAGAATAGGAAAAGCAAAATAACTCTTGGATTAAAAGACTAATTCAATCTAACCTTGCCAGATTGTACCCATGTGCACTTCGCTAATCTGCAATATAATGAGGGAAGGCACTATTCTCAGTATCTATTCACCAGCATAATGATGATGCAGATTTTTATCCTCGTTGCATCTGTACTCATTTAAGCATATATATGGCCATTTTACCTCTGAAAAATTCACTGTAAAGAGACAAAAAAAACCAAAGTCAAATCATTAGGTATCAAAATGCTCCTGGCCTGTTAGTATTCAGATAAAATCTGCAGGCAACTATACAATTTAATAGCAGGCATCCTTAATCCAGGAAAAACACAAACTACATTTCGTATTTTAGTAAATCCTTTGGTGCTTTTGCTATATGAGAAATCCTCTCTCAAGAATTTCAGTTCTCTTTGTTGCCACTAGAGAAAGATTCATTTTGACACATAAATCCTCCTCCACAATCACTCCCCAGATAGTATTTGCGAAGAATGTATAAGCTATTGAAATATTACACTCACAACCTTGATGCTAACAAATAGACTTTTGTGTTATTTGGCAGGCTTACTACATTTCTTGTTTTAAAATATACAGCAGTGCATATGTTTCCTACTTTTCAGAAGGATAATGACAACAAAATCTATCTTTACAGAAATTGCCTTTTTCAATTTGGTGCTCAAACATCTTTTCCCATAATAGTCTGTAGTATTTGAAATTTATTTATAAGTCTAATGTCAAGGTTAAGATTTCGATGCCATTAACCCAAAAGATCAGGACATTGTAGCATTAATTTATTCCTTTTATGTGCTTCCTGCTGATATTATTTAATCACATTTCTAAAAAGAATTTTCCAACCAAATTGCACTATGTTGGAGTCCATTTTTGTTTTGTTTCATTTTTTTCCTAGCTTTCACCTAGTAATTAGGCTTATAATTCCAATTATGTGGGTTATGTTTCATTTATAACTTAATGGGTTACAGCTGCTTCCAGCACTGATCATTTTTATCTTAAAACAGCCAAGCCTGTTTTCCCATCTTTTCATATATTTATCCTAAATGGTAATGGAGTAAGAAGAAGGAGGAAATATTCAAAGGAGAAATATTTTTAGTCTTTGCCTGGGATACTATACAAGTAACAGCTGGATTCATTTTATTAATATTGCATGGGCCCTATGGGTTTTATTATTATTAATCTGGTAATTGCTTTTGACAGCAAAGTCAAACAGCCTGGGTAACATACAACATTCTAAAATAAATATCACTCAAGGCAGTATGAAAAGTAAATACTGATTTTAAGTAAAGAAATAATTTTCACAATAAATTTAATACAAATTGTGTGTTAATAATAAAATGCGTCAATTTAAAAAAATGCAGTAAATAATGAAAAACACATTTTGAAAAGATGGGTTTTTTTTTGGTTTGCTCAGGAAATCATTTCATTGTTACACTGAATTTACATTCAGTGAGCTAGAGGATTAACAAAAAAATCCATAGTGACTTCGGAGCCCAAAATTGGTAAGAATCGGAAATAATGAAGTATTGCCAGTTTTGACAATCTACTTATTTCGCCTCCTTTCCAGCATTGATAGCTCTATTTAACATGAATAGTCTGCCAGCTTTAACAGCGAGGATTGGCAAAAGAGAAGACAACAGAAAGCAGCCACTGGCAATGTACATTCAGTTATAATAAGTTTTGTCCAGAACAGTAAGTGGCAAAACGAAACAACTGAAAAACTCTTGACTTCTTTCTTATATAAAATAATGGTAATTGAAAGAAAAATATGCTAGTTAAGTGCATTGGCAATGCTAAAGTTCTCCTTCAACATTCCTAAACGAGCACCAGAGTGTGGTGACAAGGGGATTTTCACAGTAACTTTATTTGCAGTGTTAATGGAAGCCTGCTTGTGATACTAATAAAATAATAAATAAAAAATAACAGGTTGAAATGAACTGAAGGAAAGTCCTCTTTTTTTCCACTTTAAGTAGCATAAAGATTGTCAGATCTTCTCTATAACCACACAACTGAAGCATATTCACTGGTCTTGTAATCTCCATTACAATATATTGCTCTGATCTGTCTCTATCATAATGTAATCTGCTCTTTGATGGAGATTCTTCTCAAGCTCTATCAGAACTAGAAGCAATCAATATGCTGAATAATAAATCTGGGGGCATCACCAGACATCATGACCCCATACAAACAACATCAGCTTGGAGCTGACATGCTCCATTATAAAGCACTGAAGGGCCATCTAATGAAGGCCAAGTGGAACTGATTGGAGTGGGAGTCCCGCCGTCTATAGTTGCCAGCCAATAGAGAGCCATTAGTAGCAGTTGCCAGGACTGCAGAAAGAAAAGAAGACAAAAGTCTGTGGATTCCCAGAGCAAATCCAGGATCTCTGGTTGGATGGTTCTGGGTAGGTTACGGAAAGAAGGAGTGGATTTAAGGGACAGAGCAGATAGGAAAAAGGGGAGATCCAACCCCGTAATCAGCAAAAGGCAGTCTTTGAAGAGTAAAGAGCAACAACTCCATCCTTCCCATCCTTTAAACGTTTAAGGGTGGTGGTGGGGAGGGACCTAAGATTTCCATTTCCTACACCAAATATTTCATTGTGTAGCAGCATATTGATAATGTGCCTAATCAATCCTTAATTATTAATTTAAATGTGACAGGCAGCACTCTCTATATTAGGGGCGAGGGCTGAGGGTGGGTGGGAAAACTTATAGTATCGTGATGCCTTCTGGTCTCTTCAAATTACCAGCTTGATGCAGAAAACAGTGACACTGAATCTCTTTCCTAAATATCTTGAAGGCTTTTGACAAGATCCCATAAAAAAGATTAGCATTTTTAATTAATGCACATGGGATTGAGATGGATTGAAAACTGGTTGGCAGATAGGAAGCAAAGAGTGGGAATAAATAGATCCTTTTCCAAGTGGCAGGCAGTGATTAGTGAGGTACCACAAGGATCGGTGTTTGGACTCTGGCTAATCACAATTCATATTAATGATTTAGGTGAGGGAACTAAATGTAATATCTCCAGATTTGCGGATGATACAGAGCTGGATGGGAGATAAACTGTGAGGAAGATGCAGAGATGCTTCATTGTGATTTGGACAAGTTGAGTAATTGGGAAAATACATGACAGATGTAGGATTATGTGGATAATGTGAACCACTCACTTTGGTAGCAAAAACAGGTAAGAAGATTATCTGAATGGCTATAGACTGAGAGAGGACAATGCACAGTGAGACTTAGCTGCCCTTGTACACCAGTTGCTAAAAATAAGCAGGTGGGTGCAGTAGGCAGCGAAGAAGACAAATGATATGTTGGCCTTCATAGCGAGCAAGGATGTCTTGCTGAAGTCATATGAGGCCTTGGTGAAACCACATGTAGAATTTTGTGTGCAGTTTTGGTTACTTTATCTGAGGAATTACGTTCTTGCTATGAAGTGTGTGCAGTGAAGGTTTACCAGACTGATTCCCAGCATGGTATATGAGGAAAGACTCATTGAGTTATTTGCTGGAGTTTAGAAGAAAGAGGGGGATTTCACAGTAAGTTATAAAATTGTAACAGGGAAGATGCAGGAAGGATGTCCTTGATGGCAGGGGAGACCAGAACGAGGGGTCACAGTTTAAGGATATGGGGTAAACCATTTAGGATTGAAATGAGGAGAAATTTCTTCACCCAGACAGTGGTGAGCCTGTGAAATTTGCTATCACAGAAAGCAGTTGAGACCAAAACATTGTGGATGTGAGCTTACCGGTTCGCTGCACTGAGTGATCAATGTGGCAAGATGGAAGATAGTGATAGAGGCTAAAAAAAGACTTGCATCCAGCCTGTTTTGCCAGAGAGGTTGGCTTTGTGCCCAGAAAAGGAGAGAGGGGAGGAAGAGGGCTGCAGGGGGAGGGGAGGCGGGCTGTGCAAGGGGGTTGGGATGAGGAAGAAACATTGGGAGTCTACCAAGGTCCACATCAGGAAGGTCTTGATGCCCTAATGTCAGACATCACAGTGTTGGTCTGGGAGGAGAATATGTTGCTGATACTGGTGGAGGAGAGGTCTCCCAGTTTACTGAGAGAACAAGGCACTGTTGAGCTCTCTGCAGCCTGCTTCTGGGACATGCTTAGGCTTCACTTCCCCTTCCCAAACGCCGCCAGAGCAAATCTCCCAGCCGTCAGATAAACTAAGTGTGTGAAGATTGCAATGCCAAACACGCCGAAAAAACTAGCGTGGAACCCTCCTGTTTTCAGGGTTTCATAACACTCAGGGCACGATCTTACTGACTTGCTGTGCCGGGCTGGTAATATTGCTTGCAGTGCAAAAAATTGGGTTAGCACCCATTTTCATGTCACATGCAGAGTTACTGGCATTGTTTTGCTGGCAGAAATGGCTTTGTGTCCTTTTGCCAATGACATATCATTGACGCGTTACACACAGCATCTTCCAGCCTCACAGCCACTTGCCTGCTTACTGGTTGGACATTACACTGGTAACAATCACAGCTGATCTCCACTAATGGTGACCAGACATGATGACCTCACTAGGGAGGACCAGAGGCCACTGAAGCTCCCAGGTGATCGGTGGCATAGCTAGGCAGTGCAACTGGGCATCCTGGAACTGCCACCAGGCACCATAACAATGCCAGGGGCACTGCCAAGAAGGTGGAGCTGAGTAGAGGTGGAGCCCAATTGGGGGTGGGATGCAAGGGAATGGAGGGAGCTCTGTGGAAGGGGAGAGGGAGCTCTATAGGGGAGAGGGAAAAAAGCACTGCTGGGGAAGAAGCTCTGTGTGGAGAGGGGCAGAATTCTGTGGGGGGGGGGTCTATGTAAGGGAAGGATACAGTGGGTGATTGGCACATGGGAGAAATTGGCACTGAGGTGCAGTGCAGGATGGGCTGCAGAGGAGGCCATGATGAGGGATGCATAGGGTGGGTCCTGATGCCCCAATGCCAGTGACCTGCGTTGCAAGCAAGGGGTGTTACATTGCTGTTGGTGATAGGGCATGGGGGGAGGAAGGGTAAGGTATCAGCAGCTATTCCAGGCACCTGAGTTTTTGCCAAGCCACAATCTCACTGCCCACCCCAACCCCATCAGATGAGAACTGCACTTCTGTCCAATAAAGTGAAAATCATACGATTGCATTTCAATCTTGCCCAAAAGAAAGATCTGAAACTTCCCCGCTTTCTCACTCAAACTACCAAATTCTAATAACATTGTCAAATTAAATTTTGGACCCAAATAATTTCTTTTAGAATCCATTTGTCTTTCCAATTCACATGTTTCTTCATTCTAATATATGGCTATAAAATTTTTCTGGGACAACATTAAATATTTAACTGGGTTCCTGCAATAAATTTACTCAAGCACCTAACCTTAACCATAATGTGCTCTACACTTTAAAATTCAGAATACCATAACCCAAGTCTGAACTGTGCTGATAATCTAATGTATTAATGTAAATGAATTCCAGGTGACATACTACCTTTAATAAAAAGTGCAAAATTAAATTGCAATAACAAACCCCATAAATCATTGAGCATGTTCACTCTGCAAGCTGGAGCAAGGCTAAATGTTTGTAACATAAGCCCAGATTTAGGTCCCAACCTGACTGCATAGTGAAGCAGCTTGATTAACTTAAGTGCCTTAATCCCTTTAGTGCTGCTTCCAAAATACTTCACAATTTCTGTAATTTTAGTATTTCAGATTCCTGGAAACTCAATATGACCTTGAACTAAAGGAACACTTCAGGAAAAAAGTGTTTCCAGTTTTTCATAAATTTTGGGCAGGATTCTCCAGCCTCCCAGTTGCGTATTACTTGGTGACGGGAGGGGCCGTGCTGTATGCTGGTTACAGCTTCTCTGGTCTCACTGCTGTCAATGGAATTTCCCACTGAAGCCATCCCATGTTGCCCGGAAGCCCATAGTCAGGGGTGTGCTGCCGGGAACACCAGAGAATCCCGCTTGCGTGAATAGTCAAAGAATTCCAGCCATGATGATATCTTATTTTCTGTTGGTGCATTTACTATGCAGAAGCAGTTTTGATATAAAATTGTAATTTTAAAAGTATTGTAGATTTGAAATTCCTTTCAACATGTTTGAGAGTAGAAAGTCTTCCACTTAGCAATTAACTAATGTATCCAAAACAATTTATTGACAATAAAGTATCCAAAAAGCTTGAATGCACTAACATCTAATTAATACTGCAAGTATATACATATATAATACAGAACAACTGAAATCTTAAAATCAAATAATCACAATTGTGAACATCTGATTATAATTCTAATATTTCATTTCAAATAAACCAGAATGTAACATATAATACAGTATGGCAAATAAACAAAATTGATTTTTATGCCAAAAACATTTTTTACCATATTGCATGCAAGTTTTAGTGGTTGAAGTTAACCATTTTCCTCAAGAGCATCTGGCTCATAAACATTTCACAAGCAAAGTTTACAACAAAAATTGAAATACAGCCACATTACATTTTACAGGTTATTGCGAGTCAAAGAGCTCACAGTAACTAAATGAGCAGCTGTGGATGTCAACACTAAAATATGGATGCACACATTCAAACTTGTGGCTAGCTTGAAACTTAGCTTCATCTTTCAAACACAACTTTTTTTTGAAGACTAGTGAGTTGGTGTCTCCTAGATATTTTCTTCTAAATAGATTAAAAAGTTCACTTAATTAAAATTTTCTTAATTCATCAATAGTTAAACCAAATTGTTCAGACAATATTTCCTGGGCTTTGTTAATTATTTTCAACAGCCTTCAAAAAATGCTTTAAAATGTTCAGAATTGATAGCACATTGTCACAGTACAGTGCACTGGAGCTCATTCGTTGGACTATATCTGTGATTTCACCTTCCCTACCTCCACCCCAAATCACTGATCACATTCAATTACATTCTCATACACCTGCAATTCCACAGTGGCACAGATAGGCGACTATTAACTGGCAGCTTCACATCCTTAAGAATAGCTCAGGGTCTTGGGAAACTTAGCCTGGGCTGCTACTTGGGAAGAATAAAAACAGAAGGATACATACTTTTAACTAAATTAAGAAAATTTCTGGGCAGTAGAGTTGTGCATTTGCAGTTTAGGCATCTGAGGTTTGATGGCTAGTTAGTGCTGAATTACTTAATTCCAACTACATAGGGCCTCTGCAACTGGTCTCAATATCTGAAGAAAAGAAAATAGGCCACAGTTTCCACTCTTGATCCCTATCTAGTTGCAGAAAGATAAGTCATAAAGAAAAGACTGGGATTATTCGCTAAACATTTCCAATACTTGAATAAACACAACTGTCAAGGTCCATGTGAAAAAGGAGAGAAGATTGGTGAAGCAGAAAACAAATAAATCAAACAGTGTAGTCTTCCCAGAACCAAACTCTATTTAGGTAATAAAACTTTAAGGGCCACTACAATCTACATTCACAAAATTGTGCATTTCATCTTTCAATTTACATTTAGGGCACAAAACTATTTAGTGAATGATAAATAGTATAACCAATTTAAATTTAAAACAAATGCCTCAATTCTGTTTTATCATCAGGATTGTGCAATATATAATTGACTATCATATTCAAAAATATACAGGATTATGATCATCTCCAAATCAAGGTGTTTCTGGCAATCCTAAATGTTCTAGGTCAGCAGAAAATGGAATTGGCAGACAATAATAAATTTGGCTTACCTGGACAAATATTTAAGTTGGAATTCTCTGACTTCTACCGTCAGCGGGATCTTCTGGTGTTGTCAGTAGCACAGCCCCGCCGTGGGTCTCCCGGCGATGTAGTGCAGTCAATGGGAAATCCCATTGACCAGAAGATCCCAGCCAGTGGCATGTTGCTTCCCGCTGCAAAAAATGCCTGCGGGGAGGCCAGAGAATTCCTCAAAATGTTAATTTTCACATTATCTAGGCTGGCATTTCAATAATAAACTGAGTAAATGCTGAAATGTTGGAGAAACCATCTTATGAACGCTAAATTACTTGGAGGTTCAACCACCTGCGCACACAGACTAAAGAATTCCTCAGCACTATTCATTCAAGTCCAAGATCTTATCCCAGCCTCCTGGCAAATCTCTCTCAAGCAATATTACAAAAATAGATTCATTTTTTAATGTTATGTACCTGCTAGAAGTATTGTTTTTAATTGTAAACATAAACCCTTATTTTGTTTACCAACTTTTATAGATGCACTGTAGAAAGCATCCTTTCTGGATGTATCACAACTTGGTATGACTACTGCTCACTCCAAGGACACAAGAAACTACAAACAGTTATGAACGCAACCCAGTCCATCACGCAAACCAGCCTTCCATCACTAACTCTGTCTATACTTCCTGCTGCCTCGGAAAAGCAGCTAATATAATCAAGGATCCCATGCATTCCAGACATAATCTCTTCCAACTTCCTCCGTTGGGAAAAGATACAAGAGTCTGAAAGCATTTACCAACAGGCTCAAGAACAGCTTCTTCCCTACTGCCATCAAACTTTTGAATGCACTTGTCTTATATTATGTTGATCTTTCTGTACACCCTAATTATGACTGTAACATTACATTCTGCACCCTATCCTTTCCTACTCCCCTATGTACTCTATGAATGGTATGCTTTTTCTGTATACTGCACAAGAAACAATACTTTTCATTGTGTACCAATACATGTGACAATAATAAATCAAATCATTTACCTCAGTCATGTTTGGCCATCCACCATTGTCCAGCAGAGATGGCAGGGCTACATCAATGTATTTGATTAAATAGATGCTTTTTAGACAGCCACCATAAGACGCATGAGAGGAATCTGATGCAAACCCTAACCTCTCTTTCTTTCAAACTGTGCCTAACATTGGTTTTGCTATCTCACCAATGGTATGGGTGACACTGCAAATTCAAGTCTGTCAGAACCATGGGTACAAATCTTTATTATATCATTTTTTACAATGGGATATGCAGGCTTGTGCCTTTATCCCCCATTAATTTCTACTGAATTAAGTCTGCGCTTTCACATAATTTTGAGGTCATGTTCTAGAAGCATATAGTTTTCTGTTTACTCCTCCATTCTTAACAGTAAAATGTTACTCAGTTAATTGTTAACCTATCAGCTGGGATCCAGGCATGCTAAATATCATACTTACAACCTACATGAAATGCAAAGTAGATTTTTTACAGTATCATATTGGTAGCATCTTGCGCCTGAATTGAAGGTTCCAGCTCATAATATATTCTGAAATTTGAGTGCAAAGAGGGCTTTACTATCAGATGGACAGCAAAAGATTTCACAGTTCTATCCGAAGAGCACTAAGCGGTGGTTCCAACTGACTAACATTCCGCTCTCAAACAAAACCAAATTAATTGGTCAATCATCTTATATGGAGAAGATCTTGCTGTGTACAAACTGGCTGTCCATTTAATTCCTGCGGAGAAGCTGGGGCTAATTAAAGCAATTAGGAATGGACAATAAATGCAGCCTTGCCCGTGTCATCTACATCTGGAGAACAAAATCTAATCATATTTTCAAATTATTTTCTCAGTTTTTGGTTAAGATTTGACATCTACTTTCTCTTACTCTTCAGTGAAGTACTTTGGGACATGTTTTTTTGAAGCTACTATATGATTGGTCCTGCTTCATGAACAGTATGTATTTCTTAACTATTACTTCCCCTATTACTTTTTAATTAATTATTAATAATTATTCATTGTTGCAAAGCCTCTATATATAAAACAATGACCTTTTGATGGGAAATGATAATGACTTCACAACTAATCATTGTGAAAAGTGATCAGCAGCAGTTTTTCAATTTATTCCAATTATCCTTAAAAAAAAACTCACAGCAAAACATATGAAATAGCATCAATTATCAAACAATGTAGTTCAGTAATATATGCACAATAACATACTCAAATAGGTGGAATACATTTGTACAAAACACCTCAGCAATTCATTGTACTGCCGCCAAATGTTGCAATGGCAATAACTGCATTCTTATAATGAATTTAGTGTCACAGTACTAAAAAGGAGGAATTAGAGAAATTGGATAGGATAAAAAGAAAGAGGACGTATTTATAAGATCAGCAGTGTTCAACGTAAAAAAATCCAAATGAAATTCATTCTGTGTCGTTGAGGCAAATGGAGGTAATGGTGGCTCTGGCCACAATCCTCTAATTCTCATTTGAGAAGGGAGCAGTGCAGAGGACTGGAGCAGTGCAAATGTTACACCTACTGTTCAAAAAAGGAAGTAGATAAACCCAGCAACTATTAGCAAGTCAGCCTAATATTAGTGGTGGGAAAACTGCAATAGTCAAAAATAAAATTAATTGTTACTTGTAAAATATGAATTAATAAATGACATTTATTGCTTATGGAAAAATTGCACTTGACTAACTTTATTGAGCCCCATGATAAAGTAACAGAAAGGATAGTGCAGTTGATGTATGCTTCTTCTGATTAACCAAATAAACTAAATCAACAAGTTGAGGGATAAATTAAAATGCAACTCCTTAATGGGATGCTGCATCAAAGTAAACAGGCTTCGATGGTGTCGGCAAATACTTTGCACTCCCTTTCCAGGGGCATTCAGCAGTGAACATAGTTGCGGAAAAGAGGTAAACAGACAACTCCCTGACTGGCTGCTACTTGGACCTATAAATGGCTAGCTTAGCTAGGTCAAGGAGTAGGCCCAGGAGGAGATCCTCCCCCTTCAGAAACCCAAAGACTAGGAGGGTGGGACTGAAGTGAAAGCAAAAAGAAAGTAGCAGGTTTTCCAAAAAACTAAACACAGGGTGCAGCCTAAGGCAGCTTACATATGTGTGAATCACAGATTCCATAAACCCACAAAACTCACATGCATTTTTGGAGTCCATGAATTCATAGCCTATGGTTGTATGGGACTGTTGCATGCAACACCCGCCACCCCAGATCCTCGATGGTATAGGAAGAACTCTCACGTAGAGAGCCCTCCACTGGGGAACTCACCATTGGGTGACAATAATGCATGTCTGGCTATGTCTGGAGGGTGAGTGAAGGCAAGGAAATGAAAGATATGAGCAACTGTCCATATAGGAAACCCCTCAGCACTGTGCTAAAGATAACTCAGATTGTGAAGCATGTTATACAGGGGAAGATTTGAGGCTTGGGCCCATGTGAAATCCATCCAAGCAGGTACACACAGATGAGCTTTTTCGAGACCTTGTGTGCCATTGGGACCAAGCACTATTATTTTAAGACGTTGGAAGGCATCATCCATGAGCTGGATGCCTATCAATCTCTAATGGCCCAGTTCAAAGGGGACAATCTAGCCCGGTCTCCCGTCACTCAGCAAGTCCCCATTCTAGTCACTCCAGCAGCCACAGCACCCTTTCTGCCAGTCACCTGGAGTTATAGCAGAGGATTCCTGAGCAGCAGCTCTATCACAACAGTCACTACTTTTGACAGAGAAGTGCAGCATGCGGCGATTATGCTCCAGACTTTGATCAAGTCCTGGTAAAAGACAGACGATGCCTGTAAGGAGTTCCAAAGCTGCCTCAAGTCTACAAGCAGAAGTTGCATGTCATAGTTCAGGCTGTGTACCTGGCAAAAGAAATACAATGCCTAAGCAAAACATATAGGTAATGCTGCAGTATCTGAACACCGAAGGTTGTTATTTGTGTGGGGAGACACAGCAGTGCCTGACCACCCTCCCAAAGAGGGAGAGTAAGAAACTCAGTAGTGACACACTGCAACCTTTTGTCCCAGAAGAGGTCAATGACCATCTTCTCAATTTTTGTCCTAAATTCTGAAGAAGGGGTCAAAGTGACCAGCTGATACTATTACATGGAGGCAACAGGTTGGTTGATGTGTATGAACTTTCAAAGGCATTTGATTAAGTAGCACATAATAGAATTCAATTTTGCTAACAAGCCTATGAATGTAAAGGGGTAGTGGTACTGTGGTTATAAAAGGAAAGTGTAGTGGTGAATATTGTTCTTCAGTATAAAGTGGCTTCCCCTAGACTTTGGTCTTGGGACCACTGTCCTGATTGATATATCCAGTATGATTAAGCTGGACTCAGGAGTATCATGCACAATTTCAAAGTTTCAGTAATCAAATAAACAGTGAGGAAGGGAGTATCAGATGAAATTTAAGGTGGAGAAGTATGGTGGTATATTTTGATGAGAAGAATGGGGAGACGAAATATAAGCTGAATGGTACAATTTTAAAGGCCTGAGGACCAGAAAGATCTGAATGGCTAAATACAGACACCTTTGACAGGGATCAAACAAACTAAAGAACAATATTCATCACTAAACAAATTGAAAAAGTTGTTAACAAAGCATGATACCCTTTAGGAGGATTTTTCGAATGCCTTGCCATCTGAAGAGTCAATAGAGAATACATTCATGCCAGTTCAGGGTAAGATGCTTCTTGGGTCTCTGACTCTTACTCAGAGGTCCTACTGCAGGATCGGAGAGACTGCAGTGAGGTGATCATTTGCAAGGACAAAAGGAAGAGGCCGAACCAAACAGGTATCCTTGGAAAAGGACAAGAAAGTCAGCATTAGGAGTATGTCCCCTCCAGTCTGATAATACTTCACCAAGAGGATTCAGGAGGCAAAACACCTTTAGGTTCCAAGTCCCATTTTCCTGCACAGCACTCCTCTGGTAAACAGTCTTCCTATCATACTCATTCTTCTCCAGGAAATTCCTCTCACCCCTATATTGAGAGCCAATATTTACACTCATCCTCATCCTGTTATCACCTCATATGCCATCCCTCATAGTTATCTTCCCTAAATCTCATTCCTTCCTTTTCACACAAGCTATTTCTAATATCCATTTCTCTGCTTTCTCTTACAATAGGAGGCAGAACACAATCTTGGATAGAAGTAGAGATTTGGAATGGAAGGGCACTCCTCCTTGGACATTACATAGGATAGCCCTCCAGTGACGGCCACTGACAATATGTATCCATTTGGTCCAAATGGGAAGGAGGTCTTCTTCCAGAGGCTACAATGTTAGCAATTATCTACTGTCTAAGCCTGAGTTTCTTGGAGCAATGGTGCTCAAATATGTTAAGACAGTTGATACTTTGCCTGTATACCTGTATTGGGGTTTCACCTCCTTGGAGCCAGATCTCTGGATTCATCCCCTCCAATATAATTGAGACAAAGGCAGCTGATACTGTTGCTAGTTACATGCCTGCTGGCATGGTGCTACCAATGTTGCTGCTCCCCTTGTTCTTCATCAGAGCTTTGACATAAAATTGCATAAGCTGCTCTCATGCTGTATTCAGGCTGACAACAGGAAAGTGCAACTGAAGGTGCTGCCTTGGCAAGAGGCCAGTGTTAACAGCACTTTTTCTAAGTATGTGCTTCCATTACTTGATAAACGATTGCTGATTTCTTTGTAGTCCATTCACCTGTCTTGTACTTTACTCATCTTCAGATTCACTTCATTTTTATTAGATTTTAATTGTCATTGCCTACAGACAATGTGAATATTTCTGATTTGTTCTAAAAAGCACTGCTAATTACGGTACATTTTGCCAAAATTTAATACTCTCGCATGATTTCTACTCCCATTACACAAACTCAGTTATACCTATAGTCAGTCAAAATACAGAAATAGCAAACCATATGAAACAGTTCACATTTTTCAAAAAGTCCACTACAATTAAAAATGTATTAGAAATGTACCACTAAAAGTCTTACTGATATTTCACTTCTGAACACTAAACAGTTAAACAGGCTTTCTTTAAATTGAAGTGACTCGCATTCCTCACCATAGTTATGTTAAAATCTCACCACTGTAAAAAAATTGGCATTAATATGTAAATGTAACACGTCAGTGTTTGTGATATTGATGAACTTTGATACTAATAAGATTCTGAAATGAGAGAAGGAAGCTATCTTTCATTAGGACAGAATATTATTTAATTGACTATCAGTGAAGTTTGAAAACACACAACCAGAGAAAAAAATTACAGTTGTAATTTCCATTTGTATAATACCGAATGCACATAGAATCATTGGATCCCTACAGTGCAAGAGGAGGTCATGTGACCCATTGAGTCTGCACTGACCACAATCCCCAGGCCCCACTCCTGTAATCCCATTTATTTACTCTGTCGGGCCATCTAACCATGGCCAATCAACCTAATTTGCACATCTTCGAAGTATGGGGGGAAACCAGAGTACTGGAAGAAATCCATGAAGATTCAGAAAGAAAGTGCAAACTCCACACAGTCATCCAAGGCCACTGAATCTGGATCCCTGGTGCTGTGAGGCAGATGTGCTAATCACTGTGCCACATGTTTCCTGACTTGGAACATTAGTTCCATTCCCTGTCCACAGATGCTGTCAGATCTGCTGAGACTTTCCAGCATTTTCTGCTTTTGATGTACGACTGGCATCTAACCATGCAGCTTACCAATACAGAGAACTGATATGCTTCATACTATCTGTTTAGCCACAAGCATCTGTTTAGCCATAAGTTTGATAAGGTGCCTCACAAAAGATTGCTGCAGAAAGTTAGAGTGCAGGGAGTTGGGGGTAGGGTATTAGACTGGATAGAGGATTGGTTGTCTAATAGGAAGCAAAGAGTAGGTATTAATGGATACTATTCTGATTGGCAGCTGGTGACTAGTGGAGTGCCCCAAGGATCGGTGCTGGGACCTCAACTATTTATCATTTATATAGATGATCTGGAGGAAGGGGCTGAGTGAGGGGTGATGAAATTTGCTGATGATACAAAGATGAGTGGAAAAGCAAATTGCATGGAGGATGTGGAAAGCCTGCAGAGGGATCTGGATAGGTTGAGTGAGTGGGCGAGGACCTGGCAGATGGAGTATAATGTTAGCAAGTGTGAGGTTATACACTTTGGTAGGAATAACGGTAGGAAGGATTACTAATTAAATGGTGAAAAGCTGAAGCATGCGACTGTGCAGAGGGACCTGGGGGTCGTTGTGCACGAATTGCAAAAACAGTCTGCAGCTGCAGCAGGTGATCAAGAAGACAAATGCAATGTTGGCCTTTATAACTAGGGGGATAGAATATAAAAGTAGGGAGGTACTTTTGCAGCTGTATAGGGTACTGGTGAGGCCGCAGTTGGAATACTGTGTGCAGTTTTGGTCGCCACATTCGAGGAAGGATATATTAGCCTTGGAGGGGGTGCAGAAAAGGTTCATTAGGCTGATACCGGAGATGAGGGAGTTGGATTATGAGAAGAGACTAAATAGGCTAGGTTTGTACTCGTTGGAGTTTAGAAGGCTAAGAAGGGATCTTATAGAGACGAATAAGATTATGAAGAGGATGGATAGGGTAGAGGTTGAAAGACTCTTCCTGCTTAACAAAGATAGCAGGACTAGAGGGCACAGCCTCAAGATTTGGGGGGGGGGGGGGGGGGGGGGGGGCAGTTTCAGATCAGAATTGAGGAAGAATTTCTTTACGCAAAGAGTGGTGAATCTTTGGAATTCCCTGTCTGTTGAAGTGGTGGAGGCTTCCTCACTGAATATATTTAAGTCAAGAGTGGAGAGGTTTTTGATTGACAAGGGAATTAAGGGTTACGGGGAGAAAGCGAAAAAGTGGTACTGAACCACTGCAGATCAGCCATGATCTTACTGAATAGCGGGGCAGGCTCGAGGGCTGGGTGGCCTACTCCTGCTCCTATTTCTTATGTTCTTATCCTCCCCACTGCAACACAATGTACAGGATTATCTGCTGCAAAGAGGTATACTAACATGCAATGACAGTTCTGCATCTCCTGTGAATGTGGTAGGCTAGGTCATCAGTCAAAAACAAGACAACTAAAGGATCACTGACCTCTCTTCTCACATTGTGGACTTTCAAGCATGTCATGAAATGTTCACTTGATTCCAGTCTTTACGAGGTCTGTAATTTTGGAGTGAACCTCCATCAAGGAGACTTAATTTTCATACAGAGAAAATAATTCTTAGTAAGTCACTGGACAAGAAGCAAGTCTGGGTTTGAGCACTTCTTGAAGAAGGCTAAGGAAGCCACAAAAATTCCTCTCTTAACATTGCAGTTCCATTTCTGGAAAGTATAACTTTGAATGAAACAAAGAACGAATCGGAATTTCCCCATTATAAATCAATGTAAAGGCTGTAGTTAGTTTCTGTAAAACTTCTCTCATTAAAAACAAGCTTAAAATATGATACAATGTAAATACCTTACATTGCTAAACTATTCTATTTGTAAATGACAAGACTTAAAATAATATGGAAAAGAGTGTTTTGTACTTATCTCAAATTCACTGTCGCTCCCTTTCACTACGTACCTGGCTCGCAGCTCTCCCAATCCCTAACCCAATGCTTACTGCCTCTTGGCTCCTCGATTCTCTAGCTTGCTGCCTCTTCAATTTCCTGATATTCCAGCTCACATTCTGTCTGGCTCTCCCAGTCCCCAGCCTCAGCACTTGCCTCTCTCCTGTTAACTTCCCTCTCACCAAACTTCCTGCTCATTGGTGAGCGAGGGTTTGCGAGATGAGCAGCTAAAGCAGTTTTGAGTTGCTACAGTAATGTAAGGTAGATAGCCACCAAGAAGGAGGCTCAGCAAGTGGGAATGTCAGCAATCAGAAGGGTCAGAAAGCAGGAGAGGCTACTCTAAAATGGTACCAAATGGGTCATGTGACCTAATTTAGACCTGGCATGAGCCAACTTTAAAATTAAATTCATAATGCTAAAAATGAATATTGGCCCTAATAAGTGACTGACATTTTAACACACTGCTCTGTTTCACTTGGCGACAACATTTTAATTTAAAGACTTATATTTCTCAAAAAAATCTTTACGTCATCAGAACATTGTTTTTTAGAAATGCAATTGTCAAACTACAGAAACTAGGGATGGTATTTTCTGGCCCTTCCCACTGTTGAATCTTCCAGTCCCACCAAGTCAGTGGGGGCTTAAATGGACTATTGCATGTGGGTCAGAAAGTTTCAGCATAAAACACTTCACACAGGAAATTGTGTTTAATGAGTTTCTATGAAACAATAAGCTGGTATAAATACTTATCAATTATTGCTTCACATGGGTAATTAATTCTAACGTATCTTTCAGCAATAAAAACAGTCCTATATCTTGGGCAAAATAGCAGAGGTAAAGACAAGAAATGGAATAAAATCATTTGAATGTAACAAACTTTATTAAATGTTAGCCATGACTCAGTGACAGTACTCTTGCTCCAAATCAAAAAGTCATGGCTATCAAAGACTTGAGCACCTATTCCACACTGACATTTCAATGTAGCACTGAGGGAGTGCAGAGATGCTGCCTTACTGATTAAATGTTAAACAGAGCTCTCTTAAGAGAAAATCAAAGGTCCCATGTGACTACTTATAAACCTGTTGGACTTTAACCCATATAAACATTTGGACTTTAGCCTGGTGTTGTGAGACTTCTTATTGTGCCCACCCCATTCCAACGCCAACATCTCCACATCTGTAAAGGAGCAGAGAATTCTCCCAATGTACCAGACAATATCTATCCCTGAACAAAATTATTAGAATAAATTGTCTTCAACTCAATACTATTTCAGGGACCTCGCAGTTTACACATTGGTTGCTGCATTTCTCTACATTATAAGAGCAACTATAATTCAAAGTACTGCGTTGGCTGTGAAGCACTTTGGAATGTGCTTGAAGTGCTATATAAATGCAAGTTACCTGTTTCATATTTAGACCCAAAAGACAGTTTCCATTTCAATTTACCAGCAAAACATTGCAACAATCCTAATTTCTTGACTGATTTTATTATTTAACTGAGAACTTACCATATTCTTGACTATGAAGATTTTGCGGGCTGTGCATTCTTTCTTCTTGACTGGGGCTTAAATCAGAGTTCACACACTGGTCAGCTGAAATCCATGTGGTGTCACTCATGTCAAAATCATCACTGCTCACCGAACTTTCATCCTACAAGAGAAAATTTGTTCATTATTACCAGCATCTGTTGATTAAGCCCAACTACATTTCACTAAATGTTGTCAGTTTGCAATGACATAGCCAGACGTACACTGTATATTATTATTCCCCTGGGGTGAAACATCAACTACTGAGTGTGTGGATTCACACACTATTCCTGAGAAATTCCTGCCAGCAATAAACATTTTGGTTTCTAGAGTGACACATCATTGAGTCTGCCATAAGCTGTTCATCAAGAGAGTGGAGGGCATCTGTGAAATGCTGGGGTGGATGGGAGGTGAGAGACAAAGTGCCTCAGAGAGTGGATACGGATTTTAGGAACAGCGTTTCTGTAAACTAGGTATAGGGATTGCTTCCATGAACTGAAGAGAAACAGTGTCTCCATAAACTGGGAGCAATCCCTTTTAGAAAATGATTCGTCCAGATAGAATTAGGGCAAAGTGATTCGTCTGTTCAATATGAATACATTAATAATCACTTAATTTTTCTATTATTAAACCAGGAATCAATGAACTGAAGATAAAAAAAGTGTTCCAAATTAAATGAAGTACAACATTTTTGTCAAAATTCTAAATTATAAATGGGCACAGAATGAAGAGGGAGAGCACACCATATTTAGAAACTGTGCTTTTATATGTTTTCTAAGTACTGCTTTGTCTGCAAACACTCCACTATGAAACTCAATATTTTAGAAAATAGAATTACTTACAATTATTTTACATTTTATCCAATTTTTCAACAAGATTATTTTTAAACTACGTCAAAAGAACTAGCAGGCCTAAATAACATAGTATCATTCAAAGCCCTCCTTCTCTCTCAAATACTGCATCCGACATTGAAAAATACTTTAATAATTCATGATTAGAAGGTTAAAAGAGAATCTTCCTATGCAATATTGCTTAATCTTCCTATGCAATATTGCTTCATCTTTCTTGAAGAAGTATGTTCTCAAGAGTAACATTAACATACAAATAGCACCATGCTACAAATTTTCATTTCTTTTCAATGTCTTGTGACCTGGGACATATCAAGAAATAGATATAATACAAACATTTAAAAAGTGTAATTTTTAAATTGCTGTAATTTCAATCACTCAGCCAACCTTAAAGATATCTTACAGCCTAAAATATGGAGGATTCAATTGGTTTGCTTATTGCCACCATTGCTCCCTTTTCTATGCAAGTGAGGACAGACATTAATGTCTGAGAGCCAGCCTCTCTAGAGACAGGTTAGAAAGATTCAAGAATCTTCACATAAATTATGCATACTTTCAGTTCTAGTGGTATTTTTGCCCAGGTTGCTATGGTAATACAATGACTGTATATAATGGACACCACAAGCCCCATTTCCAGAGCAATGACTTTTATAACAGCTAAAAGTTAAGATATGCAAAATCAAATCTTAAAGCTTTTCATTGCTAAGATGATAATGCAGTAATTAAGGTGCTTAGTTCACAACTATGCTTATAAATTTGCATTCTAAGGCTGTCTCTCTCCATTCTGCCAACCACAACTGTAATTTCCCAGCATTTGAAGTAAGTGCTGAGAGGGCTCACCTAGTAATAGCAAAAAGGACCACATCAGGCTGAGGAAAGAAACAATCAGAGAAGTATATCTCACTCCAAAATAAGCACAACATTTGGCTGAATAAATTGAAGCAATGCATTGCACAAAAGTTCATGATTCTTCTCTTGCACGAAGTTGAAGGCTGCACAAAGCCAAAAGTTTCTAAGTAGAAAAATGTGGGAAACTTATAAGCAAAAAAAATGCTCCCTTCCGTGCTCCTAGAACATGACAGTGCAATAAAGAACTAATGATCTGCTAAATGTAATCCACTATACACTACACTACACTAATGGTTCTCTTCCAACCAGCTCCCACAGCTCAACACCTCCATCAAGGTCAACAGCAGAATCTTGGAAAATGTGGACCATTTTCCATATCTTGGGAGCCTCCTCTCAACAAATGCAGACATTAGTGAAGAAATTTAGTATTGCCAAGAAGCTAGCTCAATCTTTGGCTGCCTATGGATAAGAAATATTTGTGGAACATGATCTCAAACCTGAGACTAAGGTCTCAGTTTATCAGGAAGCAATGCTCTTCAAATGTTTTGGAGACTTGGACAATCTAAAGCAGGAACCTCAAGGCACTTGAGAAGTATCACTGCCTCCAAGTCCAGAGGCAAGAAAGCTATCATACAGCCTTTCCAAAGTCAACATGCCCAGTATCTAGGCACTAATCATTCAAAAGAAACTCTGCTGGGCAGAGCATGTTGCTCCTGTGCGTGATGCTGGAATCCCAACGCAACTGTCCTCCACAGAGCTGTTGTGGCAATGAGAGCAGCGGAAATACTTAGGTATGGTGTCAAAGCATCCCTGAAGAGATCAAACACCCTGTTGACCCATGAGAGCCCCTGGCATTTGGCCAACCAAAATGGAAAAGGTTTATTTAGGAAGACACTGAACACAACAAAAGATTTCATCAAGAGAACACAAAGGAAAGTTGAAACATTAGGAGACTGCACACAAACCTCTAAACACCTTAAGTGCCCAACTCTTCAAGCACCACCTACTCACATGTGGCAAAGACTACACATTGCACACTGGACATACCAGCCATTTCAGAACCCATCGAACCTGAGTGGAAGCAAAGCATCCTCAATCCCAATAGGCAGCCTAAGGTGATTAAACACTGCAAGACTTGGGCCATTATAAAAATTTCCATACTTCTGTCACATCAAGCAATTTCATCAAGTTTCACACTGGCTTCAGTGAAATTTAATAAACAAGGGAAGTTTTTCTTTAAAAAGAGTTAAAATTAAATTCCATTTTGGGCATGCAATAGAATATTTTTTAAAAATTAAAAAAAAGCTAACTTATCATCGCTGTTTATTACATTGAATACATTGTACTAAAAGATCGACACAGTATGTCCTCAATTTCTTCACCCTTTCCACATATCACAGAATTTCACACTACGTTCTGGTTGCCAAAAATATGCCTTGTTAAATACTCAGACAACCTAAAAGCATTATCTGTCAGGAGCAAAATGCGTCCCTTGCAGACATACATACACACATGAATATATTACATTTTATTAAGAATCACTAACATTAACAAGTCTCACTTCATTCATAGCTAAATCAATCTTCACAGCAAAATTGCCAAAGAAAAACCTTGCACAGACTGTATGGCAAGTTGCCACGAAAAGTATTGTACTTAACACTTTCACTAGGAATCAATCCAATGCTTAGCATACAATTTCCATTAAAATAACAAGAATTCTTGAAATGGTTAGGATTGCATGAGTTATTGTACAGCTCAGTGTCTGTAGCTTGTTTACATGAGTGAATTCTGGTGGATAATTCAAACCAAACTACAGCATGCCACCACACAACTTTTTTGAGGGATGTCCTTGAATGTTTCCTCTTCCTGGTGTTTCACATACCATCTATGTCCTGTAACAGAACAGCATACAGTTGGCCTGCTTCCAAACTCTCTCTATGTTAATTTTGAGCTGGTTAAAAGGAAGTGCGTGACAGCATGCCCCAACATATTCTTGATATTTTCTCAAATCCTATTGCAAAGCACATGGGCTCCATTTAGTATTTCTTTAAAACAATAGAATAATCGGGCATTCAGCACAATGAGTGAATAAAGGCTAAATAAAAGCAATAAATGTTCAGCAGGTCAGGCAACATCTATCAAGAGAGATTTCAGGTCAATGATCTTACATCAGAACTAGGATAAGTTAGAGATATAGTAAGGTTTTAAGCAAGTCAAAGTGGGAAGGGTGAGTATTGAACAGAACAAAGGAAAGATCTGCAATAGAATGGAAGGCAGGTGAGAATGAACAACAGTTCATGGTGCTAAGCCAAAAGGAGTGGTAATGGTCATATAAGGAAACAAAAGATGTGTCTAGGCCAGAGAAGTGTGAATAGTAAAGTCATGAACAGCTGCCGACTATATACAAAAAAGGAGAGAAAAAAATCAAAACCAACAAAGAAGGAACAAAATTAGCGCAAAGGTTATAATCTGAAATCACTGTCAAGACCAAAAGGTGCAAAACACTTAATTGAAATGTAAGATGCTATTCCTTGAAGTTATATTGAACTTTATCGAAACTTTGCATGAGATTATGGACAGAAAATCAGAATGGAGCAAAGTGGAGAATTGAAATGATAGGCAACAAGAAACTCATTTGTAGTCATGAAGGAGTTGCCTAATTTGTGCTGGGTCTCCTAATGCGGAATAGCCTACATTGTAAGCAGCAAGTACAGGATTAATTTGAAAGAAGTACAAGTGGATCGCCTGAAAGGAGTATCTGGGCTCTTGCATGGTGAGAAGGGAACGGATAAAAGGGCAAGTGTCGTATCAGCTGTGCCAGCATGAAAAGGTGCCGTTTGAAGAGGGAGGATGTTGCGGTGACTGCGGAGTGGACCACAGTGTCATAGAGGGAACTGTCTCTTTGGAATGCTGAAAGGGAAGGGGAAAACACGGCTTGGTGGTGGTATCATATTGAAAAAGATGGAAATAGAGGTGATCTGCTGATGCAGAAGCTGGTGGGTTAACAGGTGAGAACACTGGGAATCTTATTAAAGTTCTGGGAAACAGGGAAAGAAGTGACAGCAAGAGATGAAATGGAATGTAGACAGTTGACAGCCATGTCAATCACACTGGGGTGGAATTCTAGGTTGAGGAAAAAAGGAAGACAGATTGGAAGCACTGTTTTTAAGGGTGCATTTATAGATGAAGATTGATTGATGAACGTAAAGAAAATGAAATAGAGCAAGAAACAGATTGTGAGGAAGTGTAATAAAGCTAACTGCAGGAGTTGATGCGATTAAAACGAATATTGGTTGACAACCTGTTATCTGAAATTGAGACTGAATAGTCAAAGAACGAAAGTGAAGAGTCACAAATGGGCCATGTGAAGGCAAGAACAGAGCGCAAACGGAAAGCAAAATTGGTCAAATATTGCAACTCAAGATTGGAATGATGAATGTCCCACATTTCCCACAAAAAAGCAGGAGTAGCTAATTTCCATGCAGGTTTTAGCACCTTTTATGTGAAGGAAGAGGCTAAAATCAAAGAAGTTGTTCAAAGTAAAAATGAGTTCTACCAGGCAGAGGAGAGTGTTGGTTAATGGGACTGGTTTGGCCTCTGTTCAAGAAAAAAGGAAGTCGTCCTCAGACCATTCTGTGGTGAATGGAAGCGCAAAGAGATTAGATACATATGGTGAAAAGGAGACAGTAAGTGCCAGGAAACTGTTCGGGTGCAAGAAGGCATTAGAAGAGTCACAATGTAGATGGGAAGAGAGTAGAAAAAAAGCAGAAAATAAAGTCGAGATCAGAAGAAATAACTTCAGTGGGGCAGAGATAGACAGAAATGACAGACTGACTAGATCAGTCCTGTTTGTGGAAGGAAGCTAGAAGAGAGCATTCAAGGTTGGGAGACAATGAAGCTAAAGGCCACTTAGAAAAAATCTGCAGATAGCATGAGGCCAGTGACAATTTTGGGCATAATGGATTGATATTTGGTGGCTGGGTGATAGTCCAGTGCGGGGTAGGAGCAAATGTTATTAAGCTGGTGTTTGACTTCTGTTTTTCACAGAACACTATTGCAGTGCCATAAAAATAAAATTGATGGAACTTACCCTCAAACTGAACTTGCTGCCATCATTTTATACTACAACAGTTCTACACTTGACAATAGGTTTAATGATGATGCTTGAGTTAAACATAACTGAACAGAATCTTGCAGATTTGGGGGGAGATAGGTTGGAGTAATTGGTGGGGTGGCGATGAGGCAGAGAAATTGAGATGGTCGATGTTATTCTAACTGTTCTCAATGAAATGTTCAAGACTGGATAAGAGGCCAGAAGTAGGGAGCCAGATGAAGATGGGTAAAAGGGTCTGCTGAAGGTGAAGAGAAGGTGAGGGAAAACTCCCAGCCAAAGTGGATGCACAGCCAAACACAATAGAAGAAGACTGTGTCAAGCTCAAAAATCATTGGGGTGGGGACACACAAGGATGAAGCCGTGGCAAAGAATTAAAACTATATTGTGCATTTAATTTCATACATTGTTGTAACAAGAAGCTATCCATTACGCAACCAAACTATCCACCAATAATTATTATTTGGCAGTAACAGCTTCACATTGAAAGATGACAATTTTTAAAACTGATGTGACAACAAGCAAAAGACCAAAACTAATACTTTACAATTTACATCTTTTAGAATCATAAAAGAGATCCTTCGGACCATTGAATCTGCACTGATATATTAGAAACACTTGAACTCCTACCTAATCCCATCTATCAGCAGTTGGCCTACAGCCTGAATGTTATGACGTGCAAAGTGCTCATCCAAATACATTTTAAAGGATGTAAGGTGACTGTCTCTACCACCCTCCCAGGCAGTGCATTCCAAACCATCACCATTCTCTGGAAAAAAAACTTTTCCTCACATTTCTCCCAAAACCTCCAGTCCTTCAGCTTAAAGTCTTTAAAGTTGAAGTTAATTTATTAGTCACAAGTAAGGCTTACATTAACATTGCAATGAAGTTACTGCGAAATTCTCCTGGCACCCTTTTGGGTCAATGCACCTAACTTGCACGTCTTTCAGAATGTGGGAGGAAACCCATGCTGATATGGGAGAACGTGCAAGTTGCACACAGACAATAATCCAAGCTGGGAATCGAACACAGGTCCCTGGCACTGTGAAGCTCAGTAAGAATTTAGCAACACCAATCTGTGAAGCAGCAGCACTAATCACTGTGCACTGTGATGGTAGCCTAAGTCTCCTTATGACTGACCCTTCAACTAGGAGGCACAGCTGCTCCTACGCACAATGTCCATGTCCCTCATAATTTTGTATATCTTGATCAGGTTGCCACTTCAGTTTTCTCTGCTCCAACAAAAACAGCCTACCCAACCTCTTTTCATAACTTAAATGTTCCAGCCCAGACAACATCCTGGTGAATCTCCTCTGCAGCCCCTCCAATCGCATCCTTCCAAGAATGTGCTGACCAGAAATGCACATAGTAGTCTAGCTATAGCCTCACCAAAATTCTGTACAGCACCATCATGACTTCTCTGCTTTTGTAATCTATTCCTCGACTGATAAAGGCAAGTGTCCCATATGTCCCTTTTCCATCTCCCTATTAACAAGGCCTTCCACCTTCTGAGACTAAGATCCCTTTGTTACACAGAACTTTCTAGTCTTCAACCATTCATTAAGTACTTTATTGTCAAATTATTCCTTCCAAAATGTATAATCTCACACTTTTCAGGGTTAAATTCCATCTGCCACTTATTTGCCGATTTGACCATTCCATCTATATCTTCTTATAGTCCAAGGCACTCAGCCTAATCACCAATTTTTGTGTCACCTGCAAACTTACTAATCCAACCAACCCTCCCCCCTCCCCCCAAGCCATAGTCATCTATGTCATTTATATAAATGACAAATAAAAGAGGGCCCAACTGTGGTATGCCACTGGACACTGGCTTCCAGTCACTAAAGCAGCCTTTTGTCATCACCCTCCAACTTCTACAACTCAGCCAATTTAATAAATAACCCTGTATCCCGTGTGAATTTACCTTCTTCACAAGTCTCCCATGTGGGACTTTGTCAAAGGCTTTGCCGAAATCTTTCTAAACTACATTGACTGCAGTAGCTTCACCTATGCAGCTAGTCACCTCCCCAAAAATTCAATGAAATTTGTGAGGCATGACCTCCCTCTGACTAAGCCATGTCATGCTGATTATTCTAAGAACAAAGAACAAAACAGCACGGGAAACAGGCCCTTAGGCCCAATGAGCCCGCGACACCACCTCAATGTTCCCACCTCTACCCGTGATCCCTGTCTATATGCCTGATTACGTTTTGCCTCTCCAAGTGGAGATAGATGCTCGCCTTCAAAAGTTTCTCCAATAGTTTGCCTACCACTGACATGAAACTCACAGGTTAATTTTGAAGCTTGTCAGGTTACAGATTTAAAGTCCACTCCAGAATTGAGTGCATAGCGTAGACCAACACTTCAGTGTAGTACAAAATAAGCATAGCTAGAGGCATTATTCTTTGAATGAAATGTTAAATTGAGGACCATCTGTTTAAATGGACATGAAAAGACCTATTGGCACTATTAGAACAACACCAAGCAGTTGTCTGGTATCCAAACTAAAAGTCCTAGTTACACCAACACAGTTTTAAAAATGCAACCAGTTATTTACCTTGGTTTCTGGAGTTTTGCTCTATGCGTCAACTGCCTTGTTTGTTGACATAATAAGATTCTTTATTCTTAAAAATAATGCATGTGTCAGGTGAGTGACATGTCTCGGTTGCTATCATTCTCTCCTCTGAACAAGTTTGTGACTCCAAGTTCAGTCCAGTACCTGAGTTCAAAAATACAGGAGACACTCCACTGCAGTACTGAAGAAATTCTGCATTGTCAGAGGTGGCACTTTTCAAATAAGACATTAAACAATGTCCCAGTTACCCTCTCAGGTGGACATAAAATGTGCCATAGCACTATTTAAAAAGTCATCTCTGGTGTCTTCAGTCAACATCACAAGAACAAATTATCTGGTCATTAACAACATGCTGTTCTGTGGAAACTTGCTGTATACAGGTTGGTTGCCATTTTTCCTACATTCCAACAGTGATAACACTTTAAAAGTACTCAACTGGTTACAAAATATTGGGGCGTCTTGTCGTGGTGAAAAAGTGCATGACCCTCTTTTAAATTGGTTGCAAAGCATTTGCAGATGCTCTGAAGACATATGAAGTGTTTTTTTTTCCTGATTAACTCCAGTTAATCTTTCTCAACAGCACTGAATTAAGATATAATTTTTGATTTTTCAGAAGGCTTTCAACAAGTTCTCACATAACAGACAACTATGTAAAGTTAGAGCACATGGAATTGCAGATAATATTTTGAGATGGACAGAAACCTGGTTAGCAGACAGGAAGCAAAGAGTTGGCATAAACGAGTCTTTTTCTGATTGGCAGTCAGTGACCAGTGAGGTTCTGTAGAAATCTGTGCTAGGACCCCAACTGTTTACATTATATATGAATGATTTGGAAGATGGAACTGAATGTATTATCTCAAAGTTGCAAATGATACAAAGTTGGATGCAAGGATGAGCTGTGAAGAGGGCGCAGAGATGCTTCAGCATCTTGGATGGGCTGAATGCATGGGCACAGATGCAGTATAACATGAATAAATGTAAGGTTATCCACTTTGGTAGCAATAATAGGAAGACAAATTATTACTTGAAAGAGTATAAATTGAGAGAGGTGGATACTCAAAGAGATCTTGGAGTCCTCATGCATCAGTCACTTGAAGTAAGTGTGCAGGTACAGAAGGCAATAAAGAAGGCAAATGGTACACTGGCCTTCATAGTGAAAGGAATTAAGCATGGAGATAGTAATGTTATGCTGCAATTGTATAGGGTATTTTGAGTACCATATGCAGTTCTGATGTTCTTATCTGAGGAATGATATCTTTGCTATAGAAGGAATACAACAAAGGTTTACCAACTGATTCCTGGGATGGCAGGTCTGTCATATGAGAACAGACTACGTTGGTTAGTAATACATTCACTGGTGTTTAGAAGAGTGAGAGGGGATTTCATAGAAACTATTAAAATTCTAACAGGGTAAGACAAGGTAGATTCAGAAAGAATGTTCCCAATGGTGGGGTAGTCCAGAACAAGGGGCCATAGTTTGAAGATAAGGAGTATAAACTTTTTAGAACTGAGGTGAGGGGAAATTTTCTTCACTCATAGGATGCTGAATGTGTGGAATTCAGTACTACAAAATGTGATTGAGATTAAAACTTTGTCTGATTTCAAGAAGAAATTAGATATAGCTCTTGGGGTTATATAGATCAAGAGATATGGGAGGAGGGGGCTATCAGGATATTGAATTCAATGATCAACCATGATCAAGATGAGTGGCAGAGCAGGCTTGAAGGACCAAATGGCCTACTGCTATTCTAGTTTCTATGATCTACCAACTCCTTATCTTAAAAGACAATGGTGTAAAAACAACAAGTAGTTCAGTTAATCTATCATTCGGCAACATCATCAGTGGTTGTAGCCCAATATTTAAGTGTCATTCCTTGCCACTAATGGCCATGTTTGTGGCAATACAGAAGATAATCTATACATGAAAGACAAAGTTTGGATTTCACATGTTAGATCATCAACTATTAACCTGATTAAAACGTTTCTTCAATTGTAATACATAGGATGTGGACCAAAAAATAACTTGTATTCAGTTACAATGAAAAGCAGATGCTGAGTAGTTAATGATAAATAGGTGATGACAAGACTGCATTGGTAGAGTGCATGCTCCGTTCAAGTGATTTGTTTCCTAGTCTCAGTGCAAGTTAATAACATTTAAGTACAGCCTACTTAGTGCAAAAAAATCTGATAACAGCAAGTTCAGTTTAAGGGCAAGTTCCATCCATTTTATTTCCTCCATTCATTTCTATGGCACTGCAATAAAGTTCTATGAAAAGCAAACATTTCCACAGTGAACCTAATTTTCAGGTACTTGGTGATCAAAGGTGTGCTTTTTGTTTCAAAGGCTGAATCATTTAAGGTGATCCATGTTATCACAATAAAACATCAAGAATTTTAATAGTTTATTTGTAGAGGCAAAAAAGACGACAAATTACCATTCTAGTATCCACCCGACTACTGCACACTCCTCTCTGCAACTTCCTCTTGTATTCCACAATTTTAAAATTCCAGCTTTGTTCACCTAACCACTACATATGCATGTTGCTCAATTGGTCTGTGCTATTTACTTTCAACCTGGTGAAGTCTTATACTATTGGCCTTGGTCTTTCACATTGGTTTCCTAACAAGATCACCTGGACTTTTCTTGGTAACGTATCTAATAACATTTGAGTTAACACAAAAAAACCCACATATTACACTAACTTATAAATCAATAAAGATTTGCTCATGCAACATGTTACCAAGTTCTGGACCAATCAGAAACACTGTCCTTCTGATAAGAAAGACTTCAGTTTAGAAGTTTTTTTAATGTATTTCTTTATGGTGTAAAATTAGGTGTATAACTACATCGCCACATTAGAATAAATGAAACTTAGAGTATTATGTTCATTGAAAGTGAAGTTTATTCAAATTCCTGAGAGACATGATAGTCCAACTATATAAATGCATTTATATAGTTCCTTTCTGCATCAAAAGCTTCCAAAAAGCAAGATACTCACTCTCTGTATTTCATGAAAAATATTAACTACCTTCCTAACAATCCCAATCCTTCTGAGAATATGGCAAATAAAGCACTAATCCAATACATTTTCAGAAGCTTTCTTTCTCTTTGTTGCTTAGAGCTGGTACACACATCTGAATATCTTAGTTGTGAGGCAAAATATAGAACAAACAGCAAATCTAAACTGTGACTGGTTTTAGCAATCCCTTTTCAGAAAAAAACATAAATTGCTGGAAGAAAAAAACTGTAACATTAAGTCTTTGTATGTTAAGTATTCTCATACAAAATTCAATGTTAAAGACTGCATTGAAACTAAGACCAAGAGGTTATTTCAATACATGAAGTCTCTTAAGTTTAATACGATTGTTTCTAGAAATGTAAACCCTGTATCTTACTTTTGATTATTTAATCCAATATTTGTTTTCAGCCTGCATT
Source organism: Sphyrna mokarran (assembly GCA_024679065.1). NCBI lineage: Eukaryota > Metazoa > Chordata > Chondrichthyes > Carcharhiniformes > Carcharhinidae > Sphyrna > Sphyrna mokarran. The sequence continues at coordinate 52,676,853 of JAGIQG010000016.1, forward strand.
TTAATTTATTTCCCTGAAACAAAATCCTTTTATCCGTTTTCCATTATCAATCAAATCAGTCACACACTTCCCCCCAAAAAATTCACTACACTACAAATTACCATTATAGCGTGCAGTTGCAAAACCACAAGTATAAATTACAGTAGCTTACTGTCTGGGCGACAAGTATAAAAGTTGATGTGCCATTCATTATATTGCACAATGCCATGCAGACGATATATTTAACAAAACCTTGCGATGGACTTGATTTGGGAAGGCCAGAGAACGAGGGATCAATTTGCAAAAAGAATATTCAATTATGGATCGACGAGGCTGCAGCAGTTTGATCGATTTGTCCCTTTTTTTGGCAGACGCGGTAGAACCATCATTGGCGAAGACTAACTTTTTAAGAGAATTGAGGGAAATACCTAAATAATATAATCGTGGCTCCTGCCAAACACACCAGCCTTTTACGCTGTGACAATGAAGGGCAAAGATGATTTAAATGCATTCACAGACCGTACTGTAAGTACAACGGATAAGAAGGGGAATGGAGGTGGGGGGGGGGGGGGGTGGTGAGACAGAACGAAAGGCTTATCCCTTCTTTATTTCGTTAATCAAACTGTGAAGGGTTTATTTTAACTGGCGTGGCTCGAAAGGTAATAACATTCATGTTAAGACACAATCGGAGGGGGGGGGGGCGGTTGGTTTAAAGCAACAACAAAAAAAGAAATGCTCGAAAGAAAGCAGGGGATAGTTTTAAAAAAGATGCACCCATTCTCTCTCGTAAATACAAATCAAGAGGATTTTTTTGTGTCAACCGAACAGACTTCCTCACTGCAGATTTAATAAGTAAGCTTTTTAAAAAATATATTTCGGCCAAGCATGCGCTTCTTAAGACAAAATGGATCAGGTCATTGCATTTTAAAGCCAAGTCTACTCCAGGGCTTCCCACCACCTCCTCCTCCTCCTCCCCACCCCCCGCCCCTCCACCTTCCCTCCTCTCCAACAACACTGGCAGACCCAAAGCTGCTCTCACTTACTCCTCCACTTCTCCTAGAAGATCGCCCAGCGCCGGCACTCACCTAATGCGCCCGCCGGCTGAGCCCTGAAAAGGAGATGGGGAGGTGGTGAGGGGTGAGGGGCGGGGGGGGGGGGGGTGCAGAGACAGAGGGCAATCGGCGACTCCCTGACGGTTGGAAATGGAAAGGAGGTGTGGAAGGGAGGGGGGGGAGGTCGTGAAGAGGTCGCGAGCAGAAGGGATCCTGGAAAAAAAGAGTGGGGGGGGGGTAGAGGAAGGAGCACAGCGGGGTGGGAGGAGGAGGAGGTGGTGATGGGGGTACGCGGGGTTGACGAATCCGGTGATAGACGGAGGCGAGCCAAGCAAGCATCAGCGGGGCTGACAGATGGGGATGGATGGAGACGGAGCTCTGACGTCACGCACTTCGCCGCCGCGCGGCTCATTTGGCAGCCAGCGGCCACCGTAGCGGGGAGTCTCGAGTTGCTTGGAGTGAGCTGGCCTCGCGCCGGGCGGTTGAGCTGGGGAAGGGGGGTAGATTTGGTTGCCAAGAGGCTGATTGGGGAGGCAGGTAGGCAGATAGTCAGGTGTGCCAAGGAAGAGAGAGAGAGAGAGAGAGAGAAAGAAGCCAGTCATCAGGGAAAGGGAAAACAAAAAGAGAGGAGCCGTTAATGAATCGGGGTCAGGTCAGGACTAACGGGGTACGGGTTCCACCAGATAACATTAAATTGTTAACGGCCGATGGGAGAATTATAACAGAATAATACCACTTTTTAATTCCAAGTCATGCAACTGAAAGTTATCCCTTCATTTTTTCCCCTGGCAAAAACAATCAGATTCTCAGTTATCAATGTCCACAGATTGGATTAACAAACAGTTGAATTAATTTATTTAAACCCCAAATCAAATCTGTTTTCTACTTCTGTTCGTATATTAAGGTGTAATATTAGTAACCCATCATTCCTACTACAATATTGCTGAAACTTTGGGAGAGAGGGTAAGGTAAAGTTTACAGAAGTATAAGTTGCTTCGAAAATAGGCAACTTGATTTTTTTAGTCACTTGATTGTATCAGTAAAACAGCAATCAGGCTTTGAGGTATGATTACGTTCAATGTAATATAGAGCATGAACTGAGGTCGTTTTTACTTTTCTATAAGAGCCTTTAGACTTGCATTCAGATTGTTATAATGGATTGTGCAATGAAATGAAGGACTTCCTTTTGCAAGAAAAGGAAAGGATGGATTGCTAATTTAATATCAAACATGCAAAAACGAGCAGGTTTCTTTTGGAAAATTTTATAAGGTCAAATGATTCACCCCAGGTGAGTATTGTCAAAACTTATATAGTTGTAACTAAGCTTATATTTAGTTATAATCATACTATGGTTGTGGCATAGAAGAAGGTAATTTGGCTCCCAATAAGTAGAATTCCCTTGGGTCCCATTCCCCCACCCTTTCCTGTGGTGCAGCAATTTTTTGTTCATTTAGATCATTATCTAATTCTGTTTTTAAGTTACAATTGAATATACCTCCACCAGGTTCTCAGGCAATGCAGTCCAGATCCTTTAAAAGATCTTTCTTGGTGTCACCTTTGGACCTTTTGCTCTGCAGCTTGAATCAGCACCCTCTGCTATCTTTTCCTTTAACATCTTCTCCCTACCTACTCTGTCCAGACCCCTTATGATTTTGAGCAACTCATTTGGCAGCCAGTGGCCAAAGTAGCTGGGACTCCCGAGCCTTTGAAGTGGGCTGGTTCACGCTTGGTGACCCGAGTGGCTCTAGTTTCCAGGGGCTGTCTGGGAGGAAGGCAGGTGTGATGAGAGAGGAGAGCCAGCTCTGATGAAGGGTCATTGAGACTTGAAACTTTAGCTCTGTTTCCTGCAGATGCTGTCAGACCTGCTGAGATCTTCCAGTATTTTCTGTTTTTTGTTTCAGATTCCAACACTTGCTGTAATTTGCTTTTATCTTGAGGAAAACTTGGGTTCTACTACTGACTCTCAGCAATCTCCACTTTATACCCTCCTCCAGTACAAATAACCACAATCACCAGTGTTTCATGTCACTCAGCTACTTAACCACTACTTTTGTTGGAAATGCTCATTGCATGATACTTGTGGTGTGAATTTTGTATGCCACTTATCAGCCCAGAGCTGAATGTTCTCCAGGTCTTTATGCAGGCATGGACTGCTTCGTCTGAGGAGTTGTGAATGGAATTGAACACTATATGGCCATCAACTCACATTTTCTCTTCTAATGGAAGGAAAATAATTATGAAGCAGCTGGAGATGGCTGGGGTCTGAGATACTGCAGGACTCCTGAGAAATGTCCCAGGGCTCAGGTGATTGGCCTCTAACAATGACAACCATCTCTGTTTGTGTGAGGTCGAACTCCAGCCAGTTTATCTCCTGACTCTTAATTTTATTCAAGCACCTCGCGCTCTAACGAAGGGTCATTAGACTCGAAATGTTGGCTCTACTGTCTCTCCACAAATGCTGTCAGAACTGCTGAGATTTTCCAGTATTTTTCTGTATTTGTTTTAGATTCCAGCATCCACAGTAATTTGCGTTTATCTTGATTCTATATTTGATGTCAGTGGCAGCTACTTTCAGTTCACGTTAAATCCCTCAGCTGCCTTCACTCCCCCAATTTATTTGCAACTTCACCTTCAAAGTCCCCGATAGCCTTTTTACATTTGGCTTTTTTGCCCTCCATTAATCACAGCATTTCTACAGTTTCCAATTTGCTCAGCCACAGCCTCACCTCTGCCTTCAAGGTCTTGTCTCTGTTAAAACCATTACTCTCACCCTGACCATTCCATCTGATCAGACCCCCATCTCTGCTTTCTTAAGTGCAAGGGATCCAGACAAAATGGATCTGGTAGATAACAACCATTGACCATCAGATATGACTGGACATGTAAAGCACCATCAGGTTTTGCTCTTACTACTAAAATTGTTCACTGTTCCAGGGTCAACCTGCAATGCAATGGTAATGCCTGGTTTATGTTCTCAACTACAAATTGTTGTCTTAAGATCATAAAAACATTGGAGCAGATATAGGCCATTCAGTCCATTGAGTCTACTTCCCCATTCAATGATATCATTATTGATCTGATAATTCTAAGATCCACTTTATCTCCTTAACCCTTAATCCCCTTCCTAATTCAAAATCTGTCTCAGCCTGGAATCTACTTAATGACCCAACCTCTGCAGTCTTCTGCATTAAAGAATTCCACAGATTCACTACCCTTGGAAGAAATCTCCTCACCTCTGCCTTAGATGGGTGACTCCTTACTCTGGATATGCTTTATGATCCTAAACTGTCCCACAAAGAAAAATAACCTGTCAGTATCTACCCTGCCAAGTGCACCCCCACCCCTGAGAACCCTATATGTCTCAAAAGGTTGTTTCTCATTTTTCTAAACTCTAATGAGTGCAGACCCAGTCTCTCCTCATTAGAAAATTCCTCCATACTCAGGATCAACCTAGTGACTGCTCTCTGGATTGTATCCAATGCCAATGTATCTTTGTTTAGATAAAGAAGACAAAAACTGTTCACTGCCTCCTCCTCATTTCCAACAACTAGTGCAGAGCGCACAAATTTCTTTTATTAATACTGACACCAATCAAGTGTCTCTGCCAACCCCCCCCCCCCCCCAACTTTTCTATAATTCAGTAACACCAAATTTTGTTGAAAGCTCACTCCTACCCTAACCCTTAACTAATCTCTCTCCTATTTCTTCTCACACCTTCTCTGAGCTGATCTCGTGCATGAGACTAATCTTCTCTTCTCTAGATTCTTTTCCCACTAAGCTACTGACTACCCAACTTTTCTAAAAAGCATAAAAATGTGGATGCTGGAATCTGAAACTGAATGAGAAAATTGGAAGAATTCAGCAGATCTGGCAGCATCTCTAAGGAGAGAAAACAGTTAATGCTTTGAGTCTGCATGATGATGCTTCAGAACTAAAGAGAGAAAAAAATGTGATTATACACAAAAGAAGTAGAACAGCTGGGACAGTGATCACTGGTTTCTAGGAGAGATTGTAACAAAACCTAAGAATAAGTGACGGATGACCTGATGGGGAAGGGAGAGGATTTTTGCAAAGTAAGGAAATAAATGCTTAGGATATGCAAAAAAAGGACACCATTTAAAGTTGTTGAACATGATGTCAAGTCTGAGGGCTATAACATTCATAATCGGAAGATAAGGTGCTCCGCTAGTTTGCGTTTGGTTTCATGAGAGCATTGAGTAGCCAACGATGAATATGTGGGCATGCAAATATAATGCTGAGCTGAATGGCAAGCAAGAGGAAGATTGGGATCATGCTGGCAGGCGTAGCAAAATTGTTCTGTAAAGTGGTCACCCAGTCTGTGTTTAGTCTCCTCAATGTAGAGGAGACTGCTATGGAAGCAACAAATAGATCAAATTGAAGGAAGTGCAAGTGAAATGTTGTTTTGCCTGAATGAGGTGCTTGGGACCTTGAACAATGAGGAGGGAGGACATAAAGAGGCAGCTGTTTGTTGCACCTTCTGTGATTGGAAGGGAAGGTGCTGTGGGAAGGGGATGAGGAGTTTGGTGTGATGGAGGAATGGATCAGGATGTAACAGAGCATGTTCCTCTGCTTCCCTTCACCTTCCCTTGCAGTTTGTTGGCCCGGAGGTGAAGGAAAGATGTATTTTATGGTGGCATCACACTGGATTTGGCAGAGCGTAATCCTTTGAATGCAGAGGTTGGTGGGATGGAAAGTGAGGACAAGCAGGACCCTATCATGGTTATCTGAAAGAGGGGAAGATGTGAGGGCAGAGATGCAAGAAAAGGGTCAAACTCTGAGTGTACTGTAAACCACCTAAGGTGGGGGGAAACCTTGAAAAGCACAGATATGTTAGAAGCACCATTTCTTTCTTTCCAACATTCTCCCTAGTTTTCTTATTAGCAGATGTTGTTAACGTTTCTCTACCCTCAGGTACTATGTCCTCTCCTTCAATCATGGTGTCATCACCCTTGCTTAAAAAAATAATTGACACCTCCATTGTGGCAAATTACTGTCTCATCTCCAACCTCCCTTTCCTATTTAAAGTTCTTGAACATGTTCTTACATCTCACATTTGTATTTGTCTTTCCTGGAATTCCATGTGTTAAGTGAGTTGCTTTTATTTATTTAAAAATAAATTTAAATAATTTATTTTTGTTTTTGTGCACATTAAAAATAAGGTATATCTTTAAGTTTAAGATTAATTTGTACTTCTGTATTTTTTGCCAAGAAAGTGTTAAAACCTCAGTTTTTGCTTTATGTAAAAAAAAAGTCTGTAGGGGTTTAGATGCCGATATTGAAACGGGGTTTTACAATGTTAGAACAAATATGGGGTTTTAAAAAAATAAAACTAAACAGCTGCATAACAATCAGAAGCCCACTCAGAAAAGCAGAAGCTGTTCATACAGTTGCAAGTAGGTTAACGAGGAAATTTCCCAGAAAACTGCTAGAATAGGCAGTACAATGCAGAAGGACAGAGTCCAAGGCCCAGATTAAGGAACAGAACATCCCAGAAACCAGGGAATTGGGCAGAAGAGTTCCATGAAGACTGTGAAGTCAAAGGATCAAAGAATAGGACTCTGGAAAAAGGGTTCTGTTTAGTGAACTTAGAACTTAAAGCAAGATGCAGAAAAAGGGTTCTGAAGTAGAGACGGCTGCAGGAAGCAGGTATAAAATTAACTTGAGAAGCCAGATATCCAGTGATCAAAAGGTTGCTGCCACCTTCATAAATCCTGTGAAACTGTTGGCATTGCTGGGCACCTGAGAGATCGTGTGGAAACTTGACTGCAAGTGATGACCAGGGCATAGGAATACTAGACTAGAAGTTTGAAACTCTGGAAATGGATCCTTGGTGAAGCTGAAAGGAGGTCTGAAGGTGTGTTTTTTGAGAGTGGAGTTTGGAAACCCTCATGTTAAAGTCGGAGTTCCAGAATGACCAATTAGTTCATAGTCTGATGAGCATCTGGATGGAATTGATGAAAAATCTGCAAGTTGATTGGGTGGCATTAGTCACGTTATTTCAGAGTGTAGAATGACCACATTTTACCTATTGGTTTACATGAACTGTGTAGTTACTGAGAACATTAGAGTACAAGATAAATTGTTTAACTTGTTATTCTTACACATCTGTCTGTCTTGAAAAATATAACTGTATGAAAAGTACAGTAAAGTATGAAAAGTATGTCAAACTTTTCTTGTTTAATGAATGTTTTATTCTTTTATTACAAGTTCTGTGGTAGTCCTGTGAATCTGTTCATCCATGTATCTAAACAAAAAAATTAAAAGTTAGGATCTATAAGCCAGATTGTTCTGTAATATCAGCTGGGATCGTAATACATTCCTGAATCCCATCAATCAAATTCGTCCTTGCCACAGTATCAAAACAGCTCTTGTCCAAGTCACAAATGACTTCCACATTGTAATGTAACAGCTAGTCATATTGTAATATTGTCACTCAGTTGAGAGTTGTGAATAAAAGTTGCGTAACAACGTGGCAAATTGAGTAGAGGATTCGTGTGAGTTATTTCCAATCCAAAACAGCACAAAGATGGCAAAATGCTGGGATTCAAACCCATACATGCAAAACAAACAGTCTTAGATCAACTTCAAGAGTATGGCATCAAAACAAAACAAGATAAGTGTTACTTCATGGTGTCAAGTGTAATATACCTGGGTCAACAAATGGCTGTTGAAGATATCCATTCACCCTAGGACAAGGTTGAAGACATTTTGAAGGCAGAGACGAGAGAGCAATACACAACAATTCCAATGAATGTCCTAAGTTCCTCCCTGACTTAGCTAATATATTTTCCCCATTATATCAACTGTCCAAAGATTAAATAACTTGGGAGTGATCTGTAAAGTGCCAGATGGCAATTGAAGAAGTGAATTAATTACTGAATAACAATGCTGTTTTGGCCCACAGTGATTCTAGGTAACAACTGATTTTAGCACATGATACCTCACCCCAAGGGTTTGTATCTGCTTCATGTTTGTTAACAAAGCCACTGCAATATTACTGAAATTGGGAAAGAGGCATTAGTCATCATATATGTTATAAAGTTACACAAACGCCTGTATGGTAGGAAATTCATTTTGTTAACTGACACCCTAGCCCTGACAATGAACCTGCAGAATAAATCTAAATCTTCTACCACCTGTGACCCAGATCTAAGGTTATTCTTGTAACTGAACTACAATATGCAGACAAATCCATTGGCAGGAGTATTGCACAATATCAGTGCTTCTGCCCAGCCCAACAACCCCAGCATTGACTACGCTAAATCAGCTCCGCTGGACGGGCCACAACATCCAAATGCCTCACACAAGATTCCCAAGAAAAGCATTCTACTGGGATCTTCAATACAGCTAGCAAGCACCTGGAGGGTAGAGGAATTGCTTCAAAGACACTCTCAAAATCTTGAAAAAGTGACATCCCCAATAATACCTGGGAATCCTTGGCCCAAGACTGCCCGAAATGGAAGAAAAGTATCTGGGAAGAAAAGCACCTGAGAAGAAGCTGGACAGAGATTCATCGCTTGGAAGCAAGTCATCCTTAGCTTAGAGGGATGAGCCAGAGAAGCCTAAGCAATTTGGTTCAAAGAAACCTCTAGTGGCAGCACAGCAATAAATTGTTTACTTTTATGACCCATCAGTATGATATTCAATTTCATAAGTCAGCAGATCATGCTATATGTGGATGTTCTTTTGAGATTTCTCATGAAGACATCAAGTTGCTCGCGAATTACTTACAGAAATATCAGTGTCTATCTGAGAAATTAGTGAAGAAACTCACAGGGATCTTATCAATTATGTCATGAATGGTTGGCATGAACAGTAATGCAATGAGAAACAGGAATATTTCACATATGGAAATGAATTGAGTGTTGATTGAGTGTTTCATTTGGGTTTAAGATTCATTGTTCCACCAAAAATTTAGAGAGGGATTGTTAGAGGAACCACATCAAGACCACACAAATAGTCTGTATGAAAGCAGTAGCAAAAAGCCATTGGATATCAGAGATATTGAAGAATTCATAGAAAGTTGTGCATTATTTTCTCTACATTCAAGGTCAAATACAAGAAAATCATGGGAACAAGTACATATCAATTTTGTGGAAGTGAAAGAGAAAGAGTACCTTGTTTAGGTCAATTATCATAACACTTGGATAAAGTTTGAATTTATCCTTATGCCAAAACTATAAGGTTTTGAGAAGTTGGTTTGCAATTTATGGGTTGCCAGAAATGTTAATGTCAGACAATGGCCCAAGAATTTACCTCAGAGAAGTTTGAAATATTTTGGAGTAAAAATCGAGTCAATCACACTCCCATAATATCATTTCATCCTGTGTCCAATGCTGCTGCAAAAAGAAGTGTACAAATTGTGAAGAGATCTTTGCAATATATTTGCTATGTACTAAGCTAGGCAGTGATTTCTATATTACAAGTTCAATAATGTTATGTTTTCCTGTAGAATAACCCACAGATTACAACTGGTTGCTCACCTTACAAGTTATTGGTCAAACAAGCTCCAGAGACAAAAGTTTAGTTTGTTTAAGCTTAATGTCAATGGCAAATTAAGCAAAAGGCTAGACAAAGTGAAATTGAAACTTAGATGTTCAATGCTATTAGGTCATCGTGAAAAACGGGATGCAGTGGTAAAGAGAAGTATGGGATTGGATTTGCTGTAAGGAGACTAGGTGCATTCATGTATCTAGTAAAGATTAGAGGAAGACTCCACTGATGTCAAGTAGATAATTTGTTTAAAAGGGAAATTTACACAAAAGGAGAGCAAAACCTCCTGTGTCCAAATTTCCCCTGTAACCTAAAGTGAAAGTCAAAGAAAGTGGAAGTCACAAAAAAATTAAAGTTTGCCAATATCTCAGAATCCACCAGTACAACAAAGCAACCAATATAGGTCTGTCCTAAGTTTTTTAGATTTTGTGGACCTCTTGCACAAACTCAAACTTTGACTGTAGTAAGCTTTACTTCCTATTAAGAGGTACTAAACAGCCAGTTGTTTAGTACCTCCGAGCTGTTCATAAGGCTTTCAATCACACAATTGAAAGTGATGAACATGTTCCCAAAGCTTCCCGTACTAGAACTTTTTGTAGGAAATGTTCTTTAGCCCAATCCAGATTTATGGCAACTTTCTTTAAGGACGCAAAGCACATCTCCAATTCCCCCTGTTCCCTCACCAACTTAAGGTACTAAGTGCAAATTTTTCATCATATTAAACTAAAGAGGAGTTCTTTCTGAGTCATCCTTGCTTCTTGTCAACTCAGTTCATATAATTGGAATTCATATTCCTGTTTTTTCATCTCTCGCCTATCTATCTTTTCCACTCAGTCAACCTTGCTCCAATTCTTTTTCAATTCTCTCCAGTTGTACTTGTTTACCAATGGAACAGTTCCTTTCTTCCTCAAGTTCCAAATGCCTACAATTAATTCTTTTAAGGATCCAGTCACACTTAGCTTCTGATTTTATATTAATTCCCATATGCTAGCTAGAGTTTATGAATCATCTTGTCATAATTGTTCTAAGTTTCTGAGAATCTGGTACTCTCCTTGTTACTCATGTTGTTTTCCCAAAGCAATACAGCAAAAGCAAACATAAAATGATATTTATTTAAATGCAGGAAGTTGCAGTGAACCTGTTTCAGTCTCTGGGTTCATATCCCAGATTCAGGCTATCATGGGGAAAACCATAATGATCCCCATATGTAGAAATTACGAACAAGATTCCACTTTGAGCACAAACATAACCAATGCAAATTAAATGTATTAATAGGCAAATGATATTTCAATTAAAAAGGTAACTTTCACTTTTAATAGTTCATACAACAAAGATACATCTAATATCACTGCAAGCACCCAATCTCTGTCTGCACAACTGTAACACTACACAATTGCACAGTATTCATGCCAGGTGGGTTAGAAGTCCTATCCAACAACAGCTTTCACCTTTGAGTTTCACATCAGCAAGGCACATTTCCATAAACTTTCTCTCCTTCAGGCCATAAATGGTGCAGATTTCTAGAGTTCCTTTTCAACTGAGCAACCAGTAATACTGTTGTTCACAGTTCGGCCAGTTCTGGGAAAATAGCCAACTGTTTAGTACCTTTGAGCTATTCATAATGCTTTCAAGTTTTAGAGCTTTTAGAAATCACTCTCGCAATACCTCCAGGAACTCCAGTCTCTTTTTCTGCCAAATAGTAAAACTAAATTCTTCCTGAGAGAGATTTGCTTCTTCTCCTTACTAGAATACTGTGTTCCTCTTCCTGTTTTTGCTTTCTCTTTGCATAAAAATTTACGACTCTCAGAAATTCACTGCCATTTAATGCTCAATTGAGAATTGTTTGGTAGTGTACAGAACTTCCATTGTTCTTGCAAGGAAGTCCCAGCTTGCTTTGGCCAGAAGAGGTACTGCTGAACTCTGGCTGGAACTAAATCCCAAGACTGTTCCTAAAGTTATGTTCTGGGTGGAATAGTGGGGAATGCCCTGGGCGACTGCAGCACTGAGGGTGGAGGGGGGAGGGGAGGGGGGGTTGGGGGGAGAGAGAAGGAAGAGCTGGATATTCTATATTCTGAAGGAGATAGCACCCCAAATCTGAAAGGGCCTCTAGATTTATGTGCACCCTGTCAAGTTCTGTAAGAATTTTTTATACTTCAATGAGGCCTCAATCTTTAAACTCCAAAAGATACAGGCCCGGTCTCCTCAGTATTTTCTCAAAGTACAATTCTACCATCACTGGGATTAGTCTAGTAAATTTTTGTTGCACTCTCTAGGAGACTAAACTGCATACAATACTTCAGGTATGGTCTCATCAAAGTACTGTACAATTGCAGTAAGACTTCCTTACTCCTATATTAAATTCTCTTGAAATAAATGCTAACATACCATTTGCCTTCCTCATTATTTGTTGCATTGTATGTTAGATTTCAGTGTCTTATGAATAAAGACACCCAGATCCCTTTAGACATCAACACTTCCTAATTTCTTCCCATTTAACAAATACTATGGAATCAAGACTAAATAGATTGAGACAGTCTCTCCCTTTGTGGTCCATGATTGAGAATAGCAGAAAAACTGATTGCCTGCCTGTTCGTTTTGCCAGATTGCCTGCCTGTTCGTTTTGCCATGCAATCTAAAGGTCGTACAGGCCACGCAATTGTCTAGGCAATGGGGCTGATCATCCCTTCAACTGGTTCCATAATTGTTGGTGGACACGACGCCTATTTGTGCCTGTGCCTGCCAACCAAAATATCGTATGGAATACCTGAAGTCATCATGTGCTATTTTACGCTCTTCTGGAGTGGACATGCACCCACCCTGCATATATAATACTCTGCACTTTGTGTGTGGTCTTTTGCACCAATTCTCTTCAGCTTCCAGCTCCTTTCTTTTGTGTATACAGTTGTCCTTTATGAATGCTTTCATAAGTTAACTTCTGTTAACTAACTGATTCCAAGTGGGACCAGTTATCCGATTAGCTACGAAAATTACAATTGATCTCTTTACACTTAATGCAAACTTTAAAAAGTACTTTTTAAACATTCGTCAAAAACAATTTCAGATTCCACAGAAATTTCCCTTATTGTACTGCTTCTGAATGATCAAACATACATATAAATAAAAACAAGTAGCACTGAAATACTTAACAGGTCAGGCAGCATCAGTGAAGAAAAACACAGCTAACATTTCAGGTTGATTACTTTTCATCAGATTTGAAGTTAGAAATGTAAGAGATTTTATGCTGATAGAAGGAGACAGGAACAGGAGGAACAAAAGTAGTTGTGATAGGGTGGAGGGGTAGGTAATGTTATAGTAAAATAACAAAGGTTGTGTCCAGATCAGGCATGAATGGCAATACATCAGCAATTTGAACACAACATGAAGCAAAAAAAAACACATAGGACAAGATGGGGGCAGAGGTTAAGATCTAAAATTGTTAAACTCAGTATTGAATTCAAAAGCTGTAATGTGCTCAGACTAAAGAGGAGGTGCTGCTCCTCAATCTTGCATAGAGTTTTACTGGAACACTGCATGCCATCGTACATTTTGATAAGTAACTTTGATAAAAGTTGAGGCAGGGGGAACATGGGGGTTAGTTCAATTAATCTGACAGCTTGTGGAGCAGATTAATTCCAATAGCATGGTGTTTGACCCCTGTTCCAGCTGAGGTGGTCTGGGAACCTCCCTCCTTGACCTACACGTATTAAATCACACTACTTTGCTATGGTTTAGTGAATAATTACCAAGGAACTGCCTTTGGCCAGCAAACCCAAGTAGAAGCTTGATGAGATTTTAAAAATTCTTGTGGTTTTCAGTAGTTTTTTTTTAAACTTGGGGCACAGTGTAGTTTGTTGTAAGACCTGATCATATTGTGTATCATTATGTAAGTTATTTCTAGTCTATTACACCATACAAGTTTCTATGACAATACTAAACTTGCCCCATTGTGATACTTGACCTTTCTTCAATCTTTGACATGATTTGTAACAGCATCCTCTTCTCCACCATCACTCAGCTTGGTGAATCTGCTCTCAACTGGGTTTTTTCTATCTATCTGATCAAAGCCATGGAATTGCTTGCAATGGCTTCTCTGCTCATTCCTACACATATACTCCAGAGCCCCCAAGGATTCTGCCCCTCCTGTTTCTCATCAACATGCTGAGCTTGATTACGTCATCTGGAAACAAATTGTCAATTTCTACATGTGTGCTAATGACACCCAACTCTACGTCACTGTCAAGGATTTGCCTAGCAGCAAAAGTAACTAGAATTTTAAAAGGCCTGAAAGATAGAAATCTGCCTGGCAACAGTAACTGCCAGCATTTCCAGGGGCAGGGAAGCTTCTAAAAGGCATGAGAGTATCTAAGGATGATCAGGTGTGAATTGCTTTAGGAGTAGAAACAGACTACTTAGATGACTGATATAGAAATATTAAGCTTCCCATGCAGAGATAACTTAAATGTTGAGTGAGTTCAAGGTGATAGAAATGCTAAATTCATAAAAGAAAAGAATTCCAGATGTGTAGACAGCCAACCCTTGAATTTGAAATAACAAAAGGAAAAACAGTATAACTGTTACCTCCCCCAACCCTCACCCACCACACCCCCCCTCCCCACTCTCTCCCTCAGAAGCAGACAAGAGAGCCCAAACCCCACAGCCAAAGGCCAATCTAAAACTTGGAGCCAGGAGGCTAAGATCCATTTCACAGTTTCTTGTACAAGGACACACAAATTCCTTGGAGAAGAACACCAACTTTTAATAGTTTCTCGCCTTTAATAAATAGTTTTCCTATTCCTCCTACTAAAGTGAATAAATCCCCTCATTATTTTCCATCTGGCATCTTCTTATCAGTCAAAAAAGCTATCTATATTTCTTTGAAGACTTTTTGTATCATCTTGACAACTTACTTTTCCAATTAGCTTTGTATGGTCAGCAAATTTGGATATATTACACTTGGTCTCTTTATCTAGGGTGTTAATATAGACTGTAAATAGCTTAAGCCTCAGCACTGTTCCTTGTGAAAGAATGTCATCCTGAAAGTGGCACATTTATTCCTATTCTCTTGCTTACTATCCTTTCTCTATTCCTATATCTTATATCCATGCTAACATATTGGGCAGAATTTTCCTGTCTGGCTGTCACGGGATTCATAGTGAGTTGGGACAGACCATGGAAAGGTTTGTTAACTTCAGGTGGCAATTTCTGGCAATATCAGCCATTACCTTGAATCCCATGCATCCTTGTTTTGTGTAATAACTTATTGTGTGTTGTGGTAGGCCATTTACATTAAGATCAGAAGGTGAAATAGAACAGTCCAATTTGTACTTGTATCTTTTACTTGTTACTTTGTCCTGTTTGAAATTTGTGAGCTTTGAAGTTTAACAAAGACTTTTTTTTCACTGTTAGCTCATTGGTAAATACTAAAGCAGAGTATCATGAATTGTTAGATTTGGCAATTCTAATTCTATGCAAATTAATGCAAACATTAATTTAAACATTTGAAGAACAGTGACACTATCAGCACTCTTATTATGAAGTAAATTGAACATCAGCTTTCTACACATACATTGTTAAATGTGACAGTCTGATTTTCCCTGCAGCTTCACAAGCTGTATTACATTAGTATCTCATTGATGACCATGGCATTAAGGGACTTGAAGGGCATAAAATTGTTGTACCTAACCACTAAATACATCAAAAGAAGGTTAAAGCTGGTGCATTTGGATGTATATGAATTTTAATGGCTTGTTGAGTCTTAATTATTGCCAAACAACATCTATGGTTCTGAATCTTTAATTTTACAACTTTGGAGTCTCATTCCTTCAGAATTTAATTATTGGATTTTTTTTACTGCTTTCTGTCCTTCATCTCTCTCACTTATAATTCTATCCTTTTTGCTTTATCAACATGCTAAATAAATAATCTAAGTTGTATTTCTGATTTAGACTCCACGGGCCAGATTTTGAGATTCCAAAAATGGCACAACAGAGCAGGATAGTATAAAATGACAGTCATATAATACGGGCAGAGGCCTCTCTTTCATTTTTCCTATGTTGCTGGTGTGGAGCAGGAAACCCTCCTACTAATGTCAGAAGGCCCAAGGCTGGATCTTGCAGGACTTTCACTGGAGTGAACAGGCTTCGGTGGCCAATTGCAATCCTGCTGACTGAGAAGAAATGAGAATGGCCACATAGTTGTGACAGCAGATCAGAAAGATAGGTTAGAGGATTTTTAAACTATGAATTATGATATTGGAGGCAAGTTAACATTCAGGGAAGTCAGTAACAAAGGGGATAGGGAAAGGGGGATGACTCCATAAAAGGGCCAAATTTTGGAAAGGCATTAATTTTGATGGGCCCTCCTTCACAGCCTGGGAGACTCAAAGCTGCATTTTAACTGTCAGCAACTGAGGCTCAGACTTCACACTTGGAAGGAACTGTTGGACCTACTGAAAAAGTAGTGGTCAATGTGGACCCACTTCATGACCTTCTAACCTTGGATCTGCCGATTGAGATGACAGACCCACTGCTGCCTGCATAAAGTGTGGTCTTCCACTGAGGAAATAATATTTCCCAGCAGCCTAGAAACAGGGTTGGAATCATGACAAATCATTTCTGCTTCCTGATTCTCACTTCCAATGGTAAAATTCAGCCCTACACCTAATCAGTCTGATTAGTTGAAAAGATACTGCTTACATAAGACTCCAGATACCTTGTAGAGGTCACTAAACTGAAAAGAATCTTGAAATATCATGGTTATTGCTTGAAAGCCCGCAAGTAGCATGTGCACAGCTATAAGTTTAATGAGTAACTGGTGCTTTTTCTTTAATCATTGACAGCAAAATGGGAGCCTATATCTTGAAACTTCTTCCCTCTAACTCTATACTACAAGGCTTCACCTTATGTTCCTGAGTGACCTATAAAGTCAACAAATTGTAACACCCTAATTCTACTACAATTACTTGTTGCTTAAAATTATAGTTGCATTCTGACAAATGTAACTTTAAGTGAGACAAGTGAAGTAGATTTTCCCATTACAATCAATGAAAAAAACCATAATTACATTCATTAGGACCTTTCTCATCAGAAAAAGAAATGAAAACATTAAACCCTATAAATTGAAATACTATACATTCTTAAATTCATAAATGAAATATATCTTTTCATTAAAGTAAAAAAATGCAATTCAACGTGGCTAAATGTGAAGTAGTACACATAAGAGTGAAAAATAAAAGAAAAGTATTATTTAAATGGTCATTGGATAACTCCCATGAGGTCCATTGGGAATAATGAATTGGATTCCCCAAGGAGCTCATTGAGTAAGAGTTCCCCTGGTAACAGGCACCTGCCCAGCTGGAACTCATGACTTAAGCCTTTCATAAGACAGGCCCAGGATTGGGCCTGCTGAACTGTAGTTCCAGGAAGGGAATAGTATGTATACACCACAGTAGTGGTCTTATTTTGCATTCTGTAAATAAAATATGTTCCTCCCAGTTTACCTGATTGCTTGAATCATTATCTTGATGATGAGGAACAAGGAAAGTTATGAACAGCCTTGCCTTTGAATGAACCCAGTAAGACAGTGACAGGAAGATATTGAAAATGCTACTATGACGATGAGGAACAAGGAAAGTTATGGACAGCCTTGCCTTTGAATGAACCCAGTAAGACAGTGACAGGGAGATATTGAAAATGCTGTTGTTTGGGAAACTGAAAACTTACCATCCGTATGTGGAAGATTGGTCCTCAAACGCCAAAAGGAAGATATATTTTTTCTGGGCAAATGAGGTAGACAGGGACAACTGACAAAAAGTAATCTTCTTGACCATTTGTGGGGCCCCAACTTTCAACATTATAAAGAGTTTAACCTACCCAACTGTCCCAGTTCAAAATCCTCCAATGAATTTGTAGAGATTGTATCAAACCTCTACAACTCTGTCTTTGTTCCATTGCAATACTATATGTATATCACGGCAAATAGACTCCCTAGGGAACTTGTCACTGAATTCTTGATAAAATTGCAGAAATTGGCAGAACACTGAGTATGGGTCATCACTTCTGGAATTATTAAGGGGTCATTTTGATATGGAATTAATATTATAACTCAAAGGAAGCTACTGACTGAATGAACTCTAGACCTCAAGAAAGCCATAGAATTGGCCCTTTTCTGTGAAAACGTGGAAAAAAGGGCCTAGGAATTTCAGGGTGGGGTACCAGCCCCAGCCTTGAACAACTTGATCCCGCAGAACCTAGTATCCGTAGATAATGCTCACATTTTCCATTTGGAATCAAGAAAAGGTGATTGAAGATGGAGGCTGCGAGATTGCAGAATTAGATGGGAAGAGTGCAGGTAGTGCATCACTACCTGCATCTATGCTGCAGGTAGTGATAGGATCTGCCCCAGACAAGACTATCTGAAACAGGCAAAACGCGTACAGCTCAAGCCAAAGGGCAAAGCCACCTTAGGATAGGGTTTTGCAAATAAATCAACCTAAGAATAAGAAATTGATGCAGCTAAATTGCATTGCTGCACCCAAAATGGCTCCAATTGAGATTAAACTCCAGGAAAATAGCCACCTCCAGAATGGAGGTAGACACAGGAGTCGCTGCACTATTATTGGTGAACAACTTGCCTATAAGCTTGCAGGACATCAAGTCTAAGTTGGCTACATACACTTACATATTATTGAGGCCAATTAAACCCAATTGTGCACAGGCAACAGATAGTCTGAATCTCCCTAATAGCGGTGCAAGGACTAGGGCTCTGTCTTCTGGGAAGGGACTGGCTACAGAAAATTCACTTGGATTAGAAACATCTTTAAAACGGGCACTGGCAATTTATATTAAAAAAATCATTGGAAAGTGCTAGGGTACCAGATCAGAAATTCAAAGTTATATTATGAAGGTAGACGAGCCCCAACAATTCTGAATTTTGGTATTAATGTCAGATTTCAATGTTTCATTCAATGCATGAGTCTACTGATACACTGAGAAGCTTTTATCAAAACAAACTTCATTTAACAACATAGTTTAATTGCAATAACTGAATTAGCTTACTCTTTAACAAATGAATACTACTTAAACATGACAAGAAACAAGTCTTAACTTCTAACCTATTGGTGAGTTCCACTTCAAGCAATATTCCTTTTATAGACTTAAAGCCCTTCTTTAAAATTAGTTAGCAAAACATGGGCCTACTTGCATATCTTAGATTAATAGTTTTGGAGCTTTCAGAACAACTCTGGAGAGAGACAACGAGATACCCCATTTACTTCAGGCAGCCCATCTGCAACTGCTTGTATTTTAAACTGAAAACAGTATTTACTTCCTGCAAGTATTCAGTTCCTCCCATAAAGCACATGGCTCCGTCCCATCAATCAACCTAATCAAAATTTTCCACTGAAACTCGCAGGGAAACCCAAGTAAAAACAAATGCATTTGCTCTGTTTAAAACAAGCATTCCAGGTGTAAAATGAATAGTAGTGTTCCCAGCAAACAATTTAAAGGTTTTGCTTGACAACTCAACACACGGCGAAACAGATTTAATGCTAAACATACCCCATTTGAGAAACATGATATGAATATATTCCTTTAAGGCACAGTATTATTACATAAGTATCCCGAAGTGTTCCAAGAAAGCCTCAAGAAAATTAGAGATACAAAGCCCAAGATCTATGTGGACCCAGAAGCCTGACCTCACTACTCCAGGGCATGACTAGTTCCCTATGTCCTTTGTGCCAAATTTTAGAGGCCTTATTGAAATATCTAGAGGAACTTTACATTATTCATCCAGTACAATTTTATTAGTTGGCTGTGCCAGTAGTCCCAGTTTTCAAATCTGACAATTTAACTCTTCTTTGTTGGAATTATAAATTGATGGTCAATACAGCCTCCCGCTTAGACATACCCTATCTACACAGAGAAGACTTATATGTGAAACTGGCTTGGTAGGGCTCACATATTTTCCAAATTAGACATGAGCCATGCCTACCTCCTACTGCAGCTTGAGGCATATCCAGGAAATATGCCCATCATAAATATTTGCAAAGGACTGTATGAGTATACTCGCTTGCCCTTTGGGATATCTTCAGCTTGCTCCATTTTTCAAAGGAAGATGCAGAATATCCTTCAAAATGGCAGTCTATCTGAATTACATCTTAATCTCAGAAGCTACTGCAAAAGAACATTTGGAGAGTTTAAAGGATACCTTTATGATTTTTTCCTGATGCTAACACCCAACTAAAAAGGGAAAATTATGTGTACTGGGTCAACGAGATAACATACATTGGATACAAAGTTGACGAAGACGGATAATAACCTGTTGAAAAGAAGCTGAAGGTCATAAAAGGGACTCTTGATGCCAAAGAACACAACGGAGTTGAAGTATTTCCTAGGTCTCATAAATTACTATGGAAAATTCATACCAAACTTGGCAACCCTGCTGGCACCCCTCCATGTACTATTAGAAAAAAATCAGAAATGCCAGAAGAGAAAACCTTTGCAAACATCAATCAACAATTGCTGTCAACAAATATCCAGCCCATTATGATCCTCTGAGATCATTCATTGTAACCTGCGATGCCTCTCCCTATGGGTTAGGAGTGACATTATGTATTGTTGGAATGATGGGACAGAATACCCAATTGTGTATGCATCACGAATCCTTGTGGATGCAGACAGAAATATGCCCAGATTGAAAAAGAAAGTTTGGCTGTGGTGCTTGTGGTAAAAAGTTCCACCAGTACATCTATGGTCAGCATTTCACCACAGTAACCAACCACAAACCTCTGCTTGGCCTCTCCAAGGGGAACAGGGTAATTCCCCCATCACATCAGCCAGATCCAATACCGGACGCTGCTATTAAGCGCCTATGAAAACACCCTAGTACATCATCCAGGGAGACATATAGCCAATATAGATGCCTTGAGTTGCCTGCTACTACCCACCAGCCTACCTTCAACTCCAAAGATGAATGAAATTGTCTCAACTCAGAACTTCTTGGACACTTAGCCAGAATCCACCAAGCAAATCCAAGGCCTATGTTGGTGAAACTGCATCAGATTGTCCTAAATGATGGACCAGAAGAGTTGGAAGAATTTGACACCTTATCTCCCTAAATATCAGGAGTTGAGTCTAGAAAATGGCATCATCTTGTGGGGTGCCTGATGGTTATCCTGTGTCCATACCAGTGATGAATACTTCAAGAATTGCAAAATGACCATGCAGGAATTTCTCGCAAGGAGCTATGTTTGGTGGCTTGGCTTAAATAGTGATATCAAGTGAGAAAGTCAGGCAGGGAAGCAGGTAGTAGG
Organism: Sphyrna mokarran; assembly: GCA_024679065.1. Lineage (NCBI taxonomy): Eukaryota > Metazoa > Chordata > Chondrichthyes > Carcharhiniformes > Carcharhinidae > Sphyrna > Sphyrna mokarran. Next base: position 52,697,709 of record JAGIQG010000016.1, read on the forward strand.
GGAAAGTCAGCAAGAGAGAATGTCTCACACACGTTCCGTCGGCCCTAGTGCAAAGTGATACTAAAGCAGAAGTTCCAACACTAAGTGTGTATACTGGCCCTAATAGAGGCAATGCTAAAGCAAAAATAAATGCAACTCAAAATAAGGATCTCTTGTCTTCAAAAGTGTCTTGAAATTCTCCGAATTCTCTCTCTGCTGTTTTAGAAAGAATATTTATCCCTTTTTTTTGTCTAAAAATTTAAAAAATAACAGAAGGAGCAATTGTATTATGTTGCTAAGGTCTTAAGAGTTCACTAACCAGTGGTAAAAGATTGGCTGAAAACTGCCAAATTGGTCATCGGAATAAACATTATTGCAGAATTATTTAATATCTTGCAAATACTGGTTAGGTGACTTCAAGGTGATAGCATTGTGATGGGGGCAGTACTTTACAATGTTTAAAAAATACTTTTAAAGTAGAAATTTCTGAAAATAATCACAAAAAAATTGTAAACATTTCTATGAACAGTTGAAATATATTACTATAAAAATCAATTCATTAATTACAATTTTTTAACACCAGAGGGCAAGCTTGGCTCAAACAACTATCTGATCATAAATAACTCATCTCAAACCAAACTGTGAAAAGGCAAAAATGTCATTCAGCTGCAATATCAACTGTATGGAATAAATCTACAGATGTATTTAATTTTTACTATTTCCTGCCTCTTCAATGTCATAATTTATTTTCTCCTGGCTCATCTATATCTTCCTTTACCTTAGCAACCTATTCCCAGGCCTTAGAGGATAGTACTTTTATTGTTAGTTAGAGAGCACAGAGGAAACAACTGAGCCAAAACAGGCATGCCTTATCACTTTATGACAATATTGGTGCACATTTTGTCACCTTAATGTAAATAGGTTTTCCAATTTTGTTGTATATTTTTAATATAACTGTCAATTTACCAGGTGCATCGAAATTATATTTATGCTTTTAGAAAGAAATCATTAGAGCAATCAACATCAGGCTAAATCAGTAAAGGTACACTTATTAAGTATGTTATTTACTCAGCAAAGCAAACTGAGCTACTTGGGCATATGCTTCTTTACAAATTTATTCAGACACAAGTTAGGCTTTAATTAGCCTGATGATATTATAGAGAATTCCCAGCAAGAATATTTCATATTTATTCTGTAATTTGTTTTACTGGTGCTAAAATAAGCAAGTGTAAAATGTTTCATTAAGTGGAAGTTTTATCAACTAAACAAGAAAAATCGTAAATATATATTATGAAATGTCATCATTATTTGTCAGACTTACCAATTCTTGAGGTGCACTCATAAACTGGAGTTTCATCTGCTTCAGGTATGTGGCAGTAATGGGCATATTATAATCTATCATGCCAGCCAATGAGGAAGGTCTTTCATTTTCTGTAAAATAAACTATATTATGATTTATTGTTTCCATGCATCAGGAATGAAATTAATTGTTGCTGCAGAAATATACCAGATTCAATAAATCTTCTGCATTTACCTTTTGAGTCCACACCATTCGGGTTTATATGCATTCGCTTTTGACATTCGGTGCAGCTCATTAGAAACCTTGTCACTGCTTCTCTTGGGAGAAATGCATATGTCTCAGCAATCTGGTTTTGAGAAATGGAGAATATTTCAGTTAGGATGAAATCACTGTTTGATTTACGAAGGCAATGTGTAATTGAAGACATAAAATTGTGCTGGACAGAAAAGAAATCTTCTTTCATGCTTATTAAACACCTGTCACTTCATGATTTGATCTGTATAATCATTAAGTGTTAGCATTTGTAGATTACAATAAAATTGTTGCTACAATATAAAGATTTCATTGGTTGCCACAGAAACCCAGCACATTTTTAGAATGATCTAAACAGTTGGTTAGCATACTATATGATTTATAGTTAAGATTCAGATAGTGGAAATACATACAAACAAATATATCCAAGTTACTCGTATACATGACATTGCAAATTTTACTTACTTTATTCATTATCAGTGGAAACTTAGTTTTTAAAAATAGCTTTATTAATGGTTAATTGCAATATTTACAAGAATATTTGTTTAAGAATTGAAGTAGTGTACTGAGAAAAATCAACACAATACAAAGCACAATTACATTTCAACCTCACAAGATTTTATAAATGAAAGCACTTAGAAGTAACTTTATTGGCTCTTTTCAATGTGCAGACTATAGCGTTTTTATTTTGTATTTCTTCATTAGATTTTCAAACAACTATCCATGTGATAGTTACATATCCTTGTTGCATTCCAGGCATAACTTTCCTGGCATGCCATATCATTGATGTAAAAATATTTATAATATAATTTTTTGGAATTACTGCTCTAATTTCTCTTTCCTACATCCTACTTGTAATCACTCCCTCCAGCTTCCAGTGGCCACAATTCCCCAACATCAGTAATGGTCACCCTCCTGAGTAAAGGTCACACTTGATTCTCTACTTACACCAAGGGACAAGATCATGATCATTTACTGCCAGACAACTTTTAACATGTCTCTTTGGAGCAAGTACAATTTTAAGTTGTCTTAATCACATTATTTACTTTCTACAGATAGTCTACAGATTGATCCATATTGTTTGCTGGTTATGCAAACCATAAACATCATAAGTGTATCATTCTGATTCAGTGTATCCTGAGAGAAAATGTTAACATTGTAGGTGACGAAGAATTATAAAATCTTCAAAATAAACTAAACCAGTATAAGCAAGAAAAAATGTTCAGCTTCTATTTCAATTTTTAGAATATGAAAGATCATCATCAACAATATGCATTTCTTTAATTTAGCAAATGTCCCTAGGCACATCACAGCAACATTGTAAAGTAAGATATGCCACAGAGCCATGGAATTGGGCCTGATCACAGAACATAGAACATTACAGCGCAGAACAGGCCCTTCGGTCTTCGATGTTGCGCCGACCAATTAGGAACAAGCAGTGATCCTCTAACCTAAACCATTTCCCTTTCATCCATAAACTTACCTACTAACCTCTTAAACGCCACCAAACTTGGCGCATCTACAACTGACGCAGGCAAGGCATTCCATACCCTTACCACCCTCTGGGTAAAGAACCTACCTCTGACATCTGTCCTAAAACCACCACCCCTTAATTTAAAGCTATGTCCCCTCGTGCTAGCTTTCTCCATCCTAGGAAAAAGGCTATCACTGTCCACCCTATCTAAACCTCTAATCATCTTATATGTTTCAATAAAGTCTCCTCTTAGCCGCCTTCTTTCTAACGAAAACAACCTCAAATCCCTCAGCCTCTCTTCATAAGACCTGCCCTCCATATCAGGCAACATCCTGGTAAACCTCCTCTGCACCCTCTCCAATGCCTCCACATCTTTCTTATAATGTGGGGACCAGAACTGCACACAATACTCCAAGTGCAGCCGCACTAGAGTTTTGTACCGTTGCAACATGACGTTGCGGCTCCGAAATTCAATCCCCCTACCAATAAAAGCTAAGACTCCGTATGCCTTCTTAACAATCTTATCGACTTGATTGCCAACTTTCAGGGATCTATGCACACATACACCAAGATCCCTCTGTTCATCCACACTATTAAGAATCCTACCATTAGCCCTATACTCTACACATTTGTTATTCCTGTCAAAGTGAATTACCTCACACTTTTCCACATTAAACTCCATTTGCCACCTCTCGGCCCAGCTCTGCAACTTGTCCAAGTCTCTCTGCAAACTATAACACCCCTCTTCACTATCTACCACTCCAGCAACTTTAGTGTCATCTGCAAATTTACTGATCCATCCCTCAATACCCTCATCTAGATCATTTATAAAAATTACAAACAGCAGGGGCCCCAAAACAGACCCCTGAGGTACACCACTTGTCACCGAACTCCACGATGAATATCTCCCATCAACCACCACCCTCTGTCTTCTATCTGCTAGCCAATTCCTAATCCAATTAGCTAAATCACCCTCTATCCCATACATCTGCATTTTCTGCAGAAGCCTTCCATGGGCCACCTTATCAAACGCCTTACTAAAGTCCATATATACCACATCAACCGCCTTACCCCCATCCACCTCTTTGGTCACTTTTTCAAAAAACTCAATAAAGTTAGTAAGGCACGACCTACCCTTCACAAAACCATGCTGACTATCCCCAATCAATTCATTTCTCTCTAAATAACTATAAATCCTATCCCTAATAATTCTCTCCAATACTTTGCCCACAACAGAAGTAAGACTCACCGGCCTATAATTCCCAGGAAAGTCTCTATTCCCCTTCTTGAACAATGGGACCACATTCGCTATCCTCCAGTCTTTCGGCACTATACCCGTAACCAACGACGACCTGAAGATCAGAGCCAGAGGCTCTGCAATCACCTCTCTCGCCTCCCAGAGAATCCTAGGGTAAATCCCGTCCGGCCCAGGGGACTTATCTAACTTCAAACCCTCAAGAATATCTAGCACATCCTCCTTATCTACTTCAATACTTTCCAGTTTGCAACCCTGTATCCCAGTGTTCTCCACAACTACATTTACATCTCCCTGCGTGAATACCGAAGAGAAATATTTGTTCAGTGCCTCTCCAATCTCTTCAGGCTCCATGCACAACTTCCCACTGCTGTCCATAACTGGCCTTAACCTTGCCCTAACCAATCTTCTATTCTTAACATATCTAAAGAAAGCTTTAGGATTCTCCTTGATCCTATCAGCCAAAGTCTTCTCGTGTCCCCTTTTAGCCCTAAGAGGCAAGTCTAAGGAATATCTTAAAGGAAGAAGGAAAGTAAAGATCAGAGAGGTTTAGTGAGAGAATTCCAAAGCACTGAACATTGGCAGCTGAAGGCACAGTCATTGATGGAGGAGCAATTAAAATGAGGGATGCTTAGGAGGCTAGAATTGCATAAGTGTCTCAATAGGTCATGGAACTGGAAAAGATTACAGAAATGGGGAGAAACAAGGTCATGAAGCGATTTGAAAATAGATGAAAATTTTAAAATAGAGGCGAGATGATGATGCCTAGTGCAACTTCGAGTGATTTTAAGTTTACAGAGAGTAGAATGTGGGAAAATCCCCAAGAGTGCATTGGATTAGTTAAATCTAGAAATAACAAAGGCATAGGTATAAAGCAGAAGGGCTGAGGATGGGTGAAGTCGATTATGTTATGCAAGTGGAGGTACGTCAACTTAATGATGATGTAGATATTTGGTTGGACATCACCTTTGCATCAAATATAAGACTGCAAAGGATCTGACTCATTCACAGACATCTGTCAGGAAGAGGGCTGGAGTTGATAGCTAGAGAACAGAGTCTGTAATGGGAAATGAAGATAATGTCTGCAATCCTCCCAATGTTTAATTGGAAGACATTTCAGTTCATCTAATTTGAGATGTCAAAAAATAATCTGACAATTCATAGGCAATGGCAGAATCGAGAGAGGTGATGGGAGAAGCAGGGATAGGTGTCATAGTTTACATGTGACAACTGGTGCTGTGTTTTTGGATAATGTCATCAATGGGCAGCATGTAAATGTGAAATATGAGAGGGTCAAGGATAGATTTTTTGTTCTACCATAGGTAATGATGCAGTAGTGGGAAGAAAAAACATTTCAGGAGATTGTCTAATTGATAGGAACAGAACCAAGTGAATGACAGTGGAGAGGCACTGGAGGAGGAGTCTGGTCAAGTATTTTAAAAGCTACAGCCAGGTCGAGAAAGACAAGGACATTTTGGAGGACAGGCTGATTGCTATTGTGCTGATGTACAGTATTGTTGCATAGCTTGAACTGTAGTTTTGTGTTGTTTTTCTACAGTTTTCCCCAGAATGTTGGCCAATTATTCTAAATCCAATGCAATCAGAGTTGTAATAGCAATGTTCCAATTTACTGCAGCTTTCTCAACATCAACTAGATTATTTGATACTTTACTAGTAAATAAATCATGACAAAACAGAATTCATGAAAAAAAATTTTCATAAGTATCTTGATATGACAAATTTCCTATTCTAACTGTATGTAGGAAAAATAAATCTGCAATGGATGAATGATGATACAAATCAAAGAGTATAAAACAATATTCTATACATCTTATGCTCTGCATAATCAGGGTCATTTAACTCTATTAGCACAATAACATATGTAAAATGAAATGTTTAACTTGAGTATTTAGAATGAGAAATAGCTATATATATATATATGAAAAAGCATCTATAGTTCGGCTCCTGTTTGCCCTGAGGAATAAAAGATTAATTAAGATTTCAGTGTTTAAAAAGCAGTTTATTTGGAGGGTTGTCTGACAAAATCAGGCTTAGTATCAATCACAAATTTTATATGTTAAAATGATGAAGCATCATGAAAAATGTTTCTTTAGCAGTCTGGTAACCGACTGGTAATGGACTTTAGTAAGGCGTTCGATAAGGTGCCCCATGGAAGGCTTCTGCAGAAAATGCAGATGTATGGGATTGAGGGTGATTTAGCTAATTGGATTAGGAATTGGCTAGCAGATAGAAGACAGAGGGTGGTGGTTGATGGGAGATATTCATCGTGGAGTTCGGTTACAAGTGGTGTACCTCAGGGATCTGTTTTGGGGCCCCTGCTGTTTGTAATTTTTATAAATGATCTGGATGAGGGTATTGAAGGATGGATTAGTAAATTTGCAGATGACACCAAAGTCGGAGGAGTGGTAGATAGTGAAGAGGGGTGTTCTAGTTTGCAGAGAGACTTGGACAAGTTGCAGAGCTGGGCCGAGAGGTGGCAAATGGAGTTTAATGTGGAAAAGTGTGAGGTAATTCACTTTGGCAGGAATAACAAATGTGTAGAGTATAGGGCTAATGGTAGGACTCTTAATAGTGTTGAAGAACAGAGGGATCTTGGTGTATATGTGCATAGATCCCTGAAAGTTGGCAATCAAGTCGATAAGGTTGTTAAGAAGGCATATGGAGTCTTAGCTTTTATTGGTAGGGGGATTGAATTTCGGAGCCGCAACGTCATGTTGCAACTGTACAAAACTCTAGTGCGGCCGCACTTGGAGTATTGTGTGCAGTTCTGGTCCCCACATTATAAGAAAGATGTGGAGGCATTGGAGAGGGTACAGAGGAGGTTTACCAGGATGTTGCCTGGTATGGAGGGCAGGTCTTATGAAGAGAGGCTGAGGGATTTGAGGTTGTTTTCGTTAGAAAGGAGGCGGCTAAGAGGGGACCTTATTGAAACATATAAGATGATTAGAGGTTTAGATAGGGTGGACAGTGATAGCCTTTTTCCTAGGATGGAGAAAGTTAGCACGAGGGGACATAGCTTTAAATTAAGGGGTGGTAGTTATAGGACGGATGTCAGAGGTAGGTTCTTTACCCAGAGGGTGGTAAGGGTATGGAATGCCCTGCCTGCTGCAGTTGTAGATGTGCCAAGTTTGGTGGCATTTAAGAGATTAGTAGATAAGTTTATGGATGAAAAAGATATGGTTCAGGTTAGAGAATCATTGCTTTTTCTTAATTGGTCGGCGCAACATCGAAGGCCGAAGGGCCTGTTCTGCGCTGTAATGTTCTATGTTCTACATACTATGCCCATAGAGACAAAAATCCTAACTATTAAATGCTCACAGCAAACAGATTAATTGAAAAAGTAGATATAAATAGTTAGACTGTTCAGGTATTAACTGAATATTACAAATGCGTTTCAATATCTATGATTGTGATGAGATGGGATGGTTCTGAGTGCATTTATGTGTATATTGTAATGAGACACATTTGCAAAAGTGGCATTTCACCCACAATTCAAATCATCCGACATAGTGTTTGCTACCAACGGCTACATCCCATTGTATTCAAACCATATACATATTGATAAGGTTCAAAATTTGTGGATTTTTTTAAAAAACTTATGTATAAAACAAGTTCTCATCTGTTGAATTCAGAACCAAATGATTAAAAATGAATGTGATAAGTACTGTTTCTTTAATCAATTGAATCGATTAAATGTAATTTGTTTTAATTATGCAGGTATTCTATATAGGATCCAATGTTGTCAACTTTAATGTCACTTTCCTGTTAGTCTAAAGGTTTAAAGTCGAAGGAAAATTGTCATTTTTGGAGACAAGGAAAAGTACTACAGAAAGTCAAACTGTTAACAACATTTTAATTGTTTATTTATCTGGAAAAAAAACTGAAAGTTAAATATCTCTCCTCTCCGTATAGCAGGAACCTGAATAATTGTAAATTGATGTGTAAAAGCCTGAAATTCGTTTTTTCCTTTTACAAATAATCTCAAGAGCAATAAAGGATGGGCCACAACATCCATATCCCATTAAAAAATGGAAAAATTACATCACAGAATAATAAACTTTGCTTTCTTACAAATTAAACTCTTTCATCAATTATTCTGAACAATAAAACATACTTTTAATTTATTTACTTATGAATATGTTGGAGATTGTCTATACATCAGCAGGGGAGGCTTCTAATATTGAAGTTATTCTGTTAATTATGAAATGAAATAACTAGATTTCATACTCAGGTTTTCAAGTTACTTCCAGAATCTTCAACAGAGTCTAAAAGGAAAAGTAAAATTAAAACATTTTCATTTACAGTTTAGTGATATCTTAAAACTCCTTCTTTACAATGTTTTCAAAGGCATCACTAAATTCACAGGCTCTCCATTATAGAAGATGAAAGGCTATATTTTATTCTTTTAATAAGAGGATTAAGACTGATATAAATAAAGATAAAATAGCATGTTTCATGACTGTCAATCAACATGGTGATGAGCAATCTTCCTGCAGAATATTTGTGAAACCTGAAACAATCAAAATGCATGTGATAATTCTCACCCTTCACAAGTTGCTATCAAGTTACTTAACTGGTACAAATTATGAAGATGCTATTAATTCAGCTGTGGCACAAAAGTAGTACAACATTTGAGAAAAAGAATTCCACTTCCTGATATGGCAGAGTAACTTAAAACTCATGAACTTGACTCTACTACTATAAGGAAGTCTGGAAGAAATTTTTCAAGTGCCAATCTTGCAATAACCATATTTGTTTTGATAAGCTAAACCTGCAAACCATAGAAATACCACAACAAATAATGCATCCTCCCAGAAGCAACTTTTAATTTCCAAGCAAACAAATTTTACATGAATGAGTCTATGCTTAATAGTTGTGTAATGGTAATGTATATACAAATGAAAAAAGTTACAAATGTACATTATATTGTCCTTTTTTCTTCACAGATCACAGAGAACTGTGTGATCAGCAGCATGAATTTGAAAAGCACTAATTCTGTTCTCTTGAGGCAAGTGTTCTACAGATGTAGACGCTTCATGACAAATATATAGTGATTTGCAAGAATACAGTGAAGCACAGGGTATTGGTGGAGGATCTATCAAATTGGAGAGCACAAGAGATAATCTGATGTTTGAAAAATGTGCCTATTTTGCTACCTGCTTCTCCTGGGTTGTTGCAAGATACAAATTTCCATGGAGCTGTTTTCTAATAGTGGATTTAAATCACATGCATGAATGTGAAGAGACATACAATTTTTTCAATAGTAAAACAAATTATTGTTTCTGTTCCCAAGCTCTGCGGTCAATTGTGAGATTTGGGTATATTTCATGCAATGTGCAACCTTTTAAGTTTCAGAACTGATCTAACTGTCGGGGTAGTAAAAGTTGGTGGAAGAAAAAGGAGCAATTCCGTACTAGTTCTAGTGTTCCCCTGACCCGTGAAAACTTTCCAGTTTATAGTCTAAACTCCACCCATTTGATTTCTCCTTCATAATTCTGCTTCAGCTAGAATGGTCAAAGTCAACTTTAGCATTAAATGAGAAGAATGAGGTAATTAAGTTATTTTATGTTTCAAAAAGATCACCTCTCATTCTTCTAATCTCCAAAGGATATAGGCTCAATCTGTTCAACCTTTCTTCGTTGGATAATCCATTCATCCCAGGAATGAGTCAGTGCACCTTTTCTAGACTGCTTCTAACACAATTATATCAGTTTTCAAATCAGGAGACAAAATTTGTCACAGTATTCTAGATGTGATCTCACCAAGGCCTTGTACAGTTGCAGAAAAACTTCCCTATTTTTCTGTTCCATGCCCCTTGCAATAAATGCTATAATTCCATTTGCCTTCTGAATTGCTTGCTGTACCTGCATACTAAATGTTTGTGACTCGTGTAACAGGACATCCAGATCCCTCTGTACCACTGAGTTCTGCAATCCCTCGCCTTTAAAATTGTATATTGTTTTTCCATTCTTCCTGCCAAAGTGGACAAGTTCACATTTTCCGACATTATATTTTATCTGCCAAGTTTTTCCCATTCGCGTAACTTGTCTATATCCCTTTGCAAACTCTCCACTTCCTCATACCAACTTGCTTTCCTACTGCTCTTGATGTTATTGGTAAATTTAGCCACCATACTGTTGGTTCTTTCATCCAAATCATTGATGGAAATTGTTAATAGTTAAGGCCTATTACTATCTGTAATAGTTAAGCCATCCTTCGGCACTCCACTAGTTAGCTTTTCAACCCGAAAAAGACCCATTTATCCCTACTATTTGCTTCCTTTTAGCTAATCAATCCTTTCTCCATGCCAATACATTACTCCTACACATGTGCTCTTATCTTGTGCAATAACCTTCAACATGGCAATCAAATGCCCTTTGGAATTCCAAGTATACCACATTTACCAATTCCCTTTTATTCATCTAGCTTGTTCCTTCTTCAAAACTCTCTAGTAATTAAACATAATTTCCTTTTAAAAAAATATGTTGACTCTCCTTGATCACATAATTTTCTAAGTATCCAGCTATAAACCTCTTTAATAATGGATTCCAGCAATTTCTCTGTATGTTACACTAACTGGTGATTTCTGTCCCCTTCCTTTCTTGAAGAAATGTTACACTGGCTATTTTCCATTCCACTGGACCCCTTTCAGAATCTAAGGAAAATTATAACCATTGCATGTACCATATCTGTAAACACCTGTTTTAAGCTGCTAAGATGCATACCATCTTGTCCAGGTGACTGTCAGCCTTTAGATCTAATAGTTTTCTCAGCTATGGAGATTGTTTCAAGTTCCCCCTTCCCATTTGCTGACTGCTTTTCAAGTATTTTTCGAAAGTTTTCTAAATCCTCTGCAATGAAGACAGACACAAAATACATGTTCAACACCTCAACACCTTATTTTCTATTATCAATTCCCTAGCCTCATGCGCAAGAGACCAAAACTAGCTTTAGTTACAGTTCTTTTATTTAAATTATAAAAACTCTTTATATCTGTTTCTATTTTACTTGCTATCTTTCTCTGATAGTTAGTTTTCTCCCTCTTTTATTATTTCTGTAAACATTCTTTGTTGGGTCTTGAAATTTGACCAACCTTCTCACTAACCACTAATCTTTGTAGATTCACACAGTGTTTTTTTTCCAATTTGATGCAATCCTTAACTTATTTATTCAACCATGCATGATGCTTAAAGAATCTTTCTTTCCTACTGGGATAAATCTTCGCTGAGAATGATTAAATTTCTCCTTAACAGTCTGCACTGCATCTCCACTGTCCTTCCTTTTAAACTTGCCAGTTCATTGTAGCCACACTCTGTAATTATCATTATTTAGATCTAAAACACTAGTTTTTGATATATACGTCAGCCCTTCAAACTGAACATGAAGTTCTATCATGTTAAGATTACCGCACCTAATAGCTCCTTTACCAGGAGATTATTGATTAATGCTGTCTTATTGCTCCTTACCAGGTTCAAACTAGGCTACTTCCTCACTGGCTGTAGAACATGCTGTTCTAAGAAACTGTCTCACATATACTCATAGAATCATGGAATCCTTAATGCAGGAGACCATCACATGTGTCCCCTAAGTAACATTAAAAATTCCCCTGCCATCATTTTTAAGAAGAGTAGAAGACTTTTCTCTGGCATTTTGGTCAATATTTTATTCACAATCAAAATGACAGAAACAGATTATTTGGTTATTATACACATCGGTATTTTTGTTGTGCAAACTGGCAATGAAGTATTTCATTGGCTGTAAGATATTTTGTGGCATCCTGTGATCATGAAAGGATCTATATAAACGTAAATATTTATTTCTTTGATGCATGACTAGTTGTTGTGCAGGTATATGTTAACTGAAATTTTGCATTGTGGGATCACTGAAATTCAGACACAATTGATGATGCATTCCCTGGTTGCTTTGATGGATCAGTGTTCAGCATGTCTAGGCTGATGTATCAAGTGTGACATTAGCCAAGTCTTGATTTGCATAACCAATTGCAAATACTGTATGTGAAATCAGTAACGGAGGATGGATGGTGTCATTGGTCTGGCATCATGCTCAGTTTATACTGAAAACAGTAATTTAGAGCCATGCTATCTGATGAAAATCAAATGGGTGCTCAGTATGAATAGCCTACATCCACCCTCTTAAATTTTGGAAAAAAAACTATTAAAGCATATCCCAAGGTTGGCTGTGCAGAGGATACTGTGACTGGGATACTTTGATTGAGAATGTTTATTGCTCACCACAGAGTTTACTTATGCATCCTAAGACTAGACACCCAGTGCTGGCTGACTCTTCTTTATATACACATTTGAGTATAATTAATTAATCAGTACCCAACACCTGTTCACCTTATTAATTCAAACTACCAATTATTTAATATCCATCAACAGAGCATATTAGACACCAATAAATACAAGTAAATTGATAAGCAAACAAAAATAGGATACAAAATAATACTTTATCTTATTACACAATCAATCTTTCACATACTCCATATTCCCTGCCATCTTGAAAGCAATAAAAAATGCAGTTACAACATGAAAATGTCTGTATTCTATTTCTTATAACACAAGACATCCCTCTTCAAGGATATCCAGCAATTTCTTCGAACAAGCAGTTCTTTTTGTGAAACAAACTGGCAACTGATGACTTGTGGCGACTCACTTTATTTTTAAAAAGTCCTTCCTTTCCAACATATCTTTTATACTTCCAAGATCCATCTTTAACCTCTTTTCCATAATACTCTTTGTCAAATGGACATTGTCCCAGATCAAACAATTATCTATGGAGCATTCTATGAACACATTCTTTCCTGGTTGTCCCTTTTATAGAGTTCCTTTAAAATACTTGATGAGTACATAGTTATTTCTGTCACTTATATCAATGCAAGTGTCTCCGCAGCTGAGGTGTTTTTAATTACTTTCTATTTGATTCCATGCTAATGGACAACATTTATTGTTTATCCCCGCTAAAAATATAATGAATACTGCTGTATTTGAATAACCATCGGGAAGGTTATTGTGTAAGGTGTCATTAAAAATGACTAATTCCATCCTTTCTGGGTCACCAAAGCTGAAAATTTGAGCATACATTATTCTGAGTTTAATTTCTTCAATGTCCTTCCTCAACAGTAGCATGTTTCAGCATGGTGTTGACTGTGATAGATCACAGCACAGATCCGGTCTAGTTTGTGTGCATAACCAGTTTAATTGCCCAATTAAGCTTTTTAATTGATCTGCTTCTTTGTTGGTTATCAAGTCTTCCTTTTCTGAGGATCTAACTGAATTTATCGAGACCCTATTGATCCTAGGTGAGATTGTTTGGATAATTTTCAACTTAGTCTGCTTAATGTCCAAGCCTATATACTTAAAAGCTCTAGAGCCAGATTTCCAATTTTGAATTTGTTTATAATTTTTATGTATCACAAATTTCTCAAATGTTGTAGATCTCCCAGCCCACAGAAAATTATCTAAATGTATTAAGAAAATGCCTGCCAATTTTTCTTTATAGTTCTAATGAAACATTACTGGAGTTGCTTTTAGCTACAAACAACCAGCTTTTAGTGGGCAGAGCTAACTGAAAAATACCGTACTCTGAATGTATCCTTTAGCCCATAAGCAATCTTGTCCAACCTCCATAATTTGCCCCTTTGTATTACAGCTTTTTTTGAAGGCTTTAACAATACTTTTCTTTGAAATTGTTCTTGCAAAAATATTGCTTTACGTCAATTGATTTACATCCCCATGATTAATTGGTGACACTGCCAGAAAAATCCTCAAACTTATTTTTCCTATTGTTGGGGAATTTATTCATCCCATTGTTCTTCAATTTCCCGAGCTGCAGGCCTAACCTTAGCTTTATATGTACCATCAAAGAGTACTTTCTGGGAATATATCTATCTCTGAGACAACATTGGCAATCCTTTTCTGGCACTTCTGTGTAAATGCCAAACTCTGTCTACTCATTAGTTCCTTCTGGCATATGTGCCTAGTTCCAACTTTTGGCTGTTGAATTTTGTGATAAATGGCCCTATCCTGATCTTCACTATTCTTTGGTCTTTTCTCAGTTAGCTCATTATCTGTCACAATCTGTTGCTCGTACAGGTCTGGCATATACGTGAGTCAAGTGTGTGGTGAATCTTCAATTTCCATCATTGTTTCAGCTTCTGTCAATGTGTAACCATGTGGAATGTACTCTCTCAGTTTGGTTACCATCAGTGCCTATAACTTCTCCCGAGCCTCTTCATTCTCTCTCTTTTGTAATATGCCATGTCCCCAGATTTAAAATTAATTCCTGACGGCCTGATTCGATACCTGAAACCTGTCCTTTTTTTTCTGAAACTTCTGCCTTAATGCATAGTATTCAAATGTTTTGCAGAACTGGAAGTAATGGCAGACCCCCTCCAAAGCTGGTGGATAGGTCAAGATTATTGACGGTATTGTCAGATTTCTGCCATAATACTAACTAACATGTAGTGCCCAATGCAGCTGTCAGTTTATAATTTAGTTAGTCTGCTAAAATTTTTTGGAACATTTCATCAGTCATGGTATGATTTCTCTCAAATATCTCATTGCTAAAAGGACTATCTGCTGTTACATGCATTGCCACAATATTCAAATTTTCATTTCTCCTGCATTCACCATAAATAAATTTTCCTCCGTTCTCCATTAAGAATTTAGCTGGTGCTCCCAGCCCCGTCCCTACCAATGTTTCCATTACTTTTTTGTTTTGACTCTAAGTTTTCATTGCCAGATTAAATATAGTCACTATGTCTACCAAATGTAAAAGATCTTTTTTCTTTATCCCATAGTTTGAAGCTTATCGCTATGATTTCGTTAACATTTCTCGCCAATTGAAGACTTACTACTGGTCATGGTAGCATTCTCCTGTACTGTTTACAAATATCACATTTTTCACTAATATCCTTGAGAAATCTAGAATATTCCTTATCCAGTATCCTTATATCCTTTAATAGAATTTTCAACTGATGGTCAGAGGGATGTGCAAATTGTCAGTGTAGTTTTGCTATTTCCTCTTTAAATCCCCATCCCCACTTGCCATTCAATATCTTTTTAACATTCTGTCTGGAGATGGTGAGCTTTAAAGATATACAATAATGTCCCAACTGTGTAAATTGCAAATCTACACATCTCCCAAAGTTTTATCAATGTCTAACTTAATTTCGATTTTTCATTGACAAAACTAAATGTATTTCATTCAATGCTTGATAAAGTGATTTACCCCTGCTATTTTACATGAAATTACTATTTTCTTTCATTATTTCAATATGTTACCATCACCAAAACTAAGAACAAGTAGAACTGTTGTTTTTTTTTTACTTTACTTTGGTCTTCATTACTAAAAGAGTTCATGTAACAGATTAGCTAGTCCATTCCACATAGCATGGATGTAAACCTGTGATCTAAAATTTGCAATTGAATGAAAATGCAACTAGAATACTCATTACCAGACTGAAACATCTTGTCATCAATAGAGGAGGCAGCGACACATCTAGTATTGTCACTAGATTAATAATCCAGAGTCCCAGGGTAATGCTCTGGGGAACTGGATTTGAACCCCACCATTGAAGATAGTGAAATTTGAAATCAATAAAAATCCAGAATTAAAAAAAGTCAAATGATGACGATTGTTGTAAAACATTCCTTTAGCGAAGGAAATTTGTCATCCTTACCTGATCTAACTCAAACTCACAGAATGTGGGTAACTTTTAAAAATGCCCTCTGAAATGGCTAGCAACACTTTAATCCCATGGATGATTTTTTAAAAACAATTCCTTCTGATTGGGCAGTATTGTCAAATGTTGTTTCAAAAATTCCATTTTTCATTTTTAGACAGTTCAATACATAATGATACTTAGAGTCACTTATGAAGCACTGGCTATTCTTGAGGTACATCCTCCTTCCATAACTGCCCAATTCCTGCTGCCTAGTATAGCTCCCAAAAATGTCGCTGCCTTTTGTTTATAACTCTTCTTTCATACAAAATTTGGGCCCTATATTCAAATGGTCCTAAAATACTGTTAGCTAGCATTGGCATCACTGTTGAAAAGCCCATCTGCACCTTAAAAGTGGCCGGGGATGAATGTTTTCCCAGAAATATTTTTAAGGCTACAGACGTTTGATCCAAAAGCATTTCAATCTCTTTGAATCTAACTTCACTTAAAACAAAGAGCCTAGCCATACTTGGTATTCTAGCACAGGTCAATAATTCAAAGGCAAGTATTGATTTAGGAATTTCCAAGTGGAATCACTGCCAGCTTTTATATGATAAATTAAAACACATTATGCTATGGAAGAATTATCCATTTTTTGAAATTTATCAAAGTCTGTTTAAGCTCAGTAAGTCTCCTTTCATATAAATTTTAACAATGAATTTCAAGAAAACGTTCAAATTTTCTTTGTCCAATTCATGAGCATCTAGTTCTGCAAATACTTTCCAGCGGATCTTGTCCTTGCAGGAGGTGAATGTGCCAGATTACAACCCTTGCTTTCTTTTCAGTAATAATGTAACCAATGTCCATCTTTCAGATGTATTTTTCCATTGATCATTAGGTTTAATTTCACAAAACAGTGGTGGAAAATCATATCCTGCCATATTTCATAGAATCCTATAGTGCAGTAAGAAGCCACTCGGCCCATCGAGTTGAACCCCACCTGGCTTCATCCCCATAACCCCATGCATTTCTCCCGACACTAAGGAACAATTTAGCATGGCCAATTCACCTTACCTGCACATCTTTGGATTGTGAAAGGAAACCGGAGCACCCGGAGGTAATCCACGCAGATATGTGGAGAACGTGCAAACTCACTAACCACTGTACCACTATGACACCTCTTTCTTCAGAGTCTCCAATTACAATCTTCTCTCCAAAAAAACTCAAAACATCACGTCTTTTCTCTCCTTGCCAGACCTGCTGAGATTTTCCAGCATTTTCTGTTTTGGTTTCAGATTCCAGCATCTGCAGTAATTCGTTTTCTTCTCTTTTCTGGCAGGAAGTAGATCTTAGATTTGATAAAATCTCCATCAAAATTAAACTTCAAGTTACTAAAGGGAAGGTATTGTAAGTACCTTCCTTAGATAGCTACAATCTGAATAAATAATAGAGTCGAGCGTGTGTACTATGTAAAGAAATTCAGTTACATAGATTGAAAACTGAAGTATTTTCGGAACTGTCACTCCGATTAATGTATTTCAAAGTACGTAAGTCAGGGCTAAGCAGCAATGATTTCCCTGTCTCCTAAGTGGGCAGGTCCTGACTCAAGACAGCGCATCTCAAATCTTCATTGGTAAGGAACACAGTTCGAATAAGGTTGCTGTCGAAATGTTTGCACTGGTTTTATAGCTAATGGTTACAGTGCGATTCTAATATTTATTATAACCATTAATTTTACAATCGAAATAAAATTGATACAAATTTACTTGGGAGTGTAACATCGCTATGAAACTTATGTGTACCTTTGATTAATTTAAAAATATAGCAAACTATACTTTAAGGTACTTGACCAGAACTACATCGTATGGGAATATTTATTTGAATACAGTAGTTCGTGCAGAAGAATTAACTCACCGCCTTGTAAGTCCGCTTCTGTCCAGCGTGTTTTGTCGTCTTCCCAGTCTCTGTTCCTGTTTCCACATGCATGGAATAAATGATGTCGAAAAAATCTTCTACCACAGCCACGCGTTTCAGAGAGATGCTCTCCTTAGCTGTGACTCCATCTCCAGTCTGTAAAAGCACATTACAACATTCATCAGCAGCAATCGTTTCAGAAATAGCGCATTGTTGCTGACCGTATGCATTCAACTAGCTAGCAACGCAGTGATAGGTTATCGGTTATCACAAAGCAAGCAAACACATCTTACACATCCTAGATTTTGGAAAGACTGAGACAGGAATCGAAAAAGGGAAGATTACACAGAGACGATCAGTGAGCTTCCAACGTATTTCAGTTGAAAGCAAAGACATGACTTCTAACTCCCTCTATAACCTACATCATTCAGCATGTACAGACATTCAGCACAAGAATGCCCCATGATTTACAACATATAACTCCAACGATTTAATTTTTCATTTAAAATAGCAAAGATTTGACTTCACATGGAATCACGAAAATTATCTCTTGCTTTATACAGTTTATAAATAGTTACGTTTGGTTTTGTAATGCTTTGTAATGTTTTATTACATTTGATACCCTATATAAATATAAGTTGTTTATACATAAAACAGTTAATCACATCTTTAACGTTGGGTTTGGTCTTGCGTCTCCTAGTTCGGTAAATATTATTTCAAAGTTATCATGTGACACTTATACGATACATGAAGTAAATTAGAATAAACCAAATAGGAAACAAACGAGTGTATATTTTATTAATTTTAATAATGTGAAAACATTCACCAATATGGGCCGACATTGATATTTTGTTATCGGTTCAAAACAGTTTACAACTTCTTGGCCATTCTAAATGTATTTAAAAGGCAATTTCCATACGTAAAGAGTTTGGATGACAAGGTTGAGAATTAGCAGGATTGCGAATTAAATGGCTCATTAATCACATCAGCCATTATTTTTCATTTAAAATCATCTTCAATTTATACCCCGCCCCCAGCAGCTTCGTGCCTGGGTGTTGAACCTCAGTTAATTATTGTCTAAAACAGCCTAACCGAGCAAAGTGGTAATACATTAAACATTAGTGTGATCCATTGCATTTTTGAAATACTGTCTTGCAAATGGCCAAAATTGCTCTAGCTACAAATGTTAATGTTCTAGAGCCAGCTACACGAGAAAATCACCAGAGTACTTGGAATGGGTACTTGATAGTTGGATTGATAGAAATCAGTTGCCACTGAATTTGAGGGGAAAACACCTTTATCCTATACCATTGGTGGTAAGAAAAAGAACAACTGCACTTGGGCAACACCTTTCAGGACCCAAATTCACTTTATAGCCACTGAAGTATTTTTTAAATGTAGTCATTGTTCTAATGTAGGATATAAAAAATGTGTATTGAGCCATGGGTGCCAAGCATGGCTGCCAACTATCTGGACTGACACTGAGCAATATTGAGAAAATGCTGCATTTTGGACGGTGTTACCTTCTTGTCAAGATTAACCATGGCCTGCTCTAACAGTTCGGATCCCAAGACACATTTTCAAAGAATAAGTAAAACTTATTCCTTGTCAAAGTTTGTCCCTCAACCAAAACATATTAAGTGGTCCTTCATTGATGTTTCTCATTGATGTTGATGGAGCCCTCTTGTGTATAAATGGATCTGTTTACCAACATGGCAGTGCCACTAATTCTGTTAATACTGCCAATTCTGAGTATGTAACTATTTACAATCTGTGATCATGAAAGAATCATTAAGACAGGTTTTCCTGGGTTTAACAAAAAGGTTAGTTTATTACACTTAAACTGATGTAAGAATGGGCACTGATTTTCCTATGGGCATGCACATGCTTTTGGAGTCTTGCTCCTTCTTCTGGTGAATGAGGAATTGTGTTCACAAACATATACAGACACAAACTCAATATATAAGATAATGGTTGGGATGCAAGTCTTTAGAGGTAATTAAGTCTTAAAGACACATATAATGTGAGTGGAGAGAGGGCCAAGCACAAGTTAAAGAGGTGTGCATTGTCTGCAGTCCACAACTTGCCTGGGCTTGCAAAATCTCACTAGCTGCCCTAGCTGGAAACAATGTACACCTCTTTAACCTGTGCTTGGTTCTCTCTCCACTCACATTGTCCATAGCTTTAAGACTTGATTACCTGGTAAAGGCTTGCATTTCAACCATTATTTTGTAAATTGAGTTTGTGTCTGTATATGCTGTTTGTGAACACAAATCCTCAATCACCCGAAGAAGGAGTGAGACTCCCAAAGCTTGTGCTATCAAACAAACCTATTGGATTTTAATCTAGTGTTGTGAGATTTCTTACTGTGCCTACAGCAGTCCAACATTGGCATTTCCAGATCATGACATCCACACACACATACCCACACTCAAAGTGCATATACATACAAATGCCGATTAGAGTGGGGAAGAAAAGATTGACTAAATCTAAATACATACAAAACTTCAATAGAGTATACAACCTTTTGTTTGGGGACTTGGCTGTTTTCTGGCTAATTTCAATAGTCTTGATGCTTCCAATTTAAAGATATAGATGATGTGTTATTTGGGAGAATTTAGTGCTGGTTCAGATTATTTTAAGAAATCTCTGTCAGCAGCTAATGTACTTGATGATCACAGTCAGGAAACTGCTTGAAGTTTATCAGGTGGGTTTGGAGACAAAAGGAGGCAGGAGGAACGCCACTTAGGTCTTCTCAAAATTAAGCTTGGTGTCAGATAGCTCTGGTGGCACCTATCCAATCAATCAAAATGGTGGGATCCCACATCAGATTCTGCGCCTGGAGATTCGTGAGGGCCTCAAGTTTCCCTCTGGCTCTCCTCACAGGTCAGCAGCTGATTTGCCAACCTCCCCTCAGATGATGGGATTGGAGGTCCTGGAGCCATACTTTAAAAAACAGTCTAGCACACTCATATCACTCTCTTCAGGCCATCTATTTTCATCAGATCACGCAGGATATCAACAGCCCAGTGGAAAAAGGCTAGCAGCCTTGCATGAAGTCTGTTCCTTGATTCAACCATCTTCCCTCTGAACTCATCTACTATGAGATGCCTATGCCCCACTTCAACCTCCACCCACTCGATCTGGATCTTCATCCATTCCCTTTCAGTAAATGATGCAGTATCTCTTTGACCCTCTTGTTTGTGAGATTTTCACGCAGATTTGTCAAGGTTCAACTTCTCTCTGTCATCCATTGTTCGTCTTTTTCATCCACCTTCTTGCATCTCTGCCTGCCATTGTAAACCCTCACCCTGCAAATCAATGCAAATGGCATTTGTGCCACCCGTGAAAAACCAACCCACTATTGGAGAATTGCAACGTGATTTTACTCCAGTATGTTTTTGACTTTTGGATCTCTGTTCCTGCCTGCCACTGAATCTGCCATGGATGGAGTGGCAGAATTTTCCCTTTGTTGAATTTTGCAGACAGACTGACTCCACTCCAATGAATTAGAATATGGGACATATACTAAATAAAATTGAGATTAGCCATCTTGGGCTGTGAGTTCATATTACTTTAGTCTCTGTGGTCTGTCTTTAAAGTTCAATTCAAATTTCCAGCGCGTGGATGAAAAATCATTGTTTGCATACACTTTTACATCTTCATGACAAAAGCAAGAAGACCATCACCTTATCAAGATCATAACATCATAAGGAATAGGAAGAGGGTAAGCCATTCAGCCCTTTGAGCCTGCTCTATCATTTAATAAGATCATGGCTGATCTAACACTCACTATGTCCACCTTCTTGCCTTATCTCTGTAACGCTTAACTCCTCTACCAATCGCAGCCTTGAAAATGTTCAAGAACTTGGCTTCCACACTTTCCTGAGGTGAAAAATTCCAGAGATTCATCAGTCTTTGGGAAAAAATATTTTTCCTCAAATCTGTCTTAAATAACACCCCCTTATTCTTAGAAGACCTAAGTGGCGTTCCTCCTGCCTCCACTGACTATGCCTTTTGGTCCTACATTTGCCCATGAGTGAAAAACATCCTCCCAACATTTACCCTGTTTCAGTCATTTCAGCAGTCATTCTTCTAAACACCAAGCGTACAGACCAAACTTATTTAATCTTTTCTAATATGGCAGCCTCTCCATACCTGAGATCATTCTAGTAAATCTCCTCTGTACTGTCTCCAGTGATAATATCTCTCTCCTTAAATCAGGGAGCCAAACTATACACAGCATTCTAAATGTGACCTTATTAGTACCTTGCACAGTTGCAGCAACAATTTTACTTTTATACTTCATCCCCTTAAAATAAAAGCAGCATTGCAATTGGCCTACCCTATTAACTTCTGCACTTTATGCTAGCTTCATTGGTATCATGAACAAGGATCCCTAAGTCCCTGTTTTCCAGTTTCCTTTAGTCTCTCTCCATTTACATAATAATGCGCCTTTTCATTTTTTTTGCTAGAATAATAGTAGATACCATTAGTTGACTTTAGCACATAATCTAAACTGACACTTCAGTACAGTACGATGGGTATACTGCATGAGTGAAAGCACTCTTTCAGTTATAACCCATGCTTATATATAAAGCAGTGACTGTTTAAAATGGAAAAGTTCTTAGATATATCACAAAAATATCAAAAGAGACACTAGAAGTGATCAAAAGCTTAGTTGAAGATATGACGAAGGAAAGACTAGAGATGGTGAGATAGAACATGTTGCAGAAAGAATTTCAGTGAGTGGGGCCAATAGGACTGAAAAACCACCACCAGTGGAGGAGAAGGGTGCAATAGAGGACTAGATAATTGGGGAGAAGATTTGTAGGCCTAGAAGAGGTTACAGAAGTAAGGAAAAGCAACAGGACGATGGGAAAATTTAAAGGTTGGAACAAGAATTCTAATTTGGAAGATTGGAAAACTGGTAGGGAATGAGGCAGAAACACAATCAGTTTGGGAATGGTGAGGAGGAAATAACAGAATGTTAAGCTAGATGGAAGAATTTGTTGGGAAACAAGTGAATGTTCAACAGGAACCAAGTTTTAATTAATGCAGTTATATTAATATAATCATCTCCAATTAGATGAGGCATTTTCATATTCATGGAGACATTTTGTTTTAAAATTATTTTTAAAATGGCCTGCATTTCCACAGCATCTTTCAGGACCTCAAGATTTCCCTAAATGCTTTACAACCAATTAAATATTTTTTAAAGTGTATTCAATATTGTAAGTTAGGAAATGCTGCAGACAACATGCACACAGCAAACTCTCAGAAACAGCAATTAAGTAATGACCAGATAATCTGTTTTTGTGGTTTTGATTGAGGGTTATTGGCACAACACTAGTTTACACCCCTGTTTTTCTTTGAAATAATGTCATGGGATTTTTGCTGAGAAGATAGATGGGGCCTTAGTTTAACAGCTCATCTGAGCACTCCCTCAATTTCTAAAAAATATTTTCATTAAATGTGACAAAGGCAATATTTGTTACCCAATCCTAATTTTTCTTGAACTGAGTGGCTTGCTCGGTCATTGCAGAGAGCAATTAAGAGTCAACAACATTGCTGTTGGTTTGAAGTCACATGTAAACCAAACCAGGTAGGACTGCAGATTCTCTCCCCTCGAAGAAATTTTTGAACCAGATGGGTTTTTATAACAACCAGTGATAGTTTCATGGCACCTTTATTGAGACTAGCTTTCAATTAACAAATTGAATTTAAATCCCACCAGCTGCTGTATGTTCCCACAACATTCCAATTATTAGTGATTCTCACTTTGCTGCCAACTTGTTAAATTATGAGGGTTTTAATACTGTGTGTAGGAAGAAACTTTTTTCACTGGCAAGAAGTTGTCAACTTTAGGACAGATTTGTGGTAATTGTAACAGAACCTGGAAACAAATGCAGCAAGTTGTTATGATCTGGAGTGCAAATGTGGTGGAAGCAGACGCAAATAGTAATTTGCAAAAGTATTATTAGTATGGTAACATAAATGTTTTGTTATTAGACTTGTAGATCAAAGACTTGAATTAATAACATGGAAAAGTGAGTTCAAATTCCATAGTGGCGGCTGGGGAATTTTTGCTCTAGTTGTGTCCTTCACCAACTGGCTTTCTGGACTACACCTTGGTTGCCTAAAAGATGAATTGGATCAGATGCCTCCTGCCTTTGAAAAGTCTTTGGGGAATCAATCATTTCTTTTCTGGAACAAATGGGACATTGCCAGATTTAGGAATTGTTCAGACACTGGACATGGGCGCCAATGCAATGGAAAAATTAAAGAATGAGAATTAAAGCATGTTTAATAGATCTGGCGATTATGACAGAAGACAGAATTACAGCAGCAATAACAGATTACTGAATCTAAGGAATATCCAAGGAACAATTAATAGGTGTTTCAGATGTGATTTGAAGTACTATTATGTGATGAACTATCTAAAACGGAGGCAGAGATCCAAACATATACAGAACAAAGAGGCTTCTAAGGAAGAGGATACAAAATAATGTATTTGTCATCCAGAGTTTTAATTCTGTGATGAATGTGTTAGTTGCAGACTCATTTAACTGTTCTGTGCTGAGAGCATTTGCTCTTCAACAATATGTAAAACAGATTGAAACATTATCCCACTTTTATTTTGGATTCTGCTCATTTCTTAGATTTGGACTCTAGTCAATTTTTCGGTCAGATTTTATAGTTTAGTCAACTTTTGGCTCACTTGTAACGGCTTTATTCTGGCCATGAGATCCCAATTCCTCTTACAACATGAGCGAAAGGCAAGTTGAATTTCTTTCCTCTCACTAACTGTCCCTGAACAGAATGTGATTTAGAATTATTTTTAAAATAGGCTGTGTTGTGTTTTCCCAAACCTTCAGTTTGTGTTTTCCAATTTATTAATAACTCACAGCGAACATGTGTTATGATTAACTTAGAAGGTAGTTAATTAATATTAAAACTTGAGAGAGGAGTGTTTGCAATATTACATCTACTACACATACACATGCATAGGGGAGGATAGATAAAATAAGTTTTCACAATTATGGATATCAAAGGAACCACAGAAACATATATTAGTTCATGTGATTATCAGAGTCCAGAGTCAGAGTTCAGTGAGGAGTCTTTTCACATTGGAGCTCCAATTCAGCTGGCTGAAGACCAAAATTGCTGGGTTCTCTTTGCAGTTGATACTGATA
Organism: Sphyrna mokarran; assembly: GCA_024679065.1. Classification (NCBI taxonomy): domain Eukaryota; kingdom Metazoa; phylum Chordata; class Chondrichthyes; order Carcharhiniformes; family Carcharhinidae; genus Sphyrna; species Sphyrna mokarran. The sequence continues at coordinate 52,722,786 of JAGIQG010000016.1, forward strand.
CCATAAAATGAAGTCAATGCACAGAGATTGGGTCAGTTCTGCAGTCAATGGCAAGAAGTCTTCCAATAAGGCAAGCTTCGAGCAGGCATTTGCTCAGCCTGGTGTTGTGCTTCTTGGTGTTCACTGGTTGGATGTTAAACTGCAGACTGAGGTCTAATCATTCTCAGATCTCAAATAAATATAGATATTTCAAAGTGGTAACTCAAGTCATGTGACTTCCTTTCTCCACGTTGATTTCAAAAGCAATGTTAATCCGGTGTCTGGAACTGGGTTCGATTTCAGGACAGATAAGATCCCATCCATTGGCTTTTGAAAAAGTTACCATCGATATTGAGGTTCTTGTGTTGGAAAGCCATTGTCCAGGCAGATTCTCTAACTCCACTACTGGAATAAGCTTATCAAGATGTAAACGATGTCCATTGTCCCCTCAATGGTTCTCCTGTGAAATGGACCTGGACAATTATTAACAGTCTGTTAACAGCTCTTGTGCAGGCACAACAAGTTTTGATCCGCCAGTTCCCTGGTTTTGCAATTGTAATATCCTTGCAATTGGGTCTGATGAGGGTGCTTTGTTCTCTTAACTCCTGTTGGTAGCTTCCAAATCAGTCATGGTTTTTAGCAGCCATTTTTTTTAGGTTCAGCAGAAACTCCAATTTTAAAATTAGCACCAAGAATAAAGTTTTGATAATACAATTTTGGATTTCATGTCATATTTATATAATTATAAAAAATCGTGGAGAAATCTATAGGCATTGGATGTTTCTGACAGAGAATGGAGGGGAATTCATCAATGATGAGTGTAGAGAGATATATGAAAAGAAAAATCTTAAATGGACTCTGTGAAAGGAATCATTTGGTAATCATGAAAATATTGCATGAAGTTTTGGCTTCTGGAGATTGAAAAAATGCTGCATGAAATTTTAGTAATCAACCAGCCTAGCATAGATAGTTCATGTAAAAATATTACTTCAGGTAGTTGAAGGATATTATCCCTGTCAAACTATGAACAAAATTCCAAATTGCCTTCTGTGTTGTGCTGTAGGAAGTAATGCAACTGTTTTTCTGCATATTTGGACACTTTGCATGCAGAGAGACTGGCTTTTGTCAAGAGTCATCAGAGAAAATTCAGGGAGTGCAAAGGCATCAGATAAGACCATGCTATGTAGTGGTTAATTTGAAAGTAGTGTAGTTCAAAATGGAGAAATATAGAAAAAGGAAAGGCCTTAGTAAGGTAATTGGTTGTAAAAGTAAGACAGCACTTATCAAACAAGCAATCAAAGTGCTGTAGTTCACTCCTCATGGTCAACTGGAATTAATTACAACATTTTGGATTCCTATAGAAGTAAACAAGTTATCCTATACCTTAGGTGCTCGTGTGTTTGGTAAAGAAGATTCCAAGGAATAGAATATGGAGAATGATGAAGTGAATGGTTAAGACACACATAACAGCTATCATATCTAAAGGCCAAATGCCTATCGTGGGATATATATATATATGTGTATATGTAAATATACACACATGGATTTAGTGAAAGTTAGAATACAACAAATGTGGGAAATGCAGAAAAAGCTACTGGCAACGTTAAATATTGATTGAACAAGATGGCCAAGGAGTGCGGTCCATAGATTGGTAGAATGGAGTGAAAGGGGAGTAAAAAAGCATAGTGCAAGTACGTTAATCAGTCTGAATTGACTCTTACATCAGAAAAAGACCTCACATTGAAGAAAGACTCTCCAATAATGCGATCTCACAGTAGCAGTCCTGACGTACATAAAATCATATGTAGAAGCTATTACTTGAATAGTTTGTATAAACGCTGCAAAACAATTGCAGAACACAGCCAAAAAACATAATCCTCATGAGCTTGAAATTTTGGCGACTGCCTATAAATTGAGGCTAATTAGAAAGGGAAAGTGAAAGGAATTAGATCGTTTTAGACATTATTAAGTTCCAGCTAAGGGAAAACAACTTTGTCAAACAGTTGGATTTGTACAGTAAAATAATCTTGAAAATGGGGTTTATAAGTCTAAAATGAGGCTAGTTGTGGGGATTTTAACGAGTAACTGAGTAACTGGGTGACTCAGATGTTAATGTTGACATTCCTATAGCTGGAAAAATAATCTTGAAAATCTTGAAAATCTTTTGAAAGTGTAGATCAATTATCATAAAAGCTGAATTTCCACAGAGAGATGCTTTTAAAACCTGAATGAAACTGCCATGTATTGTATTTGTCAATGAGAGCTGTTTTGCTAAAACAGTGGATGTGTTCACCTAAACCCAGATGCAACAATGTTTTATTAGTGTAAAGGAAAAACCTTCAGACATCTTCATGATGCACGTTGATGATTTTATAAGAATTGTGTTATTTATAAGATTCAAACTGAATTTAAAATGAGGAGTCTGGCTTGTGGGATTGTTAAATATATTGGTTTCAATATTAAGCAAGACAGGTCTGGAGTAACATTAGATCAACAGTATATTCTTTCTTAGAAAGCAGTACTTCCATCCTGGTTAGTCATTTAAGATCCTCACAGAAAGATGATATTTTGGAAAACTTTCAATAAAAATATTCTTTAAGAAAAGAAAAAGAAAGGTGATGTTTTTTCTAATGAGAGGGAGCAATTACAAAGCTTGATTGGTTAGTTGAAATGATTGAGAACTTAGACTAAATCAGATGCTAGTTTTGATGTGTTGGAATTGAGCACTATGACAAAACAATCTAAATTCAACAATGTTTTACAGGCAAATACAACATTACAAAATAAATCTGGAGAAAAACACATTCAGGTTTTCACCCTTAAGTCTCCAAAATAAAATTAATCCGTTATTTTTAGCAATGCCTCAGATGTTAATCTTCTTGATGAGTATTCGAGTGCGGCTGGTTTCATAATACTTTTGACAAATGAAAATGGAAAATGTTATCCTTTAGCTTCAGAGAAGCTAAGGAAAAAGTTGTTCAAAGTATCTTGGCTGCTGAAACACTGGCTCTTGTGAAGGCGTTGAATATGGGATTCTAAATATCAAGTATTTTATGTGAAATTGTGTGCAACAAGCCTACTGAAGATAATATATAAATTTAATGTAATGTAGTTAATCATTCATTGTGGGATAATATACACTCCACAAAATGTTTTTGAGAAAAGGCCACCCATTGATCATGCTGGCTTGAAATAACTGCTGTGAAGAAAAAAAATTTGAAAGTGAAATGCATGGATGCAAGTCAGCAACATTCTGACTGTTTCACAAAATGAAATTCATATTCAAAAAAGTTGTCTGAGATCTTAATGGAAAGAAACCTCTCAATGTTGTGCTTTTTTAGAGAATATGGACCTTTTTGATTCTGAAGGGTGGCATGGACAAGTTGGGCCAAACGGCCTGTTTCTTTGTGGTAAACCTCTATGACTTTATTTTTTATTTAAGGATCAATTAATTGTATATTAATTGTATGCAAGTGGCCGGTATTAATTGATAATTCACTTGAATCACCATAAATAAATGCAAACAAACTGGCTGTTGGGTGAGGAGGTGTATGCTTGTGATGTGTAAATAAGCATAATATAAAAGATTGGCTGCAGTTCTATCCTTCATCAATTGGCTTTCTAAAGTTTTACACACAAAGCAGTACTTTAGGTTCAACCATATTCAATTGCTTCATCAATGATTTCCCCTCTAACATAAGGTAGAAATTGGGAATATTTCTTGATGGTTATAGTATTCCATTCAATTTGCAACTTCTAAGATATTATAGAGGTCTAGGCTTGCATTCAGCAAGATCTGGAACATTTGCTTTTGAAGGTTTAACAGTTGGCCTCCATTAAATAGCAGTGCTTTTTGGCTGCACCCCATTAAATGACATAATCATTAGTACGAGGATGCTGGGATGCCTCTTCAACCAAATATCTTCCTCTTGTGGTTGACAAGGCACAGCTGAATTATGAAGTCAGCAATTAGCATATTCATCTCATTCCTAGCGGGCATTCTATTTCTCCCAGGTCTCAAGAGATGTAAAATTGAGCAGACTTCCTGAGATCTACCATTGCACACAATCACCCGACAATTCGTTTTGGATTTCTGGGCAGCCTTTCCTCATTTTGTCCTCATTCTGCCATCCTCCCCCAAGTGTAAGACTCTTCAAACTACCTGAGGGGAGATACAGCCCATTCTCAAATCCCCCACTGTGCTCTGGCAGCTTAGCCTTTCATGGGACTCAACCCAGGTAACTGATAATCTCCGCTAGTGCAGAGATGAATGTACAAGTTCACGCTTATGTGGAGCTGTTGTAAATAGCAGTGGCGTAATGTCATGCTGGCACCTGCTGAATATCTGGTGAGGGATAGAGGGCGGGGGGGTGAAAGTCCCGGAGAAGGTGCTTGCTAATGACATGCTAATATCTTAAAATGAACTTTCCGCAATCCTGCAGTGTGTTTCATGCCATTCTGCCAGCTAGGGGCTGGTAAAATTGGAACTCAGAAACTTGCCAACACAAACTGCGCTTTCCAGATTTTGAGCACATGCCGCTATTCCCACAGACAGGGAGTGTGGATTCCACATCACCCCCAATATTTGGAGTCTATTTCCAGCATTTTCTGTTTGATTGCAAAGAAAATGGAATTGGACACAAATTGAAAAGGTAAAATTTGCAGGTCTATGGGACAAAAACATCATTTGGTGGATCTTCTGAAGTGTCAAAGGCATGAAAACGCAAATGGCCTCCTTTTGTGCTGTATGATTCCATGTAATTCAACTCTCTTTTAAATTCATACATTCTGTGTTTTAATTAGTGTGGCTAATTTACCTTGGCAATTTTAATTATAAATGTGAATTTAGGTATTTTTACTTTGAGAGTTGACAGGAAGTATGTGCAGACTAATATGGATAAAAATGGAATATTTACTACGGGTCTTGCAAAACCAAATTATATTGACATCTTGCTTACAGCTAACTGAAACCATTTGTAGAAGATATTGAAACAAGGTGACAAAATCAATTCCTGCCCAGTTAGAGTTGTCAGGTAGAAATGTATTTATTTTTATATACTTCCAGATGTTAAACATTTACTTTCTGTCAAAGGCCATTTCATATCAGGAGCTGAAAATGCAGCATTTTGATTTGACTTCATGCATAATCTGTTTTGTCATCTGTGCCTGTCTTATGGTTTGTGTACAAACTAGACACCTGTCTCCAGGACAATAAAGTAATCACAGCTGTGTTCTCAAAGGTCAGTTTGACTTCATACACAGGGAGTGCATTCTGCCCATGGAACTTTATGCACCTAATTCTGATGCATGAAATTAAACTCTACTTACGTAATGGACAGTTGCAGCTCTCATTTTAATCATAGAATCCCAATAGTGCAGAAAGAGGCCAGAAAGAGTCTGCACCAATCACAGTTCCACTTAGATTCTATCCTTGTAATCCCACGTATTTACCCTGCTATTCCCTTGACACTAAGGGGCAATTTAGCATGGCCAATTCACCTAGGCCTGTGGGATGAAACCACAGCACCTGAGGAAACCCACACAGACACAGGGAGAATATACAAACTCCACACAGTTAGTCAGCCAAAGCCGGAATTGAACCCAGCTCACTGGCACTCTGAGATAGCAGTGCTAACCATTGTGCCAGCCTAATGGTGCAATTGTTTTGTTTAATGATAAGGATATATACTTAAATAATTCTCTCCAAGATATAAGCTGACCAAGAAAATTTTTTTAATGTTTGAATACATTTGGTCACCTTTTTATTTGTGGGAGCCTATCGAATATTTTATTTAGGCAGCTATTAAAAGGTAAGGTCATCGTAGTCCCACACGAACATTGCCTGTGACTGGTGGTAAATTAACCTGAGGATCACCACACCTCAGATAAGGGGCAAGGTTTAGATGGTGGGCCTTTATGAATAACTTCAGATGGTATTGAATCCACACTGTTAGCATCACTCTGCCTTACTAACCAGCTGTCCAGTCAACTGAGCTAAACCAACTCCCATTATACTACAACTGTAGTATTAGCACTAAACCATTTGCTTGACATCAACAGTGCATTCACAATATAAACACAATCTGAATCTGAAGTCAGCTCTGTAAATAATGTTATAATTTTTGGACCTACTCTAGACACTGTTTTAGATTTGGTGGCAATGATGACTTATTGAGCAGACTCTTCATTTCTACTTAATTAATTGCCATTGCCCAATGCATATACATAGAAAAACTGAGCATCTAACAATGCATCCATAATCTTACTAACTGAATATTGCAGGGATAATATTTGGCAGACACTAATATGACAATGGGCAGGGCTGTGCATAAATATTAGGCACTCTAAATGAACCTTCAGCCTTGTGCACCAAGCAAAGCCCCAATAAGCGTGCAGAAATTAATAAGGTATGACCAAAAATGATGCATTGTTATGGATTATTATGACTGATTATACATCCTCATTATTCTATATTTTTCACAGGGTATGTACTAGGAAAAAATACATATTATAATGTGTAATATGAGTCACATGATATAAAATATGTTTCTGCAACAGGTGTCAGATAATCTTATGTGCAATTTACATAATCAATAATCATTTCAATAGACTAGGCTAGATTATTTCTTTGATATCTTTTACTGGTTCAAACTTTTGGAATACTATGTAGAGGTGAACAAATTTATAAAACTTTTGCATGAAAGAAGAAAATAGGAAATTTTGTAAGACTACAATTAATAACTTGGAAATCTGCTTCACAGCACCGGGCACTCAGGTTCAATTCTGGCTTTAGGTCATTGTTTTTGTAGGTTTCCTCCGGCTGCTCCAGTTTCCTAGTACACTCCAAAGATGTGTAGGTTAGGTTGATTGGCCCTGTTAAATTGCCCCTTAGTGTCAGGACGATAAGCAGAGTAAATACGTGGGGTTTCGGGGTTATGGCCTGGGTAGAATTGACCTCCTTCTGTAGAGATTCTATATATGCCATTCATTCCCGCTGCTGAAGTCTGTTTGTTTACCGATGTGATTGCGTGAATAGTTAATTTCCACCCCCTCCTCCCATTTTGCCTTGGCAACAGGAGCAAAGTTTATAAAGGATTTATGAAGTTGCTGCCTTCCACGATGGCTTTGCAGAGAAGTTCAAATTATTTTCAGAGTCGCGACCTCATTTCTACTTTCACAGCACGCTGTAAGCGCTGATCCAATACAGAGCAGATTGCAATCCGGATGTGGTGACTTTGAAAGAGGCAGGAGGAAAGCAATGGTGTATCGTTGTGGAGGTGGTTCATAAAGGTGCTTGACCAGGTTGGAAGGTTTTTCCTGGGGCCAAATGCTTCCAAATTCTACATTTAGAGGTTCCTTTAAGGAACTCAGCAGGTTCGGCTGCTTTATGCCCAACATCAGTGGGTGGAATGTGCACACTTTACGCACCTCCATTTGCACCTCATAATCTTGTTGAGATTCGCTGGACATCTTATGTCCCTGATTTACATATTTCCCAACTACAACTGTTCTTATGATGTTGGCGACAAATATCGTGGGCAAGAATGAGGGGGAGCTCAGCCCTGCTAGCAGAGACGATGGAAATTGCCACTCATGTCGTTTGCACGTATCCATCCTCACAATCATCAGCAGGCGGAATTCATAAAAGAATTCTAGTCAGGCAACACGTATAGTATGTATAATTAAGAAGCTAATTTACTATATCAAATACAAGCGACTTAATAGGAGAATGTAGCTAGAATTTTCTCTTTCAAACTTTTTCCAAAGCACTTCATTGTAAGTGTGAAACGCACGACGTGGTTAGAACACTCATATTTAAACTGTGCTCTGATCAAGTCTCTCGTTGAACCTTAAATGTGTAAATCAAACCAATCCCTGACGTGCAGTCTCTGAATTCAGTCACTTCCTGACATATGTCCCTTTGTCTTCACGCTCAGAGGAGGGGCTGTCCCTCCGACTTCTCTCTAGCCATGGTTGTTTGATAGGTCTGTTAATTGTATTGGCTATTGCCTTTCTCCACAAAGACCCTAGGAATGTACGCATTCTGAGAAGCTGACCCAACGCAGTTGCTTACATATGCCAAGGCTTCGCAACTGTAGGTGTGAATGTCTGATGGCAGTCTGGGAGGAGCTAATGAATTCCATATTGTCCATGTATGTGGATAACATCTACAGTATTGCCTGATTATTAACATATCCATCTCCCTTTGTTTGGACAGCAGTAGCATTTGGTTCTGAGGATATTCAAACTGTGAATTAACTTTAATTTGAAACACTCATTTCCAAATTTGTTTTATGAAAAAATGTTGAAAAGTCTCAAAATGTTATGTCAAACACTACTAAAGCAGGATGAGACTCCTTAGGGCAGTCTCACTCCACTCAGGTCATGCTTTACCCTTGATTTATGCAAGTATCAATGTAAAGCCCAAATTATCTTCCAAATTGTGTGCAAGCCATATAGTCAGAGAGGGTTATCCAGTTATGTTGTATTCAAGTCAAACTATGTGTAAACAATCCTTTTAAAAAATTATTTACTCCGTCCTTAAAATTATAAGGCCAGAATGGACAGGGCAAACACAAGTCTACTTCTTCCTTGGTCCAAAAACCAAATTCAAAATCCAAGTGAATCCAATTCATGGTCCACACAAGAGAGACAATCAAGAAAAAATTCTTGAGATAAGCCATTGCACCCCATCTTGGGCTTGATCTGAAGCTTGATCTTAGCCAAAAGGCTGTGAAGTAACCATTAATTTATGTCAAAAGTATGGAAAAGAAAACTTGACTGTGATTATTCAAGCTTAAGTTAATGTCCAGAGTAGGAATCACTTCACATATTTGACTTCATATAATTAGTGAATAATTGCCCCAAAATATATTAATGTATTTGAAAATGACATTAGTTTTTCACTCCAATTATAATTGAAATATTTCATATTTGCACCAGTTTGTTTAGCTTCATTTATGATTATTTAACCTTTCCATATGGTACTGAAAATACAAGCTATTTATAAAATTCTGCTGACAAATATCTCTTAAATTGAACAGTATGTTCTTTCTCTTAGACAATGCCAGACACATATAAGTGCTGAAATTCTCAGTAGGATATTGCAAAGGCTATCTAGAAATAATTAAAGGTTAAATTGTAATATATCAGTTAATCCTTCATAGTGATAAATCTTTGTAATCATAGGATAACAGTGAAAGTGGGGATCAAACTGAAACATTGAAAAACTAACAACTCATATGAAGAATTTATTTCATGCACATGGGCTTGTGAACAATGTTCACCTCGCATGATGAACATCTTTTTTTTTGTTACAGAGAAAATACATGGCACTTACACTGGTTTACATGTTTAATATTGTTTACTGTGTGAACAGAAGTGCATACCCTGGGAATCTGTGGTCAGTTTCCATCTTGGTGGTTTAGATAATTTGACAATTGCAAAATTGCAGCAAACCAATAAAGATACAAAATCAGACAAATGTACATTTCAACATATGAACACATTAAAATGAGAATAAAATTATTTTTAAAAATTATAAAATACATTTCTTTAATAAAAGAAAGTTAGAGATATTGGGGTAGAGGTTTCACTTCAGATGCAACCAACAATTCAGACCCTCTCTGCCTTTAAAGGTGGATCTTAAACATTATACAACGTTACTTGTGTTACAAGCATACAACGTTACAAGCATTCTTCTTGTGTCCAAGCCAACATTCTTTCCTCAGCTAATTGGTAATTCATCTCACTGATATTACATAGAAACTGGATGTAACATTTGCTCACATAACAACAGTATGAAGAACATACTATAATACATAAATACAATGAGTAAAGGGCAAAATAATCAACAATCCTTTCAGACAAATTATCAGATATAAAAAGGAAGGGACTGACATCCTTTGTAGGTGATGGTGGGTTGAGGGGGGGGAATGGTTTCCACTCCATTTGAAGCAAACAGATACTGTCTGCAATATATAAACACATCTTTTGGGATCAAGAGGGAGATGATAGTGCAATGGGAATGTTATTGGACTGGTAATCCAGCAAGGAGGCCTTATAACTGGAAAGACACTGTGAGATGTTCCATTTGTGCCACTGAAGTTGCTGGAAATGATTGCTTTACCCAGATCTTTTTAAAGCAGGAGGCAATTGATCTCAAAGAATATATTTTGTTGAGGACTGAATGCCAGATGAGACAAGGAGCCTATCCAAATGCAGCATCTTAGCACAATGCAGCAATTCAAATGTGAGGACTGAATAAACAATTTTCAAATTTAATTTATGCAATCTTTTTTACAATATGTTGAAATTTGTGATATGTGTCTGAATGAAACGACCATCTGTCTTTCAAAATCTATCAAAGTCTGACCATGCCCCTCACAGATATGTAATAGATCACCATACTTATAAATTTCATCCATGAAGATTAGTAGAAGAGCCAAATCTGCAATATCCAACTGACAGGCATCTAGCTCACAAAAACAAAATTCCTTCTCATTTTACCTTTATTAGGAAGTCACAATGTCAAAGCCAATCAGTACCCTGTTTTCTGTTCAGTAAAGGCGTAACCCATGTTTGCATATTCACTTTATTTTTCGACTGGTCATAAGTTTTAGATTCAAAGAACATTCGTAAATAGTCATATTCTGACAATTTAAACTTGCTCTCATTCTTTACAAATGTAACTTAGATTAAAATCCATCTGAAAAAAAAGTCTTCATTTCCGATCTTCACCTTTAGTCAACCCATTCTGAGGAAGGAAACTAAGCATCGATCTTTACTTAACAGTCAAGGTTTATTTATTTACAGTCTTAGTTACAGGATACAACATTATAAATGTCTGCCTCCTCCCCAACAATACCAAATATCCCAGTAGTCCCTATTTACTGCTTTGAGTAAGCCAATGGAGTAAAATAAACTAATTGACAGATAATTAATTCAATTGAGAGCCCTTAAAGGAGCACATTTCCCCTATTTATGGTCTATTTTAATAAAAAAATCAGTAAATCAAATTAATGAGAGGGATGACAGACCCTGGTGGGACACTGCAGCAGAAATGAAGATTGCCTGCTCATCAATTGTGTGGTAGAGTGAATGGTGACATGAGCAGCCTCTGCTGGCAAAAGGACCCTATTGCACCTGATATTTTTCAGTGGTCTTCCATCCCAGTACTAACCAGGCCTAAGTCTGCTTAGTGTCAGAAATCAGATAAGATCAGGCATTTTCCGACTAGTGTGGCTGTAGGCAAGTTTCAGTTTATACTCTTTACTGTTACAAAAAAGCAGCAAAAATGAAAGGGATAACAGCCCTTGGTGGGGCACTGTTACTAAAACAAAAACCTGAAGGGAAAGTCTCTCTTTATATGTACTGAAGATACTTAATCAATCAATGCCTTCCACTTGTATATCCCTAACCATAATAATACAATGAATACATAATTACCACATTGTTAGTCAATTTGTATCAACTGTGGCTCAGAATCAGAAACTCCAATGCAGTAGCAAGGGAATGTTACACGGTTGGAGACTTTAAACTGAGACCCTAAATGTCCTCACAGATGACGTAATAGATCACCTGGCACAATTTTCAAAGAATGGTAAGGGAGTTATCCCTGGTATCCTGGCTGTTCCTCAATCAGCATCATAGAAATATGATCCAATCATTATCATAATGCTATTTGAGACTTCTTACTGTGTATGAATTTGCTGTCACATTTCCTATATTACAACAGTGACTACATTTCAAATGAATGTTCTTGGATGTAAAGAACTTTATGGGCTTTGGTTTCAAAAGGCGTAAATAAAGAAGAAACATGTTGTATATATGCAATGCAAGTATTTCATTTTTCAAACAAAATTCATACAACACAAATGGCAGGAAATTACTTTTGTGTCTGCTGAGGTCCAAACTACATTAACAAATATCCAGATCACAATTAGCATGCTCACATTACCAGATACTTCAGTAATGTACATAAATGTGCCCATTATCAATTTAAATCAATTAACCAATCCAGATAGCTTGAAAACAGCAGAATTTATTTAAACATAAGAACTACGAGAAGAGGAGGAAATTCAGTCCCTTGAGCCTGCTCTGCCAATTAATATGATCATACAATCTCTAAAGTGCAAAAGGAGGCCATTTGGCCTATCAAATCTGCCCTGACAATAATCCCACGCAAGCCCTATTCTTGTAATTTACCTTGCTAGCTCCCCCTGACACCTTAGTCAATTTAATATGGACAATCAACCCAACCTTTGATCATGGCTAATCTAATCTAATTTTAGTCTCATCTTCATCTTCCTGCCTGCACCCCATAATTCTTCATCTCACTACTAATTAAAAATATATCCACCTCCTTAAATTTGTTCAGTGTTCCAGCGTCCACTGCATTCTGGAGTAGAGAATTCCACAGATTCACGGTCCTTTCAGTGAAGTAATTCCTCCTCATTTCTATTTTAAAGCTGCCACCTCTTAGCCTAAAACTATGGCCTCTCATTCTATGTCCAACAAGGGAAAACATCCACTCTATATCTACCCTGTTAATCCCCTTAAGCATCTTACATACCTCAATTTGATCTCCTCTCATTCTTCTAAACTCCAGCAAGTATAGCTCTAACCTGTTCAATCTCTCTCATAAGACAAGTCTTTCATCCCTGGAATCAATCTGGTGAACTTTCTCTGAACTACCTCTAATGCATTTAGTGCATTAATGGGACCAAAACTTTGCAGAGTCTTCCAAATGTAGGAGACAACAATGTCCTATACAGTTGCAATAACACTTTCCTACTTTTGTACTCTATTCAATTTAGCTCAGTTTGCTGGACAGCTGGTTAGAGACCCTAACAGTGTGGGTTCAATTCTCTACCAGCTAATGTTATTCATGAAGGCCGGCTTTGTCAATCTTTCCCCTCACCTGAGATGTAGTGATCCTCAGGTGAAATCACCACCAGTCAGTATCTATGATCATCTGGGACTACGGTGACTTTGTTTTTAATCTATTCCATTAGCAATGAATGCCAAAATTCCAATTGCCTTCCTTATTACCTGCTGCACCTGCATACTAATTTTCTGCAATTCATTCACGAGGACACCCAAATCCCTCTGCACCAAAGTATTTTGAAGTTGCCTTTTTATTCTATCCATATTCTTTATAAATTTCTTATTTCCTCATTGCAACTTGCTTTCCCACCCATTTAGTATTATTTGCAAATTTTGCTAGAGTACATTTTATCCCTGCATCCAAGTCATTAATAAAAATTGTAAACAGTTGGGACCCTGACACCTAATCCTGCAGAACACCACAAGTTAAAGCTTGCCAGCCAGAAAAATAACATTTATCCCCACTCTCTGTTTTCTGTTGGTTAGCCAATCCTCTAATATATTACTCCAACTCCATGGAACCTTCTGTGCAGCACCTTATCAAATATCTTCTGCAAGTCCAGGTATACCACATCTACAGTACTCCAATTCTCCACTTTGCTCGTTACATGAAATAAACAAATCACAGAAGTGCAACTTGTTTGTACAGGATGATAGGAATGTATTTGTAGAAATGCTACAGATTTCATATCTTTAAACAAAAACAAACATTTTTTGTAAAAGAATATTAAACCAAGTAAGTACCATTAATTAAACACAATAGTTTTGTAAAGACTTATTCTGTAAGCTTAGTTCTACTTTTTACTTGCACTTGCACCATTCCCATTTCTCCCCACCCCAGGTCCCCACCCCCGCCTCCCCCTTCTCAAGAGTTTCCTTATGTTATCAAATCTTGGGGTTTCTGTCACTGTTTCTGTGACTAATTCAAAAAGTATACTATAGTCCTTCAGAATCTACTTCATCTTAGTGTTCCAGCTATTTCTCCCAGGTAAAATTCTATAGGAAATCTCCCATTATCTTTGGCTACACAACTCCCCACATTTTCCTTTACCAACTTCATGACTGTGGATGTCTCAGCTGCTTGTTCAGGTTGTCAGCTGATAACCAGCTGCTTTCCCACAGCTTCCCAAGCTGACTCTGCTGACCTCTTTCTGCCACAAGTTCTGTGAGGACCACTGTTGCTCCTGTCGGATCCCAAACTGAACAGCTTGCCTCAATTTAACTGACCAGAAGAAGTGGTCTGAGGGGACACTTTCTCTGCTATCAATATCGAGAGAAGCTGCTGTCACCAAAAGGGATTTGGAAGGAAGTAGCTACCACTGCAAGGGATATAGAAAGAAGCTGATGTTGTCACTTCCCTTGTGAAAAATGGATATTGTTGTTTCTTCGATGGACATAGTTGGATGTTTTGTTTGTTCTAATTAAAAGCTATTACTTCCCTGACAGCCAAAGACCAAGTTATAACCTTGACAGGAAAATTCTTGGTTGCTAGCTAGAAATATATTGGAAGGAAAGTGCTTCTGAAAAAAACATTGAGGGGTGGGCAGCAATGGAAAGCAGTGGAAGAAAGAAGCTGGTACCACTACCTGAAAATAATATACTGCATTGATTTTGAACGTTGTTTCATTGAAAATTGTAACAAATCGTTGCTTAAAGATTGTTGGTTAAAAGCATTTGTTTTCATTTTAAATCAACATGATTTTTTGCTTTTTTTATCTTTGTTGATGTTTTGTTTTTTAGTTTATATTCAGTATACTTAAGAATAATTAATAGACTTTTTATTCAGTTAACAATTTAATGGAATACAGAGATGAAATGCTATTATTATTACGTTACGATCCTGTTAAGGAATATTGATGTTAAAAGTACTCCAAACACCTAGGAATTAACCAGCAGAATTATGTGACAGATTTCATATCTTTAAACAAAAACAAACTTTATTGAATGTAAAAAAGAATTAAAGTAAGTACTATTAATTCAACACTATAGTTTATAAAGACTTATGCTGTAAGTTTAGTTCTACTTGTTACTTCTACTGACACTACCACCCCCGCCCACCATCCCCCCCTTATGTTATTAAATCTTGAGGTTTCAGTCATTGTTTCTGGGATTAACCCAAAGGGTAACCCATTGCCCTTCTGGCTATTCCTCCTGGTGACATTCTATGGGAAACCACCCATTACCTTTTGGCTCTCCACCTTTGCCTTTACCAATCTCATGACTGTGGATGCCTCAGTTCATTATTCAGATGGCCAGCTGATAATCAATTGCTTTCCCACAGCTTCCCAAGCTAGTTCCACTAACTGCTCTCTGCCAGAAGGCTGTGAGTGCCTTTAAGAAATGTATATTAACCATGTTTGTCTGCAGTTCTTTTAAGAGGGCCTGGCCTTTTTGGTTTGTTGCATACTGTCTGTATCCATATCTTTTATGGTTGTTGTAGCAAGATAATTGCAGCAATGTTTATTTTTAATTTGGACCTAATGGATGTCCTGGAGTTTACGAGTCTTTTGTATTATCTGATTTGCGACTGATTGACAAGGTCAGGTGGTTTCTTCACAGGTAAAATCCAAAAGTCATTTTCAGTTTAGTTAGAAGCTGTTTGGAATCCAGACTGAAAACAGTGTTTGTGTCTCTCTTGGAAATTTAGGTCTTGATGGCTGGCTAGCTGGTAATGAAAAGCAAGGATTTCATCTGTCTCTTGAGGTTGTTGAACATTTCAGGATCGAAAGGCCTGAGCATTTTCAACTCAACATCCAAAGGAATAAACCACAGTAGGGGTTGCAAAGCTGCAAAATACAGCATCACATGGGCATGCTTATTTTCCGTGCTAAGCCAAAACCAGGGTGTATGTTTGTAAGAATGTTTATGTTGGAACAGTTTAGTTAGCTGTTAAGATTTATACAATATTATGTTATTTCTTTCTTGGTAAAAGTTATTGCTAATTGTCTTTTTATTTGTTAACTGTAATATTAAATAAATTTGTTTTACAAAGGCTCACTTGTGTTTCATTGGAATTATAGCTGAAGTGAAACATCCTTATGCTTACCCATACCAAATTCAAAGTGCAAAACATATGGTCTAGGCTGTCTTTATAAAACACCTTGGAGTTTCTGACCTGAATTATAACACGAATCACAGTGTTTCAATCTGATGCCCTCACTTGTCTATAGTTAAACCTTTAATTCCTAACACTAAAATTTGTATCCTAAAACATGTGAGTTATGATGAGCTAGATATTTGCAACAGTTAGGACTGTCGTTTGTTACAACTATCAAATGAATGGCAGTCATTTTAAAATAATATTGGTAAAGATGTTAGCTGGAATTCTCCCAAAAAATCTAAGTGTCGAAAACTGAAGTGAATCACACTTTTGTTTTCAGTGGGAGTTCAGTGAAGAACACTCTGTGTTGCAGAGACCACTACCGTAAAGATCATTAAAAATTAGGGAAGAGAATATTCACACCAGGGAGGCTTAAATCAGCGTGTTGGGTAAGCTGCTGCGCATGTGCCGATCCACATTGATGGCCTCCCAGTTGTGGGCCAGCTCCACGACCTTGCATCAGTTCACCCGCCCCACCCTCACTGCCCGATCGCTGGTCCCGCAGCCATTCTTGGGCCCAACTCCAAAACCCCCCTGCTCTCCATATGTTACTGTCTCGCAATCCTGACCCATTCCCCTACAGACTTCCCCAGTGGTCCTGACTCCCACAGCAGTCCCATCAACCCCAGCAGTCCTGCCCCTTTCCTGCAACGCCAACACGCCAAGCAGTCCCGAACCCAACCCCACAGTGCCGACTTTCCCCTGCAGTGCCGAACACTGCAGCCACCACCTCCTCCCCCAGCACATCCCGATCACTGGCCTCCCATCTTGCCCTGCCGATTTCCCTGAGACCCTGCTTCATTGCCCAAGGGCCAACCCACCCCACAGCGGGGTCAGGCTTATAACTCTCCAAAGGAGCTACTGGTAACCCCGCTGGAGTGAAATATTCCTAGCAGGGCAGGAGAGGCTAGCGGACCTGAAGACATCTGCCCCTTGGCCTGCCAATAGAATTTAAAATATATGGTAATACTAATTACCATAATTTATGCATTTCCCTGCCGATTTCCAGTGTGGAGTTGACGCTGTTGGAAATCCAGTGCTGGAAGACATGAGCATGGATCCCATGCATCAAGTGCCACTGGAATTTTCCAGCCCCTTCTACGAAAGAATTAGCACAGTGGAATAGGAGAATCTGTGTAATAATTCAAGATTAAATTGTTTGTTTTATCTGTCCATTCAAAACCATAAAATAGGAATACAAAACTGCAAAATATCTAAAATTAATATCTCAGTGACTGCAGTTTATTATATTGCACTATTGCAATTTAATATTTGTAGCTCTGAAAATACTATTCCTAAGTTTAACTATGATACATTCATACATTTCTCAGCTTGATAAGTAAGGTTTAAACAATTAAATGTATATGATTTTTAAAAGTTGCAGGTTTTTAGTGGCTAGAACACATTATTGTTTTTTCTTAGCTATGGGAATGAGGTGACTGACTCATACACTTTACCAACTTGCTTTCCCCAAGTTCTTCTTTTATTCCCTTTTTCAAAATGGCCAAACCTTACTGGAACACGGCCATCTTGTGGCACAGCCCATCTTTTAGACAATTCCCCTCACTCTTAAACTTGAAAATGTTTTATTCTACAGGTGAATCAGGTAAGAAAGGTAAGTAGAGAGAGAGAGAAAGAAAGATTTGATTAGAAAGAGATGTACTCAAAAACTTAAAATGATATCCAATGCACCTTTAGCTAAATCAACTTTGGCACTCGTACCATTTTTCTCTATTAGATCTCAATCGGTTTTCAGTGAGATCTTTTTTGGTTAAAAAATGTTACATTTTAAAATGTTAACAAAATTGTAACAATTTACTACCTGTGTGAATGAGAATTTGTCATTTAATTGTTCTTTCTTCTGAGCTGAAGAGGTCAAGAGAATTGTAATTATATAAATGTCATCATCAAAAATGTGCTTGTACTATTTAAGTAATAGTCTGAACAATCTGTGACAAGTTTAATTGGCAAAAAAAGTGCAAATAGAGGAATATTTGAGACTGCAGTGAGGTTGAGGATGAGCTGACATTCTTGAGGGACTAACCACCTAGCATGCAACTCATCAAGCAACCCAATTTTCTATTCACGGTGATTTTCTATTCACGGGCCATTGTATCCTTGTCACTGTTTGCTGAACAATTTATGCATTGGTGCCTCGTTCTGTACTGTAACCATTCTGTGATTCTGGAATGGGGCAGGTATTAAATTTGCTATAATTTGGGCTGTTGATTATTGGCCATTTCCTCCATTTCCCGGTCCCTCAAACATCCCACACAATCGGCAGCAATGACCTCACTTGCACTACACTGAGATTTTGGCATGCCTTAATAGTGTACAAATTCATAGATGCTTCAGTGTGATATTTCATACACATTGCCAGATGTCAGCTATTTCATGCAGCCACTGAGTTTTGGAACTGTCTGGTAGTACAAATAATTCAAAACCATTTTTTAAATACTTGAGAATATGCCAAAAGGAATATAGGCAATTTTAGCATGTCCTTGCCTTAGGATATGGTGTGTAGGTTTGTGCCAATTTGACGATTTGAAAATTGTGGCTGGTTCCTGTTTTATAAATTGCTTATTTTTTAAAGATAAAGTTATCACTGTAAATACAACACTTCTAATTTATGTTTGAGATTTCCTTTAAAATTGACTATTTTTATTGACTGAGTAAACATTTACATTCAAATCCATGCTCCAGTTCCCGCATTTTTTTTCGGCTTTCTTAAGATTCTCACAAATCACTCCCTAACAACGAACATGAAAAAGACATCGTTAGTTGTCTTCTCCTTTGTCCAGGCTATCTGCCAGAGTAATACAGAATGTTCTGACCTGTGATTTTCCTTCCTCTCTAGGGAAGTGCCTGTCCTCCTTGCCTTCTTTCAGAGGATACAATTATGACTGAGCAATTACTCCCTAAGTAATGATTGAATTGGCCAATGTTGTACCAAACTGCTCTTTAAATGTGAAAATATATTAACCAGAAACTATAACATTGTTAGCACGGATTCTGCAGCAAGTATGAGTCAACAATTTGATAAATGCCAAATAAAAACTGGTTGACATTTACTTTGAATGATTATTAACAGCAAAAATATAATGAAAAATAATTTACCTATGAAATGAGAGTGAACTTCGTAAAATCTCTACAGTGCAGAAGGAGGGCATTCGGCCCATCAAGCCTGCACCAAAAAAATCTCACCAAGCCCAATCCTTGTAACTCCACTAGCCCCCTGACACTAAGGAGCAATTTTGCATGATTAATCAGCCTAACTGTACATCTTTGGAGTGTAGCAGGAAACTAGAGTACCCGGAGGAAACGCATGCAGACATGGGGCAAAAGTGCAGATTCCACAGCCAGTGACCTGAGGCCTCAATTGAACCCAGGTCCCTGGCACTGTAAGGCAGCAGTGCTAACCACTATGTCACCAACTTAAAGCTATTCATTATATTGTGGGGAGTACTTTGAAAGCAGTATCAAACTATGGTGGTCTACATATTGCCCCATGCCAGGCAAAGCACAACTCTACATATTCACACTTCTTGTACATACACAGAGTCTTGCCAACTAAGGTTCAAATGCCACTAAAATTCTGAAAGCTAATAAAGAGCTGACTGTCCAACTTCCTTAAAAATGTGAAAATTACACACCATTATACAGTATTTACAGTTCAGAAACAAAGCCATTAGGCTTAACAGAACCATGCAGGTGTTTATTTTCCACATAAGCCTCCTCTCACTTTTCTTCATGAAAACTATCGTTTTCCTTGCAGCCTTACATGCTTATTTAACTTCCCTTTAAATGCATCTTTACCACTTGATTCACCTATTCCTTGTCAAAGCAAGTAGTGCATTCTCAACAATTTCTAGGTAAAGATGTTTCTCCTGAATTCCCTATTCGGTGTACTAATATCTTACATGCACCCCTATTCTGATCACTCCTACAAGTGGAAGCATCTTTCCACTCCATCATTTCTACTCCATCAAGCCCTTTCAATATCTTACAATCTCTATCAGATCACTCTTTTCCTTTGTGAGAAAAGAGCCCCAGCCTGTTCAACCATTCTTTTTTTTCAGTTTGTTCCTAGGAAATGGGTGACAGTGACTAGGCCAGCATTTACTACATGTTCCTATTTGCCCTTGAGAAGGTGCTATTGGATATAGGCTGGAACCTTCCGGCTGTCTACACCAGTGGGATTCTCTGGTCCCGCTGTAGTGAACGGAGATTTCACTAAAAACAAAATTCTCCATCCTCACTTACAGTGGCAACAAAGCTAGATTGGCCAGAAAATTCCCACCATACTCTCTGAGTTCTACTATCATTTTAGCACTTTTTGCACCTCCTTACTGATTCTAGATCTTATTCTATAATACTGAGGCCAGAACTGTTCACAGTACTCCAAGTATGATCTAGTCGGCATGGTGGCACAGTGGTTAGCACTGCTGCTTCACAGCACCAGGGACCAAGGTTCAATTCCTGACTTAGGTCACTGTCTGTGTGGAGTTTGCACGTTCTCCCTGTGTCTGTGTGGGTTTCCTCCCACATTCTGAAAGACTACTGGTTAGGTGCATTGACCTGAACAGGTGTTGGAGTGTGGGAACTAGGGGGAATTTCACAGTAATTTCATTGCCGTGTTAATGTAGGCCTTACTTATGATTAATAAATAAACTTTTTTTCAAGTTTCTATAGAAGTTTAACACAACTTCTCTATTTTTGATTTCTATTCTTCTAGAAATGAACTGCAGTGATTTTTTTAAATGATCTTATAAACTTGCATTACTACTTTTAGTAGTTTGTGCATCTATGTCCCCAATGCCTTCTGCCCTTCTACCCTATTTAGGCAATTATCTTCCAAGGAGCATCTTATTCCTCCTACCAAAATATAGCACCTTGTACTTAACTGTATTTAAGTTCAATTGTCAATTACACATCCATACTGCAAGATAGCTAGATGAATATCTGGAAACACTGTTCCAGATGTAACATCCAAAAACTGGGAGATGATGGCCTAGTGGTATTATTGTTAGACTATTAATCCAGAAACTCAGCTAATGTTCTGGGAACCCAGGTTCAAATATCTCCATGGCAGATGGTGGAATTTGAGTATCTGGAAGAATATTTGGAATTAAGAATCTACTGATGATCATGAAAACCATTAACAATTGTCAGAAAAACCCATCTGGTTCACTAATTTCCTTTAGGGAAGGAAATCTGCTGTCCTTACCCAATTTGGCCTACATGTGACTCCAGTGCCACAGCAATGTGGTTGACTCTCAACTGTCCTCAGGCAACTAGGGATGGGCAATAAATGCTGTTAAGTCCCAGGAATGAATAAAAAACTGTATGTTGATGTCTTGAGTTTGGGAATCATAATAGGATCTGATTTGTGGCTAGGTAGATTCATCGTTTTAGACTGCCTTTTCCTTATGGAACTTATTTCTTCCTGTCGCAACTCTACTTTTTCTTCCCTTGTCCAGCCTATTCTGACACACTCAAAAACTTTGCACCTTGTTAAAAGATGGCTCAACAGTTTATCCAAATAATACATGAAATTCAATCAAATCACTGCAAGGTTCTGACTCACAATCCTATATAAGTTCCTCGATTACTGTGCTGATCTAGAAGAACTGTTATCTAACATTTTTAATTAAAATAATGCCACATCAGAAATAAAACAAGAAGAATTATTGTATTCTAATTTACGAAAGGGGGGTTTTGTTCTTTTTTATTTGTTTATGAGCATCACTGGCTAGGCCAGCATTTATTGCCCGTCCCTGAGGATAGTTAAGAGTTATCACATTGCTGTGAATCTGGAGTCACATGTAGGCCAGACTGGGTAAGGATGGTAGATTTCCTTCCCTAAAGAGTATTGCTGAACCAGATGGGTTTGAATGACAATCAAAAATGGTTTTATGGTCATCATTAGATTTTTAATTCCAGATTTTTATTGAATTCAAATTTTACCACCACTGTGGTGGGATTTAAACCTAGGTCTTCAGATCATTACCCTGGGTCTCTGGATTACTATATCATTATGCCACTGGCTCCCCACAATAAGCTGAAAGCTGGAAATTTCCAATGGTATTAGTGGACAAATGTTTAATACAATCCAACAAGATTCTTTTTTCCACTGTTGAACATAATACTAACCATATACTTTGAATGGATTAAAGTGACTGCTAAAACAATGACAAAGAATATTATATTATTTCCAAGGTGATATATTTGGGATGGCATAGTGGCATGATAATTAGCACTGCTGTCTCACAGCACCAGGGACATGGGTTTAACTCCAGTCTTGGTTGACTGTGCATAGTTTGAATATTCTACCCAGGTCTGTGCAGGTTTCCTCTGGGTGCTCCAGTTTCTCATACAGTCCAAAGATGTGAAGGTTAGGTGGATTGGCCATGCTTAATTCCCCTTTGTGTCTCAAGATGTGTAGATTGGAGGGATTTGCTGAGTAAATATGTGGGGTTATGGGGATAGAGCCTGGGTAAGATGCTCTGTCAGAGAGTTGGTGCAGACTTGATGGGCTGAATGGCCTCCTTCTGCACTGTGGAGATTGTATGATTCAATGATTTTCTTTAAATAAGGGAAAGAGATTAAAATCAGGACAAAATACCATGATTGGTGGAAATCTGAAATAAAAACAAAAAGTGCTGGAAGTACTCAGATCTGGCTGAGTATGTAAAGTGAGAAAAAGAATTAGCTCTATAACTTTTCATCAGAACTGAGAAGAGTTATGACATGTAATTGATTTTGAGCCAGCATTAAGGGAAAAGTAGGAAGAAGCACAAAAGAGAAGGTTTGTGTTGGGTGGAGGGCATGAGAGATTAAATGATAAAAGGTTTAGTGATGCAAAGCCAAAGGCAGTGGAAATGGTACAAGTGAAGAAAGATGTGCTTGGAGGAAGTATAAATAGCAGGACACTGTCTGTCTAACACAAATTGAATCAATTAAGAAAGGAACAAGAGAAAAAACTAGACCAGCAAAAAAACAGAACAAATTGGGGGCAGACATTATGATCTAAAATTATTGAACTCAATGTTGATTCCCAAAGGCTGTGAAGTGCCTAGCCGAAAGATAAAGTGCTGTCTCTTAGGCTTTTGCCTGCCTTTATTGGAACTCTGAGGCAGACCAAAGACAGAAATTAAGAAAATTAATTCTCTGTCATACTCCTGCTCCAACCTTTCTGCTCTTGGTCCACAATAGTGATTCAACAAAGTTCAATTCAAGCTGGAGGAATAGCACAACATTTTTTGACTGGATATTTAATAACCTCCTGGACTCAAAATGGCCTTCAACAATTTAGATCATAATCTGTACTTCCATTTTTCCCCTTTTTTAAGGTTTGGTTCTCTTTTTTTTTAATTTCTTAACGTGTTGTTCAGACAACAGCTGTCCTGCATTCACACATTCACCAGACATATGTTTTATCTTTTTACTTGGTCTGTAACCACTACTTGTGCCTTGCACCATGCTATCTTAAGTGATTTAATGTCTCTTGCCCTCTACTCTGCGCCCTTCCTTGAAGTCTTCCCCCACTTCCACCCCAACCTCACTTGCTCAGAACTTAAATTTATTTCTGATTTTTCTCAGTTCCGATGAAAGATCACAGAATTTAAATGTGAACTTTGTCTCTTTTTCTCCAGACACTACCAGACCTGCTGAGTACATCCAGCCTTTTCTGTTTTATTTCCAAGATTTAAAGCCTGTCTTCATGTTTTGTAATGTCCATTAGGTACGTTCGATTTTAACCTTGCTGCTACCGGAATGAATTATTAACTTCAAAACGAACTGTGGGGATGCGGGACACCAGGAAGGATTGGGAAAGATTTAAATGGTATTTGGGCGAGCATTTAATGGACCCGTGGCCATTTCTCTCTTTCCCGACACTTTTTTCTAAGTCTCGACTTCAGTCAGGACTGGGGTTTGTTCCTTCATCCAAATAGTGGTATTTCTATCCTTCGCGTATTTAATGGGCTTTGCAAAACAGTTTCTGAAAGCACAGGTCTAGAGAGAGGATAGCAGATCTGAAATGTCGGGTCGCGTTGGTTCGCCTCAATTGTTGCCTGACCGCCCTGAGTATTTTATGAACTTTTTCTGATTTTGTTTACGGTGTTCTTTTTGTCTATATAGGCCAAGGTCCTGTCTAGACTATGAATATTGCATAATTGACGAAAATATAATTCCCTTATCAACCCGGAAAAGCAACTGTCCGAGATGGAGAAACCGTGAGGAATACAATTTCTTTCTAATGTGAGTTTTTTTTTTAAATAATGCGCAATTATAATTTCAATTTTCATTGGCACTGCTGTGAAAATAGTGTCTCGTGTGTTTCATAGTTTCCTTTGATTTATAATCACATTTTGAGTACCATTAACCAGCAACAATCGTTTATTTATTCACTTTTATCTCTACTCTCGGCCCCCCGCGTTCGCGCTTAATAGACCAGTGTTGGGTTGTTTTGTTTTCTCCTCTGTCCTGTCACTCTGCCAGATTATTTTTAAGCATTTTTTGGGTGGCGATCAGGGGTATCATCTATCGGGGCCCTAATGTACTTTCGGCCTGCCAACCTCGCCCCACTGCTGGATTTAGATCTGGCACCTCTTTCACATGTGTTCATTTAACTTCATTTTGGGCCCTTTGTCCTGAGCATAGCCGTAAATGGAGCGCTGGGTTTTTTAAAAAAAACACACACACACACACACGGCCGTGAGCTGGGAATGGCAGGACTGCCATTAAAGTTAATTCCTGAAAAGGCGACTGGAGCCAAGTGCCTGGGTCCACTCTACCAGGCAGACAGGTAATGAGTGTCTCTATGGTAACGCCAGTGTCTAGATGAGAAGTAGGATCCTGGTAGGGCGAGCTCTAATCCCACAGCATGCACTGTACGGTGGAGCCTTGCAAAGGGCTGCTCCGAGCTGTATTTCGATTTTCATTGTGGCTTGTCAGGTAGTCAAAAGAGGTGTATGAATATGATTGCCTATATTAAAAATTCAATCGATGTATTTTGAATAGATTTGTATACAGATCGAGGTAGCACGTTGCCATACAGTTCAATGTGAAATCGCTTTTATCTTCATGTGTTGAATCAAACTGAAAGGCAGACATGCATTACATAATCAAATATGTGAATCAGTGCATGGATAAAGGGGTAATAGTTTAACCTAAGATATATATTTAATCATGATACAAGTATGGTAATATATCTAAAACAGCACGACATGATATAAGAATGATAATGTATCTAAACATCGTACTAAATACTACAAAATTAATGCTGAAACAAAGTTATTCTTTAGGTATGACTAAATAACTAGTTGAGTTGCTATTTGGCATGATCGAGGCCATTTATTTCCATTTCTCATAGCAAACTGATGGAAAAGAAGTCGAACTGGACTAATTTGGTTGTCGTTAACCAACGTGCACAATTGCAATTGAGTGGGGGAATCATGAAATAAGTTCCATGCAATACATGGAACTCTGAATCCCAGAAAATTAAAATGACATTTGACTCTTCTAGCCATTACATATCGACGGAATCACGGAAAGAGAGACCTCAAACCATCAAAAACCTACATAATAAAGCAGGACATGCCTTATCCGGTCACAAAATTGTTGGCCACACTCATCCTGTATCTGCAGGGAAGTATTTTCATCCTCTTTATTAAACAAACACCTGGATTTGAATTGACGTTTACACACATCATCCCAGTGACTTTTGAGTTCCTTCTATCTCAGACAAAACACGAGCCCTTCAAGCATAATTTCCTTTTATCCAACAATCAAATGACATATGGATCACATGTCAAAGCTGTCCCCTTCAACGTGATTTTCCTTACAAAAACAGGAAACAGAAAGCAAACCTACCTACCAGTTTGAAAACAGAAATGTAACAGTTTTAACATATAAATCATTAATCTAATTTATAATTCTTACAAAAGGTTCTCTGAAATTTAGTTGACTTCGATCAACCAGAGTGAGTTGGTCCGTTTCAGTAGTCAACACAAAGACATAAAGTCTGTGAAAGAGTAAACACCAGTGTACTGCACGCAAGATGCAGTCCTACTGTCAATATTCAATTTAAAAAATAAATATGCACAAAACCTCGCTTCAAGAAAGTGGATACACTTGCAACGGAGATAACATTTAAGTGAGAGTCTTCTACAGAAATGAAGTGCAGAGCATTATTGTCAATATCCACTTGGCCTCCCGCACAGAATTAGGAGCTGGGGCGCAGAGCTTGTTGCCAGGCAACAAAGTACATCCACTGTACCACAGCCTGACTTCCATACTGTCTATTTTTTTTACCTATTTCGCAATTACTCTTGGAAGAACCAAAAGGTTAGCGTCAAATGATCTATCCTGCATAAATCTACGATTTGTGTCGGTAACCTCTCTACATACACCCACAAAAATACCAATTCAAAAAACATCCCAATGACATTGGTTCCCAATTTCCCCTATTATTTCATTCCACTCCCAGGCGTCTTTCTGTTTTCCACTTGTGGTTTCCGCTGCTCTACTCTCCAAGGACTGGCTCATTTAGCTAATTATAATGAACTGGAGAGCTAGTGCTTTGCACTGCTCACCCAAGTGCAATTTACCTGGCCAGGAGTGTGCTAATGCAGGCTAATTAGTTACTACGGCAAGCAATGACGAATGGGACGGGATGGGAAGGTTGCAGGGAGATAGAGGGGACGGGATCATGGGCGACGGGGAGTACATGGGGGCGGGGTAAATGAGAAGAGACAGAATGGGGAAGGGAGGGGGAGGGGGAGGGGGTGGATGGGGTGGAGAGTGGAGAGAGGGGAGGGGGAGGGGCGGAAGGGGGGAGGGGCGGAGGGGGGAGGGGTGGAAAGGGGGGAGGGGGGATGGGGTGGAGGGGGAGGGGGAGGGGGGGGGGAGAAGTGGGGTGCGGGGTGGGGTCGCGGGGGATGGAGGGGGGAGGGGGCGCGGGGGAGTGAGGGGGAGGGGGGAGGGGGCGCGGGGGGGGAGGGGGCGTGGGTCGGGGAGGCGCGCGGGGGGTGAGGGCGGGGCGCGGGGGGGGGAGGGGGCGCGGGGTAGGGAGGGGGCGCGGGGGGGGAGGGGCAGCGGGGGGGGAGGGGGCGGGGGTGGGAAGGGGAGGGCGAGGGGGGAGGGGGAGGGGGCGCGGGGGGAGGGGGAGGGGGCGCGGGAGGGTGGCGCGGGAGGGGGGAGGGGGTGCGAGGGGGCGCGGGGGGGGACATCCCGGGGCGAGGGGGGAGGGGCGAGGGGGGAGGGGCGAGGGGGAGGTGGGAAGAGGGGGATGGGGTAAGAGGGGGCAAGGGGAAGAGACGGGGAGGGACGAGGGGGGAGGGGGAAGAGGGGAGGGCGGAGAGGGGAGGGGGAAGGGGGAGGAGAGGGGGGAAGGGGCACAAAGGGGGAAGGGAGGGGAGGGGGCAAAGGGGGGGGGGGAGGGGGGAAGGGGAGGGGGGGAGGGGGGAAGAGGGGGGAGGGGGAGGGAAAAGGGGAGGGGACGGGGAAAGGGGGGAGGGGGGGGAGGGGGGAAAAGGGGGGGGGGGGGGGAGGGGGAGGGGGACGAAGAGGGGGGAGGGGGAGGGGGGAGGGGGAGGGAAGAGGGGGGAGCGGGAAGAGGGGGAGGGGTAAGACGGGGAGGGGAAGGGAGGGGGAGGGGGAGGGAGGGGAAGGGAGGGAGGGGAGGAAAGGGGGCGGGGGAGGGAAGAGGGGGAGGGGAGGGGGGGGGAAAAGGGGGGAGGGAGGGAGGAGGGGGGGAGGGGGAGGGGAAGAGGGGGAAGGGGAAGAGGGGGAGGCAAGGGGGAGGGGGAGGGGGAAGAGGGGGAGGCAAAGGGGGAGGGGGAAGAGGCAAGGGGGAGGGGGAGACGGGAGGGAGCGGGGCAATGGAGGAGGGAAAGAGGGAGAGGAGGGAGGGGAGGGGGGAGGGAGGGGGGAGGGGAGGGAAGAAGGGGAGGGGCAAGGGGAGGGGGCAAGAGGGGGGGGGGAAGAGGGGGGAGGGGAGGGGAGGGGGGGGGTGAGGGGGAAGAGGGGAGGGAGGGGGAGGGGAAGATGAGGGGGAAGAGGGGGAGGGGAGGGGAGGGGAAGAGGAGGGGGAGAGGGGAGGGGAGGGAGGGGGAAGAGGAGGGGGAGGGGAGGGGGAAGAGGTGGAGGGGGAAGAAGGGAGGGGAAGGAGGGAGGGGAAGGGGAAAGAGAGGGAGAGGAGGGGAGAGAGGGGGGAGGAGAGGGGGAAGAGAGGGAGGGGGAGGAGGAAGGGGGGAGGAGAAGGGGTAGAGGGAGAGGGAGGGGGAGGAGGGAGGGGCACGGGGAGGAGGGAGGAGGGAGAGGGGTTGAGGAGGGAGAGGGGGAAGGAGGAGGAGAGGGTGAGGGGGGAGGGGAGGGGAGGAGAGGGAGGGAGGGGAAAAGGAGAGAATGGGGGGAGGGGGCAAGAGTAGGAGAAGAATGGGGAGAGGGACGAGAGGGAGGGGAAAGAGGAGGAGGGAGGAGAGGAGGAAGAGGAGGGGATGGGGCGGAGGAAGAGGAGGAGGGGAGGATGAGGAGGGAGGGGAGGGAGGACGCAAGGGAGGACGGGGAGGTAAGGAGACGAGGAGGGGAGGGGGAGGACGAGCAGGGGAGGGAGTTGGCAAGTAGTGGAGGGGAAGGGAGGGAAGGAGGGAGGGGAAGGGAGGGAAGAGCGGAAGGGGGAGGGAGAAGGGCGAGGAGGGGAAGGGGGAGGAGGGCAAGAGAGGGGGAGGAAAGGGAGGAGCAGAGGGGAGCAAGGCAGGGGGAGGGGATATGGGAGAGGCACGGTATAGGAGAGGGGGGAGGAGGAGGCAAGGTGACGGGGAGAGGGGAGGAGTGGTGGAGGGGGGAAAGGGTGGAGGAGAGAAGGGAGGAGAGGGGGGAGGGGAACGGGGAGAGCGGGAGGAGGGAGGGAAGGGGGAGTGGGGGGGGGGAGGACGGGACGGAGAGAGGATGGGGAGTACGGGGGAGAGGACGGTGGAGAGGGTGGAGAGGATGGGGAGGGCCGGGGGAGAGGATCGGGAGGGGGAAAGGGCGAGTGGGAGAAGGTGGGAGACGTAAGGCTGGGAAGGTGGAGGGGAGAGGTGAGGGTGCTTAGAAGGGGATAGGGGAGGGGGTGGGGAGGGATGGGCTGGGGAGGGGGTGGAAGAAGCGGACTGGGGGATATGGGAGGTAAGGGGAGAGGATAGGCAGGTGAGGGGAGGGAGAGGGATAGGCAGGGGAGGGGAAAGGAGAGATATAACGAGGTGGAGGAGGAGAGGTGGGAGAGAGAGGGAGGAGGAGGGAGAGGATGGAGAGGGGAGAGGATGGGGGAGGAGGAGGGGGGAGGAAGACAGAGGGGGAAGGAGAGATGGGAGGGGGGGAGGAGACGAGAGGAGGGGAAAGGAGGAGGAGGTAAGAAGAGGGGGAAGGGGAGGGAGGAGAGACGAAGAAGGGGCGAGGGGAGGGGAGAGGAGGAGAGAGGGGGAGCAGAGGGTGGATGGGGATGGGAAGGGGAGAGAGTGGGGAGAAGGGGAAGGGGACAGGAGGGGCTTGGACAGGAGAGGATGGGAGGGGGAGAGGAGGGAGAGATGAAAGGGGAGTGGGATGGGGGGGGAAGATGATGGGCGAGGGGGAGATGATGGGGAGGGGGAGATGATGGGTTTGGGGGGAGAGGATGGAATGGTATGAGGTAAAGGGTGGTAGGGAGCATTGGGGAAGGGAGGGGGGAAGGGGAAGTACGGGAGAGGGGAGAGGTAGGGAGGGGGAGGGGGAGCAGTGTAGGGAGGGGAAGGGAGTGGGAGGGGGAGAGGTGGGGGAGGGAGGGGGGGGAGAGAGTTGTGGGGAGGGGAGGGGGGGAACGAGGAGTGTTGGGAGGGGAAGGGGGTGTGAGAGGTGGGGAGGGCCGAGGGGGAGAGTGTGGGAGGGGAGGGGGGAGTGTGGGGAGGGGAGGGGGGAGAGTGTGGGGAGGGGAGGGGAGAGTGTGGGGAGGGAAGGGGGGGAGAGTGTGGGGAGGGAAGGGGGATGAGTGTGGGGAGGGAAGGGGGAGACGTGGTGGGGAGGGAATGGGGGAGAGTGTTATGTGGGGGGGAGAGTATTTGTGGGGAGGGAGGGAGAGAATGATGGGGAGGGGAGGGAGAGAGTGTGGAGGGAGGGGGGGACAGGATAAGAGGGGGGAGGCGGGATGGTGGTGGGGATGGGGGTGTGCGAAGGAAGCTGGAGAGGGTGGGGAGGAGGAGGGGGAGGGAGAGAGCAAAGGGAAGGGCAGGGGGTTATGATGAGGGAGGAGAGGGGGAGGGGATTAGGGCGAGGATAGGAAGATGAGGGGGAGGGGAGAGAGGGGGAGGAGGGAGCGGGGAAGGAGCAAGAGGGGGGGAGGAGGGAGAGGGGGAGGAGGGAGAGGGGGAGGAGAGAGAGGGGGAAGGAGAGAGGAGGGGGAGGAGAGAGAGGTGGAGGAAGAGAGAGGGGGAGGAGAGAGAGGGGAGGAGGAGCGAGGTGGAGGAGAGAGAGGGGGAGGAGGAGAGAGGGGGAGGAGGGAGAGGGGGAGGAGGGAGAGGGGGAGGGGGAGGAGGCGAGGGGGAGGAGGGAGAGGGGGGAGGAGGAGGTAGGTGGGGAGACGGGAGAGAGAAGGGAGCATGGGGGGAGAGAGGAAAAAGATGTGAGGAGGGGGGGGAGGAAGGGGGAGACAAGAGGAAGGGGAGGGGAGGGGAGACAAGAGGGAAGGGGAGGAGGGGGAGACAAGAGGGACGGGAGGGGGGAGACAAGAGGAAGGGGGGGAGGGGAGTGGAGGGGGAGGACAAGAGGGAAGGGGAGGAGGGAGAGAGGGGGAGACAAGAGGGGAAGGGGAGGAGGAGAGAGAGGGGAGACAGAGGGAAGGGGAGAGAGGAGAGGGGGGAGACAAGAGGGAAGGGGGGGGGAGGGAGGGGAGCAAGAGGGAAGGGGGGGAGGAGAGGGGGAGCCAAGAGGGAGGGGAGGGAGGGGGAGACAAGAGGGACGGGGAGGGAGGGGGAGACAAGGGGGACGGGGATGGCCCGAGGGGGAGACAAGGGGGACGGGGCTGAGGGATGGAGAGACAAGGGGACGGGGGAGGGAGGGAGAGACAGGGGGACGGGGAGGGAGGGGTCGGGTAAGACAAGAGGGGACGGGGGGGAGGGGGAGACAAGGGGACGGGGAGGGAGGGGGAGCCAATGGGGACGGGGAGGGAGGGGGGAGAAAAGAGGGACGGGGAGGGAGGGGGAGACAAGAGGGACGGGGGAGGAGGTTGAAAAACACAGGAGAACGGGGGATGAGGGTGGGAGGCGGGATGGGAAGAGGGGAGGGATGGAACGAGGGGTAGGGGGATGAGGAGGCGGAGGGGGGATGGAGGACAGGGGAGGGGGAGGAGGACGGGGGGAGGAGAAGGGGGAGGAGGTGGGATAGATGAAATGGGAGATGTGAGGGAGGGAGAGATGGGAGGAGGGGATGGAGAGAGGGAGGTGGGAGGGGGAGTGAGGAGGTGATGAGGAGAAATGGAATGTGGAGAGATGGAGTTGGGGACAGAGAGACGGGGATGGCGGAGAGAGGGGACGGGTGAGGGAGAGAGAAAAACGAGCGAGCCACGGGGACAAGGTGGGGGGAGGGAGTGGGCAGGAGGTAAGAAAAACAAGATGAAGCGATGAAAAGGGGAGACTAACAAGCTAGATTGAATACTTTTAGATCCGTTAAAACTGACTTTTAAACAGTGCTTCGCCATTCGTTTTACATAAACCGAAAGGATCCCATAATCTTCCAAAAAATGAAAAAAGGGAGACCTGATTAACAGGAGTCAGTGTGTCAGACAGGGAGGTTCAGACTGGTCACAGAAATCATACCGTTTAAGATGTCACCGGATAAAAATAAAGGCGAGGCGAAGATGGGGCAGAGACAGCTGATGGTAACACATAAGGAAAATGAGCGTAAGCACAATTTAAAGCTTTAGAAATAAACCAGGAGAGAGAGAGAGAAAAAACACAGAGACTGATGGGTAGACGGAGCAGGAAACAGTTGATATGTGCCAGGGGGCATCACGGCAGCACATCACTGCGGAATGGTTTTCCCGAACATCGACCTATGGTCACCCGGCTCCTCGTTTCAAAAAATCCCAGACAAATTCCCATCAGCTATTCCACAGGCTATTACTCTTCTCCCCAAAAAATAGGAAATAGGCAAATCGCTAACTTCTATACTATAAATAGATGCTGTACTAGACTGGCGAGGTTACAATTCGGAAAAGTCGTACAAACTTGCAACATCATTTTGCAGTTCAATGAACATGCAGTGCCACAGATTGCGTCTTTAAATCGCAAGAGTTCTTCCTTCGGGAAGAATCTGTTTTCCTCCGACATGACCTGAATATCCAGCTTTTTTTTTAAGACCAGACCTGTGCAAAGTTCAGATGCAGGGCTCCTGCATTTGGGAACGACTATTTATTTGCCTCATTTTACATGGAGACAGTGGCCAGGTGTTCAACACTAGGCAGTCATGCAAATCAGTACGTGACAGCCCAGAGAGGGCCGCCTGAAAAATTTTACACAGCACAGTAAACTAGCCCAGACTTTCAGACAGACAAAACATTTATTGATAAGATAGTAAATAAATAAATAAATCCCCCCACTCTGGGAGACTAACCGTTGTTTTTACTGGTACGAATACCGCTGGTTTTCCGGCTGCACCCTTTTTCTGATCGCCCATCCCTAGCTGGAATCCCTTCGATTTCACCCAAAATTTGAATTTGGCATTATCGACCGTGCCGAGCTCGACTCCGCTCAAGAGCTGTACGATCCGGTCGTATTTTTTCCGAGTGACCGTCTTTGTTTTGCCCGAATCCCCGTAGGTTCTCAGACACCAGTCCTGAAAGTGACCGTACATGTCGCGATCCCCGCTGTTCTCCCAATCGATGGCTTTGTTCGCCATGTAGAAAGGTTTGTGTGTGAGTGTGTGGGGAGGGAGGGGGGGGGGGGGGGGGGGGGGGGGGGGGGGGGGGGGGGGGGGGGGGGGAGTGGAGAGAAAATTTACACCTCCGTTAAAAAAAAATCCCTCCTTTAAACGAAGGAGAAAAACGAGCTCAGTTTGTGAGCACTTCGGTACCTTTTTTTTTGCGGAGGATCTCCTCACCACCTATCCCCCCCCCCCCACCCACCCCCTATGTAAAAAAAATTGCAACACCAGCTCACATTAGACCGTCCGGGATCTATCAATCTGATGGTCAGCCAGTCATGGTCAGTGCCAGTGAAGCAGCGGGTTTGTAGTTGTGGAAGGAACAGCTTGTTGCAGGTTGGATGTGGAGCCAGTGGGGTGAGAGGTTTGGGGCTGGCTCTCCAAGGTCCGGATGAGCCGCTCTAAGGTGGATGGTGTAGTGTTGGAAATGCGCCTCCAGAGGGGTCTCTGCTCCTGGTCCAGCCCCCCTTCCTCTTCCTCCTCTCACCCGCTGACCTGATTGGACGCACTGACAAAAGTTTCTTCGGGTGACAGCCAATCAATGATGTCACGGCCAGATGTCCCATTTAGGAATGCGGCGGAGTGCGCCTGCGTGGGCTGGGAATGGAACGGGGGTGGGAGCAAGTCCTCAGGGTTTAGGCTCCTTCACTGTGCAGCGCACCTCTGTAACAGTCTGTAACAAAGGCAAAGGCTTTTAGCTTGGGTTTACAGCAACTGCCAGCATTAGAATTTAAAATAGCTTGTTTCCCTATTTCCCCTTCCCACAAAGCCCATATGGACCAGTACCGATCTTTTAAATGCTCTGGGAATAAGTATGGGCGACACTGGAAGATTTGCTACGAAAATTTTAAGGTTTACATATGCGTTGGTAAAATTATTTTCTGTACCTCCCTCTTGAATCTGCTAAACGGAGAACGTAGATACAGCCTGAAGCGACACAGCCCACCTGATGGCACTGGTTAATGACAAGCCTGTCCCAAATACATATTCAGACATTTTCTTTATATCCTTTCGTGGGACATAGGCAACGCTGGCTGGCCCGCATTTATTGTCCATCCCGAATTGCCCTTAAGCTGCCTAATAGAGTGAGTTTTCAAATGTGTATGCACATTCTTCCATTACATCTCAATTTCTCACATCCGTGGATTGCAAAATATAAATTGGATACAACTGATGCTGGAACCTAATATGTAATTTAGTGTCTGGAGTAAATATGGACTTACTATTTAACACTTCACATCAGGTGGACGTATTTAGTTTTTGTGTTTTCATTTATTTAAAAAATTGGTGTAAAAATTGCATGAAAAGTATATTAACGGAGAAAACGTAGCTGCACATTTAAAATTTAAACTATCATACTAATTTGACTAAACCAGTGAATATATTCACTATTATAATTTTCGAAATACATACAAATACACAACAGAGAAATCCAAATTGATACATCCTACGCTATGGAAATCACCGGCTGCATGGCGCAAGTTCTGCCGACCGGATTATTTGTGGTTTGCAATTGTTGGAAACTAATTCCAGTTCTCAATATGTCTCTGGGCCCGAATTGTTAACATTTCTTTTATCCCAAACACACTGTTTTGCAGATCTCGTGTCTAGCTATTAAATACAGCATAACTGTTAACATTCATGTTCTCAACACGTTCCCTGATTGACACATTTAATAAATCGCACTAGCTTTTTGGTGAAGTGCCTTTATAGTTAAGTATTAACTCGACCTCTTCAGTTTAGTTCCAAATCTATCCGCATTTCGTCATGTTGGAAACGTAATTGGACAAACTTACAACTTTAAAAAAAAACCTATGCTGAGTTTAGTGTAAGGTAAGTTTCGGAACAGCACCAAGCGGGAGTGATAAATTTATGTATGCAAACAGGCAGTCTAGACTCTGCTTCTCCTCGAAAATAGAATATCCAACTAACCTGGAACAGCAGTTCATTTGTTGCCATGGATGCACTGCCGTAAACATTTGTCCAAGTGCAAATCCATAGATCTAACATACAGCAGTGGTTTGTCACTGGAAACTTATTTGTAGGATTGAGGTTGGCGGTACCATATAGCTGTCATTCTCACTAGAAAACAATTAAATGCTTCAAAGGCACTAGAATGGATTGAATCCTTACAAGGTGCCGGCTATTTCCTTATTGTATTTCCAGTTCCAACTTTGTTTACGCCTAATATTAACGTCATACGCTTTTCGATGCGTTTAAAAATGTCTTGTTTTTCATTGTTTATAAGTTTACATATAAATCGGCAGAAATCCTGCTGGAAACAACAGCTATCTTCATGGATTTATTAATATAACGCTCCCTTTTATGTTTCCTGTCAATTTTATCTCTATATATTTAGCCATTGACATTTATGCATTTAAGTCTAATCAAAACTGGTCTTATAATATCCTGATGCTCAGTTCCGAATTATTTCTTGATAATTTTCAGCAATTATATCACAATCTTTTGTTTTTCCATGTAATCATCTCACAATGGTAATATGCAGCAGACTGGCAGTGGGTGTTGGCATTGAAACGCAGCTGATGGAGCAGATAATGAACCAAACATAATAAAATCATTCCACAAAATGATCCATACGTTATATGTATTTTTTAAAAAAGAGATAGCCTGGAATTAATTCAGGGAAGTAGCCTAATCTCTGGGCTCAGATGACAGTCATGAACCACTTGAGCTACACTCTTGTGATTTATGAGACCAGGTGAGACTTGTTTCATTTATTATCTTGTAATTACTCCCAGGTATTAATTATTCTGTATGTGAAATGTGATGAATATTAGTACACTATCATACTCTAAAACTATGTAATACATTTTCAATATCACAAGATGCACTTATCCTTCTATGAACATACATCTTGACCATGCCAAGCTGCACAATAAAATGTCCAAATTCAGAATTAACACATTATATGTATACAATTAATAACACTCTGCAAATGAAACCCTTTGTGTTTATTCTTTACTAGAAAATATCCTGTAGCATTGCATATGAAGGAGTCAAGACCAATAATGGCTTTTGAGTGAAACATGAAATAATTGGTCCAAGAAATGCAAATTAAATTTCTATCCTTACCTTAAAGTCAAATATTCAGTCATTTCTTTCATTAACATATTATTTTCACTTGAAAAACAAAACTTCAATGTCAATCTCGAAAGCAGATAAATAGAGTTGGTTGAAACTACAATTTTTTTGATAGTGTAGGCTGAGGAATTGGGAAATGCAAACCTTAGATACTAGAGAGTCGCAACTGGCAGGATAGTATGAATACAGGGTGGCAAATTTTACTTATGCAGTTTTCAACAAAAATGTGGAAATCAGAATTTATGAAGAAAAAGGTGTTGTGACAGAATTGTGACAAATATGTGACAACATATGTATGGATTTGTAGAAAGGAAATGTATGGGGACATGAGATTACTTGTATAAAATATGCCAATAATAAAGATCCAGGAAGTTCAAAATTGCATTATAACTTTGTTGTTCAGATGGCAATTACAAAATTATTCAGTGGCTTTGAAAATATATTTTAACAGGGAAGTCTGGCATTGTATTCTGGCAATAGAACTTCCAGTTAGCCTCAAAATATTTCTTGATAAACTGAAATGAATTTGGTTAATCCTTCAGTCTGAACTGTAAGATACATTATCCTGGGAACTATACTTGACATTGACACTGACAGTAACTACTAATAGCAATATTGACCCAAATTTGTGCATTTCCACAAACACACAGATAATTGAAACTGTATGTACAATAAAACAACAGCCGCTACTGAGGAATAATTACATGACTGCAGTTGAGACTTGTTATTTCTTTGTTTTTAAAAGAGCACAAAGTTTTATTCTTGCAGTTAATAATATTGCTTAAGCCTTCAATTAAATTGCCAACGAGCAACTACTCTTGGATTCCTTCTCCATGTGATGTTTTCCCAGGTGTCATTCCAATTAGTTCTAAAACTAGATATCTGGGAATTAAAGTCATCGTGTTTTGGATTTATTCGTATAGTGTGGGCATTTCTGAAAGGCCAACCCATTCCTAATTGCCTGTTTGCTGCCTTCTTAAACCATTGCAACCTGTTGATACATACGCATTGCTGTTAGGTAGGAAGTTTCAGAATTTGACCCAGTGATCAAGGAACAATAATGTATTTTCCAGATCAATTGTCCATGGCATCTGGAGGTGAGGGTGTCCTTATGCCTTTGCTGTCCTTTACCTTCTCAGTGATACAGCATGTAGTTTTGGATGGTGTGGTCAAAGAAGCCTTCTTGAGTTGCTGCAATGCTTCTTGTAGATGATGCATTGTGCAACCATAATGCACTGGTGATGCTTGAGGTGATGGATGGATGTAAATCAAGCAGGCTGCTTCAGCTGGATGGAATCAAGCTTCCTGAGTATTGTTGGAATTGCTCGCATTCTGGCAAGTGGAGAGCATTCCATTTCACTCCTGACCTGTGCCTTGTATATGGTAGAAAAGCCTTGGAAAATCAGGACATTATTTATTTTGAAGCATAGAGTCATACAGTGCAAAAGAGACCCTTAGGCCCATTAAGTCCTCACCAACACATGAGAAACACTTGACCTCCCACCTAATCCCATTTACCAGCAGTTGGCCGATAGCCTTGAATGTTATGATGTGCCAAGTGCTCATCCAAGTACTTTCTAAAGGATATGAGACAACTTACTTCTACCATCTTCCCTAGCAACGCATTCCAGTCTGTCATCACCCTTTGGATAAAAAAGGTTTTTCCTCACATTCCCCCAAATCTCCTGCCTCCGGGCCCCTCAATCAGGTTGCCCCTCAGTCTTCTCTGCTCCAGTGAAAGCATTCCAAGCCTATCCAGCCTCTCTTCATAATTTAAATCTTCCATCTCAGACAGCATCCTGGTGAATCTTTCCTGCATCCACTCCAGTGCAATCATATCCTTCCTATAATATGACGACCAGAACTGCACACAGTACTCCAGCTGTGGACTTACCAAAGTTCTATTCACCTCCACCGTGACTTTCTTGCTTTTGTAATCTATGTCTTGATTGATAAAGGTAAGTGCTCCAAATGCCTTTTTCATCACCCTGCTAACATGTCCTTCCATAGAAAGGTCCTTTTGTTCCATAGAACTTCCTGTTGTTATGTCATTCGCTTCATTGTCAAATTATTCCTTCCAAAATGTATGACTTCACACTTTTTAGGGTTAAATTCTATCTGCCACTTATCTGCCCAATTGTTTGTTCCATCTATATCTTATTATATAGATTAATTCTATCCCCCATCTAGTCATCTATGTTGTTTATATAAATGATGAAAAATAGGGGACCCAATGGAGATTCTTGTGGTACTCCACTGGACATTGGCTTCCAGTCACTTAAATGGCTTCTGTCGTCACCCTTTGTCTTCTATAATTAAGCAAATTTTAAATTCTCTTCATCAAATTTCCTTGTATTGCATGTGCATTTGCCTTTCTTATAAGTCTCCCATGTGGAACCTTGTCAAAAGCTTTGCTGAAATCCATATAAATTACATCAACTATGCTGCCCTTATTTACGCACCTGGTCACCTCCCCAAAAAAAATTAATCAAATTTGTTAGGCATGACCTCCCTCTGACACAACCACGCTTACTATCTCTAATCAAGCCTAGCCTCTTCAAGTGAAGATAGATGCTCTCCTTCAGAAGTTTCTCCAATTGTTTCTCTTCCACTGATGTGACACTCACAGGTCTGTAATTTCCTGGTATATCTTGACAGCACTTCTTAAATAGCAGAACAACAGTCACTGTTCTCCAGTCATCTGGCACCTGCTCTGTGGCATGAGCAGAATTAAAAATTTTGATGATGGACTCTGCAATCTTCCCACAGCAGCCTAGGTCACAATTCATCTGGACCTGGATATTTATCCACTTTTAAGTCTGCCAAAGAGTCAATCAAGGTCAAATAGATTTTTCCTTTGATTCAGTCCTCTCTGCTTCCTGCAGGCCTGTCGTCATCAGCTCCATCATTAGTGGTGCTCAAGAGTCACTCTTAGTGATGGACATTGAAGTTTTCCATCCAATATGCATGATTCACTAGCTGAAGGAAGGTAGTAATCAGCACGTGATTTCTTTGCCTCTGCTTGATCTGATATATGAGATATCATGGAGTCCAGAATCAATTTTGAGGTCTCCCAAGGCCACTCCCTCTTTGACTGTACAGCACTGTGTCATTCCTTCTGCTAAGTTTGACCATGCACAGGATAAACCCAGGGAAAATGATGTTGGGTCTAGTATGCTGAAATGCATGTTTTGTTAAGCGTGATAAGGAAAGATCTCTCAATTTTAGCACAAGTCCTCAGTGCAGCATTGTATCAGTTATGCATAGTGATACCTTCACACATTATATAAACCATAAAGGCTAAATGCTGCACTTTATGGACTGTGGCTATGTTTTCCATATATAGAACTTTAGGAAGATTGAACTTCCATTTTTTACACTGAAGAAGAACATCAAAGCTGTCTTTTTTGAATAATATTGTTGTTTATTATTTTGGAAGTAGCTGATCTGATTTCTTTTTTGGTATACAAAGGATTTACTGTATTTAATCAACTGTCTAACAGTTTTCATCAATGGAAAGCACCCTACGGCCAGTTTGGGATAGCTCGGAACCTGCTCATGAATCAGAAAGATGAAAGCATGCTTAATCTTCATTTTCAATATGTAAACTGAAACATCGTAAAAATGAGGCTTCATTATAATTCTAATTTTTTGGATTGTAAGTAAAAAATGGAGAGAAAATGACACTAGAATGATTAGCCTATGCTAGACAAGCATGAATAACATTGTTGATCCTTTGATGTTAGCTGTTTCACTATTGCACAGCAAAATTCATTGAGTGTTTATTTCCTGCAATGCAATGCAAGCTTTGTCATGTGATGGGTTTGTCTGACCTACTAATGGTTAGACAATTTTGCAATAATAATTCTGTTCAGTGTAAATTTCAGGAATCACCAGAATGGAAATTAGGAAAGGAGCACCCTGAAATTCTCTAGGATCCTCTCATTCTTCCACCATAGCTGTTAAGAATCTTTGGAATTTGAGTCATTGCCACTCCACATTTATCCTTAACAGTGGAGCTGATGTCAAGATCTTTGTTTTTCACACATGTGTTTAAGTGTCACAGGTGCTGGCTTATACACAAATTATCAAAATATTATCATTTGAAAGCTAATCAACAAGGACACCAGCTCAACTAGTAAGCACCAACATGGCAAATGGACACACTTACGTCACTATTCTGCAACCTACACAGTATGAGTCCCTGCAACTAAAACACTTCACTTGATCACTTCAGCTCTGAATTTCCTTCTTGGTACTCTTTGCTTTATAAAGTTTCCTGTTAGGTTTTATTACTTGAGATGCACTATATAAATGTGAATACATTTACATATATAATATTTTTCTTGTATAACACCTTTCACATGTAGAAGAAGTGATTGGGAAGAAAATGTAAAGCAAATTGGAAATAAACCAGAAGTTAAAGTTTAGAAAATTATGGACAAAGGGTCACCTAATATGAACTAATTCCAGAAATTTTAGGTCAGCCTATTGCATATGATGTTCCATCTATCAATTTTCATGAATGGAAAATCCAGCAGGAATCACTAATTTCCACACTTCAATTTCCAATATCGCATGTGTAAATTTTTGAAATGATCCCAAAAAATAATCTTTAATTATCTTGAATAAACTGAGCTTCCAGTTTAGTAAAAGCCCAAATTGTACATACAAGGACATATGCATGCAATATCAAACAAGAATGGTGCGTTTTATAAGCCGCACCAAATAGCAAGGAAGTTCTATGGCAAGGTAGAAATTATTTTTAGAAATAAGATCATTATACAAAGCAAATCAATATCAGCAAAAGTAGTACCTTATGTTTGGATATGAATGTTCTTGCTTCACTTCTCTAAATACTTTTCTTCTATTTTCCATCCCCTATATCACCTTTAAAACAAATGTGAATGGCACAAATATTTATTCTTCATCAAAACAGTGACCATTTGTTCAATTCCTTCTGACACTTTATCCTTCCCTTTGCTTAACTCGTCCTAGCTTTCTCTTCCATTCCAAGTTTAATTTAATCATTGGACTCAATTCGTGTTGCCTTAATTCTACTCCCACCAGATAACGTTCCTTCCTGGCATGATTCTGGGTGACATTGACTCTGTCATCAGTGTTCCTCCCTTTCAAAACTATCAACACCATTCCCTCAAAAAACACAGAACCCTCTGTTCTTTTTGACTAATGCCCAGTCTCTAACTTCTCCTTCTTTGCCTTGGTACATAAAGGTTTTGGCATCTCCCAGACCCCTCTCTCCAATAACTTCCTGTTTGAAACTATCCCATCAAGTTTTCATTCCATCCAGAGTACTAAAATTAGGATCAATACTCGCTGTGTGATCACAGTGAATGATTCCTTCTCGTCTCTCTTGATCAACTTGCAACCTTTGATATAATAACGCTATCCCCCTCCAGTACTAGTTTTGCTAGCTGCTCATCCATGAGAGCTAACGCACGTGATTCTGATGATTTCTTGAGTAATTGTTTCAGTAATGAATTTGTTTCGTTAACAAATTTCAGTTTAGTTCTTTTGCTACTGATTAGCATTTATTGGGGAATTAGAAGCTATCTTACCTTAGCATCCTTACCAACTGAGATGACCAGTTTCTGAACATGGACTGAAATTGAGTCAAATTTCCAGTGGTGAAATAATAGTTTTCTAATTATTCCATGTCAATATCTACAAGGTAAAGTTGCAAATTATTTTTTCAAATTGTGATAAACTGCAATTACAAACAATCATCTATGTCTCAGGCTCAAACTGGTAGTACTTTAAGAAATTGTATAAATCTGCATGAAAATATCAGGGTAGATGAGGAAGTACTCCATTGAGACCCACTAGACCAGGTATGATGGGTAGGTCTTATGAGGAAAAGCTAAGGAACTTGAAGTTATTTTCATTAGAGAGAAGAAGGCTAAGAGCTGACTTAATTGAGACATATAAGATGATCAGAGGGTTAGATAGGGTGGATCGTGAGAGCCTTTTTCCTCAGATGGAGATGGATAACACGAGGGGACATAGCTTTAAATTAAGGGGTGGTAGTTATAGGACAGATGCTAGAGGTGGGTTCTTTACTCAGAGGGTAGTAAGGACGTGGAATGCCCTGCCTGCAGCAGTTGTGGACTAGTCAAGTTTAAGGGCATTCAGATGGTCAGTGGATAGGCATATGGATAGCATTGGAATAGTTTAGGATAGAGGGTCATAAAATTGGTTCCATTGGTCGGCGCAACATTGAGGGCCGAAGGGCCTGTACTGCGCTGTAATGTTCTATGTTCTATGTTCTAGGAGCTCATAAATGCTTGTTTTTTAGGAAGACAGAGGAACTTTAGTACTATGCTGCCGATTAACAGATGATAAATTCTTATTTACAAAGCATGAAATTTGAGTGATTGGTAGCATAACATAAACATTATGTTCCTTTCTAAATTAAATATTCCACAATCCAGGAAATTGCTGGTTATTATTGGGAAAAGAATCCTGAATAATTCACGTGGGATTTTTGTTGTTTTTTTTAGATCAAAGTACAGCAAAGAAATGCTGATGTTTTATGTTATGCACTTGTATTTGTGCATGTTTGATGGGACAATATACATGCTTGTATCAAAAATAAAAGACAGTCCGCTTCAGACATGTGAATTCCCCCGAGATCTAACCATTTGCTGCTATGTTACATCATTTGTGCAACAACCATCATTTGAAATTCAAATCATTCAGAAACTAGCACAGTACTGAGAGGCATTGAATGTAACTACAACCATAAAATAATGGAACCCCTGTGAAATGCTTATTGGCTAATTCATCTTTTCTTGAGCCACGATGACAATTAATGCATTGTGTTTTATATAAATTGTTATTAAAACTATCATGAGCAGTTAATACTGCTCTTTTCACCATTTGCAAACAAATAATTCATATTTTGATCATTTTCTCTAATACATACTCAATAGTTTTGCAATTTGGAACTGTTTTTATTAGTAACAATTGTACGAAGGCTTTCTCATGAACAAAAATAAAATTTCTAGTCCTCTAACATCATCAGTTCTGTCCTGATTGCACACAGCTGAAAATTGTAGTTATGAAGAAGTTGCACCAGATTAAAACCAAAAAGAGAGATTTTCCACTTCCGTGCCCCAAAAACACAAATTACAAAATGACTCAGTTTCAGCTTGGGAATTTTCATCCATTTGTCGTCATATGAGCATACAAAATAGGATCAGAAGAGGGCCTTTTGGCCTGTGAAACCTGCTGCACCACTCAAGAATTGCCTGCAGAATGCAATCAAATAGAAATTGCTGAACAGATGAGAGCATGCCCTTTCAGGTTATTAGTCTTGCTATTAGAAAACTCCTGTCAAATGAGGAGTAACTGGGTTTTTTAACAGTGTACTGTGTTCACAATTACTGCTGACAACTTCTCTAGCCCTGGAAAACTGGTTTTATATTTATGAAAATGTCAAATTTCTCCATTATAGTTATAATATATTTTAAATGTGTAATTTTAAGTTTGTTTACGGTGTTTCAGCTTCTGCTGCAATGTACATTATTCATTTCACTTCCTGTCCATCATTGACAGTAAAACATGAAGGAAAATCAATGCATCTTACTTTCTGGTTTGCTGACCTTAAGAATACTTCAATATGATTGGCTGCTTAGCCTCCTCACTGTGGTTGGATAGCTGGTAATTCCCTTGACTTAGTCGCAGATTCAAACTAATACTAGGAAAGGGTAAATCCATCCCACACAGATTGCTAAAACTGTGTGGGCAGCTTTCATTAAGGTCAGCAGTGAGCATCCTTGATTCACCATTGACCACAAAATGTGGGTCTATAAATTTATTGAAACTTACCAATTTCCATTATGTGATGACTTGTTTGAAATGATCCAATATCCACATAATGATGGACTGATATGTGGAATGAAAATTTGGCAGAGCACTTTGAAGTTTGTAACAGCTCCGAAGACAATCTGCCTTCATGAATGTTCGGACTCATTGAGTGGGATTTTACAGTCTCACCCAGGTGAGACCGGAAATTCCTGCTTGAGGTCAATAGAAATTTCTGTTGTTGAACCCTCGCTTGCTTTGATTCCATGGAAGGCGAGATGGTAGCTTTGGCATTCAATTGAATAAAGCCACTGATGTGGGCCTTGACAACATCATTGCTGTTTTACAGGTCATTGCAGGTCAGCAGATCATAGAACCTAGGAGCAGAGGCAAAATGATCATGGATAATGTTCCAAAACTCTCTGATGGTAACATATCTGCACTGTTCAATCATTCTGTTCAGAGGATTTTTTTGTTAGAAAGCTGATACTTCAGCCTGCAGCATTTTAAGACCATGCTTCTAAAGGTTGAGTAGATACTGACGACATTCAGATACATCAAATGCTCTCGACACTGATGTAGCACCAAGGAAAATCACAAGATTATTTAGTACAATTGCAGTCACACAGATTGTTGGGAAAGGGAAGCACTCTGTTACTAGGTATTAAAATTCAATACAGAATTCTGTATTGTTAAGTATGGTGATACTTTAGTTGTGGTCCGTGGGGAGAAATTTATTTGTACAGCCCAGGAAAACATATTTGCAATTAAAACAGAGGTAAAAAGCTAGTCAAGTGATTTTCTGTATAAACACAGTTGATAGTGATTTTCTTTTCCAGAGCAGGTGGAAGAGGACATGTAAAGGGTGGATGGGTTAATTATCCACAGATATTTCAGTAAGCGATTGTCAAATGGTTCTTATAACTGAAGAAGATGTTTGCACTGTGAATTGTGTTTTTTTAGACTCCTCAATAACATTTCTGTGCCTTCCTACTCCGGCAGAACAAAGTTGATTCATCTTTTAAGAAAAAGGTTTTAGAGCAGACAACAAAAAATAATGGGGTCAAAATTGACCTTGGGCACAAAACATATAAACAAGACATTTCTATAAGC
The DNA here is from genome assembly GCA_024679065.1 of Sphyrna mokarran. Classification (NCBI taxonomy): domain Eukaryota; kingdom Metazoa; phylum Chordata; class Chondrichthyes; order Carcharhiniformes; family Carcharhinidae; genus Sphyrna; species Sphyrna mokarran. Next base: position 52,767,730 of record JAGIQG010000016.1, read on the forward strand.
ATTTGAGTTCTGTTTCGCTAGCTTCAGTCCTATTTGACAAACTAAGTATTTCTAGAAAGCTATCACCAATTGCTTTTAAAATTAGGTTCTACAGATTACTGAAAAGTTGATATCATGCATCCATATTTGTCTATTTGAAAAGAAACAGAACAACATGAAAACAGAAAAGGTTCTCATTCACTACAACAAATGATGCATGTATTCTAGCAATCCTATGGTATTAAGAAGAAGAAAAAGTACCGTTTCATCTGTCAAAGAGAAGAGAAGATGGCTTGTTCTTAAGCCATTTTGTAATTGAAGTAGCCTAGAAGCTTTCACTTTCCATTTTATTTTCCTCAGTTTACTAAAATGCTAGTGTCACAGTTGGGACATTGTTGAAATACTGCATAAACAGGCACTGTACCAATGCATAAATCCTTATGTATCACTGGCTTCCCCAATAGGATGTATGTGTTACATTTATTGTGCAATACTAAGACCATAAGCAGGAGCAGCTTGTTTATGTGAACAATTTGTCTACAGGCTTCAAATACCATGTTGGTCAATGATTTATTATTATTGCACTCTATCATTATTTTGCTAAGCCCCCATCTCCTCAACTAACAACTCATCAAAATTAAAACATCATCAAAGCTTGCAGAACCAAATAAGTAACTAAATATAGTTACTTTAATTCACAAGTATCAAGCAATGTATTTGTTTTTTAAAATTTCAAATCTAATAACTCCCATGGGCTGCAGGGACCAAATTCAAACTGTACCAAGGCCATCTGCATTTCAGACCCCAGACTGACCAGCTGAAGTCTATAATCTATTAGGATAAAGAATCCTGCAAACTATCCTTCAAATTCCTAATTGTTGGAACATGAACAATCTTAGGAAAGCAGAGAAAGGAAAATACACCCTTTGTCAAAGCCAAATTGAAGAGGTGTGACTTACCACTACTATGCTACCACCCTGCCACTACCTCCAGCTGTTGGAATCTTTAATGCTGCTTTCTGGAGTTGCAAATTTCAATCTTCTATCTACCAAGCAGTAACACAGAAAAGGGGTTTTTTACAGGTTTGAATGTTTGATTCCATCTATATTATTTTAACTGGACCTTCTGAACTTCTGTACCATTTTCTACAAGACTAAATTTTCTTTATGTGCCTATCTCATCATGGGAGTAACTTCTACTGGAAAAGTGAATTATCCAGCATCAGGTTTAAACCTACTGACCTCCAAGAAGGAATACACCAATGGACTTTGTTTCTGCACTCTGCACACATGTGAAACAATAACTCTTTTCTCTGTGATCTTTGCCCTATAAATCTTTTTTTCTCTATTATATGAGTGCGAAGAAAGCTATGATGTGATCCTCTTCCTCCATTGGAGTGTGTGCAAATAAACTAATGCCCTCACTTTACCCAATCTTGAGTTGATATGGGGTTATTGATGGACATTGGATCACACCAAAACCAAAGAATTTTAAAAATAAAATGAAAAAAAAGAAAATCAAAACACGTTTTCTGGTTATGGATGGGTGTGAGAGGAGAAATCAGGGCTGTTTAAATAAACTCTGGCCTGTTTGTTATCAATTTATCAATGTATTGATACCAATACATTGGGAGTTGTTAATGTTTCTGTACTCTGCAATTTCAGAAGATTTGTACTGCGCAAGTGCCAAGCAATAAATATCTCCAAGATTTAAAGTCTAGCTTTAGTATAATAGTCTAGCACACATAGGATTAATGTGGGACTGAATACAGATCCAGAGTAGTACGATTTTGAGCAAATCTGTATAGACCTAGGTGTGCAGCCAGCCCCTATGTTGTACCTTTATGTACATGTATAAATTGTCCTAGTGGTTAATAAATACTTAAGTTAACCTTCAGGAGATTATGGAGACTTCTTCAAAACATACTGATCTGTATCCAATACTCTCCTGACAGGGTGGCAGTAATGAGATTAAAAGCCCAGAACCTTGCTAAAATTCAGAGACAAGCCAAAATGCTGGAAGAATGAGAAAAATTCACAAGCATTCTGACCTAAAAATAAGCTCCTAAAGAAGCAGAGGGACAGAGAAAAAATCACAAGTAGATGCTCCACAAGAAAGACTGGAAGCTGAAATCAGAGTTTTAAAATTCCTAACTGCAGCAGAAGATTCCATTGAACCGCCTTTGGAAGCCCATCTTCAGAGTACAGAGTCAACACAACATGTAGAGTTGAGCTAAATCTTTTAAAATTGCAGGATAATGGGAGACCTGAGAACTCAATGTTGGGCATGCCATTTAGAAAACCCAATCCCCAAGTAAGTGCCCGAATACATGGCTTCTGAATTTGTCTGAAAGGAAAAAAGAGAATTGATTGATTAACTATTTCAAGATCATTGCAACTGCTCAGCCCAATTAAAAAAAAGTAGAAGCTTCAATTTGACCAACTAGACAGCTTGCAAGTATACAGTTGAACAAAAGGAGTCAGGCCACCAATCCAAGCAGCCATTGTTTAAAAAAAAAGTTTTCAAAGAAGTGCACCATTGATATAGTGCCACTAAAATCAGCAAGCACAAAAAATCCCCAGTGTCACTCAGTAAACTGTGATGCCATTTTGAAATCCAAACACAGCTGCAGAGAAAGGTTAAAGCTAAAAGCATTACAAAAAGTCACCTGAGTTCAAAAGCTCAAGGGGACAAATGACTGGCCAAAGCTTTAGTTTTAAAAGTTATGTAGAGAGATAGTTTTAAAAAGAAATGGCCCTGTCAGTGCAAAGAGACCCCACCTCAGCCCCCAAACCCAAAACTCAACTGTCATTAAAGAAGAATGCAGAAAAAAAAGTAGTTATTGTACAGCCATTCTGAAAAGGGCAACAACATGAAATGATTCATTGGGAAACAGTGATCACAATATCATTCATTTTCATATTAACTTTGAAAATGACATTTTCTAACTGCCAACAAAACTCATAAGCCTAAGCAAAAGTATGAGAGGAGAACTGTCTATGATTAATTAGGAAAAAAGACTAAAACAAATGGAGGTACACGAACAGTTGGAAACTCAAAAAATATTCAAAATGTTCAATAAAAATATATTCCATTGAACAAAACTAAGTAAAAAGTATCCATCCATGTGTTGTTCAGGAATTTAGAGGTAGTATTAGATTGAAAGAAACTTACAATGTGGCAAAAAACCATTGCAAGTCTGAGGATTACATTATTTTAGAAATGAGCTAAGGGCAACCAAAAAGTTGATAAAAAGGGGAAAAGTTGATTGAGAGTAAAGTGGGCAGAAACGTAAAAACAAATTGTAAAAGTGTGGCGAAGGTAAACATGAGGAATGAGAAAATGGTGGAAATATTGAACAAATGCTTTTTCTATTTCTTTGCACTAGTATGTACCAGTTCCATTCAAGAAATGTATGATATATTACGGGCTAAGAAGAGAGACGAAATTAGTCATAGAATCTCTACAGTGCAGGAGGAGGCCATTTAGCCCATTGAATCCTCAGCAATTCTCTGACGGATTATCTTGCCCAGACCCTCTCCCACACCCTATATACCCATAAATCCACACATTTACCTTGGCTAATGCATCTAACCTAGACATCTTTGGAGATGAAGGGACAATTTATCATGGCTAATCCACCTAATCTGCATATCTTTGGATTGTGGGAGGAAACTGGAGCACCCAGAGAAAACCCACGCAGACATGGGGAGGTCATGCAAACTTCACACAGTCACCCAAGGTTGGTATTGAACCCTGGTCCCTATCACTTTGAGGCAGTGGTGCTAACCACTGTGTCACTTGCTGCACTTATATTAGTAGAGGTGAAGTATTGGAGAAATTTAAGAAACTGAAATCCAATAAATCGATGGATTGTTTATCCCTAGGGTTTTTAAAGAGATAGCTATAGAGATAGTTGTTACGATATTTCTGATTTTGGCAAATGTTAGACTCCTTTACAAGAAAGAGGGCGAGAGAAAATAGTGAAATATAGCACAGTTTGCCTATCATCAATTGTTGGGAAAGGGCAGGAATCAATTATTAAGGAAGTTTCTCCGAGCTGAAATGGTCACTACGAGAGGACACAGATTTAAGGTGCAGGGAAGCAAATACAGAGGGGATGTTAGGGGTAAGTTTTTCACTCAGAGGGTGGTGAGTGAATGGAATTGACTGCCGTCAGAGGTGGTAGAGGCGAACTCGCTGGGGTCTTTTAAAAGACTTCTGGATGAGTATATGGGAACTAATGGGATAGAGATTATAGGTAGGTCTGTGGATTGGTAGGTATAGATGTGATCAGCGCAACTCGTGGGTCGAAGGGCCTGTTTGTGCTGTAGTGTTCTATGTTCTAAGTCTGAACAATGCACTTTGAAAGGCATATTATGAGTAAAACAAGTCAACATGGTTTTGCTAAAGGGAAATCCTGTTACAAATTTATTGGGCTACTTTGAGGATGTAACTAGTAGAGTCAAGAAAGGGACCCAACAAATGTCATATACTTGGATTTGCAAAAGGCAATCAATAAGGTGCCACACAAAAAGTCAATAGGCAAGATATGAATTCATGGAGTTTAGAGAATATATTAGCATGGGTAGAGGATTGGTCAATAGATAGAAAATGGAACATGGGCAGAAATGGAGCTTTTTCAAGTTGGCAGGTAATGAATAGTGAAATGCCACAGGATCAGTGCTGGGACCTCAGCTATTTACAATCTATATTAATGACTTAGATGAAGAGACAGATAATAATGTATCTAAATTTGCTGATGATACGAAGCTAGGTGGAAAGCCTAGCTTCGTATCAGGATACTGACAGGCTGCAAAGTGATATAGACAAACTAAGTGAGTGGATAACAAGATATTAGATGGAATATAATTTAGGGGAGTATGAAGTTATTCACCTTGGTCATAAGTATAAAAAAGCAGAATATTTTTTGAAAGGAGATAAGCTTATAAACATTGATGATCAAAGAGACTTGGATGTGCTTGCACAAGGAACACAAAATTAGCATGCAGTTGCCGCAAGCAAATTAAGAAAGTTACTGATATGTTGCCATTTATTGCAAGGGGATTGAAGTACAAGAATATAAATTTTGCTCCAGTTGTGCAAGATTTTGGTGAGACCATATCTGGAATGCCTTGGACAGTTTTATTCTCCAACCTTAGAAAGAGTACACTTACATTGGAGATGATACAGCAAAAAACATCATTAAATTATTTCCTGAGATGAGGAGGTTATCTTACGATAAGAAACTGAATAAATTGGCTTTCTCAGAAGTTCAAGAATGAGAAGCAATCTCATTGAAACTTGCAAAATTATGAAGGCACTTGATAGGGTGGATGCTGAGAAATTGTTTCTGTTGATCAGTGAATCTAAAATATGGAGGCACAGTCTCAGGATAAGAAGCCAATCATTTAGGACTGAGATATGGAGAAATTACTTCACGCAAAGAGTTCTGAATCTTTGGAATTCTGTGACCCAGAGGAATGTAGATGCTCCAATGTTCAATAAGCTTAAACCTGGGGCAGACAATTTTTGGTCTCTCAGGGAACTGAGGAATATGAAGAGTGGGCAGGAAAATAGAGATAATGCCCAAGATCACCTGTGATTGTGTTGAAGGGTGGAGCAGGCCCAATGGCCACCTGATTTACACCTGATCTTATTTCTTATGTTCTAACAGTATTGTGGGAGGACCGTCACTATTGGGCTGTCTTGGCTCAAGAAGACGACTGGCCACTAAATGTTAGTGTGCAACAAATGTTGGCCTTACCAATGATGCTTCCATTCTCTGAATACATTTTGAAAATTATGTTGTGAGTGTTGTAATCCCTTTTTGCTGATTCTAACTAAATGTGGTACAGGAAAGAACAACATTGTCAGTAAAGTGAAATTTCAGTCATTTCAAAATAATCTTAAAATACAAATCAAAGTGTATGAAAAGAAACTAATTGAGGCTTTTATAAGAATGTCACCTGGATCTAAACCCATCTCTCTAGATACTGTGTGTTTTCTCCTGGAGCTGGACATCCACAAATTCATAGGAATAATATAGTGTCATACATACTTCTTGGGCAGATCAAAGTTTTTCTGATAGAATCTGAGCTACTTACCTAAGTGCTAGAAATACATTGCTCACCTTGGCTTAAAAAAGTTGACAGATCGGTCCTCAAAATAATTTGAAGTGCATTTATAACTTGATGTACATGACTGGAGCACAAGTACCAAAAATAGGTATTATACTGTCCCTAGATCCAGATTAAAAAATTGATAAATTATAATTCAATATTTCACCATTTTGGTGTGGACCTTCATTTAGCTGATTCAGTGTACGCTTTAGTGAATAATTGTCAGCAGTTCTACCATTCTGTTTTATTGCTTCTCAGTAATATTCGTACCATACAAGCACCAAGCAATGATCATTTCCAACAAGAGAAAATCTAACTGTCTCTCCTTGACATTCAACGGCATTACCATTGCTGGACAACACCCTCCCCCATTCCCCACCTCCTCACACCCTCACCATTAACATTCTGGAAGTTACCATTGACTGGGGATTTAAATGGACCAAGCATATAAATTTCTATAAGAGCAAGTAAGAGGCTGGGAACTCTGCAGTGAGTTACTCAATTCCTATCTGACTCTCCAAGACTAGTATCTGCAAGGTGCAATCAGAAGTGTGATGGAATATACCTCATTTGCCTGAAAGAGTGCAGCTCCAACAATATTCAAGAAACTTGGCAGCATAAAGTTATCTGCTTGTTCAGCACTTACCCACCATTTTAAACATTATGTCTTTCATCACTGATGTACAACAGCAACATGTGTTCCCTATATATGTGTATCTTATACAAGATACACTTCAGTAACTCGCCAAGCCTCTTTCAACGGCATATACAAACCTATGATCTTTACCTTAGAAGAGCAAAAACAGCAGATGCATTGGAACACCACCATCTGCAAGTTCTGGCTTGGAATTATATTGTCATTTCTTTGCTGTCACTTGATCAGATTCTTGGAACTCCCTCGCTGTGTGTGTGCTTACACCAGATGGACTGCATCAGTTCAAGAAAGTGAGTCACCATCACCTTCTTAAGCACAATTAGGGAAGGGCATTAAATGCTGGTGATGTCTGTGATGGTCACATCGGTGAAATATTTTGTTTCAAAGCCTTTGCAGCATTGGAACAACTTACGTAACTAAAGCATTGATTTTTGAGAAATGAAAGGAACAGCAGCACCAACCTCAGCAGCACAGGACCAACATCAAAAGCAGCAACACCAACTACTCAAGAAGGTAATTCATCACCACCTTTCTAAAGGGCAATTGAGAATAGGCAATAATTTCTACCCTAACCAGTGGCCCACATCTTGTGAATTAATAAAAAAAACTCACATCCATAGAGTTAACATGCCATATTCATAAATACTTGATGTTTCTTCAGCTTCGTGCTGATGCTTTTGGACTTCCAGATGTTACTTAAGTCATATAGCTCTTGCTATAGCTAATCTAACCTGGAGTTCATTCTTGGATAAAACTTTGGTGTTTATCATTGAACAAAGGTATTTGAATTTATCCATTGTCTCTGTCAGTGCTTCCAATTGTGACTTTTCCATTGCCATTCAAAGCCATAACTTTGGTCCTTATTTCATTTATGTTCAATCCAAAATTTCCCTATGCAGGGAATTTTCCATTGCGCTCACCACAGCAATCATAACGAGCTGGGAAGGGGTTCGGACCATGCAAAGTTTCGTTAACCTCGGGCAGATTTTTGGGGTGAGCATGACTGGAAAGACTCACCCTACGGGTCAAAATTTCAGGAGTGTCAGGCTCTGACTGAAAGCTAGCGTGTACCTCTCCAGATGCACGGACAAGTTTTCAGAACACATCTTCAGACATTCTGAAAAAAAAGGTAGTGTGGTTTACCCTGTCAGCCTAGCAGGGTAGGGCCTGATAGAGCAAACTGTACAAAGATTGGGATGCCATCTTTAAAGGGTGACCCGATCAGCACTGCAATTATAATCCTCACCTTACGCAGATACAGAGGACTCCCTCTCTACAAGCATTTTGGTAATCCCACCCTACCACTGAGGTATCAGGAGTTCTTTCCCCACCACCACCCCACAAGCTACTGCAACAGCATTGAGGGCATTCTTCTACTTCACAAGCAAGTCTTCTCATCAATGGTACCAGTCCTTTCACCCTCACTCACTGCATATAATGAGAACACTCTCCAGATGGGGCTCCCCAGAGGACCCGCCTGGCACAGGTTGGCCCCTGGCATAGGTTGACACTGCCAGATTGGCGTTGCTAAGATTGCACATCCAACTTGTACTAGGATAGTGCCAGAGGGCAGTGCCAGTTCATTGCCCAAGCATCTCTTTCTCCCCCACCAAGGCTATGCTTTGGCATCCCTGGCAGGATCCCCTTGATTTATTCCCTGTTTGAAACTATTCTAAATCTTACTGACCTTATGTTGGTGAGGTTTGAATATTTAATGAGGGGGATTTCATGTGGTGGGGAGGCCCATCAATTATATTCCAGTGCATTAAAATGTGTTGAAATGAGGCTTCCATCCTTTTGTGAGCAAGGACCCTGTTATATGACCAGCGACAAGTGGGGAAAATCTGGCAACAAGGTCTCGCCAGTGAGAATCTTCCCAACTCTTGCAGGATTTTGTGTCCATTTCTCTGTTAACGCTCACAGTAAACACCAGTGTAAAATCACCCCCTATGTATCTATTGACTAGGCCTGCCATAGCCTTTTGCTCTTCTTTTGTTCTGGTTATAAACGTGTGTCATCTGCTTAATTGAAATCCCATATGATGCAGCCAGATTTCTGGTGATTTTTCCTTCACTAACCTCATTATCTTCTCTCCCACAGCTTTAAGCTGCATGGGTGATAGGAGACTCTTCTGGCTGACTTCTTTCTGAAACTGGAATTGATTAATTGTCCATCACCAATTCCAATGTTTCTTAAAGTATTCCTGGATAGTGCTTATATTTGGCACAGAAGATGTTTGCGTACACTGTAGTTCGTGGGTGATATTTTCCGGCCTCACTCGCCCTGAAACAGGAAAATCCTGCTTAAAATCAACAGACCTTTCCATGGTCTGCTCTTTACCCGTTCTGATTCCCATGGTGGGCTGAATGGCAAAATTCACCCCTATAAGTGTTTTCCATTCAGCATCATGCTGGACAGTGTCAAAAGTTTTGGCATTATCCATGAAGATGAGCAAAGGTGAGCTTTCTACTTATTTTCACATTTTTTCATGAGTTTTCTCTGCATAAGCCTTGTGTCCTTTCCAGAATAACACTAAATTGTGTCACTTTACTGTTCACACAGGGGATGATACTTTGCCTGATGATGCCAAGTAGTACTTTGGATATATAACAGTGAGACTTATTGTACAATGGTTTGCACAGTCCTGTCAGCCTGTTATCTTGGGCATTGTGACCATTTCAGAGAAAGTCTACTCAGATTTCTATTCACCTATTTTTACATCTCATCAATAATCCCTCTTCTTGCATCTACTGATTCACTTCTCACTTTTAGTACTTCCACTGTTATCCAATCTTTTCCTTCTGCCTTTTCACCCTTATGATATTCTTTATAGCTTTTGTAATCTCACCTTTTCGTACCTAAGGTTCTAGTTCGTCTTCTTTTAACTTCCAATCTTCTCTGTTTATCTTTTCTGGTTCTTCAAGCAGTTTCCCATTTCAACCTGATCTTGTCCTTCTCATGTAAGAAGCCTCTGGGCCCAATTGTACCAGTTTGATTCTAAGTGCTGAATCTGGGCGCAGTTCAGATCTGACTTGTAGACCGTATTCTCAGGCACCCCAATATGCACTCAGCCTAAAAGAAAAATCACGAGTCTGAATCATGCTGTGGATAGGGCTAAGGGAAACCCTGGAGCTCCAATTGGAGTTTTGAACTGCGCATGCGCAGTGGGAAAAAAAATTGTAAAATGCACTCCTGATACGTCGCTCCTGGACTGCAAAAAGCGGATAAAGTAGCCTGGAAGTAATGGCCCCCACCTACATCGCCCCACCCCCCCACAACGTAACTGTCTCCCTTATCTACCCCTTATCCATGCAGCCTTCAACTGCACGCGCAGAGTACGTATAGAGGCATCTGAGAACGGATCTGAAAATTGTTTCTGAAACACTCCCAGTTTCAAGTCCAGTGCTTAGGATTAAAATGGTAAAATAAAGCCTTAAGTGTGCAATTCATGTAAACTAATAGTCAAACTGTGGTCAGACATACCACATACCTAAACCAATTGACAGATACCATCAAAGCAGATTCTGTGAATGTCTCATCGGTTCCTGTCTATGAGTCAATTGGTCTCATTAAATCGCTGTCTTTCTCACAAGAGTTTCCAATCTCCACTCTTGAAGAACTCGCTTGGAATTCTCTCCCAAACAATGCTTTCATTCAGATGTTTTCAACAAGGATCTATCTCCAATGTTTCGATCTCTCCTGATGATTCTTTTCTTTGGATCTGAGCATGCATTCAAGCTTCACCTTCCATGCATACTATCAGAAACTCAGCTGTGCCAAGCAGAGCCAAAGGCCCACTGTAAAGAGTCACCAAACTTTGGCTGCCTCCTTGGATCTTTTGGCTTCTCTCAAGTCTGCTGTTGACAGCTCTGTTGCTTGAATTTGGAGTCTTTTCCTCTGATCATTACTTTTAACTTCAGTTGACAGCATCTGTTTCAAATTCTTTTCCTTGTCCCTTAGCCAGGCTGTCTTGGGGAACCTCTTTCTGTTCCACTCTCTAGTTTGGAACCTTTGGCTTTGTTTGGGACTTTCTCTCCATCTTCCTCCTGTATCTTGCTCTTTGGGGCACCTCATGTGGAAATGCCTCCTCTTCTGGGTTATCTGACCTTCATTTTATTCCACTTTCTTCTGCGCATCTACCAGGTTGGATCTCAATCTGAAGAAATAATAAAAACAAACTGTGCATATGCACAGGGCCATCTACTGGCCTGAATGCCTGATGCACCAACTGCACATGTGCTGCTGTTCTCTGCTGGCACATGAGCAGGACGCAAAGATCATTAGAAAATATGAACTGTGCTCGTGCTGCTCTTCTACTTTTGGCACATACACAGAAACCACCGAGTAGTACTGCCTCCTATTCAAAGATAAGTACTTTTATTCACTTTGAGATTTTCACAATACCAAAGTCCACTGAATGAGCAATTGTGTTCCCAGCTCGCTACCGGCTTACCTGCATGCAGATCTAGTAAGACAAAGTTCCTCCCGGTGTAGAAGGACACGACAGATGTTGAAGTCAGGGATAGGTGTGTGGATGCTCTAGAGAATGTCAACATATTGAAAGAGGAAATGTCGCATATTCTAAATTGCATTAAGGGAGACAAGCCCTCGTGGCCAGATATGATCTAGCCCAGGTTGCTGTAGGAGGCAATGGAAGAAATAGCTGAGGTCTTAACAGATATCTTCCATCTTCTTTGACCACAGGCAAGGTTCCAGAGGACTGGAAAATAGCCAATACAGTTCCCTTGTTTCAGAAAGGAAGCAGAAATAATCCAGGAAAATATAGGTTGTCAGTGATGGGGAAATGTTTAGAGAAGATACTGAGGGACAGTATAAATGTACATTTGGACTTGTTAGTGTCAGGCAGCATGGTTTTGTACTGGGAAGGTCATGTTTCACAAACTTGCTTGAGTTTTTTGAAGCAGCGACAGAGATAATTGATGAGGGAAGGGTTGTGGATGTAGTTTATATGGACTTTAATAAGGCATGTGACAATGTTTCACGTGGCAGACTGGTACAAAAACTAAAACCACATGGGATTTGGGGTGGGTGAACCAGATGGATTTAGAACTGGCTTGGCTATAGAAGACAGAGAGTAATGGTGGAAGGATGTTTTTCAGATTGGAGATTTTTAGCTAGTAGTGTTCCGTAGGGATCAATGCTGGGATCTCTGTTGTTTGTAGAATATATATAAATGATCTGGAGGAAAATTTGGGGGCTCTGATTAGTAAGTTTGCAGATGAAGCAATTGTCAAAGGATACGACAGGATATGGATAGCTTGGAAACTTGGGCACAGAAATGGTAGATGGAGTTTAATTTAGACAAATGTGAAGTGATGCATTTTGGAAGATAAAATTTACTTGTGCATTATACTGTAACTGGCAGAACCTTTAAGAACATTAACAGAGAGAAGGATTTGCAGGTCCACAGGTTTCTAAATGTGGCCTCACAGGTGGCCAAGATAATTAAAAATGCATATGGCATGCTTGCTTCATTGTCTAGGGCATTGAATACAAGAGTTGGGAAATCATGTTGCAGTTGGGTAACACATTGATAAAGCTGCATTTGGAATATTGCATGGAGTTCTGGTCACACACTACCAGAAAGACATGGAAGCTTTAGAAAGAGTACAAAGAACGTTCATCAGGATGTTACCTGGCCTTGAGGGTGTTGGCTGTGAAGAGATGTTGAATAAATTAGGATTGCTTTCGCTGGAAGGATGAAGGCTGAGGGGAGACCTGAGAGAGGTCTACAAATTAAGAGAGACATAGGCAGCATGTATAGCCAGAGGCTTTTTCCAAGGGTGGAACTGTCAATTATAAGGGGCAAAGGTTCAAGGTGAGAGGGAGAAAGTTTAAGGGAGATTTTTTTCAGGAAAAGTTTTTTCCTGAAAAACAGGAAAAGTTTTTCATGGAGCGAGTGGTGGAAACAGGCACATTAGCAACATTTAAGAGGCATTTGGATAGGTACGTAAATAAGGAGGGAATAGAAATATATGGACCAAGTAATGACAGAAGCTTTTTCTTAATTTAGTTAGGGCATCATAATTGGCACAGGCTTTGAGGGTTGTTACTGTGCTGCACATTTCTTTACTCTTTCTTTTTTGTATGTTTACAAGGGCATTAAAGACTACAGTTTGAACCAAATACATACTAGTTTTCATTAACAATCTTTTACTTATTAATAGCTTGGTACCTTCTATGTTAACTCCTTTAAATTTAGTGGAATCCTTTCCCTTACTCTTGGAGTATAAGGTTAATTATAATTTTCAAGTACTGATAACACCTTTCTTTTGTACAATAGTCATTTTTAAGTTTTTCCTTTTAAAGTAAACTAGCAATGTGCTTTTAAAAAGATATACTTGCCAATTCTGTGAGCATTTAACTGTTTACATGCTCTGACCATAAAAGGCATGATCAGACAGGTGTTCCTGAGGATACACACTTGCAAGCAGACATACATGTACATACACACACACGTACACATGCACACACACAAAGAGATTTCAGAGTGGGGAGGATAGATTAAATAATAGATCGAACAAAATTAAAGGGTTACATGACTGCTGGCTTCAAGTTGAACATGGTGGTCTTATTACTTTCACACTGTGATCCTGCTGCTTTTGGCTTTGATGCAGTTCAAAGCTTGTTGATGGATAATTTATCTGTTCTTCTGGAAAGGGCAACACTGGATGAGTTATTTTTAAAGTTTCTCTTTCTGGCACATAGATAGTTAAAATCAGCAAACAGACTTCAAAACCTGCAAAATGGATGGCAAAAAAGAGAGAAAAAAGGGAAGAAACCACTCAGGGTTTTGTTCCTTCAGATCTCAGTTGCTTGTCCAATTCTGCAGGTGAAACAGATGTTTCAACACATATATGTTGGCTTGTCACATGACCTCTCTCCAACTGCCCAGTGACCCAAAGATAGTGATGGCTAATGTGTTCCAGTTACATTTTAAGATAGAAAAGAGGAGCAGGAATCAGCCATTTGACCCTTCAAGCCTGCTCCCACCTTGATTATATTATAGCTGGAAGCTCTTCTCTCGGGTCCCATTGCCGAAATGATTATGTCGAATGATTTGTCCCACCCATTTTGAATATCCTGGTGATTGTATGGACACTTTGTTAATTGGATTGGCAGTAAACCCTATTCATTCCTTTTAAGGCAATTTTTCCTGGTTCAACTTTGTAGACAGGTTGTCTCCATTTCAATAGTTTTAGAGTGCAGAAGACACAGTGATCCAAATATTCAGCCATCTTTGATTGTGATTCCAAGTCACTACGATATAACTTTAGGTCTTTTATTAAAAAATCAATTAAGGATTTCCAGCAAGTAAATTCTAATTTTTTTTTAATGTGAAGCATGATCCCACAATACCTCCTTGCCACATTGAATGGAATATTATGAATTTAGCATTCCATTACAAGGTTGTTAAAAAAAGATATACATGCATATTTAAACTTTCACTCATGTGAATGTCAGACACTGTGATTACATTCTGTACAGCTTAGAATCAGCTTCCCATTATCCAGTTTTCAGGAGGAAACTGTGTTGAGTTAAAGTTTGGATAAGGCATCAGCAATCACGTTGTTTTTCCCTTCAATTTGGGTTATCTGTACGCATTATGTTTCCAAAAACAGGCTCGATTGAAATAGACTTGCATTTTGTGATTTGAATTTCTCCACAAACGTTAAGAGGCTGTGACTCTATATACATTTCACGCATTATATTTCAAAGTGCTTGAGAGCTGCTAACAATCTCAGAGTTTTCATCTCTACAGTGGAATAGCTCTTTTGGGATCTGTTCAATTTTTTGAGATTCTGCAGCCAGTGACTAGTCCAGGACATCAAAGACTGAACCAGTTGCATGGGATGGGGTGGGGAGAAATTGGGTAGGTACAGGGGCACAGGAGGAATAAGCAGTAGTGTTAGGGATTAGGTTGTTAGGCATTGATAAATTTCCCTGTCCCCATGATTAAATAGGAAATAATGCAACTTTGCAAGTTCTACAACAAGTTTGGCCCAAACTTTGGCTCAACAACTGCCCCACTGAAAGACTTGTTACAGAAAAGAACAAAAGGTAGCGTGGTCAGGGAAATGGCCTGTTCTCTCAATGCCTTATCTATCATCTTGGAACAGACATCACCTATCCTTATGTCAGTAGCATCAATTGCCACTTTAAAGGATTGATTAATGTTTGGAGCTGCCAGCACCAGTTAATTGCTTAATGTGGCTTTCAGCCTTTCAAATGCTGTTTGGCATTTCCCTGACAACACTATCAAAAGATGTAATTGAACCATCTGTCCAAACCAGGTCCAACTTTCAAGACCTCTGGCTTTTCATGGTCAAACTCTAATCAGCTCATAAACATTTCAATGCTAATACATGAAAAGCAAGGAGGCCTTGGCACCCATGTATCTTGTCTAGGGTTCAAGGCAACACTGCCATTTATCCAATCTCAAGAATTCTGCTAAGGTGTATATTTTTAGTTCTCACTCAACAGGCTGCCTGTTTATGAACTCTACTAGATTTCTATTGATGTTTACCTTTTTACGGTTTGGTCAATGAAGACCCAAACCACACTTCTACATCAAGCCAGCCACTTTTACTCTGATTGTTCCATAAGCTGCAGCAAAATAGTTCAGTATTAAGTTTAACAATTAAATCAAATTACTGCACAGTCAGTCACAGGGTTTAATTTATTTCCCATTAATTAGCAGAAAGATCAAAAGTAGGGATTCCCCAGGATTCGTACACCACAAAGCTCTCAGTCTTGTAGATGTGCTGCAGTATCACAAGCTGCTGCTTTCACTCTGAAAAACAAATATATAAACATTGCACATTAGGAGCAAAAGTAGGCTATTCCGTCCCTCAAGCCTGCTGTAAGGTCATGGTGGATCAGATTTTAACCTCAACTTCAAATTCCTGCTAACCTCCATTAACCTTTAACTTCAGTTGCTTTTGAAGAATCTACCTCTCCCTTAAAGATATTCAAAGATTCTATGTCAACCACTTTTTGAGGAACACAATTCCAAAGTCTCACAACCTTCTAAGAGAAAAATATTTTCTTTATCTCTGTCCTAAATGGGCAAACCCTTATTTTGCCATGGTGATCCCTGAATTCTAGATTCTTCCACAAGAGGAAACATTCTTTTAGATCCACCCTCATAAGACTCTTTAGAAGTAAACTGTCTCTGAACTGCTTTTAAGATATTTAATCTTTCTATAAATAAGGAGACCAATGCTATATACAGTACTCCAGATGTGGTCTTACCAATGCCTATATCTGAAGCATAACCTTCCTACTTGTGTGTTCAATTCCCATTGCGATAAAGGATAACATTCTATTAGTTTTGCTGATTACTTATTGCACCTGCTTCTTAACCTTTTTAGATTCTTGCAACAGGTTACCCAGATCCCTCTGCAACTCAGAACTCTGCAATCTCTTACTGATTAGATAATATGCCTTTTTTGTATTTGTCTTGCCAAAGTGGACAACCTCACATTCGCTCACATTATAATCCATTTGCCACATCTTTGCCTGCTCACCTAAGCTATCTGTGTGTCTTTTTGTAGCCTGCTTATTTCATCTTCACCACTTATTTTTCTACCTATCTTTGCATCATCAGAAATTTAGCAATTACACCATTCGGCCCCTTCATCCAGATCACTTGTATAAACTGTAAAGAGTTGAAGCCTCAGTACTGATCTCTGTGAACACCTCTCAATGTATCCTGTCAAAGAGAAAATTTATGCCTATTCTGTGCTTCCTGTTTACTTGCCAATCTTCTATCAATACCCAATGTGTTACTCCATTTTAACTTCTGCAATAATTTTTGATTGTGCACTTTATTAAATACCTTCTGGAAATCTAAGTACAATACATCCCCTGTTGCCTTTTATCCATAGTTCCTTTTAGATCTTCAAAAAAAATTAGTTAAACATGATTTTCCTTTCACAAAACCATGTTGACTCTGCCTGATTATCTTGAGCAGTGTCCTGTTATTAATAAGAGATTCTAACGTTTACCCTATGACAGATGTCAAGCTAATTAGCCTATAGTTTCCAGCTTACTGCCTACCACCACCCTACCCCACTACTTTGAAGAAGAGTTACATCAGCTATTTTCTAATCTAATGGAATCTTCCCTGAATTTACTGAATTTTGGAAAATTAAAACCAATGCATCAACTATCTCAGTAGCCACTTCTTTTAAGACCCTGAAATCTGTGGTTTGAATTGCTGCAGCTGATGACACTTCCTACATATATGGTTATCCATGACTTGAGACATACACTGGGATTTCCACATGGAATAAGTCTGAATTATGTGTACATCTGTCAACATTTTCAGAGACAGAACACTGAAAATGGAAAATGAATCCAGGAGTGATATGCTATGTTAAGCTTTTGTGCTGATGCCAAAGCCCAATATTATGCCAACAAACCATGAAAAGAAATCAAAACTGCATCCACCAGACATTATTCTTTCTTTGCTTTTTTTTAAAAATGGATTTTTGCTGAACCAGAAAGATGGTGTTACAGGTCACACAGTTCACAGGATTGTCTAGCTGTTCTGGAAGTTTCCAATAGGAGTTATTAGAGCAAAAGATTTTCCCTCCATCCTTGTGGAATCTCACACCCCATTATAAGGACATCATAATCATGATTACAGGGACTTGTGGGGTGTTGTACAAAAATTACCACTTTGGAGTCAAACTGGAGGAACAACAATACAGTTTTATCTAACAAAGTTTCACGGAGAAAAGGCACCAGCACTCCACAGTACTGGACAGCTACCTTCTCTTGATGAAACAATATAAAAAGGTCCATCTTTATACCCTTTACACAATAGGTGGACCTGACATTATTATCACATTGTTATAGTCAAACAGGTACAACATTTCTTAGCTTATTATTGTGGACAGGTACAACCATGATTGTTTCAATATCACATTGTTCCATGAATGAGTTCATTTCCTCTTTATCAATGACTTAATTTTATTTTATTCTTGTAGTAAGTGGTTCCTTTGTGTTTATGCTTTCCTGTTTTTAATCTACCTGACGTAGAAATGCCGGCGTTGTACTGGGGTAAACACTGTAAGAAGTCTGACAACACTAGGTTTAAGTCCAACTGATTTATTTGACAGTAAACTTACAAGCTTTCGAGGTCCCCCTCTTCAGGGAACCTCGAAAGCTTGTGAGTTTACTATCAAATAAATTGGTTGGACTTAAACCTGGTATTGTCAGTCTTCTTACTTAATCTCCCTAACAGACCTCATTGTCCCAGGACTATCTTTATCTCTTTTAAGGTGCCTGGCTTTCTGAAGCGTCTGCTCCCTGTTTTAATTCAATTAACTGTCTGTCCTGTGGTTTAAATTTTAAGTAGTTGTCTGTATTTGAAAGTCAGTGTCTGTGTTGGAAATCAGTGCAGATTTAATGCCTTTTAATCCCTATGTGCCGGATAGTTATTTTTATGCTAGGTACCCATCTTTACGGCTTTTTTCCACCTTCACAGAGATTGAAATTTGTTATTCCTGTAGAGTTTCTAACAATCCGATCTCATACCTGGGATTGTCCAGGTCCGTTTCGAAAGGTCATTGAGGGGCCAGTGGTTATAATTTGATAAGCTTACCTTTCTGTTGGAATCACATTGTCTGACCAGACAATAGCCCCTGACACAAGATCCTCAATATGAATGGTGACTCAGAGACTAACGATTGGGACACTATAATTCATAAACCAGGGGGTAGACCCAGATACCAGATAAACATCCGTTTTGAAATCATTGTGGGGAAAGGAGTTCACTTGATTCTAGTGACAATTTTGAAACCTCTATCTTCATTTGAGAACTGAGAAACAAACAATCTGCTGAATTAATATCAACCAAAAAGAATCCCAGATGACTAAGCAACTGGTCATTGTGTTGCAATTACTTGAAGATTGTTGGATTTTAAACATCACTGATCATCACCTACGAGGCAGTCAAAGCACAGAAATCCTATGGTGCTGAATCATCATTCGTTTCAAGAATTTTTGTGTTGCCATCTCTGAGCAGAACCTCATCTGGACTGAACCCTGCCATAAAGAAAACACCTTCTGAACTTTGACTTTCTGGACTCTCAAAATCATATGAATTAACATTGATTTCTGTGGTTCTGTATTTTGTTATCCAAAGTTGTAAAAACTTCCTCTTTTCTGTCCCTCCTTCCTGTAAATGTATGTGTGAGGTTTGAACATAACCGATCAGCCTTTATCCTGCCTCCCGACTACTTTAAAAATAATTTTAAAAATACCTCTGCTTCCAGACAAAGAGGTGATAAAATTTAATTTGCCTCTCTTGTGTCTATAATACAACTAATCGAATGGAGTGTTAGATGTGGAAGGGCACAGAGTATATGCTGGCTAATACTGTGGCTGCCAGTTTGCACAACATTGACCAAAGAATCACCTTAGTAGCTCAACACCTCACTTACATGCAATCAAGGACTCTCCTGATCTTAATTAGTAGGAAGTGCAAATGGCCACTAAAAGAGAAGGTGAAGAAAGAGCTTTTTGTGGTTGGGGCTCTTTTCAAGGCATGTGCTTTCACACGTGCCATACTGCTTCCTTAAGTGAAAAAGAGGGAGGTTTGCGCAGGGGCTGTGATGAGAAGCTATGAATATATTTCTCAAGTGAGTTATGCCTGGATGACAGTTTAGCCAATGTCTCTGCCTGTGACTGCAGGTATCGATATGATACTTCGGGATGGTCCCTTTCATCATCATCATCCTTCCCTTCATTCTCCTCTTCTGAGGATGCCAGGCACTCACATCTTTCCTGGTACATTGCAGCCTTCTCTGCAGTGTCTTGTTGTACAGGCACAGCAAACAACTACTATCTAGGAAACCCCTAATAGAGCATTTTGAGGGTTATCTCTAGGTTGGTTATGGTATCAGAACTTATTTTTTTCTGTTGTACCTGGTGGTAATATGGTTTGGTTGTAACTTTCCTGTGCCTCTGTTGTAGAGTTTGTCATTAGGTTCATCAGCCAGTGTGTATTGCTTGTCCCTCAGGAGTCAACTGCTGAGGCTGACTGGTGGAGTGAAGAACTGTGGAACTTGAGATTATGATGTGGAGATGCCAGCATTGAACTGAGATAAACACAGTAAGAAATCTCATAAGACCAGCTTAAAGTCCAACAGGTTTATTTGGTAGCACAAGCTTTCAGAGTGTTGCTCCTTCTTCAGGTAAGTGAAGAGTTGTGTTCACAAACAGGGCATACAGAGACACAGACTCAATTTACAAGATAATGGTTGGAATATCTGGTACATTGGCAAGACCATGCAGACGCTATGATAATGGATAAATGAACACCGCTCAACAATCATCAGGCAGGAATGTTCCCTTCCTGTCAGGGAACATTTCAGCAGTCAAGAGCATTCAGCATCTGATCTTCAGGTAAGCATTTTCCACGGTGACCTTCATGACACATGACAATGCAGAATCGCTGAACAGAAACTGATAGCCAAGTTCTGCGCACATGAGGTTGGCCTTAACTAGGATCTTGGGTTCATGTCACACTATCTGTAATCTCCATGATTTGCCTGGGCTTGGAAAATCTTGCTAACTATCCTGGATGGAGGCAATACACACTAACCTGTGCTTAACCATGTCTCCACTTGTATTGTCTGTACCTGTAAAGACTTGATTACCTGTAAAGACTTGCATTCCAACCATTATCTTATAAATTGAGTCTGTGTCTATATATGCCCTGTTTGTGAACACAACTCTTCATTCACCTGAAGAAAAGGCAACACTCCAAAAGCTTGTGCTATCAAATAAACCTGTTGGACTTTAACCTGGTGTTATGAGGCTTCTTACTGAACTGGAGACTTCCAGAGAATGAAAAATCACGGTAACTTCCTGGTCACTTTCACTCTCCTCTTGCACTGGCTGCAAACTAGTTTCACATTAAGGGAATGGAAGCCCTCCCAATAGGCAAATACACCTGGCTGTTGCAGTGGCACCATATGGGTGCAATCTACAACTGCTGGACCTGTGGTTATTGCTTGAGGAAAGCAAAGTTGACAGCCCAAAAGGGAAAATGTTGGAAAATGCCAGCAGGTCTGGCAGCATCTGTAAGGAGAGAAAAAAGTTGATGTTTTGAGTCCACATAATCCTTTGTCAAAGCTAAAAGACATAAAAAGTAGGAGATAGTTTTACCACAGGGAGGGAATGAAAGATAAGTCATAACCATAGAAAAAGCTACTAATGGTAGTCAATAGAAAGAATAAAGGGTTGAATGGCTAAACGGCAGAGAAGCTGAAATCAGAGGATAAGCTGTGACAGATGAACATAGAACATAGAACATTACAGCACAAACAGACCCTTCGGCCCACAAGTTGTGCCAATCATATCAGTATCTACCAGGCCATAGAACTATCTATAACTCCCAATCCCATTAAATCCCATGTACTCATTCAGAAGTCTCTTAAAAGACTCCAGCGAGTTCGCCTCTACCACCACTGATGGCAGCTGATTCCATTCATTCACCACCCTCTAAGTGAAAAACTTACCTCTAACATCTCCTCTGTACTTGCCTCCCAGCACCTTAAACCCGTGTCCTCTCATAGCAACCATTTCAGCCCTGGGAAATAGCCTCCGAGAATCCACCTTTATCTATTCCTCTCAACATCTTATAAACCTCTATCAGGTCACCTCTCAACCTTCATCTGTCTAGGGAGAAGACACCTAGCTCCCTCAACCTATCTTCATAAGGCATGCCTTCCAATCCAGGCAACATCCTTGTAAATCTCCTCTGCACCCTCTCAATAGCTTTCACATCCTTCCTGTACTGAGGCGACCAGAATTGCACACAGTACTCCAAGTCGGGTCTGACAAGGGTCTTATAAAGTTGCAGCATTACCTCTCGACTCCTAAATTCAATCCCTCGATTAATGAAGGGCAGTACACCATACTCCTTCTTGACCACATCTTCCATCTGTGAAGCTGATTTAAGAGTCCTATGGACCCGGATCCCAAGATCATTCTGCTCCTCAACACTGCTAAGACTCCTACCCTTGATATTATACTCCTTCATCCCATTGGTCCTGCCAAAATGGACCACTACACATTTATCCGCATTGAAGTCCATCTGCCACATCTCCGCCCAGCCTTGCATCCTTGTCTATGTCTCGCTGCAACTTCTGACATCCCTCCAGACTATCCACAACACCACCAACCTTCGTATCGTCAGTGAACATACTAACTCATCCTTGCACTTCCTCATCCAGGTCATTTATGAAAATGACAAACAGCAAGGATCCTAGAACAGATCCCTGGGGCACTCCACTGGTGACTGACCTCCATGCAGAAAAAGACCCATCCACAACCACTCTCTGCCTTCTGCAGGCAAGCCAGTTCTGGATCCACAAGGCCGAAGCTCCTTGGATCCCATGCCCCCTCAGCTTCTCAAGAAGTGTTGCATGGGGGACCTTGTCAAACGCCTTGCTGAAGTCCATGTAAACCACGTCCACCGCTCTTCCTTCGTCAATGTGTTCAGTCGCATTTTCAAAGAACTCAACTAAGCTCGTAAGGCACAATCTGCTCTTAGCAAAGCTGTGTTGAGTATTTCTGATCATATTGAACTTCTCTAAATGCTCATAAATCCTGTCCCTCAGATGAAGATTTGGGAGGGGGGGGGAGATAGTGGGTAAAATTTAGAAAATGGAGAGAAGGGAAAGCAAATGAGGAGAAAAGGTAAGGACGGAGGGGACAAAGGAAAGGGAAAGAGTGGTGGGGGAAAGAAAAATAGAGACAATAAAGAAATGAAAGATAGAGAACAGATAACAATTAAATGAAACAAAAACAAAGAGAGTCGAGATAGGGTAGAGCTAATCATCTGAAGTTGTTGAATTCAATGTTGAGAATGGAAGGCTGTAAAGTGCCTAGCTGGAAGATGAGATGTTGTTCCTCCAGTTTGCATTGAGCTTTAATGGAACATTGCAGCAGGTCAAGGACAGATATGTGGGCATGGGATCAGGAGCATGTGTTAAAATGGCAGACAACGGGAATGTCAGAGTCCTGATTGTGCACAGATCAAAGGCTCAGGAAAGCGATCACCCAGTCTATGCTTGATCTCTCCAATATAGAGGAGACCACATTGGGAGCAGCGAAAACAATAGACCAAATTGAAAGAAGTGCAAGTGAAACGCTGCTTAACCTGGAATGACTATTTTGGACCTTGGATGGTAAGCATGGAAGAGATAAAGGGGCAGGTGTTACACTTTCTGAAATTGCAGAAATTGCCCCTTTATCTCTTCTGAACCTTCCAGTATCTACAGTAATTTTCTTTTATCCAAAGTTGACAGCCCTTTGCATTTGACAAATTAGAAAGGAAGAATAAACTTGCATTCATGTCGCTCTTTTCATGCCTTAGGAAATGTCAAAGCAGTTCTAGCTGAAGAGATACTTTTGCAGTTAGTCAATGTTATGCCGTAGGGAAACATAGCAGTCAATACATGCACAGGAAAGTCCCACAAAAAACATTGAAATAAATTACCAGAACATCCATTTTGATAGTATTGGTTGAAAGACAAATATTGTCTTCAACATCCGGAAATATCTCCTTTCTTTCCAATTGTGCAATGTGGTCTCAAGTATGGCTTGGTTTACCACCTGATCCAAAAAATGGCACTTCTAACAGCACAATACTCCCTCAATGTTGCACTAAAGTGCAAGTCTCATTTTTAGTGTTCAAGTTTCTAGAGTGATTGAGTGCATGTGTGTGGATAACTAAGTAAATATGTGATTGGGTGAGTCTATAAAATTCTCTATTATAACAACTTGTCAGATTGGCTCATTTGCCCCTCCATGTCATAAGATTCAAACTTCAAATCTCACTCCAGGACTTGAGCACAAAAATCAAGGCCAATACTGAGTGCTATGCTGTCAGAGATGCTATCTTTCAGATGAAACATTAAAACTGAGGCCCCATCTGCCCTCTCAATGAAAGATCCTATGGTACTATTTTGAAAAAGAGTAGGGAAGTTATCCCTGGTGTCCCGGCCAATATCTATTCCTCAATCAACTTAATGAAAGGCAGATTATCAGATCAATTTTGCATTGCTGTTTTGTGGGAGCTTCCTATGCACAGATTGACATAGCAAGTTCTTACAAGTGCATTACAACAGTGACTAGACTTCAAAATGCTTTATTGGCTATAACCTGCTTTGAATTATCCACTGTTTGTGAAAAGTTCTATATAAATGCCAATCTTACTTTCAGTCTAGAATTTCTGTATAATATTTCAACATATGTAGAATGGAAATGACTTAAGTGAGAATTTGTTTTATTTTGAAAGACTTGAGAGTTTAAAGGCTGAATTTGCTCTACAACTATAACTCTACAGAGGCTTTAACTCCCCAGTAAAACATAGTGGCATTCTGTAGAAGAATCAGCTTCACTCTTTCCGTGAAGAATTACATCAGCCCTGAATCCAGATTTACACTACATTACACTTATCTTGCAAAGTGACACCACCATTGTAGTGTATATTCAAGTTAAATACACTCGAGGTTCAAATGAGTTTACAGTAAGTACTGGATAAAAGCAAATTATTGCAATGTTGCTTTGACAAAGGATCATGTGAACTCTCCGTATAAATGCTGCCAGACCAGTTATCTTCCAGCATTTCCTCTTTTGCTAAGTAATTCATTACAAAATTCAAGTGGTTTAGGGACAGGGAGAAGGAAATAACATTTTTCAGCTTTGTACAAACCAAAAAAAGAAGCTTTTCTAATGATCAGTAGTCAATATACCAATGTAATATAGTAACAAATGATGCAAATTAGAATCAACCCTCCCCTAATCACTGATCTATACTAATCAGATTCTGATATGGCTCTATCAGACGGTGATCTGCTATCCTGAATCAAGGCAGTGTTTGGAGTACCAACATTTTCATGCCCCAAGCAAGAGAGGGAAAGAAAGTCATCCAGTTTTCTTGTTCTTAATCATTACTCAGTAGCCTCCGATGCAATTAATATGTCAGCATTGAGTGAGGATAGGATCAGACATGCCTGTGATGACTACCACCCTGCCCCCCACCCACTGCATTTATTAAAGTTCATTGTCCAGGGTCACACATGAAGAATAGTTACTCATAAGAGATACTGGAAGGTGACCAACAATTGGGAAACTGCATTCACCGTGGGATACTGCCTTGAGGAAAAAAAAGCAAAGGAAGAACAGTGGGAAGAGGAGAACAAAGAACAGACATCACTGGGAGAGAGCCATATGTGGTTCTTGCAAATAAAAACAGCCATAAATCTGAGGATAGTGATATTAAAGTCTTGATTTATAATCGGCTTAAATGCAATTCAAGTACTTGATGCATGTTTATTCAATTTTAAAGTTCACTGTTAGAAATAAGTTCCTCAGTATAGATGAATGCTGACAAAAGTAAAACTACCTCACAGACCACTGACAAATGGGTTGTCTTTAATCAGATGGAATGGATATTTTAAACAAAGTTTTCTCAAATATTATTTTCTCAGATGTTCTCAGTATTTCACATCTTACAGATTTGGAATGAATTTTCCTAGCACCCTAGAGGCAGCTTTGAAGGTGGGAATGAAGCAGTGAGTGAGGAAAATGTGATTGATTCTATAACATGTTTACTCCTTCATGCACTTTTCAGACAGTTGGAAGTCCAGCAACAGATGGCCAATTAGGGGGAATTTAATAGGGCAATTAAGTCAATTGTGGAATTGGATTACAGATTTTCTGATTGTGCATTCTCTCTCCCTCACTGTTTTTGGAACCCTGAAATTGAGCAGAGTTGGTTTCACAGTGAAAGGTCCAAGCCACACGAGGTCTTTTACTAAATTGTGGCATTGTGATGTGCTCATGTGTCCCTAATCAAGACATGCCATTGCAGTCAATTCATGGAGACCAATGCCTCTGATAATGTAGCTCTTGTTGCAATGGCATTCAGTTCCCTCCCACTGAAAATGCCTCCGCGGCATTACTGACAAACACACTGCTGGTCCTTCAGTAGCAACCTAGCCATGTTGTACCTTGAATGGACATCCTGACTTTGAAACCTGGATATTGTCTCTATGTGAACAAGGTTTCCATAGGTGGCTTTTTAATTGGCCACCTCCGGAAAATTGTTCCCAATGTTCCCATCACCTCATCTGGGTCCTCAATCCAACCATCAAAATTCATGGCGACATGATGAAGTTTTCAGAAGCAAGCAACTTTGTTGGTAAGCTCACTGCACTATTGATATAATTTCCAATTAGAATACTCAGTTAAAATTCTTATGTTTTAATTGCAATGAGATAAGATTGTGGAAAACTGCTTGGAATAGAATTTCAACAACAGAATGACGTGAGTGATGCTGAAAATGATAGGCAGGCTACACTTGCTCTGAGTGTTAAAAGGGAGCAGGAACAATCAAGATCCCACAGCCTGATATATGTTCTGCTTTCTGTTATCAGTTAGAAGTCTTAGACATCAGTACCAGCTTCAGAAGGTGCTGTGTGCACTTACATTGTGTGATGGCTGAAAATCTGATTATTGTAAGAGAGATAAAGGGCATAGAAATTTACAGTATCTAAGTAACAGCACACCATGGGACACAGCCTTATGTTGTTACTAGTGCAAAAGCTGCTGTAAAGGAAGTTCCCTTTATAGAATACAGAATAGAGGACTGAATTGGCATTTTAACCAGAATTTTCCCCGCAGGCTTCTGAATGCTGCCATCAGGCTGAAATGTGGGTCAGAAACCTGCAGTGTGGGAATTAATCACTCATTGTGATTTTCTGTAGGATGGCCAATTAATAGCCAGGAGGCAGGCTCACTGTTCAATTATTAGCCAGGAGGCAGGCTCACTGTCCAATTAAGCACAGCAGGTGAGCTGTCAAGGCAGAAGGCCAATCGGAAGCCTACCAGCTTGAAAGGATCAGTAGTCTCAATGCAGGGTAAATGAGGGAGGAGACACTTTAAAATGGAAGTACCTTCTTTTTAACTTTTTAAAATCTAAACTAAAAAATGTTGTAATATACCATTGGTGATAGTAGTATGTCATCACCAAAAGGGAAGTGTGTCATGTGTTTCAGTTTTGGTTTCACTTTGGCCAGTGAGCAGAATACAGCACACTCTGATGCCTTCATTTATATTTATCTTCTTTGTATAGCTGTTCTTGTGTACCTAGTCAGTGAGTGACTCAAGCTTTTATATCATTACTAAAATACAACCAAAAAATTGACTTTTCCAGCCAGGTCACCACTGTGGGGATAGGGGAAAGTCACTTTACAAGGGTCATCTATGGCTGTTCCTGCACCGAGATAGTTAGGGAAAATCTCTAGGCATGCCTGGAAAAATGGCTCCCTGCCTGCCATCAGAAGACTTCTTCCTGACAGTTAAACTGGTCCCTGCTGCTGCAAGAATCTGGAAATTCACAGTTGGCCTCTTTAGCTGGGCTAAATAGCCTTTAAACTTAAGATCAGGTAACTGCTGGATGCGGATGGGTTAGCCTGCCCCATCTCCCCCAATGCCACTTCTGTATAAATAACTGAGGGATAAGATTGAGCCTGAGAACTGAGATTTTTGACAAATCCATCACTGCCTTTACTCACAGCTTCAGTGGAGTCTAAAAATTAAGGCCTTGTATTTCTGCACTGAAGTTTATTAGGTTGCAAGAATATATATAGAACAGCATATAGTGTTGTACATTGCAGCATTGTACGATACATTCGATGGCAGCATTTATCACCACTGAATATTATGAACTCATAGCTGACTGAGGAATATTGCATTTGATTGAGAATAACCTCTCAGAAAGCTGGAGCATGCAGCATACAATTGCATACTGCACTTGTTTTAAGTACGGCCTATTAATAAATGAAGTACATATTTGACTATGGTGAATTGGTGCCACAGGATATTTGGCATACCAGATAGGGTGTCAACTTAAAATCTCATCTGAAAGATAGCACATCCAACAGTGAAATATTGCCTCATTACTGCACTGACAAGGCTAGTCATAGTGATTCTTCTAGCTTCCCGTACTTTCCTTATCGACTGCCAGATATTATTTCATCACAATGTCACAACAGAGGTTTTTAATTTACTGTATGGGGTTTAGAATTCAAAGCCATACCCACCATTTTTGGCACAGTATACGGATATTCTGTTGTGATTTTGCACTATTGTATCTACAGTGCTAGAATTTCTAAATTAAGGCATTTTGTCCAAATTGGGCGTGAAGACCTTTCCTAAAGATTGAATTTGTGCTCAAGTTGTATAATGCTTACACAAGTTTGAGTAAAAGTTAGAGCTTAGTTATAGAGAATTGCATTCTGAAAGGCAGGAAAGAGATAAATGGAAAAAAAACTTAAACTTACTGTCTGTCTTAACCACACCAAAGATGAAAGCGTATCATCTCTGTCTTCACTAAGCATCAGTGGTTTTCTCTATGTTCCAGTGAATTTGGCCTTAAGATTCTTATCTTTGTCATTGAACCCACTACACACCCAGATGTTCCAAAGAAGGGGCAAATTGGACTTGAAATGTTAACTCAATCATACCAGACTTGTTGAGATTTTCCAATATTTTCTGTTTTTATTTCAGATCTCCAACATCCATAGTATTTTGCTTTTATATCACTGTAAATATCAGTGCTAACTCTAAATCACTGCCATTTACTCTAATCCTATGTAACTGCTTTTCTCCAGACCTTTAAGACTTTTCTTCATCAAAGATGCGATTCTTTTTTTAATACTATGCAGGACTCAGCTTTAGTAGCCACTTGCAGTAATGTATTTATATACTAATAACCCTTTGTGTGGAACTAATTCTCCTAACCTACCATTTATGCCATTAGCACTGTTATTACATTTTTTTGTCCCCTTGAAACCAATTACCAATTAATGGAAATTATCTTATACAGTCTGGCCTTTCAAACCCATTCTAAACTTTGAGCACAACTATTAAGTTCTTCCCTTAACCATCTGTATTTAAGTAATCTGTATTTACTTCCTGTCTTTCCAATACAAACACATGACTAGTTAATCCACATTGCATCTTTTCCATTGTTTTGTCTTCTACACAATTGAGTGGCCAAAATTGAAAAAAAAGAATACTTACATTGATTTGTTGCTTTTCACAACCATTGGATACCTCCAAAGTATTTCACAGTCAATGAGTATTTTTGAAATGCATTCATATATGTATATATATGAAACAGATTTGTTCAAATATATTTGTCATAAAATCCTTGCCTAAATATTTAAAATATGGTAAATATAAGACAAAAATCCATTCCATCAATATAATTTCTTGGACCACTGAAGATGCAATAATGCCTGATGCATGTATTGCCAGATTAAATTTCACTCTTTATCTATACATTTCATTTAATACACACAACTTCAATTTACAAATTGTTGCCAATATTGTAGTTTTGTTGCTGCACTAATAATTAAATGCAAAGAGGTTACTATCATTTTTTAAAAGTTTTTTTTGATTACCATCAGTTCCTTGAGCAACAAAGCAACAGCCAACTTCATATAAGGCTGCTTTGGCAGAGATCCCAAATTCATTTAATAGTGCAGTGCAAATATTTTCAATGTATTTTTTAAACTGATATTCGGCGTTTTCAAATTAGAGTAAAAAATGTTTCAAAGATATAAGCAATTATGAATTTAATTGCATTGTTATGTCACTGCAAAAGCAAATAATAGTACATGATCCCCACAACTTTAAAAGGCAAGTTAATTGATGCTACACTGTTGTTACATGAAGATTGTTGTTCTGTGCAGTGATTTGCACCTCAGACATCCTGCTGTGAATATTTTAGTGTTTACATTTTTCATAGAAAACTTCTCATGTTATCTAAAAATATATATTTGATTAAATTCCGTAATTCTTTATCTAGCATTTGATACCAGAGAGCACCATAAAATAAATACGTTTGACCCATGCTATCAAACACTGAAAAATGAATGTTTTATAAACAACATTATGAGTCACTCCAACTTATGACCAATTTTTATAAAAAATATTGATAAAGTAAGTGTAAAAGAATAGATAATATGAATCATTCACTAATATCCAATAGACAGCAGGAATAATAAATAATGAACATGGATCAAATGCACAAATCTTTGCAAAGTTGCAATTTTTCTTTTAAGTTAAATTGAAAGAGACCATTCAGTCCATTGTGTCTATGTCTCATTTGTTCCATTTCCATTTTTTAATTCATTCGTGGAACATGGGGCTTTTATTGCCCATCTCTAGTTGCCCTTAAAGGACAGTTGAGAGTCAACCACATTGTGGTGGCTCTGGAGTCATATGTTAGCCAGACCAGATAAGGACGGCAGATTTTCTTCTGTAAAGGACATTAGTGAACCAGATGGGTTTTTCTGACAATCGGCAATGGTTTCATGGTCACCTGTAAATTCTTAATTACCGTTTTGACTTTTGTTACTGAATGCAAATTCCACTATCTGCTGTGACAGGATTCAAACCCGGATCCCCAGAACATTAATTGAGTTTCTGGATGAATAATCTAGTGATAATACCACTAGGCCATCGCCTTCCGATAATCTTGCAATTTTTGTTCCCTCGTAACCTTGCAAATTTTCAATATTTTCATTATATCTCCTAGTGAAATGAAGCCTGCAGTTATGTGGTCATTGTGAATATGTGTTCAGGATTGTGAAAAAATGAAATATTAAACAATGACCTTGTTTAATATAATGGATGGAATTTTCCCAAGTTTTGGCCGTATCAGTTTCTGTGTGAAAATCGGTGGGGTATCTGCCATACCATGAGATTACAGATTGTGATTGTGTGCAATTCTGCTTCTGCCAATGGCCAACGGCGCCTCATGATGCTCAGTTTTGAGTTGCTAGATCTATCCCTTTTAGCACATTAGTAGTGCCACACAATACACTGGAGGATATCTTCAATGTGAAGGTGGGACTCTGTCGCCATAAGGACTGTACTATGGTCACTCTTAGCGTTACTGTAATATAGTGATGCAAAAATTAACTTTTTTTAATTCATATAATGTTTGGTATGTGTTTTACTGAGGTTGACTTAGGGCAAATCAACATTGCAGCAGGACCCTAAATTAGGCATTAAGTTTCTAGGCCAATAATCTAATGCATGCTTCAGGTGTATGTATGGGACATTTCTTTTTTGTCCTTATGTGATGGGTGGTGTGTTTCTGGTCAGAAATGCCTCATGCTTCAAGCCGGCTATTTTGGGCCTCTTTGGCATTGCTTTACATTTATGAAATGGATGTTAAATGGCTTAATTTAACTCCTCACTTCCTTAAAATCTTAAGATGTTTCAATATGAATATCATTATACAAGGTAGTATAATTATGCAATGCAACCCAGTTGTTGTAAAAGCATTAATGTTTACATCAATGCCATTAAAATAGCAGAGAAATGAATTTTATGCAAACGTGTCTAAGTATTCTCCTCTCTGATCTTATATAGTGGCATTCAATTGTCCAAATGGATATTTCAAGCATGCATCATATTCTAGAATGGCTGGCTGGTAAAATGGATTCCTCTTGTTCTGGAATGTATATTGTTGACTTTTACATGCAGATCATGAGAAGTGACTTAACTGACTGTTATGAACTGAGAAAAAAAGAGCAATTTTATTAGCATAAGTTTCGTCAACTGGAATAAAAATGGGTAGGGATATAAGATAGGCTGTCTGCGTATGATCATCCATTCTACACAAAGTCAGATTCTACACTTAACGAACAGAGTACAAGCAACTAAGGCATGCTAACAAACATACATTTTCACCTATGTGAAACAATGGAGAATGACAACAATAGTGTTGACATATTTTTATTTCTTGATGCTGCAATGCTGAATAAAAGTATTGGGAATATAAAATGCTGGCTTCGATGGATATTTATAGAAATAAAGAAACATTTTGAAATTTTGCTAAATAGGGGTGCTATGTGAGTAACCAAATTAATAGGTTACTGTTTGTCATTCTGATTCACAGCAACCAACCTTTTGGCGGTTTGAATCTCCCTTCATTAACATTGTGTTTGGGCAGTTGTTCCGCTTGTGATAACATTTTGAGACATAGTCTGATTACTGTGCGTTTGGTGATTTACTCACTATGAATGATAAGTGGTTGTTTCCGAGTGAAGCTAAAGGAGTTAAAGAGTACTGGTTATGAAGATTAACTGATCATTGCAGAGGGAAGAATTCTAAGCATTCTTCGATTTTAATTAAATAGGGAATCTCATCCCAGTCTGTGAAGAAAAATCAAACAAAAAAGAACTCCAAAAAAAATTTCTGATGCTGCTTGATGTAGAACTACAGTCTAACCGACAAGCAGCACAAAGGCTGCCCTGGACTGCCCAGAAACCACAAAAGGCTCTTTAAACTATTTCAACATTTCCTGTGCCCGGAATAGGTTGTTCAGCCAAATGGTGAGTCTCCAGGAAATCACAAAGATGGGGGTCTGTCTTCTTAGTGGAGAGCTGATTCCTTGATGCGACTCAAGGAGGCAAAAGTTCTTGAAGATATGTGTAGTTCCAGTTTGCATAAACCAAAGTGATGGGTATTACGGCAAAAGCTAAAGGTTTGGTTGACAGTTACAATACAAAGAACTCAATATCCTATGTGACCTAGAGCCTTCGATTACTTTAACCTACTTTCAAACAGCTCATCCCCCTAAACCACTTCATTTTGACTTTTCCCTTCACCTTTAGACATCCACCTTTTCAGCTAAGCTTTCAGTCACCTCTGCTAACTCTTGCACCATTGTTCAGTAACTGTATCCTGTTTTTTATTTCCTCTGTATAATGTTTGGGGTCTTTTTTTTCTACTTACAGTTGCCATAGAACTGCATGTTATGTGGGAATTGTAAACTACTGAAAGCACAAATTCAATGTTCAAAAGTTTTCATTAACACAATTAATTTAAGAATGATTTTATAAACTCAATTAATGAATCTGGCCAATTACTTTACAGAGCAAAGTATTTCAATTATGATCTACGTATGTGTAATTCTGCATCTGCTGTAGCTATGAACAATTAAAAAATATGTTTGATTTTATTTTCAGTGGCTCATCTGAGTCTTTCAGAGTTATTTGAGCTTTGCATTTCTGTCCTTATCTCTTAGTTCCCTTTACAGCCTCCAGGATATGACAATCTCTGTTCCATAGAGGCCAAAAGAGTATATATTTTGCTATATCCTTCTATTACAGTTGTATGTTGAAATTGGTATTTGAAGGTGATCTGGTCCTTCATGACCTTATATATATACTATTCAAACATTTTCTCCATCTATACCATCTCATTTAATGTTTTAGGCAGTGTAAATAGTTTTACTTATCTTTGCCCTTGTATGCCCATATCTGTATGAGTTAAATGCTAATTCCCTTGATTTGCCATTCCACTATATTACTTTTAAACTTGTACTTGACCCACAGTTTCCAAAACCTACTGGCAGCAGGGTCATCTATAAAGTGGCTATTTTCTGCACTTGATTGGATGCTGAAAGTTATCATGGATCTACTTACCATAATAGCAAAATAAGAAAGGGCTTTAACAGAAAATGCTGTAAAACCTCAGCTTACCTGACATCATCTGTGGAGAGAGAATAGTTGACTCAATTCTCTCTCCACAGATGCTGTCAAACCTCTGAGATTTTCTAGTATTTTCTATTTTTGTTTCAGATTTCAGCATCCACCATTATCTTAGAAAGCCTTTGTTGGCAGTAGATCGCCAGACTTTTTGACGATTTATTACCGATAGGAGTCATAGAGGTTTACAGCATGGAAACAGGCCCTTCGGTCAACTTGTCCATGCCACCCTTTGTTTTCAAACCCCTAAGCTAACCCCGATTGCCTCCATTTGGCCCATATCCCTCTATATCCATCTTATCCAAAAGCTTTTTAAAAAACAAAGTTGTATCTGCCTCTACTACTATCTCTGGTAGTTTGTTCTAGACAGTCACCAGTTCTGTGTGGGGAAAAAAAATAGCCCCTCTGCAATCTTTTTATCTCTCTCTTTAAACCTATGCCCTTTAGTTTTAGACTCCCGTATCTTTGGGGAAAAAATATTAACTATCTAGCTGATCTATGCCCCTCATTATTTTATAGACTTCTATAAGATTACTCTCAGCCTTCTATGCTCCAGAGAAAAAACTTCCAGTCTATCCAGCCTCTCCTTATAACTGAAACCATCAAGTTCCAGTAGCATCCAAGTAAATCTCTTTTGCACTCTTTCTAGTTTAGTAATACCCTTTCTATAATAGAGTGACCAGAACTGTACAAGCGTGGCCTGACCAATGTTTTGTACAACTTCAACAAGATATCCCAACTCCTGTATTCAGACCAATATAACCAAGCATGCTGAATGCCTTTTGCACCACTTTCCACTTTCAAGAAGTTATGAATCTGTACCCCTGGATCTCTTTGTTCTGTAACTCTCCCCGATACCCTACCATTAACTGAGTAAGTCCTGCCCTCATTCAATCTACCAAAATGCATCATCTCACATTTATCTAAGTTAAACTCCATCTGCCATTCGTCGGCTCACTGACCCAATTGATCAAGATTCCATTTCAATCGGAGATGACCTTCTTCACTGTCCACTATGCCATCAATTTTGGTATCATCTGCAAACTTACTTGCCATGGTTGCTATATTCTCATCCAAATCATTAGTATAAATGACAAATAACAGTGGACCCAATACCGATCCCTGAGGCACACCACTGGATTTCACAATTGAACCATCAGAGAGATCCAGAAATAAAATGCAAATACTTGTTCTCTCATATATATGTATAAAGATTCAGTGTTATTAACATTATTGTTATAGTGTTTTATTATATTCAATATTATTGCACTGTGATACAGCTTATAAAAAGCAAGTAAGTTGAGACAATTTTTATTTCACGTCAGATAAAATGGAAACAAAGAATGAACGTGTATTTACATAGCACTTCTTTGAGTACTCAAGACATCCCAAAACACCGTTTATCCAATTAATCACTTTGTAAAGTATAGTTGCACTTGTGTAAGCATGGTGCAACGTGATGGCATAGTGGTTAGCGCTGCTGCCCCCCAGCTCCAGCGACCCGGGTTTGATCCCTAGCTATTTATATGGAGTCTGCACATTCTCCCCATGTCTGTGTGAGTTTCCTCCAAGTATTCTGGTTTTTTCCCCACAGTCCAAAGATGTGTGGGTTAGGTGCATTGGCCATGCTAAATTGTCCCTTAGTATCCTGGAATGTGTAGGTTAGGGGGATTAGCAGAGTAAATATGTGGGGTTGTGAGAATGGGGCTTGGGTGCGATTTTTGTTGGTGCAGACTCGATGGGTTCTCCTTCTAAGTATAGTGATTCTATGGTAAGTAATTATAGCTAAGTAAATTCCACAAAATACAAATGAACTAAAAGGATGGAATGCGGCTCTTCTTTGATTAGTGCATTGTATCATCCGCTGGAGTACTGTGTGCAGTTTTGGTCACCGCATTCGAGGAAGGATATATTGGCCTTGGAGGGGCCGCAGAGAAGGTTTACGAGGCTGATACCGGAGATGAGGGAGTTGGATTATGAGAGAGACTGAATAGGCTAGGTTTGTACTCTTTAGAGTTTAGAGGGCTGAGAGGGGATCTTACAGAGACATATAAGATAATGAAGGGGATGGATAGGGTAGAGGTTGAGAGACTCTGCCCGCTTAACAAAGATAGCAGGACTAGAGGGCATAGCCTCAAGATTAAGGAGGGGTGCTTCAGATCGGAGTTGCGGAGGGGTTTCTTCACGCATAGGATGGTGAATCTTTGGAATTCTCTGCCTGATGAGGTGGTGGAGACTTCCTCACTGAATATGTTCAAGTCAAGAGTGGATAGGTTTTTAATTGACAAGGGAATTAAGGGTTACGGGGACAAAGCGGGAAAGTGGTACTGAATCACTACAGATCAGCCATGATCTTATTGAATGACGGGGCAGGCTCGAGGGTTGGATGACCTACTCCTGCTCCTATTTCTTATGTTCTGATGTTCTTACCTGAGCAGGTAAATAGGACAATAGTTTAATAGTCATTC
Source organism: Sphyrna mokarran (assembly GCA_024679065.1). NCBI lineage: Eukaryota > Metazoa > Chordata > Chondrichthyes > Carcharhiniformes > Carcharhinidae > Sphyrna > Sphyrna mokarran. The sequence goes on from JAGIQG010000016.1 coordinate 52,803,578, forward strand.
AAATTTTGGCAGCTCAACAGTGTGGCACTTCCTTAGCCCAGCACCGAAATGTGAGCCTAAATTGTATGTTGGTGTCTTATAAAAAGGTTTGAACCATTGGCCTTCTGTCTTGTGGATTAAAGTGCTACCAACTGAATCAAACCAACAATTAAAAGATCAATATTTTTTGTTCTCAATGTCTTTGTTTTGCTATTAAGTTTCCACCTATTATCATTGTAAGTACTTTTATTACTTTAAAGCAAAAATGCATAAATTTTCCGTAATGATGAGTGGAAGGTTAGAAGACTGGACAAAATGTAAAAAGCAGCAAAGATTGCTGAACAAAATAATGAGTAGAGAGAAATTACAATATGAGAGAAAGCTAGCTGGAAATATAAAAACAAATGGTAAGAGTTTCTCCAGTTATTTAAAAGACAAGCAGCAAGTAAAGTGAATATTAGTCATCTGAAGAGTGAGTCTGGGGAATTAATAATGGAAAATAAGGAAATAAAGGATGAATTGAACAATATTTTGCATCTGTTTTCACTGCAGTGGATACATCTCAGAAATAAGTCTGTATCAAGAGGTGAAAGGGAGGAAGGAGTTTGAAACAATTATAGTCACCAAGAAAAGAGCATTGAGAGGATTGTTAGAATTAAAAGCTGACAAATCCCCAGTTCCTGACAGACTTCATCTGAGAGCCTTAAAAGAAGGAGCTGCCAAAATAGTAGATGCATTTGTTTTATTTTTACAAAATTCCCTAGATTCTGGAGAGGTCTCATCAGATTCATTCAAGGCTTTGCTGGCTAGGTCAATATCCATTACTCATCTTAATTGCCCTTAAGAGGCTAGTATGAGTTGCCATTTTGAACTGCTATACTCCATGTGGTATGGGTACACCCATAGTGCTATTAGGGAAGACGTTCCTGGATTTTTACCCATCAACAGCCAAAGAATATTTCCAAATTATGATGGTAAGTGGCTTGCATTGCATCATGCAGCTGGTGGTGCTCCCATGTGTGTGCTGCCTTTGTGCTTTGAGATGATAGTGGTCATGAGTTTTGAAGATGTTAAAGGAGCATTGGTGAGTTTCTGTAGTGCATCTTGAAGATGGTTCTATTGTTCTGTGCATCAGTGGTGGAGAGAGTGAATTTTTGTGAAAGGTGTGGCAATCAAGTAGGCTGTTTTGTCACGGATGGTGTCAAGCTTCTTGAGTATTGTTGGAACTGTACTCATCCAGGCAAGTGGAGAATGTTCCATCACATTCCTAACTTGTGCCGTGTAGATTCTGGACAGGCTTTGAGGAGTCAGAAGATGAGTTAAATATCCCATGACTTCTAGCCTCTGATCTGCTGTTATAGCCACAATGCTTACATGACTAGTCCAGCTCAGTTTCTGGTCAATAGTAACCCCCAGAATGTTGATAGCAGGAGATTCGGTGACAATAATTCCATTGAATATTAAGAGTCAATGGGTTAGATCTTCTCTTGTTTGAAATGGTCATTGCCTGGCATTTGTATAGTGCAAATGTTACTTGCCAGATGTCAGCCAAGCCCGAATATTGTCCAGGTTTTGCTCCATATGTACACTGGATGCTTCAATACCTGAATGGTAATGAACATTATGCAGCCTTCTGCAAACATCCCACATCTGATCTTATGTTGGATGGTTGAATCTAGAACCTGAGGAACTCCTGCACTGATTCCTTGGGATGTACTGATTGGTCTCCAATAACCACAACATTTGTGTTTGACATGACTCCAGCCATTGGAGGGTTTTTCTACTGATTCCCACTGACTTCAGTTTTATTAGGACTCCTTGATGCCAAATTTGGTCAAATGCTGTCTTGATTTCAAGGGCAGTTTCTCTCACCTCACCTCTGGAATTGAATTGTTTGGACTAAGATTGTATTGAAGTTTGGAGCTTAGTGGCACTGATTAAACTCAAACTGAGCATAAGTAAGGAGTTTATTACTCAGAAAGTACCATTTGTTAGTATGGTTGATAACAACTACCTTTGTTTTTGTTTCAGAGTCAAATGGTAGGGCTGTAATTGGCCAGATTGGATTTGTCCTGCTTTTCCTGGATGGAACATTCCTTAGCAATTTTCCATATTGTTGGGTAGATCTTATATTATAGCTTACTGGAACAGCTTGATTAAGGTTGCAGCTAATTCAGGAGCACATAATCTTTAGTATTACAGCCAGGACATTGTCAGTTTCCATGACCTTTGTTATATTCAATGCCTTCAGCTTTTTCTTGATATCACATCGGAGAGAATTTAATTGTCCAAAAATTGGCAACTTTGATGGTGGAGACCTCAGGAGGAGGCCAAGATGAATCATCCACTTGACACTTCTGACTGAAGTTGTTGGACGAAGTTCAGCCTTTTTTTTGATGTGCTGGTTCTTCCATCACTAAGGATGGGAATATTTTTGGAGACTGCTCTTCCAGATAATTGCTTAGTTGTTCCTCACTATTCATAACTGATGAGACAGCACTGTGAGCTTTGGTCAGATCTTGTTTGTGGAAATGTTCAGCTATGTTTTATAGCACACTTGCTCTGCTGTTTAGCATGCATGTAATCCTGTGTTGTGGCTTCACCAGGTTGGCATCTCATTTGTAGGTAATCTTTGCGTCACTCCTGATGTGCTCTCCTGCCCTTCCCCTTCAGTTGTCCCTGGATACATGCCTTGCTTTTAATGCTGAGTTTCATGAAGCCAAGGAAACAAAAATAACAATGACTTGTATTTACGTCATACCTTTAAAATAGACAAACACAAATAAACTAATTGCCGAAGGCAATTCACACCAAGCAACATAAGTAACTATTTGTGCAAATGACCAAAAGCTTAATCAAAGAGATAGATTTTGAATAGTGTCTTATAGGAGGAAAAAGAGGTTGAGAAATTTAAGGAGGAAATTCTAAAATTTTAGGGCTTTGATAAATGAGGCATGAGCTTCCAATGGTGGAGCTATTAAAATCAGGGCTTCTTGTGAATCGGAGGAGCTTTGTAGGCCTGGAGGAGATTACAGAAATAAGGAGGGGTGAGGTTATGGTGCCATTTCAAAACAAGGATGGAAATTTAAAAATTAAGACAGTGTTTATATAGGACCCAGCAAAATCGTAGGTGATGGCTAAAGTGGGTTTTGCGTGAGTTAGGATATGGCACAAAATTTTGGATAATCTGAAGTTTATATAGCGTAGAACATGACAGGAGTGAATTGGAAATATCATGATTAGAGGTAATAAAGTCACGGATGAAGGTTTCAGCAGCAGGTAATCTGAGGCAGGGATGAACTCGTGTGATATTACAGAGGAGGAAAGAGGTGGTCTTAGTAATGGCAGAGTATGTTGGTATCTCACCTGGCATTATGTATGACAAGCAACATGTTCAGCCTCGCACAGCTGCTAAGGAATAATGTGGACCTGACCTTTAATGCAAAAATGTTCTGAAATATCTCTCTAAATGAGCAAATTACATATAGGTTGGGGAGGGGGTGATAGTCTGATCCTATTTTTGGGGTTGGAATCTATGGTGGTGGCAGAAAATGCCGCAAGCCCCAAAATGAGAACCTGTCAGAGGTGGACAGGTGAATACAAGGAGTGGGCGGGTCATGCCCAGGCAGTAGTACTCTGGCACTGTTCTCCAGCACCACCCCAGCAATGCCCCTAGGTAGCAGCGCCAGGGGACGTTCCATGGGAGAGAGTGTTGCGTAGATGGGTGTTTCATGATGGGGAGGTGTGCTGCATGTTGAGGGAAGTTCCATTTTTGGTGGGGAGGGTTTTCATGCTGGGGGGCCGGGGTTGGTTCTTGGGTAGGGGTCCATGACAGTGGTAGATTGAGGGTAAATATGTTAACATATTAAAATCTGATGCCATTTTCTCTTAAAAGCCTAAGTTGCTGGCAGAGTGGGCTCAGTCAGATCCTGCTCCACGTGTGTGACGTTGTGGGAACTTGCCATTTATCTTTTATTTTATAAATAGCCTAAAAACATGATGGAAGAATCTATCCTTGGCACTAACTGCTTCCATCCCCTTTTTCAAGCCTAGTGCACCACTTTGCAAGTAAATTTGAATATCATGCCCGTACTATTGCCAGCCCATTACTCTAAGAATTTTGTGCACGTGACCTATCAGACTGAAGTGAAATCCAAAGGTTGGCAAGTTGGAGTTGGCTTCCAGACACACTATCAATTTCATTGGCTTTAACTTCCTTACCTGTTCTCAAACGCTCACACTCGGATGAAACTTCCTGATTTGTTACTCTAAATCACAGCAGAAAATGGCAACTTGCCCCCTTCCCCTGCCTTCCCACCTCCCCACACAGAAAGTGGAAATGTTGTGTGCTACATTACGAAGCTGTACCAGCACAATTACCCTTGATCGGGAAATCCAGATCTTTGTGCTCCCAGCATGTGTTGCAAATTGGGCTGAGAGTGTATGTATTATTTAAATAAGAGGACAAGGGAGACCCCAGGGAACATCCCCTGTAGTACCAAATGTGCTGAATAAAATGCACTGGCGCCATTGACATGCCAAGAACAGAATGCTTCCCCCCCCAATTCCCCATACCTTTGAATTTTTATTATCATTTATGTTTTAAGACCTACATCCTGATTTCTGCTTCCACTACTAATCTTGATAAAGCATCTCATGGCCTAAAAACTCTCACATGAAAATACTCTGTTAATTTCAATTTCATCTTTAGATGCTTTATTTTAATTTTGTGACTTCGAATTGTCTCCTCATCAGCAAATGAAAATAGTGTTTTCCCTATTATATTAGCAAACCCTTCATAATTCTGAATATCTCCTGAAAACTGTTTTTCTAATTTCTTCTTACAGCTAAACCTTTTAGTCTCATATAATCTTAATAAATTTTATATTCTTGATTTCATATTTGACGAGTCCCTGCTATTGTTGGACCTCGATGAGAGGCACAAAGAACAAACCAGATATTCCCTCAGAAAGAAGAGAGTGAGCAAAAAATTGGAACATGAATCAACCTCTAAGCAGCTGGATACGAGCAGTATTGGCAGAGACCCAAAAGTAGGCTAATTCGCCTCTCTTTCAGCTGGAAATTGGTCAATTGCATGGGGGAGGGGGTATATAAACAAATTCAAATTGAAAAATACGAATAAACTAAAAAGCAAAGTAACAATACTTGTTTTAGGGTTTTCACATTTAGTTCCAAAAATAAAACATATATATATATTCACAGGGGTTAAACAAATTGATAGTATCATATGGCGCATGAAACTCCAGCTCTGATGAACTGTGAAACAGAATAAGGGCTTCCCTACAAATGTTGGAGCTGCAATTTTAACTTGTCCGTTAGCGCCCTCTGCTGTTTTACCAACTTCCACCCAAACTGTTAAGACTGCAAAGACCTTATTCTCTCATGTGTACATATAAATTTGCTGTAAAAGTTCGTTCAATAAATTTGACCATGTGTCCGTTAGTTGTTATTTGGTCTCCTAGCATCTACACCTGTTTTTTTAAATTCTTCAATCTCTGGCTTCACGTTCCTACAATAAGAAATCTCACAACAGGTTAAAGTCCAACGGGTTTATTTGGTAGCAAACACCACTAGCTTTTGAAGCACTGCTCCTTCGTCAAGTGCTCCTTCAAGTGAGAATTTGCTTCTTCAAGCAAGGACAGCACTCCAAAAACTTGTGATTCCAAATAAACTTGTCGGATTTTAACCTGGAGCGTTGTGATATTTCTTATTGTGCCCACTCCAGTCCAAAGTCAGCTCCTCCTCATCATGGTCTTTTCCTGTCCCTATTCTAACATCTATGAATCACCTTTAGCCAACCTTCCCTGGTTGCATTTCCACTTGTGCTTGAACAGGAATCCTTTCAATGAAGCACCTTGGGATCGTTCATTCTATTGAAGACATGGGCATAAATGATACTGTTGCCGTATTGACTTAGATTTGAAAAACACTGCTGGCTGGTTTCAGATTTTAATTAAAACTATGATGTCTACTTGCATTATTTAGTAACACTCTTGCCTCTAGATCAGAAGGCTATGGATCAGACCTCTATAATGGCCATTGTTGGAGTATGTGGTCCAACTGCCTCGTGCCTGCAGAGGGCTGGTCCTCATTAAAATACACCTAGTGAGCTGCTCAATGGACATATCACTGCAATGTTGAATAGACTGAAGGCCAGTCTAGTTGGCAGAAAGGTTAGTTCAGAGAAGGTTTGATTCTTGAGGAGGAGGGTGGATGGAGAGAAGTAAGCTTGGTGGTATTGGCCCATATCTTTCTCATGCAGCCTGCTGTTTGACTCCTGTTCCTTATCTTGACTCATTTTTTTTTTGGTCTTTCCCTAACATGGAGTGAAGCCTCCATAACACATACTTTGGCCAATCAACCATTAAAATTGGACTGGAATTCTAATTAAATCATCAGTCATGATTGTGGCTCCATGAAAACTCTGAAACAATATAAATGGGGGAGTGAAGTCAATCAGACACTCAATCCGCTGCTGCAATTTTAACTTCTCTATTGCTCCATTTGCACTAGGCAGAGAGAATTAAATTGGCCTGCTATCTTTCTGATGGGACATTCAGCTAAGGTACAATCAGCCAGCTCATCAAGTTGTATAAAGTGTACTGGCACTATATGAAAAAAGGCAACTATTCTGTGTCACATTGATACATCAATTTCTGGAAGCCACTATGACTTGAATGAAACCACAAGTAAAATGCATTTTTTTCAAAACAAAAGAAAATCAGATATCCCTCTTAACTGTCAAATCAGAGAGGCTAGCTTAAGAGAAGGGGAATTTAGAGATTAAGGTTTGAACATGATAGAAGTTGGGGACAGTCCCTTTGTGATACAGAAATCACACATGGATTCAGGATTGAACTGGCCTTTAATTCCTCTAAATTCTTTATATTTAAAAATGCCTTACAGATGTGCTAGGACAATTTGCTGATTGATTTTGGCCTCTTCTAAACATATATAGTGTTTTATTTCGTGGCATGAGGGATTCCGTGCTTCTATATTTAGTTAAGTGTTATTAGATAGAAAGAATGTTCAGGAAGCTTTTTAAATTTTTTCGCTCCGCCTCGTGCCAATCAATTATTACCAGTTGAATGAATGTAGGAATGTGCCTATCTGGTGATGGGGAATGTGTCCAATTCCCATAGGGATAGCTGGGGGTTGTATCCAAGTTTTATGGTTGATTAGAGGGGCTCTCACACACTGACCTGAATTTTAAATGACTTCAGACTTGAACTATGTCTCAATTGATGTGAATGCTTATGTGTGGTGACATATATTATCCACCACATGTAAGTCCAAGTTGATCCTGATGTATCAGAGCTGAAAAAACTTTCTCCAGTCGAGTGATAAAAACCCCTGACAAGATCCTGTAATGAGAAAAGGCAGCCTGGAGCCATGTTTGGCAACATCACCATTGTTGTGACAGAACTCTTATAACTAAATGTACCATTGTATTGGAAAAGTAACTTTTCCTTCTTGTTCCATAATAGATTGAAGATTGCCCTTTTAAAATAGAAAGATCTGAAGACAAGTTCACTAAGTTACACTTAGGGGGTTGGTCGTGTGTCCCCCTTTTCCTCCTTATCTTTCCTTTCTCATGTGACAAGAGGATTTCCTGTTTCATTTGGAAATGGAGTGAGCTTGACGTGTCTTTGAATAATTAAAAATCCCTCAGGTTGCATTCTAATTAAGCCCTCTTTCAATTTCCAGAGGGTAATTGATGACACAGAGGGTAATTTATAAAGGATGCATCCTCTGCCAGCTGTTGAATTCCAAATACTACTACTTGAGCATTATTCTATCAATTGAATTCAAAAGCCATCTGATTCTTTTTCTAGGGCTATTCTTGTGTCAAATGTTTCCCTTGGCTTCTATTTTGATTAATGAATTATTGCAGATGTTTGCATGCTTCTTCAATTGAAGATTAATGGCATCAAGAATACATATTTTCTTCTTCAGAATCTAACTTAGTATGGATTTGTTGTTGTTAAATCTGCCACAATAATGCAGAGCCTTCTGCTGTGATTGACTGCCCAGAAATAATCAAGTACAGACTAATATTAGTATTATAATAATAATATCAGTTTTATTTTTCAATGGCATTAAGTTTGCACGGTTTTGTGAGTTTAATGGAACCAGGATCCCTCTTATGCTTTTTATCAAATCATCCAAAAATTAAAATTCTAATATGAATTTGTCCTCCGCTGACTTTGACCACATAGTCATAGGTCTATAAGGAGTATAATAAGGGGCTGAGGACACAACCTTGTGGGACATCTGTATTGAGAATGATCAAGGAGAAGGTGTTGTTGCTTATCTTACTGATTGCAGTCTGTGGGTGGGAAGTTCAGGATCCAGTCACAGAGAGAGGAGCCGAGGCCCAGGCCACAGGGTTTGGTGATGTTTCATAGGTATAATGGTGTTGAAGCCTGAGCTGTAGTCGATAAGTAGGAGTCTGACATTGGTATCTTTGTTATCTAAGTGTTCCAAGGTGAGTGGAGAGCCAGAAAGGTAGTTCTGCTGTAGACCTGTTGTGGCAGTAGGCCAACTATAATAGATCCAGACAATCTGTGAGGCCAGAATTGATTCGTGCCATGACTAATCTTTTGAAGCATCTCATAATAATGGATGTCAGAGCACCAACTGATAGTCATTGAGGAACGCTGCTTGGCTTTTCTTTGGTGCTGGGATGACAGTCATTTTCTTGAAGCAGATAGGGACCTCAGGTTGTTGTTAAAGAGAGGTTGATGATGTCTGCAAGTACCCCCACCAGCTACTTTGCGCAGGATCTGTGTGTTTGTCGGGGTACCCCCACTGGGTCAGTTACTTTCTGTGGGTTGACCTATGAGAAGGCTGTTCTGAAATCTGATGACCTTGGATACATGTTCATCCAAGGCATCTAGGGTGGAGGGTGTGCTCTCGCTGACCTCTTACAGACATAGAATGCATTGACTTCATCAGGGAGGGGTGCTCTGGTGCTGGTACATTTTTTATTTTTTCTTAGTCGCTTAGCTTGATTATTAATATATGTTCATCAATACATCAAAATATTTATTGCTTAACGTAAAAATATTTAAGGACTTGACAGTGAGAACATGAGTACTTCCAACTAAGGTAAAGGAGCGTCAGTAGTCTGTGTAAGTTCTGCAGTTCTTCAGACAACCCATTCTACTTTTTTTGTATTAAGGATTAAGGGTGGCTGAGTAAATTGCATGAATATACTTGTCTACTGGCTTCTGTTTCAGGATGTGCTTTTTAGGAGGAGGGGCTGGAAATCAGTAACAGGATTTTGTTTTCAGCAGAATGAATAACTGTCAGGATTTTATCCAACAATTTGTACTTTCTTTAACTGTCAGACCACGTACCCCTGCAGGGGAGAGACAGAGACAGTGAAATGAAGAAAAGGAAATGGAACTAGAATAATGTACATAAGGAGACCGAGACATTCCTCTCATGATGCATGTTTGTATTCAATGCATAATCCTATATATATGTACACACGCATTTTTACTACACACAGACAGACAGACATATGAATATCTATAAATATAGGAGACTTGTTTATTATTAGTTTAGATGTATACTTTCCCAGTTAATAATTTAGATTTCAGATTTTAATATTATATTCTCATTTATTGAGACATTAAATTAATTGTTTGGTTTCAAATGTTGTGTTGAATAGCGCAGCCTGAAAGATGTCATCATCTATTTGTGCTCTTATGTCTCTATTGTTTTAGGGGTTCAGAAAACAATAGTATTGCTTGGTGCATTTGCAAGATAATGATTTCACAAATAAAAAAAATTAGAATGAATTGAATATCTTTTTGCAAACATGCAGCTCAAAAATTTCAGAAACAAATGACAGAATAACCATGAACGTACAGTTATGGGGATTGATTTTCCTGCAGCACTGTTTGAACTTGTTGTCAAGCTTGACACATGAAGACCAAAGTTATGGCGCACTTGCGTGGCCCTATAATCTTTCCAGTTGATTTGTTTTGCCAAGGGCACACATCAGAATCACAAAGAAATTATAATTTAAGAATAGGTTCATTAACAAGTGATAAGTGCATGCCAGAACTGGTGAGGATGTACAATAAAAATATAAGAATGATTTCCAAATGTTGCTTGGTTTAGGATCACAACCAGATATTGCATCCTTCTTCCTATTGTAAGAATGATACTATTCCTCATGACAACTAAAATATATAAGTGCAATGAGTACAAAATGGCATTCCTACAATATGAATGCTGATTTTTTTTTTTAAAACCTCAATTATCTATCGGAACAATTTCTTTCTTCTCCTTTTTCTATAATCTAAGCAGCTGATTTTAAACGTGGGAAATAATTCTAAAGATTTTTCTTCTTGGTGGCTTTTGAAGTAACAATTGCCAGTGATATAGAGCAGAAATTAAAATCAAAGAATTCAGATGAGCAAAATTAATCAGTGGAACAGGTCAGTGAAGTAAAAATCAGATTTCTAAATAATTGTGACATCACCAAGAAACTTTAGGCCTGAAAAATGCATTGTGGCATAGCCTCCAAAAATATAGTGTGCGGTCACTGAAATGGTTTTCTCCATTGGTTCAACTGTTCGTCTTTCCTAAAAACTAGAGAGAAAAATTTCAGGGGAATTTGTATTTGTGCGTTATATTCCACTGCATAATTTCAGGACCAGTCATAATTTGCTTTTATGTTAAAGTAAATACAATTGTCATTTATAAATGCATTAAATAAAATACCTAATCCATTACTTAACTGGAATATGGCATAGCCATCAGAGTGATCAATACAAAAATGACAATAAAGATAAAACAAGTGCTGAGTTCGGCAGACCTAAGATTCAAAATCCTGTCAAACCCCTGTCCATTGGGTGTGCTTTCTTCAGCACCTCTTTGATGCAACCCTCCTTGTTATGTGTAAGTCCAATTATTCTGAAAAATTGCCCAAGTGAAAAAATTATATCTGTGTTGTTTCGAGAAGATGAAGATCCCTCTTTGTGAACAATTATGAAGGAAAGACTAGAAACATATAGACAGAACTTTGAGATTGGAGGAGTGTCAAAGGCAGTGCAGACTCACAGACCTAGGGGGCAATTTTACGAGAAAGTTTCTGAGTGTCCAGCTGACATGAACATTGAAGAGTTTCAGATCCATTTTTTGGGCAAGTCTTTACTCTAGATACTTTTTCATAGTCCATACATCTATGGACATGGACTATGAAAAAATAGTCTAGACTGTTTCCAGCCACTAGAGACATGGACAGGCCTTAAGTCACCAACCACCTTACTCTAGTAGCAGGGGAAGCTATTGTGCATGTGCAGAGCTCTGTGGCTGCAAATGCACAATTGTAACAGCAGAGGCCTGACATGTCTGGGAGAGATTTGTCAAGCCTCTGCTATTGCAATTGAACTCAATGAACACCCCTTTCCCCGTTGCAGGGGCCTATGGCTGATCGTGAACTCCACACTGTCTGGAAATATTGCCAATCACCTCCTCTGGATTTCTGTTGCCAGCTCCAGTCAGGTTAGCAGGACCACAGAAGTTCACTTGTTGAGCTGTGAATGATAGGAGCCTACGTACGGAAGGCAATACTGCACATTGTAGCCAGACTGCCAGAAACTGCTTCTAAATTGTCTTGGCATGTCAGGCTGGAATGCCAACTTTCACCAGGCAATTAAAACGCTGGTGATTTGGGAACTCCAGCAATCAGTCTCACTCCAGTACTGCCCCACAGAATCCGACATTCGAGTCGTATTGGATGATGGGGGCACATCCTCCTCTGTATGATTTCCCACCTCCTCTCAAACCTGGCCTTCAACCTCACCAACCACCCCCCAACACACACTGCCAATCATCACTGTCCACTACATTTCCTCTGAACCCTCTCACATTGTATCCTCAAAACTAATCACCTGCCACCCATGTCATTCCTCTTTCTGAGTGCATGTCTTCTCAATAGAACTCCTTCTTAATCATTCCCACTTTTCCACCTGATGGTTGTATCTGATATTGCAGCAGTCTGATTTTACATTTCTCTTCAAAATGAGATGCCTGGGAATGACTATTAAGTGCCCGCAGCTCACTCACCTGAAGATAATAAGACCCAATGTGGGCTGCACCAAAGAATAATCCATTCAGGCATTAGGACTGGTCTCTCCTACTCCCCACCAAACTTTATGCACTTATAAATTTGCATGCTCAAAGGTCTTGGTCAGTTTGTTGGATCTACCTGAGCAGCAGGGTATTAGGTGGTTGCATTTTTCTTTGCAGACTGTTACAAACCTCTGCAGATTCCTGCAGCAGGATCATTGACTGCTAGACCATATGGTCCCGCTTTGCCATTTGCTGTTAAAGTTGCCATAGCCCTTAACGTATTTTCCAGTGGCTTATTCCTGCTTGCTGGAGCAAACCAGTACAAGACTTACGTTACAAATGTGAGGTTTTATGAGATGGATATGTTTTAACTGTCTCTTTAAATTGGAGGTAAAATGTTGTATGGAGAAGGAACCTGTTAGTTCTGTCCGGCGATGAGCCAATGTAACCTGGTTACCATGGGGACAAGGGGCCCTTTGGTCAAATGGTCTTCAAATCCACATGCCAGGTTTAACATCTGGAAACAAAGGACGGACCATCTGACTTTACCATGAGTAGGCCTAAAGACTCTGAGGTAGCTATTTTTGTTTCATGCAGACTTAAAAGTTCCCAGGCAGAATAAAAAAACACTGCCCTCAGAGAAAGAGAGAGAGGAACAGGGAAATAGCAGCTGTTGTGAGCAACAGGGATAAAGTAGTTTTTTTTCACCAGCTACAAGGGGAAAATGCCAGTGAGAGCTTGTCTTCTGGTGAAGGGAAGGAACCTTCAGAGATTTAAGATCACTGCAATATTTGGTCTGATAACACCAGGAGAAAGAACCATTGGACTGAGCTGTTGTTGGAAGTAGATTAAATAACTCTTAGAGGATCGAGGGAATCAGTTTTTGACAGAAACTGAATATTTACGTTGTCACTCAGTGAAGTGAAAGAAGCTGGGAATAGCTGTGGAGTGTTTCCTTCAAAGACTGCAATTCTGGAGGAAGCCTACTGAAAGGTGTAAATGCAGCATAGGCTATTCAAGTGTGCTAAAATACTAACAAATGTTATGGTTCAGGTCAGAATTCCAAAGTGTTTTATGAAGCCCACCTAAGTCATAGGTCTTACATTTTGAATTTGGCCAGGTTGAGCATGAGATGTTCCACTTCAGATGTGATTCAAAAGATCTACTAGGGAGTTTTTATCAAACAAAGTTTATTTAAGAATATAGTTAATGTATATAGTAAGAAAATTAGCATGAACTTTTATCAATTACAAACAAGAAAAAAAACAAGTACTATGATGCGTGAACTTTCTGAAAGTTCCTGCACTGGAAGGCCTCAGAAATTTAATCCAACATTCAAAGGACCAATTCACAGTAGGTGTAGAAAAGCTGAAAATCCAGTATTACATGAGCATACCTGTTTTTGTGCCAAGTCCAGAGAAGGGTGTATTTGACTTGGAGTAACTTAGAAAGCTAACTGTTAAGATTTATACTGTGCATGTTTAACCCTTCTAATTCGTAAAAATTATGCTAAGTCTTTTTATTATGTTTTAACTGTGTCCTTAAATAAATATTGTTTGACAAAAGATTCCTAGTGGGTCAGTCGAATCATACCTGAAGTAAAACACTTTATGCTCACACATGCTAAAATCAAAGGTAAAACTTAGGATTTAGGCTAACTTCATAAAACACCTTAGAGGTTATGGCCTGAGTTTCAACAACTGGGGGCTGGTTTGCAGGATTAAAATCTATATTCCTTATTTGGTTTGGGATCATTGGATTTTAAGACAGTGAGTGGTGAGCTCATTTATGTTTTTTTTTTCTCCAGTGTTGCATTCTTTCAGTGGCTATAAGTTTCCTGGGGTGGAAGAAGTCATTTAGCATGGTTTACAAAAGGTGACTAAAATAAAATTTTTTGAATTGGCAAAAATGCTGCAGTTGGCATTAGCTGAAGGAGTGAGGAAGGTGGAGATAATTACAGTAATTGTTTAGCATTTACAATTGCCAGGCCATAATCAGAATTAGTGGAAATTTTTAGAATTTGATTACAAATAAAACAGCTTGAATTAGAAACAAAAGAAAGAGAGAGAGTAGCAAAAGCAAGGAAAAGGGAAGGAATTGCAGGAGAACAAAGAGCAAAAGAATTAATACAGCTTGAACATGAAAAGGAAATAAGAGTTTGAATTGTGATTAAAAGCAGAAGTAAAAGAAAAAAGAAAAATAAACGAAATATGTACCAAAACAAAAGTGAGTGTGGAAAGGGAAAAAGAGAGGAAAGGGGAAAAAGAAAGAGGATTTGAATTTGGAAATTGGAAATAAAAAGCACACTTCATCTTAAAAGTTCCTTTTATTGAAGATTTGTTTGCTCGCTTATCAGAAATTTAGCAAGATTGATCTTTCATAAGTATATTTACAGATGAATCTAGCCACTCATAGTCTGAACTATTACTTGCTATCGTTACTCATAAAGGTCTTTTTCATTATAAAATATTGCTTTTTGGAATAATATCCATACTAGCCTAATTCCAAAGATTGATGGTGTGATTTTAAATGACTTGTCTGGTGTACAGTGTTACCTGGATGATATTCTAATTACAGGGTCCAGTGAACTAGACATTTAAATAATTTCGAAGCAGTCTTCAAGTACATAGTTTGCATTTCAAGGAAGAAAAGTGTGACCATTTTCTGATGTCACTCCAGTATTTGGGTCAAATTATTGATAGTAATTAAATAAAACTCCCCAAAAAAATCAAATGTTTTTGATGAACATAACAGAATTGAGATCCTTTCTGGGATCAGTGAATAATTATGATAAATTTGTTTCTAACTTAACTACATTATTAAAGCCATTGCAAAATTTGTGTGAAATATCATGCAACTGGACAGAATGTGAGGAAGCATACAAGGATGTCAAAGATGCTTTGCCAAAATTTAAAGTATTGGTTACTTTTAATCAGCACCTATCATTACTGTTTGCTTGCTTCCCCTTAACAAATAAGAACAGTAATTTCATATATTATGCCTTTGGGAGAAAAACAATGAAAATCTTTTGTTCCATGTCCATTGACTAGTGTCGAATCTATCTATGATCAGCTAGAAAAAGAAGCAAAGTGATACTTACTTTGGGTGTACAAAGGTTTCATCATTATTTAAATGATGATTAAATCCATATTATTGATTGATCATTGACTCTTAACACTATATTTGGTCCGTATAAAGACATACTGTCATTAGCTGCTAACCAATTGCTAAGATATCACTGATCTTACCTGCACACTTCTACAATATAAAGTATCATCAATCACAGAGCCATACTAATTATGATGTGTAGATGCCACGATTAGTTTCGCTAATATTCTTTATTTTTCACTAATAGATCATTTGTGACAGCTTCTCAAGTTCAGAAACATATCAGAAATGACCCAATGGTAGGGAAGGTAATGGATATTGAAAGGAACAAAAGCTGCAAAAGTATCATCTGCCCCCTGATTTGAAACCTTATGTGTCAAGAAAGTTTGAGTTGACCACCCAAAGTGGGTGTCTCATGGGGAATCCAAGTGATCATTCCTCCTAGTCTGCGTGGAAGAGTTTTTGAACAATTACATGAAAGGCATCCAGATATAATCCAGATAAAGGAATTAGCACATAGTATTGTTGATGGCCTGACCTGGATGTTCAGATTAAAAAAAAAAGCTAGAATAGTGTCAATCCTGTGCACAAATAAGAAATACGCCATTGTTGTCTTCTTTATACCTTTGAGTGTGGCTAATATGCCTTGGCAATGTTTGCATGTAGATTTTGCTGATCTGTTTTGAGGATTACATATTCATTAATAATTGACGTGCACTCAGAATGGTTAGAACTGAACAATCATTGAATCTCTGAAATATTTAGTAAACCAGAACTGATTGTTAGCTTTTAATGGTTCATGGTCTTAAGAGTTTGAGGATTATCTCAAAGTGAATGGTGTTCAGCATATAAAATCCATACCTTACCATTCATCAATCAGTGGGTTAGCTGAAAGATTCATGCATTTATTTAAAAGCTTCAAAACAGCAAGTTTTATAATCATATCATGTGAATATCTTTTTGGCATCTTATAGAAATACTTGGCATGTGACTACCCAAAATTCACCTACATTACTGCGCCTAAGGAGAAAGTGGAGAACTATGTTTAATTTGTTGTTACCTTCAGAAACTTCAGAAATAGTAGAGCATCAACAACAATCTTAAGTTGCTAGATGACAGGTGAGGGCAAAACAATATTCATTTCAAAAGGAGACTGAGTATTAATGTGTAGTTATACCATGAGTGAGAAATGGATATCAGCCATAGTTTTAGCAAAAACTGGTCCAGTTTCTTTCACAGTTCACACTGAAGATGAACTCATTTGACAACACCATGCTGACCAATTGTTATCATCTTGAAATTATTTTGCAGAATCATCTCCAGAATTACCAACTACTTTAGTTTCTAGCTTTGTGAATACTACTACAGAACACTACGTTGAATCTGAATTGCTTGATCATTGTTCTGGGCTACTATGCTGTGTGAGAATGATGCAGAATTAGTTATGCTAATAGGGATTATGCATTCCTGAATGCATAAGTGGGCGGCATGGTAGCACAGTGGTTAGCACTGCTGCTTCACAGCTCCAGGGACCTGGGTTCGATTCCTGGCTTGGGTCACTATCTGTGTGGAATTTGCACATTCTCCTTGTGTCTGCGTGGGTTTCCTCCGGTGCTCTGGTTTCCTCCCTCAGTCCAAAGATATGCAGGTTAGGTTGATTGGCCATACTGAAATTGCCCTTAGTGAACTGAGATGCGTAGGTTAAAGGGATTAGTGGGTAAATATATAGGGATATGGGGGTAGGACCTGGGTGAGATTGTGGTCAGTGCAGACTATATGGGCTGAATGGCCTCTCTGTACTGTGGGATTTCTATGATTGACATCATCGAAAAGCCTAGTCTCAACCACAGGTCCCTGGAATGTACTTCTTTTCATTCCTTTCTCCCAGTTTCTCTGTTTCCAGCATGTTCACTTTGATGATTCCACCTTCTGGTACACCTGAGTATTCCTTTATGGTTGCTGGTTGACTTGACCTGTCTTTCTATCATTTTCTGTTGTTGTTTCAAAATCTGCCATTAGTAATTATTTTCCTTTTTCAAAACGTATTCTATTGGGAAACCAAATCAAGGACTTTCCCCAATAGCCATGAGTTGCTGTTGAGAATTTTGGAGCTCCACAATAGAATAACTATCCCAATAGATATATTTTAGTTTAAGTTCCTTGGTCCTGAAGTTTGCTTAGGAACACCAGTATATGAATACAGAATGTGATTATCTGAAAGGATCCTTTGCTATTTTCAGTGCCTCTGTTAAAGTAGAAACTGGCGGAGCATGTAAAGCATTTATTTGCGTATATCCCATGGTCCAATGTTAAGATTTGTATTTCCTAATACTTTTGTGACACATTTTTAAAATATACAAATTAGAACAGCTGTGGTCATGATCTTACATATATTTTGAATATGGAATTTGTTGCAGATTTGTGGGATAATAACTTAAGCAAATCCACTTTTCCTCTGTTTATTTTAGTTGAAGTGTGTATTACATAATCATGCATTTGATATCATCCACCAGAGCTTGCTAGCTGGAACTGAAAAGCCATGGTAAACTCTTTTATTCCATGATGTTATTGATACATGAAAAGAGTGGTTGGAATTATCTTGTGCTGCACAGATGGGCAATGTTACTCACAAGATTACCAAAGAACCAAACAAATGCCAGGTTGTAGTAACCATCACACATACATGTATACTTTCAATACATTCTGTTTAACCATCACTGACTGCAAAGAGCTTCCCATGCAAAATGTTTCATTCTGCTACTTATAATACAAGAAGTGCAGTCACCAAACCAAGCTACCTCTCTACTCATAAATGAATAATTTTCTTTAAATATGTTTAATTATACAAAATGTATTTCTGAGAGAGTCTGGAATCTGGTCTATGGCTTCAAGCATAGTATCATCTATGCACATCATGATAGAAATAGGCTTCTGTGATCTTTACCACTTATGCATTTCCCAAACAGTGAAACCTTTTGTTATCAGTACTGCTGTGCTGTGTCGGTAATGTAAATGGAACAGGTCAGATCTTTATCTTAGTGGTACTTAGAACAAACTCTGCTTCAAGCAGCAGTTCAATGAGCCAAAACTGAAGACTGTGTTACTAAGTTAACATTGTCAAGCTTTTCATTCCTGCTGCTAATCAACGGTACTTTAATAGGCCATTTCTTCTTGCTAAGATTATAAAGAATCCATAAAAGCTTTTTTGAAAAGATAACTGCATTCAGAAAAACCCACAGCACATTGTGAAAAAACTATTATAAAGAATCTAAAGAACAACCCAGATCCTGCTGCTGCTATTACATTAAGTTCTGGTTGAATTAATAAACTCTAACTAATTTTTGGTTTGATTGAAAGGTACTTTCTTTGCATCAGAATAATTTTGCAGGCAGAATTTCTATTTTGGTGCAATTATAGATTAGACACCCAGAGCTACCAATAAAATGTAATGTTATTTTCCATTCGGTTTATCAGCGATGGTAATCTATGTTTGATGCAAATTAAACACATTTCAGTATTGTTAAGAAATGTAGTGTAAAAGCATTTCAGTCTGATGAGAGTGTGATGACAACAGGGGCACATTCATCCCACTATCAATGGCATTTAGTGATGTAAACAACATAGACCCAGGTTTTTTTAGGTCTCAAAGTAAAATGTGCAAAGCTGTTTTTTTTTCTCATTTGAGCAATGGTAACTGCAGACCTCACCTTTCCAATTGGTTTCTTTTTAATGTGTGTCCATTTCAGTTGCCAACTGAGATTAAATGTATTCCTGGAGGTTTCATCACATGACTTGACCACATGCTCCAGCCAACACATTCACCTTTATGAACATACGAAACAGGAATAAAAGAATGCCTTTTGGTCCCTTAATTCTGGTCTGCCATTCAATAAGGTATGTTTGTTTTGTATTCCACATTCCAATCTACCTCCATTAACTTTTGATTTAATTTACTTCCATAGAAACATAGAAATCCTACAGTACACAAGGACACCTTTCGGCCCATCAAGTCTGCAGTGACCACAATCCCACCCAGACCCTACCACAATATCCCTACTTTTTTACCTGCTAATCTCTCTAACCTATGCAGCCCGTGACTCTAAATGGCCAATCAACCTAACCCGCACATCTTTGGACTATGAGAGAAAACCCACACAGATACGAGGAGAATATGCAAACTCCACACAGACAGTGACCGAAGCCGGGAATCGAACCCAGGTCCCTGGAGCAGTGAAGCAATAGTGCTAACCACTGTGCTACCATGCCACCCCAATGTTTACATTTATTACAGAAATGTTTATATTTATTGTCACATGTATTAACATATAGTGAAAAGTATTGTTTCTTACGCACTATACAGACAAAACATACTGTTCATAGAAAAGGAAACGAGAGTGCACAATGCAGTGTTAGAGCCATAAACTGGGTGTAGAGAAAGATCAACTAAATGCAAGGTAAGTCCATTCAAAAGTCTGACAATAACAGGAAAGGAGTTTATTTTTGACTTTTGTATCTTTTTCCGGAAGGAAGAATCTTTGATTGCCTGGCCTGACAAGAATCTACCAACTCTCACCTTAAAAATACTCAGTGACTCTTCCTTCTCAAAGACTATCAAAGTCACTCAAACCTCTGAGAAAAAAATAATTCTCCTCATTTCTATCCTACAAGGGCCAACTCCTAATCATAAAACAACACTCCATTGTGCTGGACTTGCATGCTAGGGATAACACCCATTTTGCATCCAACTTGTCAAGACCATTCAGGATTTTGCATACTTCAATCAAATCACCCCTCCCTCTTCTAAATTCCAGGAAACAAGTCTAATTTGACTAACACTCCCTTATCAGACAACTCACTCATTCCAGGTATCAATGTAGTAAATCTCTTCTGAATTGCTGCCAATGCATTTACATCCTTCCTTAAATAAGAGGACCAAAACTGAACACAGTATTCAAGATGTGTCCTTACCAATGCCCTGTATAACTGAAGCATAACACACTTACTTTTAAGTTTGATTCCTTTCATAATACGGAACAGCATTCCATTAGCTTTCTTAATTACTTGTACTGGGTAATGACTTTTTGTGGCTTGTGCATGAAAACACCTAGATCCCTTTGCATCTCAGAATTCAGCAACCGTTCTTCATTTAAGTAATATTCTGCCTTTTTATTCTTCCTGCCGAAGGGACCACCTTCATGTTTTCCCACATTATATTCCATCTGCCAGAATTTTGCCCACTCACTTAACCTATCATATCCATCTGCAATCTCTGTGAGCAGAATTTTACCAGATTTTTTTCTAAGTGTCCAGCTAGCATGAAAATGGAAGAGTTCCTGATCCATTTTTCAGGCGAGTTTTCACGTTGAACCTTTATGCGTTCGGTCTTTGAAAATATGGGCTATGCCATTTCTAGTCACTGGGGGCAGTGGGAGGGGCTTAATTTGCCAGATAGCCTGCAGCTCAGAATGGAGTCAATAACTGCACATGGGCAGAAAAAGCTAAAAAAAGCAATTCTCCTGACAGAACACCTCTGGACCAGATACAGTCTCTCCCTTTTCCCCATGGACGACGCAGATCCCCCCAACGTTACCCACTTGCACGTGGCCCCTGACCCCGATGGCTGACCTGCTCTTTCCCCTGCCCCGATCATCACAAAGGCACAAATTCCACCCCCAACCCTTTCATCAGCACCTCCTGTAAGTGCTAACCCATCTTCCTCTCCATGATACAAGGCAGGCTGCATTAAACTGGCTGGAATGCTAAATGGGCACATGCCTCACCCAAACTGCCTGCAGCTGAACTGCCCTAACTAGGGAATGCACCACAAAAACCCCAAGGGTGGACAGATAGGCAGGCAGTGCAGGAAGAAATGGCCCCCAGGAAGACAACTCCTGATACTGATCTGGCAAGGATTTTGGAGGTGGTGGAGGCAAGGCAGGACACACACATGCGCCCCCCCCCCCCCGCAACCAGGATTCCGTCCCAGGGGAAGGGATGAAAACACAAACCAAAAGAGAAAATACTGGAAAGTGTCAGCGGATCTAGCAGCATCTGTAAGGAGAGAAAAGAGCTGACATTTCAAGTCCAGATGTCCCTTTGTCAAAGCTAGAATGGAAATGCAACCTGGGAAGTGGTGGCAGCACACACTAGTGCCAGGGCACTGGCCAGGATAACCAGGAAGCAGTGCCGCAAAACACTGACCTAATCTGGGCAGCAAGGGTGAGTGTTTAACCTCATCTAGCATCTTCCCCCTAAATGACCCCCAGATCCTCCCCATCCCTACCACCCTGCATGCTTCCAGCCCTGATTCCCCAAGCACCTCCTTCCCACGTCTATCACAATCCTTGCTCACTGAGGGTCACCCCTGATGTCTTCCGGGACTCGTGCCATCAGATTTTTCATGGCTCCTTCTGTCCCCATGGGAGAACACCATAATCATCAGGAGAAAGCAAAGACAGGGAGATTCACATCTTAAGTCACTTTGAGGAGCGGGCATTGGAGCTTGTGGTAAAAGAGGGGATGCAGACCATTAATGATAGCATGGTTGGGCTGAAGCACGGAAATGAGCAATCTCCACTTGCCGGAGAAATCTCAGTTAAGTTGCAGGAGGGACCTGGCCCTCTGGGTCATCTGACATCACGGCCCTGAGATCCTCCCTCCTGCCTCCTGCCTCCGATAGCTCGGAAGACTCTTTGGAGGAAGCCGATGAAGGGACCTCTGAGGCCGGCACCAGTTTTGCATCAGCTTTCACCTCACAATTCACCATCCCAGAGACAATCATGTAGGTGGATCAAGTTAGGGGCGTGATATCTGGATCACTCTCTGGTGTGCACAACACATCTGCTGATTCACATCAGGTGGAGGAGAAAACGTCCGAGGCCTCTGGCATGTGGGGCCTGGTGTAGGTGAGGACTCAGCTGTCCCCATGCTACATGCTGAACCTCTACAATCACTTCTCTCTCAGTTGCTGGAGATGCAGCAACAGAGCCAGGGAATGCAGGAGCAGCTGACAGCAACATTGGTCTGACTGTGAGATGTTGAGAGAAGCCCCAAAGCTTTCAGGCGGACCAGCTATTGTCTGTCTGGCATGGTTCCCAGGCCAACTTTGGAAGAGTGGAAAGCATGGAGTAGGAAACCCTCACCAGAAGTGGCCAAGCGATGGTTGAGTCACAGCAGGCCATGATGTAATCCCAGAGGGTCGCAGCTGAGTCACAGCAGGCCATGATGTAATCCCAGAGGGCCGCAGCTGAGTCACAAGAGCTGGCTACAACGGAATGCCAGAGATCTGTGGCTGAGTCACAGCTGGCCACAGCAGAGGACCTCAACAGGCTTCTTAAGATACTGCTGCCCATGTCTGAGAGGCTCGAGAGCTTGCAGAAGATTCAGTAGAGAGCACTGAGACACAGGGGGCTATGGTAACTGCCTTTGAGAACATGACCCAATAATAAGACGATCATGGCTGAGGGACTGCAGAGCTTTGCTCAGACTCAGAGGA
The DNA here is from genome assembly GCA_024679065.1 of Sphyrna mokarran. NCBI lineage: Eukaryota > Metazoa > Chordata > Chondrichthyes > Carcharhiniformes > Carcharhinidae > Sphyrna > Sphyrna mokarran. Next base: position 52,826,274 of record JAGIQG010000016.1, read on the forward strand.
CCATTACAGAGGGGGTGCAAGCGCACAAGTCTTTGGAAGTGGCAGAACAGGTAGAGAAGGTTGTGAAGAAAGCATTTGGTATGCTAGCCTTTATAGGAAAGGGTGTAAAGTACAAGAGCTGGCGTTTAATGTTGCCGTTGTATAGAACATCAGTTAGACTTCATTTGGAATACTGCATCCAGTTCCGGTCACCTTACTACTGGAAGGAAGTGGAGACCCTGGAGAGAGCGCAGAGGAGGTTTACCAGGATGCTGCCTGGTATGGAAGGTCTGGGTTATGAGGAGAGGTTAGACAAATTGGGGCTGTTTCCTTCAGAAAGATGTAGACTGAGAGGAGATCTAATAGAGGTGTACAAGATTATGAAGGATATAGATAGAGTAAACTGTGGTAAGCTTTTTCCTAGGTTGGAATCAAATATCACGGGTCACGGGCTTAGGGTGAGGGGGGTAAGGTATAATTTGGATGCTAGAGGGAGTTTTTTCACACAGGGTGGTGGGAGTATGGAATGCACTGCCAAGTAAGGTGGTGGAGGCAGATACGCTGGAGTTATTTAAGAGATACTTAGATGGGCACATGAGCAGAATGGGGATGGAGAGATACAGAAAACTGATTTAAAATAGGGATCATGAGCCTTGGGACTTCTTTGGGAATTGCGTAAGTTGTGCATGATATTGATGTATTTCTGTTTTATCCTACAGATACTTTGGTCCGCCTTGTTGCCCAACAAGGGGCATGCACGCAATGGGTCATGAGAGGGCTGCTCTTGGATTTTTTTCGAGAGTATCCTACTGCTTCACGTTGTTAGTGTACGCTTGAACTAGACCAGTTGATGGGCAACACGACAGCTCAGTGACTGTTGCTGTGCTGTGCAGATACATGGATAGTGACCAAAGTGCGTGGTGATCAGGGCCTCCTTCATTGCCCTCACATTTCAGATCCCTGCTGCTGCCAGCTCTCCAGTGCCCCTGTGTCTGTGGGAGTTTGCGCATTCTCCCCGTGCTTGCGTGGGTTTTCTCTGGTTTCCAGGTGCTCTGGTTTCCTCCCACATCCCAAAGATGTGCTCTTAGGGAGAATTTGTTTTGCCAAAATTATCTTGCTAATTTGGTTCCAATGCAGATTTCTATACCAATGCAGATTTCTATAAACAAAGACAGCGATCATGAGTGGAAGTGGGAACGTTGAGGTGGCAGCACGGGCTCGCTGGGCCAAAGGGCCTGTTTCCCGTGCTGTTTTGTTCTTTGTTCTTTGACTCAGCCAGTATGGCAAGAACACAAGTGGACCTCCAGAACTGGCAGTGGAGCTTTTGGAGCTCAGTGCAAAAGAATTGCTGTCCCATGGAGTGATCCAGGGGCCCACAGAAACTCCAAGCGGGGAGGAAGGACTCAAGTCTATGCCATCTCATGTAGAATCAGGTTATTTTGCATCAGGGCATCATCACAATGGCACATAATGAGTCAACATCGCTCTCCTGCCTGCCACAGAACTTCGTTAACCGACACATTCCCAGGCCCACCACTCTGATGTTACAGTATTGCAGGAGGTTGTAAGGTGGGGGGGAGAGAGGGGGAGGGGAGGGGGTGGAACCCACATGTGGCAACATAGGCCTCTAGTGACCAAAGTGCGTGGTGATCAGGGCCTCCTTCATTGCCCTCACATTTCAGATCCCTGCTGCTGCCAGCTCTCCAGTGCCTGAGTGGTGAAGTTTATCGCCCTCCTCCTCCTCTTCCTTGTCCTCCTCCTCCTCCTGCTGGGTGGCCTCCTTCCCAGTGATGCCTGGCTGTTGGCCTCCACGTATTCCTCCTCCAAAATGTCTCTTCTCTGCTGTGCCAAGTTGTGTAGGGCACATCACATCACCATAATGCAGTTTGATATCAGGGGGCTATATTGGAGGGCCCCGCCAGTACGGTCCAGGCAGCTGAGGAGGAGCCCTCTGTACAACTCCATTATCGAATGGATGGCAATGTGGGCCTTATTATATTGGGTTTCTGCCTCATTCTCAGGCCTCCGCACAGGTGTCACCAGCCAAGTCAAGCGGGTATTCCACGTCCCCCACAAGCCATCTCTGCAACCTGGGCTCCTCCTTAAAGACTTCCCGGACATTGGAGCTCCTCAATATAAAACACGCAATTTGTCAAGGTGCTCAGTGCAACCGTGCATGATGTTCAGCTGATGGTCACACACCATTGAATGAATGAAGATTTTGTTCATGAATCTTCCTGGATTCTTCACCGGGGCCTCAAGGGTGACATGGGTTCAGTCTGTAGCCTCCTGCAAATTTGGCATCCCCACGGTGGCTGCGAATTCTAGGCATACAGCCATCCGTAACCTTCTTCATACTTGTGGACGGATGATTGGGAAATGCCACAAAGGATTCTAGTGGCATAAAAGTTTAAGGCAGCTGTGTCATTCACAGCCACTGGGAGTGGGTCCTCCCATGCCCTGAGCTGCCGTGTCCTGCAATAAATGGCACGGGTGTCGTACTGTCTCCTTTCGGAGCTGGAGCCACTGACGGCACACGATGTCCAACAGTTGCTCAAAGACAGTTGTGTGCACAACTGCCAGGATTTTCACTCCCTCCTTCTCCTGCCTCACCCCCAGGGTGAATGATGACCATGCCCGGCCTCTGGCAATCGTCTTCCTCTACTCCTGCAAGTGGTAAGGCCTAGGCCTTCCCCTGCTCTTCCTCCTCAGCCCCAGAAGCAACCAAAAGAAAAACAAGATCAATGGGTCGCATTGCAGAAACCATCTGGTCAATCTGAACGGAGGTGGATGTTGGGGAATGGGAGAGGTTAAAGAACTCTGCTCGCTCCCAGCCCAGCAATTCACACTCCCTATATACCCAGATAGACTCCAGCAACACACACTCCCTATATCCTCCCCAAAACCCCCAGCAACACACACTCCTCATATCCCCACCACAACCCCCAGCAACGCACACTCCTCATAATTCCCACAGCCTCCCAGTAATACATACTCCTGTACTCCTCGATAGCCCACTAATGGTACCACAGTCCCCGCCATTTCCCTCACAAACACACACCCAGAATACATGCAATCATGGTCCCACACAAGTGAAATTTCAGAGAATTTCCACCCCATCTCCCACCAACAATCGTATTTACTGCTGCCAGTATTAGAATCCAAAGTCAGCTGAGCGTCAGAAGTCAGACCCTGTGAGCAAAAGTAGCACCTTGTCCCACACAATTGCAGGCACCCCTCCAACCTGAAGCGCAACATGGTTGCCATGAAACAACCAGCCCTGAGCAACACAGAGCAGTTTGAAAGCAGAGACTTAACTCCTCGCTCACCCTCTCTGCTCAAGTGCCTGAATCCAACTTTTATACTTGAGGCGTTTTCCTGACCAATCCAACCAGGACGATTGGGAGTGAAGTTCACTAACTACATTGTGATGAAGGCAAAAAAATGCAAACTGACGTTTTGCCCATTTTGGCCGGGGTCCTGATCATGCCAATTTTCTTTCATTGGTAAAATGGAAACGGACATAGAAATGGACATCATTTCCACTCATCGAATCATGCCCACTGCAAAATGGGCGTGATAAGGTCATAAATGTTCGGTCCTTATACCCTCTTGTGAAGGCAATGGTATGAAATGACCATGAACAGATATGAATTTACAAAAGGCAAACAAAATAACTGTTTAAATTTGGCTATTGTATTTCAAAAGGAATATATTTCTATACAACTTGATTGTAAATAGATGAGGCAAAATAGTGCAAAGTTTATTTTTTAAATTATAGCAGTCATAAAGTTTAAATAAAGGGTTGATCAATTCTGGGAAAGGGAACTTGTAAAGGATTGTAAAATCAATAGACTGTAAGATCAGTTGGGAGAAACAGATTTAAGGAAGTATTGAAGACAATATTGTGCAGTTGGCTGTGAGACTTTCTACAAGACAGTGTGTGCGTTGAAGCCAGATGAGTGAACAATTTACTGCCACTCTTAAAGAGTATCCTAAGATGCAGGAGGGCATTGTGTGGTAATGCTACTGGAATTTGATACAGAGTAAAAATCTATGAGGACTGTAACCATCAAAGGGAGGTTTAGCTTTGAGTTTACTTAAGCCAAAATCCTTCAGGAAATTGTTGTAAAGTACAGTTAACTGTGTAAAAATGATTTTGTCCATTAAATGTTACTTTCTTTTTCTTTGTTTTAATAAATGTTTAAATTTAATAAAATAATCACAATTGGCATGAAAGTTACTTATCTGGACTTCAAATAACTCTTCATAATGCACAAATTGCTGATTCAAACTTCTTTTTGGGATTTGGTCAGCCTGGAAGTACCATCTGTCATGCCATAACACTCTCACAACATTCTTTCCTATCTGTTCTTGTATTATCAGCAAATTTAGCTATCATGTCTTTGCTCCCTTCATATACATCATTGATATAAATTGTAAAAAGGTGAGGCTCCAGCACGGATCCCTGTGAGACTCCACTTGTAACATCAGAAAAAGACCCATTTAGAGGCATAGAGATAGAGTCATGAAGGTTTACAGCATGGAAACTTCAGCCCAACTTGTCCATGCTGCCTTTATTTTTTGAAACCTCTAAGCTAATCCCAATTGCCCACATTTGGCCCATATTCCTCTATACCATCATACTCATGTAACTATCTAAATGCTTTTTAAAACATAAAATTGTACCTGTCTTTATTACTACCTCTGGCAGCTTGTTCCAGGCAGTGACCATCCTCTGTATGAAAAAATTACTCCTCTGGACACTTTTGTATCTCTCCCTTTTTCATCTTAAGCCTATGCCGTCTAGTTTAAGACTCCCCCGCCTTTGGGGAAAAAAAATATTGACTATCTACCTTGTCTGCCCCTCATTATTTTTTTGGGCCTCTGTAAGGTCACCCCTCAGCCTCCTATGCTCCAGAGAGAAAAATCCCAGTCTATTCAGCCTCCCCTTATAACTCAATCCATCAAATCCCAGTTATATCCTAATAAATCTTTTCTGCACTCTTTCTAGTTTAATAATAGGATGACCACAGCGGCACGGTGGCACAATGGTTAGCACTGCTGCTTCACAGCTCTTGAGACCTGGGTTCGAGTCACTGTCTGTGTGGAGTTTGTTCATTGTCCTATGTCCGCTTGGGTTTCCTCCAGGTGGTCCGGTTTCCTCTCACACTCCAAAGATGTGCGGGCTAGGTTAATTGGCTATTCTAAATTGCCCTTAGTGTCCCAGAATACATAGATTAATACATAATTAATGGGTAAATATTTGGGGATATAGGGATAGGGGCTGGGTGAGATTGTGGTTGATGCAGACTTGATGGCTGAATGGCCCTTTTCTGCACTGTAGGATTCTATGATATTTATGACCAGAATTGCATACAGTATTCCAAGTATGGCCTTACCAATGTCTTGTACAACTTCAACAAGACATCTCAACTCCTGTATTCCATGTTCTGATCGATGAAACCAAGCATGCCAAATGCCTTCTTCACCACTCTGTCCACCTGTGACTCCACTTTCAAGGAGCTATGAATATGCACCCCTAGATCTCTTTGTTCTGTAACTCTCCCCAACGCCTTACCATTAACTGAATAAGTCCTGCCCTAGTTCAATCTACCAAAATGCTTTACCTCATATTTGTCTAAATTAAACTCCATTTATGCATACTCTCTGTGATGCACTGCCTTTCTATGCTTTCTTGGAAAGCAAAAATATGCCTAATGGAATAGGATGATACTTAACTGTCACCAAACAGCCTATTTTCTAGAAACCCCCTTCCCTTCTCCCCATTTTCAATATGTTTACGTCTGGTAAAGAGAAATGTTCAAAGAAAATAATTAAAAAATTCTTTTTTATGTCCCAATATATTTTCTCAGGTTTGCACACAGCAGTGTTCTGTTCAATTTCTGGGGAGTCTAGGGCCAATCCTGGCAAACTGGTGACCAAGTCAATGTTTTTTTTTCCAGGTCTCCATAAGAAAATATTACAGGTGGTTTTCTGTCGGTAGCTAATGTGAGAAGGTGAAATGTGCTGTGTATGCTACCTCTCATAAGCCAGCCAAGCTATTAAATGAAAAGTCTATGTCGGAGGTGGAGATTTGCTATCCTGCCTGCGACAATTTCTGCTGCAGATGGGATGGAAAATTTGAAGTACTATCCAAATGTCCGTTGACTTTGGATAGGAATTACCGGTTCCTCTCACCTCAATATGAAATGCACAAATGCCTTGCCAGGTTGCATGGACCAAAATAGCTCAAGGACAAAATGCAAAACTGCTTCAAATTACCCCTTTGTCATGTTTGATGGTGATTCAGAGGAAAATGTAGCAGAGGTTGGAGATTGACAGTAAGAGGAAGTCTGCCTGTTAGTAAAAGAAAATAGCCACGCTTTTCAACATTGTGAAGAACAAAGAGACCACATCCTTTGGGTCCTGAGACCCTAGTCAGTTATTTTTGGATATTTATAAGATGCGATGTATTCAGTAAAATTATCAGCACTCATTTGTTGTGTCTTATGGATAACAGTCAGGCAACACAGAACATGTAACGACATACACATTGCTTCCTTTTTATTTAAATTCATAGATCCAGAGCTTCTGAAAACTGGGAAACACATGAAGTTGTATCCTGAATGTACTCCATTGGCTTCACAGAGGTTCTCTTGCAAGGACTGTACAGTGATTGCTGGTAAGTTTAAATTTCTGATGGGAATCACACTTCACTGGAAACCAACTGAAACCAACATTGGAGACCTCCAATGTTTCCAATTCTCTTAGCAGAATAATTAACTAGGAAAAGCTGGAAGGATTAAAACCACTTCTAACCTTGGGTAACTGCACTACTGAGCCTCAGAACTTCCCACTAGAGCTCTTGACTACCATCACCACCAAGCACCCCAACTCCTCCCACTCTACCTGTCTATCACCCCACTACCTGATATCTCCCCAATCAGTTGAAAGTTCCTGACCACCCAAACGCTCTCTGACCATGCAGACCCCCCTGTGATCATCCAATATCCCCAACTGATCCCTTTTTTTCCATCTGATAACATAAGAATACAAGAACATAAGAAATAGGAGCAGGAAAGGCCACTTAGCACACCCCCCCCACCCGCCAAGCCTGCTCCGCCATTCAATAAGATCATGGCTGATCTGATAGTGGTTCAATTCCACTTACCTGCCTGCTCCCTTTATTCCCTTATTGGTTAAAAGTCTATCTATCTGTGACTCAAACACATTTAAAGAGGTAGCCTCTACTGCTTCATTGGGCAGAGAATTCCAAAGATTCACCACCCTCTGGGAGAAGAACTTCCTCCTCAACTCTGTACTAAATTAATACCCCCATATTTCTAAGGCTGTGCCCCTTAGTTCTTGTCTCCTTTCTAAGCGGAAATAATCTCACTGCTTCTACCCTGTCTAGCCCCTTCATTATCATAAATGTCTCTATAAGATCTTTCCTCAACCTTCTAAACTCCAATGAGTACAGGCCCGGTCTACTCAATCTCTCCTAATAAGTTAACCCCCTCATCTAAGAGTCAACTTGTAAACCTTCTCTGTACTCCCCTCCAAAGCTAATATATCCTTTCTTAAATAAGAGGATCAAAATTGTACACAGTACTCTAGATGCGGCCTCATCGGTACCATGTACAACTGCAGCAAGACCTCCCTGCTTTTATACTCCATCCCTGTCATGACAAAGGCCAACATTCCATTTGCCTTCTTGATCACCTGCTGCGCCTGCAAACTGAGTTTTTGTGATTCATGCACAAGGACCCCCAGGTCTCTCTGCACAGTAGCATGTCGTAATTTTTCACTGTTTAAATAATAGTCCATTTTACTATTATTCCTTCCAAAGTGGATAACCTCGCACTTACCAACGTTATACTCCATCTGCCAGATCTTTGCCTATCCAAATCTCTCTGCAGATTTTCTGTGTCCTCCACACAATTTGTTTTCCCACTCATCTTTGTGTCATCCGCAAGCTTTGTTACCCTACACACTCGGTCCCCTCCTCCAGATCGTCTATGTATATGGTAAACAATTGAGGCCTCAGCACCGATCCCTACGGCATGCCACTAGTCTCAGAAAAGCGCCCATTTATTCCAACTCTCTTGCTTTCTGTTAGGTAGCTAATCCTCAATCCATGCTAACATTTTATCCCCAACTCCATGTACCTTTATCTTATGCAGCAACCTTTTATGAGGCACCTTATCGAATGCCTTCTGGAAATCTAACCACATGTGCATCACACCACATTTATCGGTTCCCCTCTGTCAACTGCACTCAATCTCTCTTCATAAAATTTCAATAAATTAGTCAAACATACATTCCCTTCATGAATCTATGCTGCATCTGCTTTATTGAGCTATTCTTTTCCAGGTGTCCTGCTATTTCTTCCTTAATGATAGATTCCAGCATTTTCCCAATTATGGATGTTAAGCTAACCAGCTTGTAGTTACCTGCCTTTTGTCTACCTCCTTTTTTAAACAGTGGCTTTGCATCAGCCATTTTCCAATCAGCTGGCACCTCTCCAGAGTTCAGCGAATTTTGATAAATTACAACTAATGCATTTGCTATTACTTCTGCTGTTTCTTTTAGTACCCAGGGATGCATTCCATCCGGACCAGGGGACTTGTCTACCATTAGCCTACCCAGCACTACCTCTTTCGTAATAATAGTTTTAAGGTTCTCGCCCCCTACAGTCCCATGATCATCAATTATTGATATGCTATTTGTGTCCTCCACTGTGAAGACCAACATAAAAAACTTATTTAAGGCCTCAGCCATTTCCTCATTTCCCATTATTAAATTCCCCCTTCTCATCTTCTAAGGGACCAACATTTACTTTAGCCACTCTTTTCTGTTTTATGTATTTGTAAAAATTTTACTATCAGTTTTTATATTTTGTGCTAGTTTAATTTCATAATCTATCTTTCCTTTCTTCATTGCCTTTTTAGTAGTTCTTTGTTGTTTTTTAAAGCTTTCCCAATCTTCTAGTTCCCCACTAATTTAGGCCACTCTGTGTGCATTGGTTTTTAATTTGATACTTCCCTGACTACCTGGTAGAGGAATTTAGGATAACCCTGAGGGAAAAAGCTTAATAGATTAAGATAAAACTAATTTACAGTGAATATAGTATAGAAAAAAGGTACAAAGTACCTTTAATTACAAATGTACAGAAACACATAACGACTGTTAGAGAATTTAAACATTTTAAAAAATATTCTGTACATGCTGGCCAACAATAGACTGTCCCAAGGCATAAAACTGAATAAGACAAACCACATTCTTTAAGAACAATACATCCACAGAGCATAGTTTTTATCAGTATGGATAATAATCAGTACAAGCTTCTTAGGCGGTAGAATGAAACAATTTCCCCCGATAAGATAGTGGGAAAGAAAACTTCTGACTTCTATGGACTTACATAATCAGGGTTGCCAGGAGAAAGTGGGAAAAGGCATTCCAAATTTATGTAGTGGGTTGTTAAGAGACAGAGGGCAGAAATGTCTGGACTATATTAACCTATGAATTCCCATGCTGCCAGAATTGGAATGTTATTGGCCAAGATAAATGATTAATATTAATATAATTGGCTCATCCCGCTAGAGTGAACAAAAAGGGCAGGCAGGTGATTTTTGAAAAATTATAGTTGTACTGATGATAACAGTGCTATTCAGAATTGTTTCAGCTGCATCAAATGAATTCTCTCAAATGTGTGAACCAGTCCTGGGTCAATAAAATACGTCATCAACTAGAATTTACTGTCCCCGTGAGTTCTTTGTATTTGCTGAGCTGTATTATTGAAGAGAAATCTCTTGCATAAAGTCAGCATAATACATAAGTCCCTGATAAGCTCCAACACGACCTGAACCCCACGCGCACACACAAACCCTCAAACCACCCAACTCTCTTGCTGACACTGCTACCAGGCCTCTTTTAACCATACGACACCTGCCTACCTACCATCCAGTACTATTGACCATCAGACTACCCCGATGACCGGATTCACCTTCTTTCCATGACCTTCACCCATTTAACCCGTCCCGGGTTTCTCAAAGGGACTGGGACCTTTAGACATCAAGTGCTGTATAAAGACAACATGGCTTCACTTCCCATGACATCCCGAACTGCAAGGACTAAAAAGGCAGATATGCTATACATTTCTTGGTGGGCCCAGGATGGAATTCCGAGCGAGAAATTGCAGCTCCAGACAAGGTAAGTTAAAAGGAATGTAGTGGCAATCCAACTGTGATTATCATTCCAGAGAAGCTCTGGCCTCTCATAATATGGAGTTTTAAAACTGGGCAGCTGGCGGGGCTGAATGTGCAAATCGAACAACAAGCGAGACAGTAAAAGCCCTGGACCAGCACATTTCATTTAAATGGAACTGTTCAGCTGCTTACTCTAAATAGATTTTGAGAAGCAGCTTAAATGGGTTGAGCCAACAGCAAGGTAGGTCATCAGGGGTTTGTGGGGTTGGGGGAGGGGATTTGTACAACTGCTGTTAGGTTGGTATGCTGATGTGGTGACCTAATAGCATCAATGGCCCAAATTATCTTTGTGAGATGTAGAAGAGGAAAGCTGCTTCCCCTGGCCCCATAATCTCATACCGCTAAGTGTGTATTCAGCAACAGGAAGGATCCACACACTAAATGTTATTTAAAGAAATCATAAAGTACTTTCAGGTTAATTCATAAAATTCATAGGATTCCTACAGTGAAAAGCAGGCCATTCAGCACATCAATTCTGAACCAATCACAATCCTATCCAGGCCTTATTCCCATAACTCCTTGTAGTTACTCTACCCTAATACTAGGGTCAATTTAGCAATGGCCAATCAACCTAACCTTCTCATCTTTGGACTGTGGGAGGAAACCGGAGCACCTGGAGGAAACTCACACCGAAGGTAGGTTTTGATTTCTTCTGGTCACTGATGAGTTAGCAGCTGAACAATCTAGGCTGAGAATCCAGTGTAATATTTAGGGATTGCAGCCATATTAGAGCATCTGCCTTTCAACTGAAAATATTAAACTGAGACTTAATCTGTTCATTCAGGTGAACATAGAAGATCTCACGGCAATATTTCCAAGAAAAGCAGTGGCGTTAATGTGCTGGTCAATTTCTATTCTTCAATCAAGATCACAAATTATTACTGCTTTTTGTGTGAGATTACTATGTGCAACTGGCTGCAATGTTATCTACATTACAATAGTGACTACACTTCAAAAATATGTCACAGCATTGACTGTGCTTGGAGACAGTCAGAGATTGAGAAAGGCCTTGATAAAGTAGAAAGTCTTTTGTTATTATAATAATTTATTTACTCACTGTATGAATTCCCTTAGTTCCTGAATTCTGTATGCCTTTTACAATCCTAGTAAATATTATAACTGGCCAGGAAGATCCCAGAATGGGTCCTTGGTTCTGTAACTTTGGAGGAACTGTGGAGGAACAGAATCACTATTTAGTTTTAACAGTAAGAAAAATATTATTAAATATGAAAAGTTGCATTATGATACAATATTCCTTTACATAGATTTTAAGGTTAACATGGATTACATGGATTATATCTAAAGCTACAATGATGTCAGAAACATAAAGTCCCTTTAGGTATACAGACTGGCTGTGGTCAAATATACTCTCCATTCTGAACATAAGTGAATATCTGCAGATTTCATTTCAAAGTTCCCTTCCCCATCTACTGTCCCCCTCCCCTGTCATAGATGATTATGACATGAGAGTTTCCATGCTCTATTCCTAAAAAAACACACCTTAAAATCTTTTTCCATCAGCAATTTTAATTCTGAATTCCTTTCCAGGTTTTCCAAATTATTCTTTCAAACAAAGCTTCAGCTCCACTTTTAAAAATGAATCTAGTATCCAGGTTTTACACCTTCCCCTTCAGGACTTTTTTGTCTTAACTGTTCACAATTGCTTTAACAGTTGATTCCCAGACCCTGTTAAAATGGCATCAAAATTTGACCTGTGAAGTCTGCATCCCCATTTTATTTCTGGTTACTGTAACTGTCTCTTTAACTCAGAACACTTAGTTTACTTTTTCCTTGAATTTTTCTGCATAATATCATGGTCTCTGTTCTCTTAACATCAGTCTTCCTAAGACGTTCTTTGCCCCAATTCCCTCATTAACTGGACTGCATTGGTTCTTTGAGAAGTCTGCTTTTTTGTCAACTTCCTTGTCCTATCCCATTTTGCTTCTCTGGCAGAGTTGAAAGATGTTCACTCTCCAATACACTAACTGCAACTATAATACATCAAACTTAAAATAAATTCAAAATGCCTTTCTACCTTCAAAGGCTCCAAGTTACTAAATAACCACTGCTACTTCTGCCATCCTCTATTTACTCTTCACACCATAACGCTCTCTAAACACAACAGAAACAGTTTGAATTGAATCAACCCACTAAACATACATAATCATTTATCCAGCATGAATCTAGCTATAGATTTTACCCTTCATTCTACAGAAACATTACACCCACTTAAAACTATATTTTACTTCTAATGTTTACCAATACAAGTATAAATCCCTTAAAACAAACTTTGTTTTCCTAACAATGCCTTTGTTTGTCCTCCTAGTCAGCACTACATAATTGACTGATGGAAGATGCTGACTTTCAGTGCAAGGTTCGGCAGATAAACCAGTAGGATAACTTCAAGTAGCTCTGCCCCTAGAACACTTGGCTTTGGACTTCACTGTCTTGACATGGACAGCAGCAGTTTGGTCAGGTTGGCTGACAAAGGCAACAACAAGGGCATTAGTGGAGTGACTGGTGGGAAAGCAAATGTTCTCATCCTCAGGGAGGATATTCTCCATGAAGGCATGATCACTCCCTTAGCTTTGTGCCTCAGCAATCCCAGTAGCGTTGGTGAACAGATTGCTGTGAGATTCCACAAATGCCTTTGCACACTGGTATCTCAGCCATGATGGCAGCAATCTGATTTGCATGTAACATTGAGTTACTTTAAGGAGGAGATAGACAGATTTTTAATTAGTAATGGATTGAAGAGTTGTGGAGAATGGGCAGGAAAGTGCATTTGAGGTTGAGATGAGATCACCCACGAACGCATTGAATGGCAGATCAGGCTTAAGGGGCTGAATTGCCTACACCTGCTCTTAGTTCTTATGTTCCAACAAACTTTACTTATGTAGCAATGAGCTTCCAATGATGCTGGATGGCTTCTTCTTGTGCTGAAATGGAAGCTGGGATATCAACAATTAAATACTGCAACAAAACTCTTGTCGATAAGTATGGTAATAGAGCTGGTTACCACCTCCTGACTGCAGAGGATTGGCTCCAAACTTCGTATAAAGCCCTGTGCAAGGTTGTTCCCAAACCTTACCATACTCTTTGTCAGTGATTGTAGGCTTCTGTCAAGGCCCACAAATGCACCAAGCATTTCTGTGTACATATTCATCAATCGTTTTTTTTATATCACCCATCAAAGACCTCGTCAGAGTCTCCTTGCAGAGTCTCATTTCAGCAATCTGTTCGCCAACACTGCTGAGTACTCTTCAACAGAATCTGGATGTGACCTCATTCTATGGTGAGCTGCCGTTCCCTATCCTTTTCTGTCCTGGCTGCAGAACCAATCTTCAGGGGGGGGGTGGGGAGTCACTTGATCTTGTATACCTCTGCATTTAGATATATCTCCTCAAAGCCAAGCGTATGCAGTCAGTGGCACCCTGCACCATACAAAGCTGCTATCCTGGTGAAACCACATGCATGCTCTGCCTGCTTCTCTCTGGCCAGAGATAATACAACGTACTTGCCTCTGCTGGCATGAATAGCATCAGTGACCGCTTTTATGTCGCAGTAGATAGTGAACTGAAAGATATTGAAGAGGTCTCCTCCTTCGGTCTTAAAGGATCCCATTGCACAGAAATTCATGGTTGTGGTCACTTTCATAGCCACTGGCATCACCATCCTTGTCCTGCTTTTTGGCTGCAAGTCCAGTGGTAACAGATGAGAGTTTGGGGATGATTTTACAAAAAAAATTCTAATTCCAGGAAAAGCATGAAAGTGGGAGAGTTTCTGACCCATTTTTGGGTGAGTCCAAATGTGCGATCTTATACCCTTAGAGTGAAAGATAAGTGAATGCATTGGTATAGTCCATGTTTCATTTTTTATGAAGAGATAGAACTAATTCTGGAAATGTTGGCCCTGATTACCCATAAAACTGCACTAAGTCCATTTGTGAAAGCAGATAAAATACTAATAGTATCATAGATACAAATCTGTTGAGCAAAAAACATGTTATTTAGATTTTGATTGTTGGCTGTCCTTTATATTAATGTAAAAAAACCTGAATATAATGTGATCTTACAGCATGTTATTTTTACTTGCACTTTACAGGCCTTATTAAGTTCATTCATAGGTCATGGCAATATTTTGCACCTAACAACTCCACTGGTGCCCATGGAACATCAGCGAAAGGGAGTAAATGGGAAGAAAATCAGGGAAAATTATTTTGATTGCATGTGTAAACAGCATGGAATTATTCCACATCTTTAATAAAAATAATGGTGAATGCTTACTTTCAATTCATTTCCAAAAATTGCATTATTTCTATCAAATAACAAAAAATATGCTTTTTTATTAAATTAGTTTTGTGTTAATATAAATAAGATTGGAATGCTTTTTGGAAATACCAATAATAATACTATATTTCTTATTTTATATTTAAAGAGGGAGTCTTTTTAACAGTGCCTTTAAAAAAAAAAATTGCTGAAATCATGTTTATGTGTAAAATACAAGTGCTGGCAAAATGATTGGGAATTTTTACCTTTAAGGAGTTACTGTGATGTGCGAGGTATTTAAATTAACAGGTGTACAGTTAAAATAATAAGCTTGCTGTAATGCTCTGGGTCACTGTCTATTGTTCTGCTGATCTAAATTCAATTCCCCCCCACTATTGACACAAAAGAGGAATTTTAATGCAGAAGTGCCTTGACTGAATGGCTGCATTCTTGTGAAATGCTGAGGGAGTGTTGACATTTGGATCAAATGTTCAACAAAGGCCTCCCCCCCTCTTAGGTGGGTATGAAAGATCCTACTTTCCTTTTTATGAAGAAATCAAAGAATAAAAGTTGATCTCAATGAAAAATGTAAAATTCCAGGAGGGCTTGACTGACTAGATGTTGAGAAGCTGGCTGCAGAATCTAGATCCAAGGGGTGATAGTCTTCAGATATGGGTCGACTACTTAGGACTGAAACGAGGAGAAATTCTCCACTCCAATGCTTGTGAATCTGAGGAATTTTTCATTCAAGAGAGCTACGCATATTGAGTATATTTAAGATTGAGATTGATAGATTCTGTACACGCGGCAAAGTAAGGAATTTGGAGATAAAGGTAGGAAAGTTGAGTTGAGGTAGAAGTGCTTTTTGAATGGTGAAGCAGGGACAAGGGACCATAAGGCCACTTCATGCTCCTATCTCTTATGCTCTAATGCCCATTTTAATGGCCTTCTGGGTGGATCATTTGCTGTGGATGTTTCACTCAGGAAAATTAGTGGAAATCCAATGGAGACATGTCTTTTAGGTTTAAAATTTACTTCTGCAGATCCAGGAGGAATGGGTGTTGTTCTTTAAGACCCAGAATGAAAGTTTGTGCTGATACTGTCTTGGGCTACACAACTCTTCCGTAAGCTCTTTGAAAAACACCCGCTTCCCTGCCTTTCTACAACTCATCCTATGTACTGTCAACTGTGTCTCAGTTGGTAAGTACTATGCCTCTGAGTTGGAAAGTTCTGGGTAACAATCTAGAACTTGAACACAAAAATTAAAGCTGAGGGAACGTTACACTCTTGGAGATATTGTCTTTTAGATGAGATGTTACATCATGTTCTCTCTGCCATCTTAGATGGACATAAAAGATTCCATGGCATTATTTTAAAGAAGATTCAGTTGTAGATGCGCCAAGTTTGGTGGCGTTTAAGAGGTTAGTTGATAAGTATATGGAAGAGAAGGAAATGGTTTAGTTTGGAGGGGCATTGCTTTTTATATTGGTCGGCGCAACATCGAAGGCCGAACGGCCTGTTCTGTGCTGTAATGTTCTATGTTCTAAGAGCAGGGGAATTACCTCCTGTGTCCCGGCCAACATTTAATTGCTCAATCAACATCACAAGAAATATTTTATCCCATGATCCCATTGCTGTTTGTGGAAACCTGTTGTGCACACATCTGTTACTGTGTTTTCTGTTGTAATATGCCTTTAAGGGGTAGCAGTAGGTCATTACTAGAAGGAAAGTGTGTCATACAATCAAGCCTCAGTTGCATCTTGGCTTGTGAACACAACACAGCAAACACAGCTCTGCTGCTGATGTCTTCAAGCTTTCTATTCATAAATATATTTTCTCATGTGCCTAGTTTAAATAAATGAACCCACAACACGTTTACACAATTCTTTGAGTGATTGGTGCCTTTATATCCTTATGAAAACACGTGATGCACAGGTAGTTAAACAGCCAGGCAGCAAGTTTAAGTACAGGCACAACATATTGAACAGCCTTAGATCATGTTATATGAGATGATCCTTGACATTTTGGTCAGATTGCAATGAGTTCATAGCACCGCAGAGTGTTGAAATTGAAGTGTGATGATGCACAGAAAAGTCTTGAAGACATAATTCTGGCATAGTGCTGAAGTAAAGAGTTGGTAAGCAGAAGAATCCTTTGTGCTGAGGTTCCAATGTCACTTCCATGAGTGGGATAGCATGTGGAGAAGATCGGTCCAGAAAGGCAAGTGACCAGAGTGTGAGCTGGACCAATAGTGAGCGAGGAAGAATCAAACAAAAACATAAAAAACAAAGTAAGCATTAAATCAAGCCAGAGATGCTGTGATTATAGCAGAGGGCTCCAGGAGTTGCTGAACAATAAATTGAATAAAACAAGGAGTAAAATCAAAGGGATATTGTTAAAATTTCCACACAATTTCCCCAGTTTGAGTTGGGATGTAACTGACTTACAGTTGAATTTAAAATGTTTAAATAGTGTGGAGAGTTATGGTTTCCTGATTCATGTGTGTCTGAACCAGACAACTAATCAATTAAAAAATTGCCTAGTGATTGAGAATGAAGGTCGACACAAGCTGAATACATGAGAATTAACAGCAGAGAAGCTAAAGAATCCCTAAAAGGTATTGTCTACATTGGAAAACCACTTCAGGATCAGGTTAAACTTCTGTATTCATTGACGTAGTTCATGTCATTTTGACAACAGCCTGCAGAACCCATAAACCATCTCGTTAGCAGATGCAAAGACGAGCACATGCTATGATTTTTCAAACACAAAGCTAACAGACAGAATTGTTGAGCTGGTGATCGTATCCACTCCCATGGAAGCTTTCCAGGAAGATCTGCTACTCAAACCCAAAATACATAGCATCGAAAACCTACTTAAGGATAAACATAAGTGTGAAGTGACCCTTACAAACTGGCAAAGAGTACAGATCCCATGTAACAACTGAGTTGTTGATGGACTCACTATCAGACCCAAACCTAGCAAGCCATTGGGTGTCCAATTTATAAGATGTCTGCAGGATCTCACCAAGGCTCCTGAGACAGCACTTTCCAAACCCATGATCAATACCATCTAGAAGACAAGGGCAGCCACTGCATAGAAACACTATCACCTGGAAATCTTCTTCAAGCCACACAACATCCTGATTTGGAACTATACCACCGTTTCTTCATTGTCACTGGAACTCCCTTTCTCAGAGTGTTCTGAATGTATCTACACCTCAGGGACTGCAGATGGTTCTTGAAATTGGCTCATTACCACCTTCTCAAAGGAAATTAGAGATGGGCAATAAATGTTGGCATGGCCAGTGATGCCCATCTCATGAATGAATTAAAAAAAGATTCTAAAAGACATGCATCATGATGTGGAAGGCCATGATGAAACCTACTGCTGTGCAACTTTTGTTGTACTAATTGCACGTGTAGTTTCCACAGTCCTGCAATGCAAATATTCCGAGTGATGGCATGCTGTTCTTCCCAGGTTTCACAGATATTTTACATTGTGGATAATACAGGCCCAGCAATTGCAGGGTTTTTGGTATGCTGTGACATCTCACTAGTCATAACCCATGGAATCAGTCAGACATTATATGGCAGATCGACATCAAAAATTACTCCTGTCACCTCAGTTCATAACCTAACATTGAAATATCCAGAATGTTTTGACAAAATTGTCAATTTCAAGGGTGCTGCAGCAATGCTTGCAGGAGAATGCACGTTCATTAACAGATCTGGCACATTTCACACAATGCAAATGCTAGCAGCTACAAGAAAAAAAGGTGAAAGATTCCACACCACAGAAATTGTGGAAAATCATCATTGAAGGATGGTCTGATTCAATTCAGCATGTTTATGATCCGATGAGACAATATTGAACTTATCAACTTGAGCTAAGCATCTCCTGCAATCATTTTAAAGACAGCCAGGTCATCATACCAGAAATTTTGCAATCTGAAATTCTTAAACAGCTTCATCATTCCACTTCGGGATAGATCTGACAAGAAGATCCACAAGAGAGGCAGTCTATCAGCCAGGTATGAACAAGGATATTGAAGTCATTATCAAGTAGTACATGACATACCAAAAGCATATTCCAAGTCAGCAGAATGAACCTTCAATTCCACCCTTATTTTTACGTCTGTCCCTTACCTATGGAGGAATCATCAGATAACTTTGGGAGATTAAGAGTTTTGAAACAACGCCTTATGTGACTTTTTTAAATCTCAAAATGATTTTTCCCTGTCACTTTTAATTGAAACAAAGTGTGAAATGCTGCTTGAGTTCCCATTCTTCAGCTCCCAGTGCCTGTGTCTACATACATAAGACCATAAGACATAGCAGCAGAATTAGGCCACTCGGCCCATTGAGTCTGCTCTGCCATTCAATCATGGCTGATATTTTTCTCATCCCCGTTTTCCTGCCTATCTATCTCTGTCTTAATGACCTGGCCTCCACAGCCTTTTGTGGAAAAGAGTTCCATAGATTCACCATTCTCTGGCTGAAGAATTCCTCCTCATCTCTGTTTTAAAGGATCGTCCCTTTAGCCTGAGTGTGTGCCATCTGGTTCCAGTTTTTCCGACTAGTGGAAACACCCTTTCCAGAGTCACAGCTTACAATCTTCTTGGATTGCCCTGCAATTTCCAAGAATGAAAAGCTGATTCCTCCCCCCTCTCACCACCACCAAACCACCACCTTCCCCTCATTCCACCCTCTGAGAGAAAGTCAGGAAATAGAGTTTGCAGTTTGCATGTTGTTTCTGTGAGTGAGTGCATGACGCAGGTACAGTGTTGCCTCCATCTCTCACTCTCTCTCTCTCTCTCTCTCTCTCTCTCTTCCTTTGTGTTTACTGGAGCAACACTGCAGCTGGGAGCAACCCCCAGCTCCCTCTTCCCTGTCTTCTCAACCGCAACTTCCGCTTCCAGAGGGACTAGATGATTCCCAAAGATTTACACATGGCAGGCACAGCGCAGAAATAGTTCAGTCAAGCATCGTAAATTTCACTGTGCATTAACAACCTTATATGGAACAATCCACCGACTGACCAGAACTTGACCTTCACAGCAGAGGCAGAGGCAGATTGTACCCTCTGTTGAGCTCAGTGAGCTAAAGTTACTCATTTGTTTTCTCTGCTTGTTCTCTCAGCTGGTGAATGGAAGAGCAGAATGCAATTCAATCAATTCACATCCCCATCAAATATACATTTTTTTTGTCACTGGTCTGGACATTATTTTCAAGTGGCTGCAAAACTCTCCCCATCAGATTTTGTATTTTTTTTAACTCTCAAATGGCCAATATTGTAGGGAAGGCAAAGGAACTCTCTGAAGTTCGCCATGATTAACTGACAGTACAAGGAAGTGTACAAACACAGCACTGAATCAAATGCAGATTTTACATTTTAAAATTGAGCAATACATCCACTTATTTGTGAGCAGAATCTGTTTTTTTTTACACAGTATGAGGTGTTTTCAAATGCTTTTAGTTTAAGTAGGAGTTACAGATGGGGTGAAATTGGCCTTTGACAGAAAGGCCACTTTAAACTTGTCTGATTGAAGTCAGTGGAAAAAACATCAGATGGGTTTGAAGTGGGCTGCCACCATCATCTGTGCAGCAGCAAAGAGCTTGAAGCTGAGTGAAAGTGCAGACTGAGCATTATTTATTGGGCTGATTTCTTTTTTACTTTAAGGATACACATTGTTATTTTGGCTTTCATTTCCTTAACTGAAACTGTCAAAAAAAATAGAAAAATGTCGAAAATGTCAAACAAGAACACAAAATGCTGGAAGCATCTGTTTTAAAAAAAGGAAATGGTTAATGTCATTATTCAGATGAATGCCAGTTTCCCATCACCAAACAGCCTATATTGCATATCAAGAGTGAGATGGCTCTACGGCTCACAGCTAGGCAGTTTAACACTTACAACAATGAAGTAATAGGTTGAAAAACCCCTACTGAGCACTTCCTATTGAGCAAGCCTCCATTTGCCTAGTAAAAGCTGTGACATTATCAGAATCCAAGACTTCCAATTATCCACGTGTATTGAGGCTTTGCTGTAATCTCTCAATTGTAGCCTAGAAAGCTATGGAGCCTATGCGGAGTATGCATCCACCATGATTAAAACATGGAATCCATAAAGGCCCTTGCAAAGTTCACATGTACTTGCACCTATGGCCTGCCAAGCCAATCCCATGGGTGAAGGGAAGCAGAGGGTGGGTATTCTTTGATTTTCCTGGCACAGGTCACATTATTTTGCCAGGGCCATGGTATCAGAATCAAGTCTGGACCACCAGATGTAACTCCTAGCCAGCATTTTCATTTTGATATTCCCAAGTCGCCATTATATTAATATGTTAATATGTTATATATATATATTAATATATATATATATTAATATATATATATATATATAAGACATGGACATATAAGACATATATATATAAGACATGGACATATATATTATATATATATATATAAGACATATAAAATATATATATAATATATATTAATATATATATATATTAATATGTTAATACGTTGTCCTGGAGATGGAACAATTACTCGGGACACCCAAAGAACGATCCTGTCTGCAACACTAAGTTAATCATTGTTACTGAGGTAGGGTTTCATTTCTTGGGAGGGTTATCCTTGGAATCCCCGTGTAGCATCACATGCCTTATTTTAGATAGGGTTGGATCTTTTTTTTTTTGGGTACAGGCTTTAATTTGCCTTACTGTCATTGGCAAAGTCTCCATGAGGTCTTCTTCCAATTCCATGGGCATTGGGAGACAGTGTGTCAACATTAACTATCCATGCTCCAGTGCAGTGTTCGAGAATGAATTTGTAAGCTGCCAATTGTACCCAAATAGGCACCAGAATGTAGCAATGAGGAGACTTTCACAGTCACTTCATTGCAGTGTTAATGTAAACCTACTTGTGATGTAAATAAATAAACTTAAAACAAGGCCCCCAGCAGTAGATTCAATCAGAAGTGATATGGGAGAACTGCCTTGTTGTCTTTGAAAAGACCCTGTAAGAGTTTATGGTCAGTAACTATAAAAATGTCTACCATAGATGTTTTAACAGAACTTATTCAGACTAAATATGACCGTCAACCCTTCTTAATTTGAGAATAGCTTTACTGCGCATCTGAAAGGGTCCTGGAGGCATACCTGATGGACTTTACTATCCTGTCTCTCCAGTGATGTGACAGCATTACCCTAACCTTGTATGGGGAAAACATCACAAGTCAATATAAATTATTTCTTAGGGTCAACTTTAGAAAAGTTTCTACTTGTGGAGCTTCGCAGGATCATCTCTGGCGTTTTTGCAATCAGGCATACAAGGGAGCCAGCATTAAAGACAAATTAGGGATAAATTTTCCATAATAGTTTCCTAGTCCCAGGAAACTCTGTGATGTTTCTAGGGGTTGGTGCTTCCTTGATGGCTTTTATCTTATCCTCTACTGGATGTAGCCCCTTGCCATCTACTCAGTAGCCTAAATAGGTTTCTACAGCCATTTGGAAAATGCACTTCTCCTTCAAGTGAACTTCCAGTCTAAAAAATCTCTACAAGTCTTCTAAGTTCCTATTCTGAAGTCCCATGACTGAAACTTCACCTAAGTGTATTGCAATCTAGGTTATCACTTTCCATAACTCTGTGGATAAATGGCACAGACTGATGAGATATCAAAAGTCAAGTATGTATACTCTTAGGCCAGAATTTTACTGTCCTGCCTGCCACGGGAATTGGAGCAGGCGAGAGATGGACCATGGGAAGGTGCTTTGACATCAGGTAGGATTTTATAGTTTCGAGATGAGCAAGGCCATAAAATCCCACCCACTGAGTTCCTTATACTTGTAGATCATCACATATTTCTCAGAGAACATGCACTCAATTCAAACTAAAGATAGGTGTGATTCATGTCTAACTTGGAGACTGTCTTAAATAAAAGCAAAATATTGCAGGTGCTGGAATCTGAAACAAAAACAGAAAACGCTGGAAAATCTCAGTAGGTCTGACAGCATCTGTGGGGAAAAAATGGAACCCTTCTGACTGGTTCCTATATCAAAAGGGGCCCTTTAACACCTGGTTTTCATAAACAATCTCCATTAAGGACTGAGTACACAGGGTGCCTCTTTCTAGTTGGAAAACATCGCTGCCTGATGCTCCCTGTAGTCTTTGAGCCCCTTTTTCTGCATTCTTGAGGGACAAGGCTATTTCAATGCTTTTTAAAAATCCACATTGGATTCTTCCAACAGCTGCTTCTGGGTGGTTAGGTCATTTATGACACATGCAGGTCTGTCTTGAAACAATTCTTTAAGAAGAAGTCCAAATTTGCAATATTTGGCCAATTTCTGCAACCAAGCCAAAAACTCAGCTGGTTCCCCAAGAGTTCTCCCAGCCACATCGAAGCGATATTTCTGGAGAGTTAGCAAGGGCTTTGCAATCATTGTGTTTTTTTTTTAACCAGATCTACTAGCTTATTATAAGTTTTTGAGTTTGGGCATCCAGAGAGGTCAGACTTTTTACAACACTAAACATGAATGCCTTGCATTGCCATCAACAGTATTACCTTTTGCTTTTTGTCTCCTTGAATGTTTTTCGCACAGAAGAAGTAATGCATGCACTCTGTATTCTGGGCCCAGCTTTCGCCATTGATATAATTGAGTTAAAGTTTCCTAAAAGAGCCAACTTTTTTTTTACATATGGACATTACGTAGAGGAGAGAAATGAAGAATTTGTTTTCCTCATTGCAAAATATTCAGCAGAATGCTAGTTTCCTGTCACCAGATACCTTCATTGTGTACTAAGAGGCTGCTCCTGTAGCTTAGAGCTAGATAGTTCAACACCCCAGAACCTACAACAATGCTCTGGGTGAAGTAACAGGTTCAATTAGTACCGTTTACCACTTTCTTAAGGGCAAGCTTCTGCCTCAATAAGGGAGATTGTATTCCATAAAGCCCACAGGGAGATCTATCGACAACCCCCCATGGCCTTTGTGGCAATCATAAGAGCTGATTCTCAGCTGTTCACCTGATGCAGCCTGGTTGTTACCAGTATTTTCTGTTTTTATACCAGACTATCAAGATTTGGCTACCTTTAACTTCTCAGAAACTTCTTAGGGAACTCACCTCTTAGTAATGGTGTAGAGCTTCCTTGGCGCAAATCCCTAAAACATTCTGAATTTCTCAATATCCTATTTATTCCTGCTTATGGGCAAAAACGTTTTGGCTGACAGTGAGAAAAGAAAGTGGTACAGGGAACCCAGCCTTTATTAGGAAAAGGCAAAATGTTTTGCAAATTGTCAAAGATTGTCAAAGATCATAAAATGTAAGGTCATAACAAACGTCATGTGATCAAATCTCCAGGAATATGTCCAATAAAAGAAGTACTATTTGTTGGGGGTGTTCTCTTGATATGTAATGACATATCAGTATGCGCCACCATAGATTATCACATCCTGGTGGCTGGGAGCCTGAGGTTCCATCATAAATGCAGCCATCTTGTCTCATTGTAGCGTATTGTTATGTTGTGATTGCATTAAAGTTCAGTGCTTTCACCTGACACTGTTGGTATTGTGATCCTGTTCCAGTCTGGAAGTAAATCAGCCTAATGAAGAAAAGCATAATTGGAACATGTTCCGCATTTTACAATTGGAAGTTTCCAATGAATTGGTCTTTTGGCAAAGCAACATTGCCAAAATTCTTAATGTCTGTAGTACTAAATCTGGCAAGCTTACTTTGAATTTTCAGCTGGCTGTGTGAAAATCATAGATTTTGAGATGTCGGCGTTGGACTGGGGTAAGTATAGTAAGAAGTCTCACAACACCAGGTTACAGTCCAACAGGTTTATTTGGCTCCTACATCAAAATCATAGTAGACGGCACTTAACCTAAAATTTGAAAAAACAGTTTCATGGGATGCTGGTAGACTTGGAAGTGACACAGAAAGTTTCCTTCCCCCGCCTTCCTTTGAGGAAGTAACTGACCTTTCAATGTCTAGAATGGCAAGTGTAAACAGCCATTAGTACTTTAACAAAACACAGTTTGATTTAAAAAAACAACAGTAAGTAATGACACTAAGTGATGTAAGCAGATTACCCACTGTCAATACGAAAGTCAATTCTCACTATTTCTTCTTAAATTTCAATTGGTCTTAATCAAAAAATTGGATTAAGTTTATGATTTTTAAACCAGGAATTGTATGCAACAGTCTAATGCTAGTTGTTCATCGCTGACAGATCTCTGAAATGGAAAAGCCCTTGTATTGTGAAACAGGAAGTCGTAAACCAGTCCACTTACCTCTATTTTAGCTGAACCGGTTATTTCCAAAGCTTCTCCTGTTGTCTGTTGATTAGCCACAACCTAAGTTCATTGATTGACAACAGGAAAACAGGTCTCACTCCCTGCACAAAAGTGAAGGGATGTGGGTTACTACTTTCTTGGTATTCTGAAGGAAAACATCTATTAAACTGACAAGCAGAATGCTGCAATTGAGTATGACAAAACTGCTATGCTGTTCTCGATCATCATTTCTCACATCCATTATTTAAAGCAATTCTTTAAAGTAAAGTCTTATCAAATTCATAAAGACTGTGTATTAAAACTATTGCAAATGGTAGGACAGGTTACTTGGAGCATTAGCATAGCATTTTGTGGCTCTTTGAATATTTTTTTCTGCAAACTGCTTGTGCTTAGATTTTTTTTGTGGGGTGTGCATGAACTTCTATTCCCATCAGGCTAAGGAATGTTAGCACAAAGAAATTGAGCAACTTTATATTTCAGACACTAGGGATAATTTTCTACTTCTGGCCACCCACGTTGCACTGGCACAATGGTTTGGTGGCTTTGAATTTTGCAGGTGTCTTCTGAAACTGCTGAATGCCTAATAAATGCCATCCTCAGAGCTAAACTCACCCATTCTGAAATCTGTCCATTAATTCTCAGTCAGAACTGTTGGGAACTAGGGATCATTTCCGGCAGAATTTAAAGGAATGCTCAGCCGCAGTTAGGAAATTAGCCAGTTAATCATTTTAGATTTCTCATTAGCTTTTATGCCTATTTTTGGATGAGTAAAACAATTGTTCTAATAGGTGAATCAGTTCAATTTGTTAATTGTTGCCACCTTGATTATTATTTCATAAAAGTATTATTTCTGAAAGAAAATAAATCTCATAAATCATGATGTTAACTCAAAGCCAAGACTTCAGCATTGGGAAAGTGGAATGTGTGTGGTAAGCTCTTTAACTGATTTTAGATCCAAGCAATCTGGCAATTTGAACTCCTGGGCTTCACCACCATTCCAGTCCAACACACCCCTTCCCCCACTTCACTTCCTCATTCCACCCTCCCAAGTTTTGTGGAACTGATTTGAAGATCAGCAACCTCAATTTAAGATGGGGTGGGATGGCTGCAGTTCAGGCTCTGGGGGAATGGCTCCTACACTCATCTATGTGTTAGGGAATGGGGATAAGCAGGCAAATGTGGTAAAAAAGAGATCACAGTTTCCTACTGGAGCTGAAGGAATACCTCTGCCTTGTCTTGGACCACAAGGAATAAATAAACATGAAATTTACTGACATCCTAGCACTGAGAGCTGAATTCAAGACTGTATTTTAAAATTGCATTAGAGTCTGAGTTACATCTGAGCTTTGAGTATTACAGAGGTATAGGGTGGGGAAACTAATGCTGTCCAAAACACAAGTGCTAAAATGGTGTCAGGCATGTTTGTAATATGAACAGAGTGATGACCATGCTGCTAATGATGCCCCAAAGCACCACTCTTGTCAGTAATGGGTTTTTTTTTGTGTGTATGTGGATAGAGGGAGGAGAACTGTATGTGAGGCAGTTAAAATTTATCCAATACTTATTGAAAATATTTCATATATATTTGATGAGTTTAAGAAACTTAGTAGCACTGCTATGCATACGGAAAAGAAGGAACATTAATTCAAGGGGAAACATTTAATTCAATTTTCTGAGCAGTCATATTGTGGCGAACACTTTTTATTCAGTTCCCACTTTGTTTATTACTGAATACATTGCAGGTTGCAAGATATAACAGTATTTATAAGAAAATTGCTGAAATAATAAAAAGAAAAGGCAATGCAAAGGGAATCTCTGAAAGGTTCACTCGCAATATTGCTTCATAGGCAGTGGGAGCTAGATGGCAGTGATGGGGGAAGATTCCATTGTTACCATGTGAACATGTATTAAAACCACTTTTATGGAACAGAGAAAATCTGTCTTATTTGTCTGAAGGTTTCCTGTTTTAGAATAGAGGCTACCTGTTGTCAACCAATTTAAATGTAGTTATTTTACTGGGGCTTGGCTGTTCGGATATATTCCGCATGCTTGATATATAACATTTTATTAATTGTGCCCACGCTAAGGAAACTGAGACTGAGATTGGAAATTAAAACTTCTGGGGAGACTGAAACTGATAGAAGGACACAGAGCTTTTGGTGCTCAGATTCTGATCCCAGGAGTGCAGCAAAATGAATGCAAATGAAATGAAATAAAAGGATGTCCTGAAGGAAAATAGGCCCTGCAGCTAACTGTTATGTCCAGGTCCTCACCAATTTGTGAGGAGACCCTTGGGTTAAATCACCACCAGTCAGCTCTCTTTCCCAATAATGGAGAGAGCAGCCGCTGGGACTTTGGCAGTGTTCATTTTGCTACACCCCTGGGATCACAATCTGAGCTCCAATGGCTCTGCGTCCTTCTATATGTTTTCAATCAGTTTCAGGAAATCTTGAAAGGTCAGCAGAAAGCCACAAAAATATCTATAAAGAAAAGTAAGATGAATTATAAGAGTAAACTAGTGCAGAATATAAAAGCAGATAGCAAAAGTTTCTACAAATGTATAAAATGAAAAAGAATGGCTAAAGTAAACATTTGTCCTTTAGAGGATGAAAATGGGGAGTACTAACTGGAAACGAGAAAATGGCTGAGGCATTGAACAGGTATTTTCTGTTGGTCTTCACAGTGAAGACACAAATAACATGTCAAAAATTGATGACAGCAAGGCTATGTCAGGTGAGAACCTAGAAACTATCATTATCACTAAGAAAGTAGTGTTGGACAAGTTAATGGGGCTAAAGGTAAACAAATCTCCTGGTCCTGATGGAATGCATCCCAGGGTATTAAAAGAAATGGCAGGAGAAATAGCAAATGCAGTAGTGATAATTTACCAAAATTCGCTGGACTCGGATGGATCCCTCAGATTGGAAAACAGCGAATGTCACACCACTGTTTAAAAAAGGAGGTAGACAAAAGGCAGGTAACTATAGGCTGGTTAGTTTAACTTCTGTAGTAGGGAAAATGCTGGAATCTATCATCAACGAAGAAATAGCAGGACATCTAGATATAAATTGTCCCATTGGTAAGACATAAGAATGAGTTCATGAAGGAAAGGTCATGTTTGATTAATTTGGTGGAATTCTTTGAGAACATTAAATATGCAGTGAACAATGGGGAACCTGTGGATGTGGTGTGTTTGGATTTCCAAAAGGTATTTGACAAGGTGCTGCACCAAAGACTGCTACATAAGATAGAAGTGTTATGGGTAATGTATCAGCATGGATAGAGGATTGGTTAACTAACAGAAAGCAAAGATTGGGGTAAATGGATGTTTTTCTGGTTGGCAATCAGTGACTAGTGGTGTGCCTCATGTATCAGTGTTGTGACCGCAATTGTTTACGATTTACATAAATGATTTGGAGTTGGGGATTAAATGTAGTGTGTCAAAATTCGCAGATGACACTAAGATGGGTGGCACAGCAAAGTGTGTAGAGTATGCTGAATGTCTGCAAAGGGATAGAGATAGTCTAAGTGAGTGGTTGAGGGTCTGGCAGATGGAATACAATATTGGTAAATGTGAGATCAGCCATTTTACTAGGAAAAACAGCAAAATGGACTATTATTTAGATGGTAAAAAATTGCAGCATGCTGCTGTGCAGAGGGACCTGGGTGTCCTTGTGCACAAATCTCAAGGAGTTAATTTGCAGATGCAGCAGGTAATTAAGAAGGCAAATGAAATTTTGTCTTTTGTTGTTAGAAGGATGGAGTTTAAGAACAGCGAGATTATGTTAGAGCTATATAAAGTGCTGGTAAGGCCAAACCTGGAGTACTGTATACAGTTTGGTCTCCTTACTTGAGAAAGGATAAACTGACATGGGAGGAGGTGCAGAAGAGATTCACTTGGTTGATTCCTGAGGGTTGGCTTATGAGGGGAGACTGAGTAAACTGGGGCTATATTCATTGGAATTCAGAAGAATGAGAGGAGATTTTATAGAAACATATAAAATGATGAAGGGAATAGATAAGACAGAAACAGAGAAGTTGTTTTCACTGGCAGGTGAAACTAGAACTAGGAGACATAGTTTCAAAATAAGGGGAAGCAGATTTAGGACTGAGTTGAGAAGAAACTTCTTCACATGAAGTGTTGTGAATCTGTGGAATTCCCTGCCAAGTGAAGCAGTTGAGGCTATCTCATTGAATATTTTTAAGGGAAGTATAGATACATTTTTGAACAGTAAAGAATTAGGGTGATGGTGAGTGGGTGGGATAGTGAAGCTGAGTCCACAAAAAGATCAGCTATGATCTTATTGAAGGGCAGAGCAGGCTCAAGAGGCCAGGTGGCCTACTCCTGCTCCTAGTTTTTATGTTCTTATCTCAGTCTCAGTTTCTTTAACAATTAGGAGGGTCAGATTCTTTTCTTAATTTCACTTTGTGGTTTCCCTTTTCGATTAGGATCTGCATCAAAAAATGCAAACTTTGAAACCATGGATTCAATCACAGTAATCCTTCAACATTTCGGGGGCGATTTCCCCCCAAAAATTCTAAGTACCAAACTCACATAAAAACTGGAGTAAATCATGCTGCTTTTTTCAGCAGGGTTTTAAAAATGAATCTCCCATACTCTATACACTGCTGAGTGCACTAGTGTGGATCAATTCAAAGACCTGGAGTTGGGGCCTATTCCCACTGGAAAGGCCAGTAGCATAGCACTGAATGGGCTAGATGTGCTGATCTATCAGCACCGATATCTGCACACCGCAGTGGCCTGCTAGCCTTTTCACTCCCCCTACCTCCCAGCTGCCCTCTCCCCCAGTGGCCATGGCTATGGGTTGGGTGAGGGCAGCGGAGATGCTAGCAGGCCTGGGCCCACTAATACCATTTAAATTATATTTAAATCACCCCCATCATCCCTCTTCATTGCTACAATTGTAACTTTAATCAATATTGCCAGCCACCACCTTTTTTTAATTCCCTATCTTGTTTGAAAACTTGTAACCAGGGACATTAAAATGTCATTCCTGCCCTTATTTAAACCATATTTCAATAATACCAAATATACGTTCACACTTTCACATGTAAATTTGTGCCCTCAACTTATTCATTATTTCCATGGCACTTAGGCATATACCATTAAGCACAAATAGATTCCCTTTCTTTTATACTTTCCAACCTTTGCTCTGCCTTTCAAACTCTCTTAATGATTTTCTGCCTTCCATTTTATCTCCCTTCTGAACTCATGCTGGGCTTCCCAGTATTAAATTGTTGAAGTTTGCACGTGATCCCAAGTTTGGGAGAGGACTGCATTAATGGAAAGAAATGCAACTCAGATGATGTGAACAAACAGATGAATCTATAATGAAATTTAACATGAGAAAAAAATGTAATAAACATTAGCTTT
This sequence comes from Sphyrna mokarran, assembly GCA_024679065.1. NCBI lineage: Eukaryota > Metazoa > Chordata > Chondrichthyes > Carcharhiniformes > Carcharhinidae > Sphyrna > Sphyrna mokarran. The sequence goes on from JAGIQG010000016.1 coordinate 52,856,486, forward strand.
AACAATAGCAAATATGATTTGAATGTAATAAGCAAATCATTAAAAAAGGGTATCCGAGAAAGTTCTAAATATATCAGTTTGTCTATTCAACAGCTTTCTTTAAATATACTTCAAGATAATGCTGCTTTGAACACTTTGGCCTGTGAGGGTCAAACATAAAGCAACTAGTGTGATGCAGTATTTGGTGATCTCTAGCTAAAGGAATGAATACACAAGTATTCTCTTTCTTCTATCTCAAGCTGCTGTTCTACCCATTGAAAGTGATCAGAATGCACACAATAGGGCAAAGTATAATTTAGTAGTGGAAAATTTGTCAGTTTGGAGCCATTTCACAATCTCAGACATGGCCTTTTGTGCGTGTTATCTGTCAGCTAAGAACAAATTACCATCTCCAATTTTACTCTTTCCTGCCACAGATTGACATTTAATTCAGAGGGTTTCCCCGAAAGAAAGCACTGCCTCTTCAGTCATCAGGTGAGATCCCCTTTTAAGTACCACCCATTTTCCCCACCCACCCAATCAGGAATCAGTGGGGTTAAGCAGCAAATACTTGAAATTTATTGATCAGCAAAGCCTGAAATTTGATGTCCAGTCTGTGCTGAGCAAGCTGGGCTGAGTCAGAGTATCACAACTAATCTCAGCAACCTTGAGTCAGAGGGAAAGTTTTGTGAGATTCCCTTTTTGATTGCTATCCTGTAACACGGTAGAAAATTGCAAAATCAAAGTCAGCTGTTCCTCCACCAGTCAAATACCCTGTTATTTCTCTGCCTATGTCACACAAAAAAAATGACAGCTTGGCAGAGACGCTGGTGTCATGCCTTCAGGAAACACAAGAAAAATTTTGAAAAGAATTCAAGAACAATGTCATAAAGATAAAATACGACAGAAGATACTTTACTGTGTTTATGTTTAGACAATGCTGTTGGAAAAGGGAGGTGGAGGAACAGAAGGTATGCATAACAACATAACAAAGTAATTGATTATGTTAAAATGCTGAAATATTTTGGGAAAGTTTGTAAGATGTGATGTAATGCAGTTCTTTAACATCAGTATTATCGTTCAATTTGAATTGTAATCCAGTCATCAGTTGGACTGGGACATTGTGTCACCTCAGCATTCAGTGCAAGTATCCATATGATAAAAAATGAACAACATAATAATGCCTATAAAGTTCAATACACATATAAATTCCCCAATTTAAATTTCAGATAGGAAATCCATCAACTATCAGAATTTTTAAAACATGTTTTGAGGTGAATGATTTATTTGAATACAAGGTATATAATAGGGATCAATTTTAAATATTTAAGTATTAGATGGTTTTCCAAGAATAGAATAACAGTATTTTTCTTGCGTGATTTATTTTGTTTATATTTACTTAGTATGCTACGTTCAATTAATTGGCTGATTTATTTTTTATATGTGGGAAACATTGCACCTGTCTTTGTAAGGTTCATATTGCACCGTTAGAGTGTAAGTGGCATTAAGTGTATTTACAATCTAGTTAGATATATAGATTTTTTTCAAAAACTGGAGGTAGAATCACAAATAACACAATAGAACATGGGGTGGAAAGAGGAAGGAAATCAAAAAAGAGGAAGGAAGCAACATGTAAAAAATTTAAAGACTTAGCTCCTTCAGTATGGGTGTAATCTTTACAGATGTGACAGGATGACATAGTGGCACAGTGGATAGCACTGCTGTCTCACAGTGCCAGGGACCCAGATTCAATTCCAGCCTCGGGTCATTATCTGTTTGGAATTTGCACGTTCTCCCCATGTCTGTGTGGGTTTCGTCTGGGTCTCTAGTTTCCTCCTACAAAGATGTTCAAGTTAGATGGCTTGGCCATGGTAACTTGGCCCTTCAATAACAAAAACAGAAAATGTTGGGCAATCTCAGCAGGCCTGACACATCTGGAGAGAGAATGGAGTCAACATTTCAACTCTGGATGACCCTTCAACAGAATTGCCCCTTCGTGTCTGAAGGTGTACAGGTTAGGTGGATTAGCTGTGATCAATGTGCAGGGTTATGAGAATAGTGTGGGGTGAGTGGGCCGAGGTTGAGTGCTCTTTTGGGAGGGTTAGTGAAAACTAGATGGGCCGAATGGCCTCCTTCTGCACTGTAGGGATTCTGTAAGGATTAAACCTTCCTGAACTCATTGGGCTAAATTTAGTTTTACTTATTATGTTACATTAATACATCTCATATTAACATTAATAGCAGAGCCTTTTGTCTCCAGTCTAACATCCTTGATTTGTTAGTTTTTTGATGGGTAAATTATAAAACATCTCCTTTAAATATTTAATAACTTCTTTTGTACTGGATGATGGATGACATATAAATAGAATACTGGGGTCAGGAGTAATGGAGGTGGGAAAGAAGAGTGAGTTTACTGCATAGTTTGTCAGTCACAGCACAGAAGTTTCCAGAAAACTGGACAGCATGGTAGCACTGCTACTTCACAGCTCCAGGGACCTGGGTTTGATTCCCAGCTTGGGTTACTGTCTGTGTGGAGTTTGCACTTTTCCTTGTGTCTGCATGGGTTTCCTCTGGGTGCTCTGGTTTCCTCCCATAGTCCAAAGATATGTGGGTTAGGTTGATTGGCCACGCTGAAATTGCCCTTTACTGTCCTGAGATGTGTAGCTCAGAGGGATTAGTGGGAAAAGTATTTTGGGTTAAAGGATTAGGGCCTGGGTGGGATTGTGGTTGGTGCAGACTCAATGGGTTGAATGGCCTCTTTCTGTACTGTAGGGTTTCTATGATTCTAAAACCCATTTAACAGTCAAAAAGGGAAGAATTTATCATCTGCATACCAGCACGTACAGAATGGTATGATGCTCAGTGAATGGTTGTTCTGACAAAATTACATTGTAGAACTTCAATCTTCATGGCTCCAAGCATTAAAAACACGTTCAACAGTGTAGACTTGTTTGGTCTTTGTTTCAAATTACAGATAAACTTGGAATTCAAAGCTCTCATACTGCCAGTTCTGTGATGAGCCACAGAAAATGCTCATCAAAAAATGCTTACAAACTCAAGACAAATATCCTGAATTAAATATGGATTCTTCAACTATTTCTCATACAATATTAACCTCAGATCAAGATTGTGAAATTCAGCTTTGCTGTTGGTATCCATGACATATGGACACTTATCTTGCCATAGCCGTGTTGGACACCATTTTGGATGGGTGTTTAAATGTAGGTTGAGAGCATCTGCTCATTTGATGACAACTCTGCCACTTTGGGCCTTAAAGCTTCAGCTAGCACACGCTCTTAACCTCACAGAACTGAATGTGCATTCAGTGGCAGGCTGGAACCTCCCTCCCCACCAACCCCCCCCCCCCCCCCCCTTCCGGCCCCCAGCACCCCCCTCCCTCCCCTGCCGATATTGTCATCCTCTCATTCCAAGAACAAATAAAAGAAACAAACCTGTTGCAGGGCACCTGTGACAACATGGGTCATGTCTTCAGTGCACATCTCATGCACACATGATCACATGCATATAACGAATGGTATGCTGCCACATGAAATATGATATAGCAGACCATTGGGGTTGCAAAAACAACAGCACCCTACAGTACTTGACAGAATGTGTTTCCAATACTTGGCGGTCTACTGCATGTTTGTTTCATTCATTCGTGACACGTGAGCATCACTAACTAGGCCAGCATTTATTGTCTGTCCCCAGTTTTCCTTGAGAAACGTGGGCTGCAATTCTCCCATCCCAATCCACAACTTTTCTGGCAGCTCAGGGTGGAAGATGCTTCTCGCCTGCCTTGTTTTGGGATTTGCACATATGCCAGGAATGCATACGCATCTCCCAGAGCGGGTGAACAGTCACTCTGATAGACCATGCTGGAAACTGGTTGGAAGTCATTTGAATCTGTTTTTTAATATTTTTTAAATGTCTTTTGACTGTAATTATCGGGAACTTACCGGTCCCAATTGAATCTCCCACCCTGCCAGGGGTACTTCATTGTGATGAGGTTTAAATAGATCCCTATGTTCGGGGAACTAGCAGGAGACCCTGCCAGAATGAAGGGGGACAATTAGGGCCCCCAGGAGATCAGGCTGTGGGAGGTGGCAATAGGTATGGGCACACTGGCAGTGCCAGCCTGTGCCCCCAGTATTACCCAGGGGGGAAAGTGCCCATTCCCCAGGAGTGTCTTGGCACTGCCCACCAAGTATCAGGCAGTGCCCAGGGGATGGGGCCCATTGTGGGCAGAGCCTAGGGGCAGTCAGTAGGGGCTGGGGGGATCCTGCTGTCATACTGCATACAGGATCGGTCTGGGATGGAGGGAGGGTAGCGATTGAGGTGGCGTGGGGGAAGGGGGTGTTGATCTGCTTGGGGGGGGGGGGGGCTGCCTCTTGATGTGGGGAACTGACTCCAGGTAAGGTCAGTGAGGTGGGGATGGGGTTTTCCAGATTGAGGGGATGAGAGGATCGCCATTGCTTGGGGAGAGGGTGGGCTGAATATTAGGGCATTCCGAAGCAGGAGTGGGGAGCAGGGCTGGTCTGGGAATTGTCATGGGGCCACGACTGGGAGGGGCTAGAGGGGCAGCAGTGCAGGAATCCCGGACCGGGCGGTGATTGAGCTGTCCAACAAATGGAAAGACTGACAGATCAGGACCACTGCGCATGTGTAGAGTTTCAGAACTATCAGACCCTGGCGCAAACAGGTCCTGCCCCCCTGCCCGGGATTTTATTGACATTCATGATTGAGACCTCTGCAGTGTACAGAGTGCGGAGATTCAGGTGAGAAATTGACAAAACAATCGGGATCTAGAACAGTTTTCCCACCAATTCAGCACTTTTGAGAGAACTGCGGCTGCGGTGTGCCATTCTCTTGAACTGCTGCAGCCCACTCCTACACACAGCACTGTTTGGGAATGAGGTCCAGGATTTTGATTCAGTGATCATGAAGGAATAGTGATATATTTCCAAGGCATCCACTGATAAATATTTTGAAATATTTGTGTCTGCTTCCCTTGATCTTTTAGGTCGTAGGAAATGTAGTTTTAGAAGTTGCTATTGAAGGAGTCTTGATGATTGCTGCTGTGCATCTTGCAGATGATTCATTTACACTGCTGCCATCGTGCACCACTGCTGGGGTTATGAAAGTTAAAGGTGGTAGATAGGAAAACTGTCATTGCAGATTGCTTTGACTTTAGTATTGTTGAGTGTTTTTGGAGCTGCATTCAACAAAGCAAGAGAAGTGTATTCCTCACGCACCTGATTTTTGTCTGGTTGGGCAGGCTCTGGGGAGACCAGAGTTGAGTTATTTGCAGCAGGAATCCCAAACTCTGACCTGCCTTCGTAGCTATTGTATTTATATGGTTGGTCCAAGTAAATTCCTCATCCTTCTTCCATGTGATACTCAATATGGAGAAGTACTGATTCTATAGTTGAGAGAGGGCACTAAGTGGTGATCAGTAGGTTACCTTGCCCACGTCTGATCTGATGCTGTGAGATTTCACAGGGCCCAGAATCAATGAAGACTCCCAGGATCATTCCCTCCCAAGGTATACCATTGTGCTGCCACTTCTGTCAGTGGGTTGGAGCAAGCCCAGGGATGATGATAGAGGCATGTGGGTATTCGGTTGAAAGGTATAATTTTGAGAGATTATGTCAGGCTGCTATTCTGACTGGTCTGTGGGACAGCTCTCCCAGTTTTGGCACAAGCTTTCAGATGATTGTGATGAATGGTGGAGAAGGCTTGAAGGGACAAATGGCCTCCTCCTGTTTCTATCTTCTATATTTCTATGAAAATGATGTTACAGTGTTTTGTCTCTGTTGTTTCCAATGCTTAGATTGATACTAACTTCTTCGTGAAATTTTATTCACAGTCAACATTTTCATAGCAGTTTTATACAACTTCATAACTTTGCTCGGGAAATGGCCTGACAGGAATTACGTGTCCGCCCAGGCAAGGTAAGGATGGAAGATTGCTTTCCCGCGATGATATTAGTGAATCATATGTTTTTTTTTAATGACAGTCTGATAGTTTTATGGTCACCAATATTGAGACTAAATTTTTATTCCCTTTTAAGAGATGCGGCTGACACAAAGTAGGCTATTTATAAATCCTGATTGCTTTTCGCAATATTTTTGTTCCTTACTAAGACGTTCAGACATCCAACATCACATCTAATGCTGGCCAATATTTCAATCATTTATACCCAATGCTGAAGTGAAATGGCTTGAAACTCTGGCTGCACAGAGCTCTTGATTTGGCTAGAATGAGTTCCAGCAAGGAAGTGTAAATGGGGAAATCCCTGGTTGCAATCCTTGCAGCGTACAAGACCATGACTCATAACTGCAATAAAATTATCATAAGGCCACTTTATTTTAATCGTTGTTTCAGTCTCCACCTACTGTCTTGGATTGAAATTTCTAAACTACATGGATTTTCTTCACTAAGAAAATCAGGTTCACCACAGAAAGCATTCATTACGGGATACACAAAATACTATGCAACGTACAGCAATTATTAACCAGCTCAGTATCTCAGAATTACAGACACTCTGCGGTTTAACAATTAATTTGAACTTCTGACTAATTATATTGTGTACCTTTTTTGACTGAACAATTCTACCTCTACTCAAAGGTGAGTTTTGCATATTTACACAGCTTTAACAAGACTTCTGCTGATCTCATCATTTTCATTGGAGTATCATATGCAATACTATTGAAGACGGCACTAACCCTTGCACATCAGTGTCACATTGTGATGTATTATTAGTGACATATTATTTCAGCTACGGGTTCAATTGGTATTATTCGCACCTCTGAGTCACAGAGTTTCAGGTTCAAATCCACTCTGCACTTGAGCGTAAAAAAATCTACGCTGGCATTCCACTGCAGTACTGAGGAAGAGCTGCACTGTCGTAAGTGCTGTCTTTCAGATGTCATGTTTAATTAAGGCCCCACCTGTCTGTTCTAGTAGACATAAAGGATCCTTTGGCATTATTTGTATAGCAGTGGAGTTTTCTCTGGATCCTGACCAATATATATCCTCTATCAACATCACAAAGACCAGATTAATTGATCAATATCACATGGTTGTTTCTGGGCATTTGTTGTGTGCAAAATTGGCTCTTATGTTTCCCAAATTACAACAGTATTACACTTCAAAACTATATCATTGACTGTGTTTTCTGATGTCTAGTAGTGGTGAAAAACACTATACAAATACAAGTCTTTCTTTCTATTAGATAGATTAGAATTTAATTTTTGAACAAGATAGTCACAGCTGAAAGAAAGCAGCCATTCACCGCATCTAAATTCATCCAGAAAGATTTTAAAGTCCATTTGCTGTAGCATCCAGTTATTTTTTTAAATAATCCTAGGGTTTTTGCGTTCATTACTCCATGTGGAGTGAGAGTCTTAGATTTATTGGATTTCTGCATCAAAAGTGAAAGTTTTCAGTCCCATTCCAAACAGCACTGATGACTAGAATATGATCACCAAAAACTGGATTAATATCCAAATTGAGGGTTGCCGCTGGTTCAGTAGAAATATTCCACCTGAGTCAGAAGGCTGAATGTGGATCCCACTCCAGGTAGTATCAGCAATCAGAACATCGACTTTGATGGTAATATTCAGCAGGGGTTATTACATTCCATGTATGTGTGTCCCACCCCTCATTACAAACAATAGATGGGTTCTTCAGCATTGGTTGCACCCACTTAGGATAAGGCAGTCTGAAAACCACAAGAAAGTCAACAGGAAACAAACTCAGCTGCTCATAGAATCACAATGCAGAAGAAGCCCTTTGAGTTTGCACCAACATTTGTGAGAGACACCAAACTTACCTACCAAATCCCATTTACCAGCACTTGGCCCAAAGCCCTGAATGTTATGACTTCCCAAGTGATCATCCAGGTACCTTTTAAAGAATGTGAAGCAAGCTGCCTCCACTAATCTCCCAGGCAGCGCATTCCAGGTGTCACCACCCTCTGAATAAAACAGTCCCCCCCCCGCTCCTTCAGTGTCCTGTCCCTCACCTTGTGTCTCCTCGTGACTATTTGCAGACAATACAAAGATGGCTGGACTTGCGGATAGTGAGGAGCATTTTCAGGTGATGTAGCAGGACATAGATGGGCAGATGGCAGATGGAATTCAATCCTGATAAATGTGAGGTGATGCATTTCGGGAGAAAGAATGTCGGGGGGGGAGGTATATGATAAAGAGTAGACTTATTAAGAGTATAGAAACACAGAGGGACCTGGGGGTGCAGGTGCACAAGTCTCTGAAGGTAGCACAGCAGGTAGAGAAGGTTGTGAAGAAAGCATATATTGTCAGCCTTTATAGGAAGGGGTATAGAGTACAAGATCTGGCCTTTAATGTTGCAGTTGTATAGAACATTGGTTAGGCCTCATTTGGAATACTGCGTCCAGTTCTGGCCACCTTACTACCGGAAGAACGTGGAGACTCTGGAGAGAGTGCAGAGGTTTACCAGGATGCTGCCTGGTATGGAAGGTCTGAGTTATGAGGAGAGGTTAGGCAAATTGAGGCTGTTTTCTTAGAAAGATGTAGACTTAGAGGAGATCTAATAGAGGTGTACAAGATTATGAGGTATAGATAGAGTAATCAGGGTTAAGCTTTTTCCTAGGATGGACTCAAATGGCATGAGGGGTCACGGGCTTAGGGTGAAGGGAATAAGGTATAATTTGGATGCTAGATGGAGTTTTTTCACACAGAGGGTGATGAGATATGGAATGCGCTGCCAAGTGGTGGAGGCAGGCACTCTGGAGTTATTTAAGAGATACTTAGATGGGCACGTGAACAGAATGGGAATGGAGAGATATAGAAAACTGATTTAAAATAGGGATCATGAGCCCTGGGAAGTGTGTAAATTGTCGATGATATTGATGTATTTGTTTTATCCTACAGGTATTTCAGTCCGCCTTGTTATCTAACAAGGGGCATACACGTGATGGGTTGTGAGAAGGCTGCTCTTGGATTTGTTCGTGAGTATTCTAGTGCTTCACATTGTTAGTGTACGCTTGACCTGGACCATTTGATGGGCAACACGACAGCTCAGTGACTATTGCTGTGATGTGCAGATACATGGATTTGGGCCTGTGTCTGTGGGACTTTGCGCATTCTCCCTGTGCTTGCGTGGGTTTTCTTTGGGTGCTCCGGTTTCCTCTCTCATCCCAAAGATGTGCTCTTAGGCTGATTGGCAGTACAAATTCTCCCTAAATTGTCTCACAAATTTGGTTCTAATGCATAGATCTTTAAACATGGACAGGGATCATGGGCAGAAGTGGGAACATCGAGGTGGCGACGCAGGCTCCTTGGGCCAAAGAGCCTGTTTCCCGTGCTGTGTTTGTTTTCTGTTCTTTGTTCTTTGATCTTTCAACGAAGGGGAAAAGCTGCTTTCTATCCACTTTCTGTCCATACCCTCCTAATTTTGTACACTTCACTCAGGTCACTTCTCAGTCTTCTCTGCTCCCGCAAAAACAACCCAAGCCTATCTAATCTTTCTTCATAACTTGAATGTTCCATCCCAGGCAACGTCCTAGTGAATCTCCTTTGCAACCTGTCCAATGCAATCACTTCTATAATGTGGCAACCAGAACTACAGACAGTACTCTGGCTGTGGCCTCACCCAAGCTCTACACAACTCCAACATGACTGTCCTAGTTTTGTAATCTATGCGTTGATTGATAAAGCCAAGGCTCCCAAATGCTTTTTTCACATCTCACTAATACCTGCAGAGATCTATAGCAAACCATATTAGCTATGTTCCAGTCCTCTGGAATCTCCTCAATGGCCAAAGAACTTAAATCTTGGGTCAGGGCCTCTGCAATCTCCTCCCTTGCCTCCAAAGCAACCTGGAACACAATTCATGTGGACCAGATTTATCCACTTTTAAGTTTGCCAACATCTCCAGTACTTTGTCATTCCCTCTCAATTTGTTCAAGAATCCCACAGTCTCTCTTCCTGAGTTCTATACCTTCATCCTTCTCTTGCGTTAAGACAGATGTGAAGTATTCATTCAACGCTGTACTGATATCTTCTGGGTCCGTCTACAGATGGCCTCCTTTGGTCTCTACTCTTTCCCTGATTATCCTCTTCTCATTCATAGAATTCCTAAAATGCATCAAATCTGCACCAACTCTCCAAAAGAACATCCCACCTGGGCCTTCACCTTCACCATATTCCTATAACCATGGGATTTAGCATTGACTAATCCACCCAATCTACGCATCTTTGGATACTAAGGGCCAATTTAGCATGGCCAATTCAGCTAACCTGCACACTTTTTGATTGAGAGAAACTGGAGTACCCGGAAGAACCCATGCAAGGGAGAATATGCAAATTCCACACAGACAGCCACCTGAGAATGGATTTGTAACTGGGACCCTGGCGTTGTGACACAGCAATGCTAACCACTGTACTACCCCATGCTACCCCATCAGCCAGAACTTTGTCGTAACACTTTGTTGTTCTCCTAATCACTTTTCTAAGTTTCATCCTGCATTTTCTGTACTCTACTAATGCCTGTGCTGATTTGTTCCCCTTGTAACTGCTAAAAGCCTCTTTCCCTTCTAATTGTACTTTTGCCTTTCAATTAGCTCATCCTCACATGTAAGATCTCCAGATATAACAAGGTCTGTATGGATATCTATTTTACATCTTGATCACTTCATATGAAGAATTTACTGACAGAATCCTAAATGAACCTTTTATACTTTGAACCTACAAAGAGCAAAGTACAACAAAGAGATAGGCCTTTAGCCCTCCAAACCTGTGCCAATCATGGTGCCCTAACTAAACTAAAAGAAACCTGCTGCCCTTACTCGGTCTGTGTTCCTCCATTCTTGTACCTATCCAGATACCTCTTAAATCTAGCTAATGTGCCTGCTTCCATAACCTCTTCTGACAATGATTTCAGGCACCCACTATTCTCTGCATGAAAACCTTGAACCTGTGTCCACTTACAATTAACATTTTCATTCTTGGGGAAAAACCTCCGACTATCCACCCTGTCTATGCCTCTCATGATTTTGTAAATATCTGTTAGGTCTCCTCTCAGCTTCTGTCTTTCCAATGAAAACAATCCTAGATTGTTCAACCTCTTCTCAAGACTAGGCAACATCCTGGTGAACCTTCTTTGCACTCTCTCCAAAGCTTCCCACACCCTTCTGGTAGGGTGGTGAATAGAACTGCACGCAATTCTCCAAATGTGGCCGAACCAAGGTTTTATACAGCTGCAACATGATTTCCCAATTCTTGTACTCAATGCCATGGCTTATGAAGGCAAGCATGCCATATATCTTCTTAATCATCTTAGCCTACCTATGTGGCCACTTTTAGGGAACTGTGGACCTGCATGCCCAGATCCCTCTATACGTTAATGTTCCTAAGGGTTCTGACATTTGCAATATAATTCACACTTAAATTTGATCCTCCAAAATTATCATCTCGCAATTGCCCAGATTAAACTCCATCTACCATTTCTGTGCCCAAGTCTCTAATCTATTTATATTTTGTTGTACCCTCTCATAATCCCCAGCATTATCAGCAACTCCACTAATCTTTGTGTCATCTGTAAACTTACTAATGAGATCACCCACATTTTCATCCAGATCATTTATATATATTTCAAACAGAGGTCCCAGCACATCCCTGTGGAACACCACTAGTTATAGCTCTCTATTGTGATAAACATCTTTCCACCACTACTCTGTCTTCTATAACCAAACCAGTTCTGTATCCATCTAGTGAACCCACCCCAAACCCCATGTGAGTTTAGTTTTTGTCCCAGTTTACCTTGCCTTATTAAGTCAATATAAAGCACATCTGCAGTTCTTCCCTCACCAATTATGTTTGTCACCTTTTCAAAAAACCCAATCAAGTTGATGAGACATAACCTTCCCTACATAAAACCATGCTACCTGTCACTAACTAGTCCATTCTGTTCCAAATGTCCACATATCCTGTCTCTCAATATCTTTTCTAAAAGCTTTCCCATCAAATGTCAGGCTCACCAGCCTATAATTTTCTGGATTATCCTTGCTACCTTTATTAAACAAGGGAACAACACTGTCTATTCACCAGTCCCCTGGAACCTCGTCTGTGGTCACATAAGATGTGAAGATATCTGTTAAGGCCCCAGCTATTTCTCCCCTTACCTCCCACAATAACCTGGAATAAATCCCATCCAGTTCCAGGGACTTGTCTACCTTAATACAATTTACGATTCCTTTTTCAATATATTGACATTCTTGAGAACTTTCATCCTTGATTTCAGCATCCGTCATATCCTTCTCGATTAATAGTGATACAAAGTACTCATTAAAGATCTCACGCATTTCTTGTGGCTCAACACATAACTTCCCTCCATTGTCCTTGAGTGGGCCTACTGTTTCTCTTGCTACCCTGTTGCTTCTACCTAAAAGACCCCCCTCCACCCTCGTTACTCCTAATATATGCATATAACACTTGGGATTATACTTGATCTGTTTGCTAAAGACATTTCTTGGCCTCTTCTAACCCTCCTAATTCCACATTTAAGTTCCTTCCTACTTTCACTATACTCAAGGCCTTTGTCAGTTTTTAGATGCTTAAATCTATCCTATGCTTTTTTCTTTTTGACTAAGGTTCCTTTATCTTATGCTTACATTTGATTTGTGTATTATTTCAGACACTATTCAATCTCCTAATTGTCATATATCCCTCTATAAGACCTCTCAAATGATTCTTTCCATACCAAAAAAACCTGTTTTCCCAGTCTTTTCTCATAACTCAGAAAATTGACATCAAGGATTAGTCTTGTAGCTCCAAGTTGCATAGCATCCACTGCTTCAATTCCTTCTTGCATCCTGGAGATCAGTTGCTAGGTAACTGCTTTGTCTGAAATGTATTCCATTATTTTGGCTATCATGATTGTTTATTTGCTTCGGTTGTACGTTTTGTGTTAAAAAACTTCGGTTGCACTTATTTTCTGCCTTATCCATTTCAACAATATTCATGGAATACATATGTCACTTTTTTCCTTCCTATGTACAATATTTATCTTTAAGTTCATGTGAAGTTATTTTTGTCCATTAATTTTGTCCATTGATTCTGTAATTTGAGCTCGGATTCCACTGCTGTTTCATTTGTTTATTATTTGCAAATTTAGCCACTTTACATTGAGCTCAATTTCAGTCATTTATTTAAATCAGAAACATCAGTGATCCCAACAGTGAGTTCTGGGGAACCTCATGTGACAGTCCCTTAGTAGAGATAGTTTCACTCTACTTCCCTTAATACTCATTTTGGGCTGTTGCCCAACGCAAACTTCAAATTTAGTTTCAACGAGAAGTATTTTCAGTTTCAGTTGCAAAGGATAATGGTGTAAAACAGCCTCTCGATTCTCTGGCATTTTTTTTTTTAACCCAATGGCATTGAAAATACTACAAACTTGTCAGTTTGGCTAAATCAGTTGCATTCTCAACTCTTAATTCAGAGATTGTGGGTTCAAGCCCTACTTTAGGATTTGAACACATAATCTAGATGATCACTGGGCAGCATGTAACACAGTGGTTAGCACTGCTGCCTCACAGTGCCAGGGACCCAGGTTTGATTCCTGACTTGGGTCACTGTCTGTGTGGAGTTTGCACATTCTTCATATTTGTGTGGGTTTCCTCTGGTGCTCCAGTTTCCTCCTACATTCTGAAAGATGTGCTAGTTAGGCACATTAACCCAAATAGGTGCTGGACTGTGGCGACTAGGTAGATTTCACAGTAACTTCACGGCAGTGTAAGCCTTATTTGTGACTAATAAATAAATTTTATTTTAACTTTACATTTCAGTGTAGTGATGAGAGAATGTTGCATTATTTTATGCATTTACATCCAGGTGAAGATCAAACTGGCTACCAATTAACATGAAAGATCCTAAAACACTAAAGGCCTTAGCTAACCTTCAATTAAAAGCAAACAAGTTACTTATTCATTTCATTTGCTGTATGGCAACTGATTACTTCTCTGCCTATATAGCAGTGATCATACTTGATGAAATTATGCAACTATTCAATATGTATCAGAGGACAGCAGGATGCAGAGTTATGTTGAGGATCGCTCTCATTGGAGATCCTAATCTCAGCTCAACCATCAAATAGAGGTGCTGAGTAGAGACAAGCTGCTTCTTCACAGGGAGATAAAGCTGCTAAATTACCTTCTGAAGTGTTTTGCTGGCAGAAAGTATAAAGCAGCACCATATCCTTTACTCTCACAGTTCGCAAACTATGTGTTACATGGGAAGATCTAGAAAGGAATGTAACTTTTACAAAATCAGGAAAGGAATGATTTAGTATACGTAATAGACACAACATGATTTTATTTACACTTATAACTGATGGGAACAACAGAAGTTTGAAAGATAGTAAATAATAGTTTGTTTTAATTCAATATACAGGTGCACTTTCTGGACAAGAAGAAGTGATTTTGGTGAAACAATTTGAGGAATTATGATGCAGCAATTTAACTCAAACATTCAAGGCTAGTCTTGGCTTGTTCCATTTCATGCAAGAAGTTATAGAATTGTGGCAACGTCAACTCTAAACAAACACAAATACAATATATTAGTGAATATCATTTACGAATTTAAGGAATAAAGAGAACTGGGAAATCAATTAAAATGCATATACTAACCCATGTAAATATTTTCACTTTTATTCCCTTTCTTTATAACTAATATTAACTGAAATAAAAATAAAATTTGTTAGAAACAATTTATAAACTACACAACAAAGCCAAAGAAAATGCCGAATAATTCTAGTACAATTCAGGGTTAAGTTCATATGGTACATAATAGAACAGGCTGATTAATGAGCATTTATGAAATGTGAATCACAAGATACAGAAACTTGTTAACTTTGCAGCAGTGAAGCAACAGTTTATTTAAGGCCTTAAAATGGTGAAATGTTGACTGGTGTCTACAAACCAAGTAGTTTTTGTTGTGTTTTAATTGCCTTCAGGTAATACTTTAAGAAAATATTCTACTTTTTTTCCCAAATCTCTCCTTGCAGGCTACCCAACTTGCAGTGGAAAGCAAGATATTTACTTTCAACTCTTTGCAAATTTTCTAGTGACCCTGGAAAATTTTGGAGATTAATATGTTCAAATTTTCCCTTCCTACAGAGAAGTACCTTTGTATGTGCTGTTCCTAACATCTAGGTTAAGGCTGAAATTTGAACATGATGGGAATTAAACACTAGCATGCCTTTTCATTATGCATTAGAACTCCCTTGCTATGATCTGATATGGATATGCATGTTTTTATTTATTTTCTATCCTAATAGGGTCCTTATACGAAGCAATATCCCCTTGCTTGAACAAAGAACAGCACGGGAAACAGGCCCTTCGGCTCAACGAGCCTGCGCCGCCACCCCAATGTTCCCACCTCTACCTGTGATCCCTGTCTATGTTTATAGATCTATGGATTAAAAACCAAATTTGAGACAATTTAGGGAGAATTTGTTTTGCCAATTAGCCTAAGAGCACATCTTTGGGATGTGGGAGGAAACCGGAGCACCCGGAGAAAACCCACACAAGCAAGGGGAGAATGCGCAAACTCCCACAGACACAGGCCCAAATCCATGTATCTGCACAGCACAGCGGTAGTCACTGAGCTGTCGTGTTGCCCATCAAATGGTCCAGGTCAAGTGTTCACTGTGTTATTTTTACTGCATAATCCAGTGTTGATTGTCCAATTTACAAATGTTTCTTCATATACATCAAAAGTAGTGGAACTAATTACTTTTGATATAACAATTCAGCATAAAGAAACGGGGGTAACCATCTAAAAACTGTTCCCTACCAATTACATCCCTCTTGCTAGCAATAACCTAAAATTAAACGAGTCTGTTTGCATCTGTGTGGTCATGTTTGATCTTAAGATGAAGTTCTGACTGTATATTCATTCCATAACTAATGTAGTTTATTTCCACCTCTGAAACACTGCCCAATTTCATTAGTGTTTTAGCTCATGATGTTGAAACCATCATTCATTCCTTTCTATTTCTAGAATTGACTATTCCAATGCATTCCTAGCTGGTTTCCCACATTCTAACCTCTGTTGCTCGTGTTTAAATCTCAGTAGGTCCCTATTCTTTACTAACAAAGCAACATCTTGGTTGTAAAATTCCCAACTTTGGTTTCAAATCTCTCCATGATCCCATGCTTCCTATTTCTGTAATCTTCTCTAGCCCCAAAATCCTTCGAGAATCTGCTCTCCATTCTAGCCTTGTGCGCTGCCCTGATTTCACTCACTCCACTGTTGGTAGCTGTGCTTTCAGTTGTCTAGGCCATAAGCTCTGGAGTACCCTCCCAACACCTGATTTCTTCTCTAGTTCAATTTCCTCCTTTAGGGCATTTCTTAAAATATACCTCTTTGGGTAAGTTATTGCCCACCTAATTAAATGTCATCTCATGTGGCTTGATTTCAAATTTTGTTTCACAATGTTCTTGAGGAGCAGACTTGCACACTATTATTTAAAGGAGCTATATAAATCTAAGTTTATGTTATGGTGTCCCTCTATCCTTATAAACTACCACCCAATCTCATCCTCCCTTTCCTCTCCAAGTTTCTTAAGCATGTTGTTGCCTCTCAAACTTTGCCTATCTTTCCCTGAACTTGATGAATTTCCTAATCAGCTCTACCACTGTATAAAAACACCTCTGCCAAAGCCATAATTATGCTGAATGTGACTGACCTGAATAAGTTAGATCTCTTCAGCCTTCTCAACTTGCTTGCTGCCTTTGACACTATTGAATACTCTCAATGCCTCATCTTCTTTATTCAGTTGGGTGGGACAACACTTACCAACCTCTATCACACCACCACCTCTTTCAAACCTTCCATTGTCTCTAAGTTGCCACACAACTTGTCTGACATCCAGTAATGACTAAGCAGGAATTTCCTCCAGTTGAATATTGGGAAGACCAAAATCCTTACCATCAGTCCCCTGACTACTGACTCCAGCGCGCTCAGGCAACTACCTGAACCAGGCTAATTGCAATCCTGGTGTCGCATTCAGCTCCAAGGTGACTTCTGATCATTCGTCTGTGACTTCATTAAGGCAGCCTACTGCAACACGACCCAACTCCATGGTTTAGTTTAAGTGCTGTTGAAACTTTCATTCATGTCCAAGTTACCTGTAGATTTGATTATTCCAATTATTACACGAGACTGGCCTCCCATCTTCCATTAACTTGTCATCCAAAATCCTGCTGCCTGTTTCCCAATTTGCACCAAGAATCATTGATCTACTTTCCCCATGCTGAGCTACATTGTCTCCCAGTTAAGCAATGCTTCCAGACTAAAATTCTCATCATCTTTTTCAAATCCCTCCATATTTCCTCCTATAACCCTCCAGCCTATAACCTTAAAGTAAAGGCAACAATTTCAGAATACTCAATATTTCATTGGAAGGAACTTCTTTTCATCCAGCTCTTAGGATATAAAGACAGTTTTAAGTTATAATGGATATTTGTGTGGGTCTTAGGAATAAGGTTATAGTTTTATGATTTAAGTTTATATTTCTGTTGTGTGTTAAGGAAACTTGAGTTTCAGTTTCACTTTAAAGATTGTCTATGAGTCTATGCTTGTTTGTATATATGTATTTTTTATGATGCTTTATGGCTCTTAAAGTATGAAAAACGCTACGTTGTTCCCTAGGAACAAAGTGCCCAAGGAAAAGCAGTTTGTTCAGGTGACCTATATACCAGTTCACTGCTGTAGCAAGCAAGACATACAAAAGGAACAGAACACAAGTCCAAATTAAAGAAGGTTCCAAAAACCAGGGAACGCGAGAGGAAATAAGTTCCAAGACGATAGTGAAGTCAGGGAATAAGGATTGGGATTGAAAACAGGTCCTGTTCAGTTAAAAATACAGAACAGACAATGAGACAGAGCTGCAGGAAGCAGACTTAAAGCCAACGAGAGGTATTGGTCTAGTGGTATTATTGTTAGACTATTAATATAGAAACTCAGCTAATGTTCTAGGGAGCCGGGTTTGAACTCACCATGACAGTTGGTGGAATTTGTATTCAACAAACAATATCTAGAATTAAGCATCTGCTAACGGCCATGAAACCATTGACAATCATCAGAAAAACCCATCAGGTTCACTACTGTCTTAGGGGAGGAAATCTGCCATCCTTACCTAGTCTGATCTATATGTAACTTCAGAGCCACAGCAATGTGGTTGACTTAACTACCCTCCCAGGGCAACTAGGAATGGGCAATAAATATTGGCCAGTGAGCAACATCCCTGTCCCACAAATTAATTTAAAAACATGGTTTTTGAGAAGCCAGAAGATCTGAGGAGAGATCCAAAGATTGGCGATTCCTTACTACAGGCCCATAAAGTAATGGTATTCTGTTGGCACAGCTCAGTACCCAAACGATTAAGTGGAAGATGGAGCTTGCATGCTGATGGTGCTCCAGGGCAAAGGAACATCGTAAGGAAAGTTTAAAACCCTGGTGGTGGATCTTTGGCGAAGATCAAAGAGAAAGCATCATTTGGGAGAAGATTCCAAAGCAAAGGAGAATGGAGTTTGGAAAATCTTGTGTGAGACCAATTAACTCACAATGTGACAAGCACCTGGGAGGAAACGATAGGAGATCCATACCATCTCTGGTGGCACGTCGCTCAGTTTCTGAATGTGTGTGTGTGTGACCATAATTCATCTATTGGTTTAAATGATTGTGTACTTATTGTGAACATTAGAAACAGGATAGAACCTCACATAGTTACCTGCTAATTTCCCTAACTTATAAATCTTGGGCCACTAAGGGACAAATTTAGCATAAAGCTATTTTTGGACAAGATAGATTTTCTAAATTATGTCGAGCTTATGAATGTGTGTGTCTGTCAAAGTATAGTTCTGCATGAAGAAATAGTTTATTATATGTCATATTTTCTTGTTTAATGAATGTTTTATTCTTTCATTGAAAGTACACCAGTGGTCCCTGTGATTTTGTCAGTAGCCGCTCTCCAAGTTTCTAAACCAAAAATAAAAATGACGATCTATCAAGTTGGGTTATACCTGGGGATCTGACTTATCCTATAGTAACATTAGCTGGGATCAAAACAAAGCACTGGACATTGGATGTGCAGGCTGACAAATACATTGGCCGACATTGGTAGGGTCCAGAGAGGTAGTGATGAGTTCAAGATTGGTGTTGTCAGCCTACACTAGAAACAGACAATGCAATTTCAGATTATGTTGCTGAGGGGGAGAAGTGTTGATCAGAAATAGGAGGGGCAAAGGATGGATCCTTGTGGGGCATCAACATTTAAGCATGATCAGGAGTCAATGTCAGTGATTCTCTGGCTATGACTGTATAGATCAGAATGGAACCAAGCAATGCAATTCCACCCAACTAAACTACGATAAAGGAACTGATGCTGAACAACACCTTGTAACTACATAATCCAAAGCCAAGAGAAGCAGTATGGTGATCAAAGATGATACTGATTTTAATTTAAAAAATCACAACGTTAAGTAAGCTTTTCAAATTAAAATAAAATACACTACCTAGACTTGCTTAAAATAAATATGTTATTCTTCCATCTGGTGTTCATTCTCAGTTTCAACAGAAATGATAAAGAGTGGGAAATATTCAAAATTTAGTGTTTAATAATAACACTGAAAGAGGTGGAGGTACTTCTATGTTGATATAAGGTTATTCATCAGTGCAAAAATAATAAAAGGATTACCTGCAAAAATATGCTGCCAACCTTTTGTAACTCACTGCTCCCTGCCGTTACTGCAAATAACAAAGAGAGTGCACATGAAGCAATACTTTTCTTTTCCTTTGACCTTTAGGTTCCTGCCTTAGGAAAAACTCACATTGAAATTTTGAACATTTCTGTATTAAATTAAACTGGCAGCAATTTTTTTTTTATTCCTAGAATACAGACTTCTCAATGAACATAAATGGGGCTCTGGAATGGTTCCAGAATCTCTATCCTATTCATCCTTCTTTTGTCCGCAAGCATAGACATCAAAAGGTACTCACCACAGAACACCATATTTACAGTAAAGTTAAAGCTATCCCACATCTTTCTATCATAGAAAGATGCATTTCTTAAATGAAGTAGATTGGAGGATAATCAGAGTAAGTTGTTGAATCCAGAACTTGTCCCAATAAAAGAGATATACATTTAATTTCAGAAGCATACTATCAATCTTTACATTATCAACAGTGCTATAACTAATTACTAGGGAGCAAAGTTATTTCAATATGAAGGTTCTGTTACATATGCCAATGTTGGAACAATGGATACTGTATTCATGTAAAAGTTGCATTTTTGAAATCAATACTTTAGACAAAAGGTTTCAACTCTAACTCAGTTTAGCTCAACTGAAACACATTTGCTTGGCCCACATGGCTCTCAAAACAATCCACAAGGTGACTGGGGAAGCAATGTCTCTACCGGCTGTTTAATTTCTCTGGGTATTTCTATGCAGGAGCCTCCCCTGACCCATCAGGAGTGGAAACGGTGGATTTGCTAGGCCTACAATTTCATGCAAAACCAAGAGCAACTACACTCAGCAGTCACAGATTTCTGATGAGGAAAGCTAGACATATTGTCGACACTATTATAAAATCTATGCCAACTAACTGCCTCCTTGATATCAAGCCAAAAATGGACCAAAATGTCTCTCAGATAAACATTGGGAAGAAGGATGCTCCAATTTTAGGCCCTTTCCATAAACTACTCCCATGCCACTGATTATATCCTCGTCCTGCCACACACAGACTAAATCAGAATCAGAAATTTTATTCCCCTAATCAATCTAAACCTGTGATTCTAATCTCAGTTTATGAAACTATTTCCTTTCATCTCTATGCCTGTGCTACAGTTTTAGCATAAATCTCAGAGTCAGGTCTCAATTTGACAGCAGAGCATAGAATCCCTGAAGGCAGAAAGTGTCACTCCACTTCAACCTGGAGTCAGATTGGATCACAATTTCTAAATTACCATACGCGAAACAATACGCCAGTAGTTTAAATGCACCCTAAGTGCACTGGCTAAGTGTTTTTCTTCAATAATGATATTTTGGAATCGCATGCACCAGTAAATACAAAGTGAACAAAGAAAATTACAGCACAGGAACAGATCCTTCAGCCCTCCAAGTCTACTTCAACTATGCTGCCTGACTGAACTAAAACCCCATACTTTTCCAGGGACCATATCGTTCTATTCTCATCCTATTTATGTATCTGCCACTTAAAAGTCACTATTGTATGTGCTTCCATTACCTTCTCTGGCAGTGAGTTCCAGGCACCCCACTACCCTCTGTGTAAAAAACTTGTCCCTTGCACCTTAAACCTACGCCCCCTGGTAATTGACTCTTCCATTCTAGGAAAAAGCTTCTGACTATCCACTCTGCCCATTCCCCTCATAACCTTGTAGATTTCTATCAGGTTGTCCTTCAACCTCCATCATTCCAGTGAAAGAAACCAAGTTTTTCCAACCTCTCTTCATAGCTAATGCCCTCCATATAGGCAACATCCTGGTAACTCTTTTCCGTCCCCTCTCCGCATCCTTCTGGTAGTATGGCGACCAGAATTGAACAGTAAGATTTTATGAAGCTGCAATATGATCTGCCAATTTTTAAACTCAATGCCCCGGCCGATGAAGGTAAACATGCCATATGCCTTCTTAACTATCTTCTCCACCTGTGTTGCCATTTTCAGTGATCTGTGTAGCTGTACACCCAGATCCGTCTGCCTAGCAAAGTGATTTTATGGAAATGACTGGCTGAAATTTTGCAGCCAATCACATTGGCAGGATTCTCTGGTCTTGCTGATGGTAACCACCCCCACCCCTTTTCCCTGGCAGTGAAGGGCGCGAGTCACAGAAAAAAAAGCTTAAAATTGGTGGGCCCAAAGATATTGTTGCCAGCCAACGGTGGTTGCCTTTACCATTACAAAACATGCCACAGATTATGTGGAAAATGCCGTCCACTATGTCAGTTGTGTGCTGGAGCTGAGGAAATTATATCATGAATCTATTAACAGTGCACTATATATCACTTAGTTTTTAAATTCTTGCAAGGGATGTGGGCATCCCTTCCCATCTCTAATTGCCCCTGAGAAAGTGGTGGAGAGCTACATCTTGAACTTCTGCAGTCCATCTGATGTGAACACACCCACAGTGCTGTTGGGGAGAGAGTTAGTTTTGGTGATACTTTTTACATCAACAGATCCAAAATCTACAGAATGAATTTGAAAATTACCTCCAAATTTCCATTCCATATCGACCAACTGATTGACAGTCAATGTTTGTTCTACTGCCAGTCTTAACAGCACTGCAGAATTCAATTTCCACTGAAAATACAACTCATGATTAAACAATGCTCATATGTTGTCCACCATATCTCTTTGTGCTTATCGTCAAATGTTCTGGTACATCTTTTTACTTATGAAAAGTTCCAAATAAATGCACATTTTAGTTGTAACAGTTGTACTAAACAGAACAACTTACTTTTGATACATTGGTGGTTAAATAAGTGATTTTAACTTACACCTCAATGTTAAATATATTTAAAAATTTAGCTAATAAATAAGGATTTAATGCAAGCCTAAAGTATAATGTTCAGTTAGAAACAACATTTTGTTGACAGTGCCTTTCTTAACATTACTCACTGTTTTAAAAAATCAAGCCAGGACTGCCTTAGATTTAACCTAAAATGAGAATAAGAATATGAATCCTCAAAAGCACGTAACTCCAAAAGTGTTCAAAATATTTTGCCCCATTGAGTGAAACTAACAGGAACAGCAGTAGGCTATATGGTACCTCAAGTCTCCTCTGTCATTCCATAAGATTACGGCTGAATTCCTTCAAAGATTTCACTCTCTTGATCTATCCTTGCAACTCTTGATTTCTTATTAGCCAAAAATCTATCAATCTCAGTCTAGAATATACTATTATGGATCAACAATCTATGCTTACAATTCTGCAAAAGATGAGTTCCTAATTTGCTAAATTCTTACCTCTTAAACCCAGCTTGTTCATTTGCTCAGTGAATGCTGGGGCATTTTGTTTTGTTACGGCTTTCTTTCGCTCTCCTCCAACTGAAGGAAAAGGGATGGAAATATTGCAAAGTACGAATGTGAACCACATGAAGCCACAGGTCAAAAGCAATGGCCTTAGATCCAAGAATTCATCCTCATACCATCTTTAGTACTGGATTGGTACTCTTTGAGCAGATAGTCTGACAAGATTTCAGATGGCAGACTTGTGCATGCCCACTTCTGTGGACAGTAAATATTGTGAAAGTGTAACTGTGTTCCTTTGGTGTGTATCCACACAACATTGTATTAAGCACAATCCTTTTTTTAAGATTCCTTCCATGTTTCTTTCTTACTGAGTATTTGATAGGCTTTTGGTAGGGCTTCTTTCTTAAACTATTGTGTTTCCTGTGCCTTGTTTAATTGTCTATCTATTAATGGTTCACATTACTTCCCAATACTCTAGACACTGCTGTAAATAGAATTTAATGACCCTATATGAATTGTACCCCTTTTACCTGCATTATAGAGACTGGGAGAACTCCAACACCTGATAACATTTCCTTGCTTCCAAGCATTGCAAAACAGAGTTGAAGCTATGCTGAATCCCAGCACCAAAATCTCATAACCAAGAAATCCGTGAAGTAAATAAATATGGAGTTAATGTGATAATAGAAACACAAGATGTCAGGCAAGTGTTTTGAATATCCAATGTTCTTCCAAACACTATGTGGGGTCAAAAATGTGTAGGTAGTAATAATAATGAGGCCTGGCATTGGTCACACTACCATAGCATTGAACTATGATCAAGCTGTCACATACTGGTTTCAATTATCAAAACATTTTTTTGTTTTCATTTCAATCTTTTATAATTGTATATGCCCTAACTAGCATTGAAAAGAAGCAGTTAAGAAACAGATAGATGGAAATGTCCTGAAAGAAATGCATAGTCTACTCTATTTCCAATGTGATGCAAATATCAAAATAAATCACTAAATTTGATGATTGAGATGATACTGTATTCCGACATATTTGTGTGTCATTTGTTATTGGATCTGAACTTTTCCCATGACCTACAATAAAGTATAAAATAAATGCACAAGTGAACACTTTTGGAGTTACGTGCTTTTGAGGATTTATATTCTTATTCTCATTTTAGGTTAAATCTAAAGCAGTCCTGGCTTGATTTTTTAAAACAGTGTGTGGTAGAATAAAATAAATTACCTGCTCTGCAAAGCATCCAGCCTTCTCCTCACTTAGTCCTTTATAATTAAGCAAAAAAAAAATCATTTTTAACATTTAAGGGGAAAATTTTCTTGGAGGACTTTAATGACATTAGAATGCTACCTACCCAGAGTGACGAAATCAGTTTTGACATGGTCAGCTGTCAAATTCCGCTTCAAGGCCCCTGTAGGAAAGATGAATGTTTCTGAATTATAAAAACAAATCTCTGTTAAAATTTTAAAACAAAGTTTTCTATAATTATAGAATTTCATCTTATGATAAACTACTCAAAATATTTAACATACTGCTTCTTCTGCTGTTAGCCAGTTTAGCTAATTGGCTAAGACAAGTTATTTGTCACTATGCCAATAAATGCATACCATTGCACTTCATGGACCAGATTAGATTTAAATACACATCCCACTTGATTTTCATACATCTCAAATTTAGATGCTGATGTTGCAATTAGATTTATCCACCAACGAGTTAAAAGTGTGAAGAACACGCCGTTCTATATCTTCAGCACATAACATTCAGGTAGGGCAGAGGCCCAAAAAGAAATATGAGCGAAATCAAGCATATGAGTATTGTGGCTGAGATGCCACAGCCTGGATACCTACTGGGTTGCAGGATTCAAAAACAACAGTTTTCTAGTTAAGGGATTTATAGAGATATACTTGAAAAATATCATATCATTTGTAAACCTGATTGCAGTTGTCTTGAGGTGAAACTTTTCTTTAAAATACAATTTTCTCTTCTCTCCTTTTTGTTGTCTTCCCTTATTCAAAGGTGTCAAAAAAATTACATGGATCAGGCATTTTGCTCTAATGATTTTCAATTGATCACACATCTTGTCAAACTGTTAATCAGTGGTTCAAAGCACAAAAGAAGCACGGGTGGTCACAAAGGCAAATTTATAATATTTGATGATAACAGCACTCGTCCATCTTAGGACAGGGTGGACTACGCCTTGGGTATCTTGTCACTTTTGTACTGAACAAGTCCTTTGTGGCTGTTGAGGCCAATTACTGAGTGGCAGTCCTTTCACAGTTGGCACAGATGAATTGGTTCCTCTGGCAGGTTCTCTTCTTGGCCATCTGGTCATTTATTTTTCCTCTGCTTTTTCCTATGCCCTTTCTGAACTGCTTGGTCTAGTTCATGTAATAATTCATTTTTATGGTTCCAGATCAAGCTGGTATGTGACCACACATTAAGAGAGGAACATTAACTCTTAATCATGAGGGACATGGGATAAATTTGTGGGCGAGAACCCAACAGAATATTTAGGGCAGAAACAACATTTTTAATACACTGTGATGTGTCCTATTTTATATCAGTGACACATAAATCTTCTCCTGGCACCAGAAAGGAATAGAAAGCTCACAACATGTGCTCAATATAAATCAAATCACCCCTCACCATTAGGAACCAAAAGGACACTTTTCACAATGTTTTTCAATGGGCCAGGGCTCATTCCATTCTGTGAGGCAAACTCACTGAGTTGGCTTAACAATCGTTCTGACTAAAAATGAGGAAAAACACAAAATATGTTTAGTTCGACATCTCAATTTAGAAACAGAAGCTGTAAACAACATTGTATAAGAGAAACAAAGTTAGCAACTTTCAGAAGCTGGCTGCAATGACGAATTAGGCAACACAATGATCTTGTTGCATTACAGTTTCAGATGAAATTGGCAAACTTAAAAGCGTGCTGCTTTACTGAAGCCAAGAACAGAGGGCTGCACTTGGCAGCAGGATGAAATAAAACTTATTTAGAAAGGTAATCCTGGCCTGTTCTTTCACACACCTTAGTGCTGGATTCTTAGCAAAGTGACAACGGGCTTGGAGTAAGCTCCTATGGAAATCCATTTGGCTGAGGATGATCCATATCACAGAGTTACAGGTTGGATAGCTGGAAGCAGCTTTAACTTAAAAAACAAAACAGTATTGTGAAAAACATTTGGATTGTAGAGGATGAGGATGTCAGCTCTTGCCCACAGTCCATCTGAAGGCAAGGTTAAATTGCCAATTTCTGTCATTTTGCAAAGGAGAACCACTCAATGGGTTTCCTGGCAGAAACGGGGGAGTAACTGATAGGCTGTGCTTACGCACATTCCAGCTGCTGTCTCGTAAGCAACACAAGCAAAGGCCTGGGAACCAACCGCCTAACTATTAATTTGATTGTCCTTGATGCCTGGCTTTGGGGGGCCTCAAAAAAGGTACAGGAGAAAATGTGAATGAATGGGGACATAAAAACCTTCAGTGACAATGAAAGAACTGCAGTCCAAACGTTCATATTGCAGAAGATATGGTGCTAAAAATCACTCTTGTTGGTATTAGCAAAAGAATGTTTCAACACTTTGCTTTATCTGGACCACTAATTAACAAATACAAGGATTCCTTATAAACTGTCAGTGTCACATCTATGCTGTTTAACTGCACAATTTTAAGGAAACAAACACAGTAATACTCCAGTTCAATTTGTGAGATTAACCTTGCCTGGAATTTTGCCAGCTAGAAATTTCTAAGACGAAATACCAACACTTAAATAAAATGTATATTTAATAGAGCCGCTACATTTTATAGCAATTCTTACCTCTGTGGGCTCTGTAATAAAGCGGAAGATTATCTCTGTCAATGCTGAGAATTGCTGCAAACAAGATACGTGAAATGTTAAGAATACAAACTAAATCACAAATAAAATACAATGTAGCCATATAAATTCTGAAAGTTATGACAGATCTAAATTTATTTTTAATTACACGTAAATCATACCAACTCAAAAACATAGTTGCCTCTACCCCAAGTTCCTTCAACCTTTCAATGAATGCTTGCATTTTTCTCCTTTATTCCATCTTTTTCATTGTTCCTACAACAGCAGTTTAGTTTAAAATGAAATTAAATAGGAAGAGGACATATATACACTCAAGGATGAATATCAACTTCTTCCCATGTAGGCTCATCCAGACTCGAAACGTTGACTCTATTCTCTCTCCACAGATGCTGTCAGACCTCCTGAGATTTTCCAGCATTTTCTTTTTTTGTTCCAACCTAATCAACTCTCTTCATAGATGAAATACTCCAGCCCAGGCAACACCCTGATGAATCTCCTTTGCACCTTTTCTAGTGCAATCACATTCTTCCTTTAACATGGCAACCAGAACAGTACATATACTCTAGTTGTGGCTGAACGAGCATTTTTACGCAGATCCATTGAAACCTCCCTTCTCTTATTTTCTATGACTCAGCTAATAAAGGCAAGTGTCCCATATATCTTAACTACCATATCTATCTGTCCTGCTGCCTTCGGGAATCTTTGGGTGTGCACTTCAAGATCCCTCTGGTCCTCTGTACTTTCTATCATCCTACCATTCATTTTGTATTCCTTTGCCTTGTTAGTCTTCCCAAAATGTATCGCCTCACAATTTTCAGAGTTAAATTCCATTCGCCACTGTTCTAGCCATCTATATTGTCTGTATCTTAAAGCTCCTCAGTATTTATCACAGCATCAATTTTCATGTAAGTTGTGAACTTATTGATCATTCCTCTCATATTCACATCTAAGTCATTAATTTACACTACAAACAACAAGGAACCCAGCACTGTGGTACATCACTGGACACAGGCTTTGAATCATAAAAACAATTTTTGATTATCACCTGGTCTCCTGCCCCAAAGCTGGTTCTTCAAACTGCCTGGGTCCCATGAACTTTTACCTTTCTAATCAATCTCCCACATGGGACCTCGTCAAAAGCCTTGCTAAAGTCTATGCAGATTACATCAACCACACTGCCCTCATTTACACAACTCCTTAAAAAATTTGTTACACATGACCTCTCTGACAGAGTTATGCTAACCACCTTGATTAATCCTTGCATCTCTCAAGTGTAGATTAATTCTTTCCCTTAGATTTTTTTTCCCAATAATTTCCCTATCACTGATGTTAGATTCACTGGCCTATAACTTGTTGCTTTTTTCCCCTACTTCTCCTTCTTGTATATTGCAACATTACTTGTTGTCCAGTCCTCTGGCCCTTTTCTGTGGCCACAGAATATTTGAAAAATTATCATACAATGCCTCATACATTCCCTAAATCAATGACAAACTGTAAGATTAATAAAGAGTTACATCACTTTTATCATTAAAACAAGTTAGTAACAGCTACAAAGATATGCCTAATGTATCATTAGTGTGTCAGAACAGATTTGAGAGAATTTTATTGTTCTAATAGGTATTTGCAAATGCACCGTCATCTTAAATATGAATATTTATATAAACATAAGACATTTGATAAATTTCAAAGTAAAATTCTTATGCCAGGCTAGCTGGACTTGCTTGTTTTACATTGTAACAATGGGGAAAGATCCAAATGCTCCCTATGGATTGCCCACTACAGAATAGATTTTCAAATCCATAACTGCACCTTAGATTTGCACGAGTCGCCAAGATCATCAATGACATATTACAAAATATGTTATCTCAGTCACAGTTTCCAAACGTTTTCTACAATTCTAAAATTGTTTTCCTGTCAGATTTTCACAATAACTTCATTGCAATGTGTTAATGTAAGCCCACCTGTGACACTAATAAATAAATCTTACTTTAAGACTTTAGATGACATTGATTTTTGCAAATTAGGATGTATGTATGTTTGGAGAAGGCATTGGGGGCAGTTACCCAATATTTGCAGGAATCTCCATAAAGAAAGTCACTTACTGTAACATCTAGGATTGAAAATGTTGTCAAACTCAAAAATTGATGAGAAAGCATCTTACAATAGTACGTTAAACATTTGGTTTTTTTAAAGAAAGGCTTGGATTGGTCTGAGAAATGTTCGAACTGATGAAGTTGTTAGGATAATTAAAGCACAAGCAACTTATATAATGGAACTATACTGATTTTGGTTTTACCAACGTGATTTCTATCAGCTCTATGAATTTTCACTATACAGATGGTGTCTGGCCTACTATATTTTTTCCAGTATTTTAAGTTTCAGTTTGATCTCCGACTATTTCCATGTGTTTTAAATAAACTGATAATATGTATCGCTGTGTTTGATCATATATATCAGTCCTGTTGTTTTTCTAATGTTTACTATCCTGTGTACGTTGTGATGTGGAAATGTCGGCGTTGGACTGGGGTAAGCACAGTAAGAAGGTCTCACAACTTTAACCTGATGTCATGAGACTTCCTATGTACGTTCCCAGGA
Organism: Sphyrna mokarran; assembly: GCA_024679065.1. Classification (NCBI taxonomy): domain Eukaryota; kingdom Metazoa; phylum Chordata; class Chondrichthyes; order Carcharhiniformes; family Carcharhinidae; genus Sphyrna; species Sphyrna mokarran. The sequence goes on from JAGIQG010000016.1 coordinate 52,885,952, forward strand.
AGACCAGGATCCGAAGCCTGTTTCCCTGCACGTTCATTACACAACGTTAAGAAATGATCTCCCATTCACAGCACTTACCTGGCTGGAGAGCTTGTTAAGGGTCTGGATGTCGGTGAACACAAAGTCAGGCACGGGCTCCCCGCTGAAGTGCAATTTGTGCATCTTCTTGTCCGAGGCTGCCTTCTCCGTCCTCTTCCTTCCAGCAAAGGGGGCGGGGAGAGAGGGTAGGGGGGAGGAATCGGACAACCTGCCCAGCCCGCACATTCGACACAGCCAGTGGTTGGGGGGGGTGGAAAAAGATCTGCACAGAAAAAGAAAGCAAAAGCGGAACTGGCGACTGGCCCGAATTAATTCACAGCTTTTTTTTAAGAACGGAGACTGGGTTTCCCCCCCTTCCCTTAGCTAGCTCGGTGCGGGCCCTGCATTGGGCTGTCTGGTAAATGCAGGCGCAGTTTCGGTGGGAGGGTTTCGAGTCCCGCGAAAAGTCACGCCTGGCGTGTGGAGCGGCGAATGATCAGAATCCGAGTCCCTGCAGGCGGATCGGCAACGGACTGGGGGCTGGGAGCAGCGGGCAGCCACTCACACACACACAGCCGCAGCCAGTAAGTCTAAATACCACATAAATCCTCGCATTATTAGTTGTTTGTGTGTAGTGCATTTTGATTTCTGCTGACTCTGATTTTTTTTTAAATGCCGGGGCGTTATTGTTTTTTTTTAAAAAAAGAAAAACTTTTTTCATGCATTTTCCCCGATCGTTCCTTCTGAAATGCAACAAAATATCCCGCTTTTAAACAACCCCCACGCTTTCAATGGCGAGTGACACTTTGTAGCAGGGCTTCATTCTATAGTTTTTGACACTTCAGTTTGCCAGCAGTTAAGTCCTTTGTTACAAAGCCATTTCCGTGCTGCTACTTGGATGAGTTTGAATTGTATCGCGGAGAATTGGTTGCAGTCAGACGGTCACTGTCGGTGTGTGTGTGACACATTGTACAACAATAAAGCCAGTTTGCCTGGGTGTGCAGTTAAAGGGTATTATTCCCCCTTTGTCTACAACTGATTTCTTTCTCTCGGGTGAGTACCATTCAGGAGCTGAACCGCTGGCTTGCTTCGTTTTGTTTGATTTTTCTTAATGATCTTGCTTTATTTTCGTTTTGCTATTTGCATTTGGAACAACACAAGCTAAACGATCATAAATTGACTTGATTTTTCTTTTGCTTGTATGGAGCCTTTGGAGGATTTTTGTGGTCTGGGATGGTGCTGATTGTAGCGTTCAAGCATGGATTAGTCAAAGGCTCAGTTAGGTGGCAGTAGTATATTGTGGCATAAATAATAGCTCCAGTAGGAGGGTCTCGGACGGAAGTCAGAAGACCAGGCAATCCATATTAATTGTAATATATTTCGTGTTTAAAAAAACTGAGATTTGAATCCAGCTTATCGTGGACGTTTGGACTCTCCTATTTCATTGAGTTGCAAAGTAATAGCCACTTTGAAGAATCTTTGCTAGCTTCCCATACATCCGTCCAAGGCAGCAAAATGACGTTTCCGAGGAGATGTTACCAGATGAATGAATGCAAACTGAAATTTGACTTCCATCGACTTTTAAAACGTTCGTTTTACAGCAGCCGATTATTGTATTCTTGGCATCGTCTTGAAGTGTTCAAGCCTTCTTTTAACGTCTCTGTCATCATTTAACCCTCTAGCTTGAAAACTACGATTTAACTCCTTGATTTAATTCATTGTTCCAACCAAAATAAACTTTCGGGATTCGACAGCGAATAGGCGACTGAACTTTTTGACACAGCAGAACGTTCAAGAGAAGCCAGAGTAATGGCGAAATCCTTCTTTTGGACTAAGCAATTGTACTTTTTATGTGGTATGTTGAATATTGTGAGATTGAGGAGGCAAACAGTTATCGTAAAGCTAATTATTTAGGCATTATTATTTTGTACATATTTAAAGATTGCTTACTTAAATAATAAATTCTTTGTGCAAGCCAATAAGAGTTTTTAGCCTGATAGAGTAAACTTGGGAGAAACATTTGACTGAGGTTATTACATCACCAATCTGGTGTATCCATTCCAAACAACTCTGCAAAACAATCTTGAAGAGTCAGGAAACATACATAAATTTGATTTAAATCTGAATTAATTGTGCTATCAGTTTAATGATTTGTAAAATATTGTCAGTTAGCCTTATTGTTGCAGTTTTTATTTTGTACACCAAATATTGTGCTTAGTTGATTCCATTTTCTAAGTTTCTGACCTTTTCTCCCTTTTGAAAACTGACTGATCCTTTTTTAAATACAGCTTGTGGTTAATTATCCTTTGCCAACAGAAACTAGTGTATCTCTTGTACAGCTTCAAAAGGATAGAACAGCTGTAAAAAAAAAAAAATCCCAGATATCATTTTTGAGAATGAAACACCTTCAACTTTGTTTCATCTATTTAGTATTTAACATTTATTCTGTTGAATGAATATAATTTTGTAATATTAGCTGAAAATGAGAATTCTGAAGTGACATATTACAAAATATGAGAGAAACCAGGGCAACTACAAAAACAGTATAAAATATTACATGGGATCATACAGAGCAGAAGAGATCCTTTGGGCCTCAAGTCCACACCAACACATTAGAAACCCCTGAACTCCCACCTAATCCCATCTGCCAACACTTGGCCCTGGATGTTATGATGTGCCAAGTGCTCATCCAGTTACTTTTTGAAAGATGTGAGGCAACCCGCCTCTATTCTTCTCCCAGGCAGTGCATTCCAGACCGTCACCACCCTCTGGATAAAAGGTTTTCTTCACATCTCCCTGCCCCTCATCTTGAACCAATGTCCCCTTGTGACTGACTCTTCAATTAAGGGGAACAGTGGCTCCTTATCTTTAATTTTGTACACCTCGATCAAATCACCCCTTCAGTCTTCTCTGCTCCACCAAAAAAAAAACAAGTTTATGTGATCTCTCTTCATTTGCTTAAATGTTCCATCTCCGGCAACATCCTTGTGAATCTCCTCTGCACCACCTCCAGTGCAATCACATCCTTCCAAATAATGTGGTGACCAGAACTGCACACAATTCTCTAGCTGTGGCTTAAAGTTCTATACAATTCCAACATGACTTCTCTGCTTTTGTAATCTGTGCCTTGACTGATAAGGGCAAGTGTCCCATATGCCTTTTTCACCACCATACCGACATGCCCTTCCTTAACAATGTGAGTGGAGATAGCATTAAGCATAGATTAAAGAGATACGTATTGTCTCCAGACAGGACAATAAGTGAGATGTTGCAAGTTCAGGCAAGTCATGGAGGTTACAGATAATGTGACGTGAATGCAAGATCCCTGTTGAGGCTGTAATCGGGATCTTGGATTCATGTCACACTATATGTAACCCCCATGACTTGCCTGAACTTGCAACATCTCGCTTACTGTCCTGTCTGGAGACAGTATACATCTCTTTAATGTATGCTTAATGCTATCTCCAGTCACGTTAATTGCAATTCTAAGAGTGGATTAGCAGATTAGTGTAAAGACTTACATTCTAATCAATATTCTGTAAACTGTGTGTGCCTTTATATGCCCTTCTCTGATCAGAACTTTCCACTCACCTGACAGAGGAACAGCATTCCAAAAGCTTGTGGGTTTACTATCAAATAGACTTGTTGGATTTTAACCTGGTATTGTGAGATTTCTTACTGTGTTTACCCCAGTCCAACGCTGGTATCTCCATATCATTACTGTTAACAAGCCATCTAATCTTTGTGTTATCTGCAAACTTAATCTTCCACGTAATCACAGTAATTAATAATCGGGGACCCAACACAGATTTCTGTGGTACGCCACTGGATGCTGGTTTCCAGCTACTAAAGCAGCTTTTTGTCATCACCCTCAGTCTCCTACAATTGAGCCAATTTTGAATCCACTTTATCAAATTGCCCTGTATCCCATGTGAATTTGCCTTCTTTACAAGTCTTCCACGTGGGACCTTGTCAGAGGCTTTGCTGAAATCTACATAAACTATACTGATTGCACTACCCTTGTCTACCCTCCTTGTCACCTCCTCAAAAATCAATCAAATTTGCTAGGCATGACCTCACTCTGATGAGGCCATGGTGACTATCCCTGATCAAGTTTTGCCTCTCCAAATGGAGGTAAATGCTCTGATTCAAAAGTTTATCTCATAGTTTCCCTACCATTGATGTGAGACTCCCTTGTCTGCAGTTTCCTAGTTTATCTCTACAATCCTTGTGAAATAGCAGAACCACGTTAGCTGTTCTCCAGTCATCTGGCACCTTCTCATGGCGGGAGGGGAATTGAAAATTTGGGTCAGAGGCTCTGCTATCTCTTCCCTTGCCTCCCACGGCAGCTTAGGGCACAATTCATTTGGACCTGGATATTTATCCACTTCCAATAGCATGTCCTTCCCTATGCCAATTTTCTCAAGAATGTCACAATCTCTCCCTGAATTCCATTGTTCTCATTCTCTTGGGTGAAAACGGATGTCAAATAGTCATGTAGCACTCTACCAATGTCCCCTGGCTTTGCCCACAGATTGTGCCCTTGGTCCCTAATGAGCTGTATTCTTCTCCTGGTTATCCTCTTCTCATTGATATGCTTGTAGAATATCTTCGTGTTTTCCCTATTTTTACCAGTGAGAGCTTTCTCATATCCCATCTTTGCATTCCTAATTGCTTTCCTAAGCTCCATTCTGCACTTTTTATATCTCACTAACATCTCCACTGATTTGCTCCCCTTGTAGTTTTTAAAAGCCTTTCTTTTCCTTCTCATTGTATCCTGAATATCTCTGGTTATCCATGATCCTCTGGGCTTGTTATTCCTACCTATCACCATAGAGGGAACATGCTGGGCTTGCAATGTCCTTATTTCCTTTTTGAATCTCCACACTGCTCTTCTGTAGATTCTCCCATTAGCAACTATTTCTAATCTACCTTGGCTAAATCCTGTCTTAGTTTACTAAAATACATTCTCTCCCAATCCAAAAATTATTTTTGTAATTTGTCTATTTCCTTATCCTCAACAAGCTTAAAATTGTACCATGTTGTGATCACTATCACTAAAATACTCCCCCACCATCACCTCAACCACCTGTCCAGCTTCATTCTCCAGAATCAGATCCAGCACAGCTCCCTCTCTGTTGGACCCTCCACATATTTCAAGAAATATACTTCTTCCGAGCCCTTAACACACTTTTTCCCAGTTAATGTTGGGAAAGTTGAAATTGTCTAATATAATAAACTTCTGTTGTAGATGCACCAAGTTTGGTGGCGTTTAAGAGGTTAGTTGATAAGTATATGGAAGAGAAGGGAATGGTTTAGTTAGGAGGGGCATTGCTTTTTATTTTGGTCAGCACAACATCGAAGGCCGAAGGGCCTGTTCTGTGCTGTATTGTTCTATGTTCTATGTTCTAAACCTACTGTTATTGTTTTTACACACCTCCACAAACTGAGTAGATCTTTGCTCCTCAATATTTCTCTAACTGTCTGGGGGTGTAGAATAAACATCTAACAATTCTGAAGTTCTAACTACAAAGCTCCATTTGATGCCTCCTCCAAGATATCATTTCTCCTTAATGCAGCAACTGACTCCTGGACTAATTATTTATAATATTTGAGGGATTATTTAAATACACTTTAAATATTCTGAGATTGACATAAAAACATTTTAGAGTCACAATGCTAGTAATTTGAATGATATATATTAAGGGATTTTAGTGGAGAGGATGCATGTTGTAGCGAAAACTGATGTACACAAGAAAATTCAGAATCAATGTGGTTGGAAATAAAAAAATTTAAAGACTCTTTTAAATTATTGAAGTTGTACCACAATCTCTTCAATTGTGGAAGAAATGGAAGACCGGAGTAGGAATAACAGTTGAGAAAATGTTGGAAAATCTCATCTGTAAGGAGAGAAAAGAGCTGATGTTTCGAGTCCAGCTGACCCTGTCAAGTCAAAGCAAAACAAAGAGTGAGGCTTTGACAAAGGGTCATCTGGACTCGAAACGTCAGCTTTTTTCTCTCCTTACAGATGCTGCTACATCTGCTGAGATTTTCCAACATTTTCTCTTTTGGTTTCAGATTCCAGCATCTACAATAATTTGCTTTTATTTTATTTTATTAGTTATTATTCAAGAATTTTAATTAAGCTGTCATTGATTGGGAAGAAATAGAGGGGAATAAACAAAGAAAAATGAATTAAGTTCCTAAAATGTGTCCAGAATTCCTTCCTCAAATAGCATGCTGGAATGTAACATGTTAATAAAAGCGAATTGTTACTAAGGTTAGACTCCTGTAAAGAATGGTTGATGAGCTGCAGGGAATAAGAATAAATTGCGAGGAAGTCACAAAAGATACTTTGCACTGGTGTTTACAAAAGAGATGTTATGTTGGGGAGTGAATATATTGCAAGACAGTTAAAAGCAAGGTGAGTGATATAAAAATTAAAGGAAAAGTGTTGGAAAAGTTGGTTAGGCTTAAGAATGCAGATTCCTTGAACTTATTGAACTACACCCAATGATCTTGAGGAAAAGATAGAGCTTTCCCAGAGAATCCTCTATTAAGAGTGAATGTGTGGTGAACCACTGGAGAACTGGATTGGGCAATGTAAAACTATTTTCAAAAAGGGAAATGGAGCCAATCTAGATAATTACATGACTTTTAGTTTATTGATTGTAGAAAAACTGGAATTTTTAATTAAAACCAAGGTTGCTAAATAGTTAAGTGAATACATAGAATCAACCAAAATAGATTTCAGAAGAAAAAATCCTGCTTGATAAAGCTGATGAAGAGGTGATACATGTTTGCGTGAAGAACACATGGTTTTTAACAAAATCTTATGGGATACAATTAGGAAATACTAAGTGCCATGGAATTAAAGGGAAGATAGAACATTAGGTTTCATGTCTTCTAACCAGTTTTTAACTCAAAGTTTAAGTTAAGGCATTTCTTTGAAATGTTGGAAGTGGATAATGGGTGTGTTCCACGGAGATGTGTTTTGGGAATGCTCGAAGACTGGAAAGAGTGAACAGCTGCTTTTCCCCCCTCCCCACACCCTGAAAAATATTCAAAACCTAGAATACTTAGTTCATGGTTTTGTACAAGGTAACGTTTTGGGAGTGATTTTTCTGATGATGAATTTCAAGAAAATGTTGGAAAATCTCAGTAGGTGTGGCAGCATCTGAAGGAAAGAAAAGAGCCGATGTTTCGAGTCCAGGTGATCCTGTCAAGTCAAAGCAAAACAAAGAGTGTGTCTTTGACAAAGGATCATCTGGACTCAATGACAGCTTTTTTCTCTTCTTATAGATGCTGCCCCACCTGCTGAGAAACAGTTTAAAACAGTTAAAAGCAAGGGAGTGATGTTATAATAATTAAAGGATAAGTTGGTTAGGCTTAAGGATGCAGATTCCTTGACCTTAATGATAATGATCTTGAGGAAAAATGGGGGATTCTCTGGGAAAGCTTCATTAAGAGTGGGCTTTTGCTTGTGCAAAAGAGCAACTTAACTGAGATTTAGAATTGGAGCACCTGCTCTGTCTGTTTGATCATAGAGCTGTGAGATTATACAGAACAATAAAGTACCTGCGCAAAAGAACGATTAAAGCAAAACATTACTAACATGTTTAGATCAGGATTGTGTTTTAATGTCCAGCATCTAAGTTGTAATCTGTTTAAAGATAACTTGTATTTAATTATGTTAAATACAAGTTAAGAATATGTAATGCAAAGAAAGAAGAAGAAAACTGCAAATGCTTAAATTCGGTAGGAAAAACGCTATAAATATGCAGTATTTTCTGGTATTGATCTCTCCATTTTCTACTAAAATTAGAATAATTGCTTGAAGCTTCACTTACCAGAGGATGTTTCAGTTATTGAGGGGGAAAAAAATTGTGTTTCAAACAAAACCTTTGTTCTTGTAACCAGGTGGAAGGGACCATCTTTTGTAGCAAAAGAACACATTCAGTTAGATAAAAAGACAATTGTGGTTTCAAACTAAAAATATTGTTGACAAAGCCTGTTTACACATAGTATTTTACTGCTGTTACTTTAACCTGTTTATTGATAGTAAAACAAGCATACTGGGCTTTTATGATTACGATAACTTTGACCGCGCTCTGGTAGTCATGTGTTTAGAAGAAAATGCTGTGACTTCATTCAAAACACGCACTTTCGTTGTAAAATTGTCACAGACTTCAGGCAACTGCATACTTTGCAGGCTTAGAAATCTCTTACAGCAAAATATTTGAAGGAAAACCAACAGATTGAGGACCAAGTGAGATGAATTAATTTTTAGTTTTTAAAATAAATCCGTTACACTTTGTCATTGAATGTAAGTAGAATGTGGCTATGTTTATGAGCACCATCATCTTTATAACTGCAAAGCATGCTGCTACATTACAATTATTGTTGTTTTTTTTGTGTTGAAATCTTGAAAGAAAATGAATGACATTAGGGTTAATTTAAGGCACTGACCCTGCTGCTCAAGGGGACTGCTTTGCCTTGACTGGACTTGAAAGGATTTTGATGTATGTTTGTTATGTAATGAAGTTTGACATACTCAGAAGAAAATAACTCGCTTTGTTTTAAACTGGAGGATTGAGGTTAGGAAAGCATTAGCTTGGAACTTGTGGTCAGGTTTTTGCAAATTCATAATGAAATTATTTTGTGGTCATCATCTGCTTTGTGCTTATATTTATCAGTATCCATTCAATATTTTTTTCCATTAAATGAGATGGGGAGGAGGGGATGACAGGGGGAGCTACATGGGAGAAGGCCTGGGTGGGATGGAATGAGGGATAGGAATGCAATGGCATAAGAGGGATGGAATGGGAGATTGGGATGACATAGGAAGAAGAGATGGGAGAGGGATGATATAAGGATGAGCATGAAATGGGAAGGATGAATTTGCATGACTTAGAGATATAAAAAAGTAATATTCTACTAATTTAATTGCATGTGTTCTGTGGCTAGTTTTCTCAATATAAACCGCAGTTTCTGAACACATTAAATATTTCCAACATTTACATTGCAGATTTGTTTCACAAAATGAAACGAATGACCTTACCTGTAATGAGAGGTTAAAAATTAGTTTCATATTTATCTGCAATTAAAGGCAAAAGTACTGTAGATGATGAAAATCTGAAATAAAAACTGAAAAGTTGCTAACACAAAGCTGGTCAAGCAGCATTTATAAAGAGAAAAACGGATTTAATGCTCCAATTTGATCTTTCATCCGAATTGTCAGATTACCCTGCTTTTAAACAGGTGTGAAGTCAAGGAAAGGTGAAGGGTGAGTGTATGGGCGTGACAGGCAGAGCAGGAGCAGAAAAATGACTAAACTTTAAAAGAATAACATGGACAACCTTCAAGAAAATGAAAGCTTTATGATAAGAAAAATAGTGTTGAATTATTTCCAATGCTAATGATGGAAAGAAAGTTGTGAAGAGGATATAAGGAGGCTACGGAAGGATATAGATAAGTTGAGTGAGTGGGCAAAGATCTGGCAGATGCGGTATAATGTGAGAAATTGTCCATTTTTGCCGGAAGAATAAAAAGACATCTTGTCTAAATGGCGAGAGATTGCAGAGTTCTGAGGTGCAGAGGGATCTGAGTGTCATAGTGCATGGATCACAAAAGGCTAGTAGGCAGGTACAGCAAATAATTAGCAAATGCTGATAGAATTTATCATTTATTATGAGGGAATTGAATTAAAAATCAGGGAGATTATGCTTCAGTTAAATAGAGCATCAATGACACCCCATCTGGAGTACTATTTTGATTTGATTTATTATTGTTAAATGTATTAACATACTGTGAAAAGTATTGTTACTTGTGTGCAATGCAGACAAAGCATACTCTTCATAGAGAAAGAAATTAGACAGTGCAGAATGTAATGTTACTATCATAGCTAGGGTGTAGAGAAAGATCAACTTAACATAAGGTACGTCCATTCAGAAATCTGACAGCAGCAGGGACGAATCTGTTCTTGAGTCAGTTCGTATGTGACATCAGACTTCTGTACCTTTTTCCCAAAGAAGGAAGATGGAAAAGAGAATGTCCAGAGTGTGCGGGGTCTGCAATTATGCTGGCTGCTTTGCCGAGGCAGTGGGAAGTGTGACAGAGTCAATGGATGGGAGCTAGTTTGCTACATTCGTGACCTTTTGTAGTTCCCTGTAGAGCAGGAGCCATATTAAGCTGAGATACAACCAGAAAGAATGCTTTCTATGGTGCATCTGTAAAAGTTGGTGAGAGTCGTAGCTGACATACCAAATTTCCTCAGTCTTCTGAGAAAGTAGAGATATTGGTGGGCTTTCTTAACTATAGTATTGGCATGGGGAGCCAAGATAGTATACCTTTATTTAAGGAAAGATGTCAATGTGTTGGAAGTAGCTCAGAGAAAGTTTGCCAGACTGATACCTGAAATGGGATGGTTGTCTCATGAAGAAAGGTTGGACGGGCTAGACTTGTATCTGTTAGAATTTAGAAGAGTAACATGTGACTTGGTTGAAAAGCATAAGATCTTGAGGCATTGTTACAGAGCAGATGCGGAAAGGTTGTTTCGTCTTGTTGGAGAATCTAAAACTAGGAATCACTTTTAAAAATAAGAATCACCCATTTAAAACAGAGATGAGCTGAAATTCTTTCTTTTGGAGGTTCGCGAGTCTTTAGAACTCTCTTACTGCAAAGGCGATGGAAACAGTGTCTTTGGGTGGAATTTTTCTCAAAAATGGGCAGAGTGCCAGAGTGTGTGGAAACAGTGGTGAGGAAGCTGCCCCCCATTGTTATCATTCGGTTCATTGCCGAAATAAAACATAGAGGTGAGTCCCACAACATCATGCTGGTGGCGGTCCACCACCCACTTTAGTTTTTAAAGATTGGGGTAGGAGGGAGAACAAAACAGTACGAGAAACAGGCCCTTCGGCCCAACGAGCCCGCGCTGCCACCCCAATGTTCCCACCTCTACCCGTGATCTCTGTCTATGTTTATAGATCTATGGATTAAAAACCAAATTTGAGACAATTTAGGGAGAATTTGTTTTGCCAATTAGCCTAAGAGCACATCTTTGGGATGTGGGAGGAAACCCACGCAAGCACGGGGAGAATGCGCAAACTCCCACAGATACAGGCCCAAATCCATGTATCTGCACAGCACAGTGATAGTCACTGAGCTGTTGTGTTGCCCATCAAATAATCCAGGTCAAGCGTACACTAATGATGTGAAGCACTAGGATACTCTTGAAAAAGTCCAAGGGCAGCCCTCTCACGATCCATCGCGTGTATGCCCCTCGTTAGACAACAAGGTGGACCAAAGCACCTGTAGGATAAAAACAAGTACATCAATATCATCACCTATTTACACACTTCTCAGAGACTCCCAAGGTTCCTGATCCTTATTTTAAATTAGTTTTCTATACCTCTCCATTCCCATTCTGTTCATGTGCCCATCTAAGTATTTCTTAAATAACTCCAAAGTGCCTGCCTCCACCACTTTACTTGGCAGCGCACTCCATACCCCCATCACCCTCTGTGTGAAAAAACTCCCTCTAGCATCCAAATTATACCTTACCCCCCCTCACCCTAAGCCCGTGACCCCTTGTGCTATTAGAGTCCATCCTAGGAAAAAGCTTAACCCTGTTTACTCTATCTATACCCCTCATAATCTTGTACACCTCTATTAGATATCCTCTAAGTCTACGTCTTTCTAAGGAAAACAGTCCCAATTTGCCTAACCTCTCCTCGTGTCTCAGACCTTCCATACAGGCAGCATCCTGGTAAACCTCCTCTGCACTCTCTCCAGAGTCTCCACGTCCTTCCGGTAGTAAGGCGACCAGAACCGGATGCAGTATTGCAAATGAGGTCTAACTAATGTTTTATACAACTGCAACATTAAAGGCTAGCTCTTGTACTCTATACCCTTTCCTATAAAGGCTAGCATACCATATGCTTTCTTCACAACCTTCTCCACTTGCTCTGCCATCTTCAGAGACTTGTGCACCTGCACCCCCAGTCGCTCTGCATTTCTATACTCTTAATAGGTCTACCCTTCATCATATACCTCCCCCCTACATTCTTTCTCCCAAAACGCATCACCTCGCATTTATCAGGATTGAATTCTATCTGCCATCTATCTGCCCAAGCTACCAGCATATCTATGTCCTGCTGCATCGCCTGACAATACTCCTCACTATCCGCAAGTCCAGCCATCTTTGTATCGTCTGCAAACTTGCTGATCACTCCACTTAACTCCCTCTTCCAAGTCATTTATATATATTACAAATAGAAGACGTCCCAGTACTGAGCTCTGCGGCATACCACTAGTGACAGACCTCCAGCTAGAAAAACACCCTTCCACTATTATTCTCTGCCCCCTATTACTAAGCCAGGGGGAAATGTGGGTGGGGATGGTGGGAAGGAAGAGTTGCCCCTATACAAGAAATTAAAAATAAAAACCTCATGCTATTGTGAAAGTATGAATGGACAACCTAACCTGTAAAGGGGAGCGGGGGGGTGGGGGGTGGTGGGTGGTGGGTAGAGGCCCGATAATTATATTTAAACCTATTCAAACTGGCATCCTGACATTCATTGTCAGTAGCCAGTGCACCTAAACAGCACGTCTTGGACTGTGGAAAGAAACCGGAGTATCTGGAGGAAACCCAAGCTAACACGGGGAGAACGTGCAGACTCCACACAGACAGTGACCCAAGCTGGGAGTAGAATTCAGGTCCATGGCACATTGAAGAAATAGTGCTAACCACTGTTCCACCGTACCACCCATTCGTGAGTTTTGTGGAAATTGAGACTGGAAGATGTGCCTAGCTTGGAGGTAGGGGAAGAAATCCACAGTAATGAGCAGTGAAAACAAACAGCTGACTTGAAGAATGCACTGAAGTTTAAATTGAGAAGTCTGTAGTCATGAAGTTTTGAAGAAAATTGGAGGATTTGCTTAGCCAAATGCTACTGAAATTATAGGTATGAAATTTCATATCTCAGAATATGCAGTAGCTGGAACATTGAAAAATTAAAATGAATTCCAGAGGGCTGGGCCCAAGAAATTTGACTCAACCTTCAAGATTTTTATAAAATAAGTGAACTGTTGGGGATGAGGGGGAGGTGTTGGGCAAACGGAAGTGAATAAAAGCAAAGCTGCATTCATAGCATAGATAATTGTAAACCTAGAATGCTTGGTTTCTTAATTATATATATATATGTATATATATATATATGCAATAATATTTATACTTGTTTTAAAATGTGGCATAATTTCTTTCAGTTAATCATGAAGTGCTTGAATTTCTCTTTAAGCATTAACGGTCTCTACAGGAATCAGGTTCAATCATTTGATTCTCCTCCTTTCTCCTGCGTCTGCTTATACACCACAATGTCCTGTCAGTGAGTGAGAAGCGTGTTAGTGGGTGTGTTGCAATCTATTTGGCTGATGTAGCAGCCATGGTTGAATAGCTGGCAGTGTGTACAAGCTGTAGGATGTGTGTATGAGGCTTGCGGCAGTGTTAAACCTGGGAGTTGGCGGTGAACCAAATAAATGACAGGTATGAGTCTTGATGAATGGAGGTTGGGTGAGTGATGGGGATGTAATGATTTCAGCAGTGTGTATGAGGCTAATGATGTAGTTGGTAGGATATGGCATCAGAAGATGCATTCATTGAACTAGACCACATGAAGAAGACCATTGAACTTTTTATAGGACTGCATCCAAGTCGTTGGGCATGACTCCAGGTATTGATCTCCCATTGTTTTTGAGCGTGTATCTGTAGAATCCCTTACGATTATAAGACATTTCTCCTACTTTTGATTTTGTACCAAGACTTCCAGTTCAGCAGCTGAATACTTTGGAGCCTGCTCACACTCATATTCTTCATTGCTTCCCAGACTGATTCACTTCACTAGCCACAATTCAGTGCCCCTTTAATTGGTTTTACAGTATTGGGTTCCCTGCTGTGCAATCAATGGTGTGGAGCCGCTGGCATTGGACTCACAAGCTTTCGGGGTTTTTCCATTCATCAGTTGACAAAGAGAGAAACCCTGAAAGCTTGTGAGTTTACTATCAAGTAAATCGGTTGGACTTAAACCTGGTGGTGTCAGACTTCTTACTGTGCAACCAATGAACAGTGCCAGTAGCACTCTCTGCACACAGCAATAGTTCACTTGAGGTAGGCAGCGTAAAGTTGGGATGCTGCCTGCAAAGTTGAGCTGGTAGGTTAACTGCAATCCAATGTTTGTATTTGCAAGCTATCCAATTTAGCCCTGGGTTATGCAAAGATGAACTCTGATCCCCTCAGGTAGAATGATGTGTAATGATTAATGGATTGTAAATTTGCCTCCATTCTATTTTTCAGTTAGTCAAATTGAGCAATGTATCATAGTCAGTTCATAGAATCCTACAGGGCAGAAGAGATAATTTGGCCATTGAGTCTGCATTGGCCACAATACCATCCAGGCCCTATCCTGTAATCCCATGCATTTATCCTAGCTTGTTCCCTTAACACTGAGGGGCAATTTAACATGGCCAATACACCTAACTTGCACATCTTTGGACTGTGGGAGGAAACCGGAGCACCCAAAGGAAACTTGCACAGACATGAGGAGAATGTCACCATACAGACGGTGACCTGAGCTGGGAATCGAACCCAGATTCCTGGAGCTGTGAAGCAGCAGTGCTAACCACTGCTACTGTGTCGCCCATATTGATACAACCTTGTTTGTATCCGAGCTGTTTCCTGGTTAGGGATCAGGGGTTCCCCTTCATGGCTGATTCTTTGGTTAAGAGAATGCCATTGGAAACCTCTAGACCTTAGCCTGCCCAGCAAAACCTTTCTTGTCTTTGATGGCACCTTGGCTTTAAGGTCCCCATTCCTTCAGTCTGTAGCCTCACCATTCATTGTGACCATTGCTGATACTTGATCTCAATGTCATATTCCTGCTTTCTCTCCATGCCCCTTTATGCCACTTAAATCTATAAAATCATCTATCTCTTTCCTGAATACATTCAGTGATTTGGCCTCCACAACCTTCTGTAGTAGAGAATTCTACACGTTTACTCCCTTTAAGTGCAGAATTTTTTTTCTTCATCTCAGTCCTAAATAGTCTACACCAGCGGTTTCCAACTTCCAATCCAGATGTGGCCCGCTGCAGGCCAGATGTAGCCCATGGGCTGTAGCTTGGAATCCCTATATTCTGAGACTCTGTCCTCTCGTTGAAGGTTTCCAAATTAAGGAAAACATTCTCTCTATATCTAGTCTGTCCAGCCCTATTAGAATTTTATATGTTTGCGTCAGATTTCCTCTCACTTTTCTATCTAATGAATAGAGGTCCAGATGAACCAATCTCTCCTCATAGGACAGTCCCAGTATCAGCTGAGTAACCTCTGCTGTGCTTCCTCTATGGCAAATATATCCTTTCTTAGGTAGAAAAGAGTATTAAAAGAAAAACAAATGAACAAAAACTGTTCAGAAATGCAATACTAATCTTCACAAATTGAGCTGGTTAAAATAAATTAAATTATTAAAATAAATAAAATATTAAAATAAAATAAATAAAATTATTAAAATAAATTAAATAATTTTTTAAAATTTTATAATTTTAAGTGTAACATAGAGCCTGGAGGCATAAAATAGTGACATTTGAAATTTTATGGAACATCAGAATCAAAACATAGCAGAAGAGGCCAATTGACTCATCGAGTCTGCACCAATTCTCCCAATGAGCAATTCACTTAGAACCATTACCCTGCCTTCTCCCTGTAACCCTGCACATTCTTCCTTTTCAGATACCAACATAATTCACTTTTTGATGATTTGATTGAACCTGCCTCCAGCACACACTCAGGCAGCACATTCCAGACCTTAACATTCTCGGCATAAAATAATTTCTTCTCACATTGTTTTTGCTTCTTTTGCCAATTACTTTAAATGTGTATCCTCTCGTTCTCAATCTTGTCACAGGTGGGATAGTCTCTCCCTAACTACTCTGTCCAGGTCCCTCATGATTTTGAAAATCTCTATTAAACCTCCTCTTAGCCTTCAGTTCTCCAAGAAAAATGGTCTTAACTTCAGCTCTACAGATAGATTGGAAAAGTTCCACATCCCTGGAATCATTTTTGGGAATCTTTTCTGCAATGTCTTCACATCCTTTTAAAAGTGTGCCACTCAGAACTGTACATAGTATTCCAGCTGAGGCTGAACTACTGTCTTATAAAAGTTCAACATAACCTTTTTGCTCATTAAGTCTCATAACACCAGGTTACTATGCCTACCACAGGCCAATGCCAGCATCTCCATTCCTTTGCTCATGTACATGTGCCCCTATTAATAAAGCTTGGGATACTGTTTGTTTTAATAACTGTGTTCTTAACCTGTCTTGCTACCTCCAATTACTTAGGTACACCCAGGTCCCTCTGCTCCTGCATCCAGTTCAGAGTTGTACCATTTATTTTGTATTATCTCTCCATGTTTTTCCAACCAAAATGAACCACTTTGCATTTCTCCATACTGAACTCTACAAGTGCCACCTATTTGCCTTATCACTAACTTACCTATGTCCCTTTGAAGTCCTGTACTGTCCACCTTTGCTTCAAAGTTTCATATCATCCGCAAACTTTGAAATTGTCCCTTGTACCAAGACTTACACCATTAATATATATCAGGAAGAACAATGGTCCCAACACTAGCCCGTGGGGCACTCCACTACAACCTTCCTCCAGCCCAAAAAAACATTCATTAACTACTACTCTCTATTTAATGTCATTCATTCTTTATGACCAGTTGGAAAAATGCAGTTTAATCCTGGATAGTCAGCATGGTTTCGTGAGAGGTAAGTCCTGCCTCACAAATTTGATTGAATTCTTTGAGGGGGTAACTAAGTGTGTGGATGAAGGTAGAGCAGTTGATGTCGTGCACATGGATTTTAGTAAGGCATTTGATGAAGTTCCCCATGGTAGGCTCATGAAGAGATAAGGATATGTGGGATAGAAGGATATTTGGCCGATTGGAAAAGTAACTGGTTGTATCATAGAAGACAGAGGATGGTGAGGGAAGGAAAATTTTGAGACTGGAGGCTAGTTACCAGCAGTGTACTACAGGGGTCATTGTTATTTGTGATTTTTATCAATGATTTGGAAGAGGGGGATGAAGAGTGGGTTAGTAAATTTGCTGATGACTCCAAGATTGGTGGAGTAGTGGATGAAGTGGAGGGCTCTTGCAGGCTGCAAAGAGACATTGATAAGATGCAGAGCTGGGCTGAAAAGTGGCATACGGAGTTTAACCCTGATAAATAGGTCTGTGGATTGGTAGATGTGATTGGCGCAACTCGTGGGCCGAAGGGCCTGTTTGTGCTGTATTGTTCTATGTTCTATGTTAAATAAGAGGTGATTCATTTTGGTAGGACAAACTTGAATGCAGATTACAGGGTCAACGGTAGGGTTTTAAGGAATGTGGAGGAACAGAGAGATCTTGGGGTTCATATCCACAGATGTCTGAAGATTGCCTTTCAAGTGGATAGAGCTGAGAAGAAGGCTTACATTGTGTTAGTGTTTATTAACAGGGTTTGAGTTTGAGTCGTGGTGTTATGCTGTAACTATATAGGACATTGGTGAGATCACGTTTGGAATATTATGTTCAGTTCTGGTCACCTCACTATTATAAGGATATGGAAGCATTAGAGAGAGCGCAGAGAGGATTTACCAGGATGCTGCCTGGTTTGCAGGGTAGGTCTTATGAAAAAAGGTTGAGGGAGCTGGGATTGTTCTTTTGGAGCAGAGGAGAATGAGAGAGGACTTAATAAGGTTTATAAGATGATAGAGTGGACGTGCTGAGACTATTTCCTCAGGTGGATGTAGGTGTTACTAGGAGGCATAACTATAAAGTTCATGGTGGGAGATACTGGAGGGATGTACGAGATTCTTCACTTGGAGAGTGGTTGGGGTATAGAATAGACTGCCTGCTGTGATAATGGAGTCGAACACTTTAGGAACGTCCAAGTGGCTATTGGATAGGCACATGGAGCACACCAGAATTATAGGGAGGGGATAGCTTGATCTTGGGATTGGACCTAGCTCGGCACAACACTAAGGGCCAAAGGACCTGTATTGTGCTGTAATATTCTATGTTCTATATCCAAGTTATTAATATCTCTGTTATTAGATGAGCTGTACCTTTGCTGACAAGTTAGTGTGGCATTATATCAAATGTCTTTTGGAAGTCCATGTATATCACATCAACAGTATTTCCCTTATCAACCCTCTCTGTTACCTCTTCTAAAAACCTCAGCAAATTAACTGATCATAATTTTCCCTTTAAAAATCCTGACATTCCTTCACTAACCTGCATTTGTCTGTGTTACTATTTTGTCCCATGTTTGTAGCTGTTGGAATGGATAGACCTTTGACTGTGTATAAGATTTCATTCCGATCTTATTTTTCCCCAAAGTTTGTTGGAATGTGAAAGGGGGATAATTTTACAAATAGTTTCAATTTTTAGATCCTAATTAAAAATATATTTCTTCCTGGGGTAGAAATGTCCATTACTAAGAGACATAGGTTTAAAGTAAAAAGGGGAAAGTCGAAAGGCGATATGAGAGGCACGTGTTTTACACAGAGGATGATAAGTGCCTGGAGTGTGCTGCCAGAGGAAGTGGTAGAAGATGATGCAATAGCAGTATTTAGGAAGCATTATGACAGACACATGAATGGGTAGGGAATAGGGGTCTACTGACTGTGTAGAGACAAAAGGTCTTTAGTTTAGAAAGGATCATATGTCAACACAGGTTTGGAGGGCTGAAGGGCTTGTTTCTGTGTTGTAGTGTTCTTTGTTCTGTCCATGGCATATGGGTAAATTCTATCAGATGTTCTGAGTAACCAATTTTACTGGTTATTCATTTTGTTAAACTTGCTTTACTTTTTACTGGAATTGCTCTAATAAACCTCTGAACCAGTGGATCTAACCTGCTGCCAAAACAGCTGGAGTGACAGATTGCAGTTGCCCCTGGAGCAGTCTGTGCATCATCAGCATACTGCAGGTGGACAGTAGCGTGTAGTTGCGCTCTGCTTAATTCGCCTACGTTGCAACATTGTCAGGTTTCTGTTATTGGCCTTCTTGTTAGTGATGACATTGTGTGATGAGCATCATGCTGCTTAAATTTACTTTGTAAACAACTAGATGAAGCTGTGAATCTGCCTCTTTGGATTATAGAGTAACTTGTGCTCTAAATGGCACCTCCCCACACTATGACCTGTGCAGGTATTTCCTCTCAGCTACAGAAAGCAATTTACAAGTACAATTCAGATTGAAGTCTTCTAAGCATAAGATGTAAGAAATAGGAAAAGACTTGTAAAAGTCTTTTGGATTTTGGTCCCTCAAAAAAAATGTTTCAGAAGCAAAATACAATCTCTATAATCATATCAAAACCATTCAACTTTTTATTTGAAAAATTAGTCTCAGCATTTTGACTTTTACATGAATATATACAATATTTTGTTTTAACTTCCCTTTTTCATGTTTTTTAAATCTCCCTAGATTTAACACACAGCCACATGATTTGCCTATACCACCCTTTGCACCCACCCCCAACTCTTCAAGGAATTTGTTCATGTTTTATACATTTAAGACATGTTTCCTGCAGACAGCCACAGTGCTTCCCTCCTGCTACATACATAAACAATCCTTTCATGTATTGCACTTTACATTGATTTTGGGGCAGTGTACTTAACACCGGTTGCACAATATGTTCCTAAATCTGCCAAAAGATCCACAATTTAACTGAAAACTCCCTATAGTTCTCCTGCTTTGTCAACATTAGAAAGTTGCAATTTTGTAAATGCTCGAAGGCAGGGAACCTGCACATTTTTAGCTGGACGTAGTTTGGTACAGGTTCGCACTCGCAAAAAAAAAGCTACATTGATGTGGATAGCTGGCAAGCAGAGACCCGCTGCTTTTCTTTACAGGACGTGAGAATTAACGAGAGAGGGGATAAACCTGGTTACACTTACACTGGATCTATATGATGGTTTCATAGCAAAGTTAATAAAAGTCTCTTAACAGGTAATATTTGTCCTCTATTTCAGTTCAAAATGCCTTAAAGTGCAAAGCTAATCCATATCTGACAAAAAAATGCAGACTAGTTTGCATAAATAAAAATCTTAAATTATGTTGTCTTTAAGGGTGTACAATTGAAGAAAAATTAATATGGTATTATTCCGTTGCCCATGTACTAACCAAGTCCTGTTCATCTGTTACTCTGAACAGTATTGACTCCAAATTAGATTTTTAATTCCTATCTTTATTTTCAAATCCATCCATGGTTTTGCCTCTCTGTATCTCTCTGTGTGACTTCCTCTTGCCCCACAACCTCAAATCTCTGTACTCCTCCAGTTCTGGTTTCTTATGCATCACCCATTTAATTAATTACACTATTGGTGGGCGTGCCTTCAGCTACAAAAGCTTTAAGCTCCATAACCCCTGAACCCTCCCTCCTTCTACCTAATTTTTCTCATTAAGATGCTCTGTAAAGCAAGTATTTTGCAGAGTCCAGAGGCAGCCCCAGCGTTGTTCAGGTGAGTCTTGACATTGGCAAGCCATATTGTTCTGAATGTGTTAGATGCTGGTATGTTACCCTGCCAGTGCAGAATCTGAGTCAGGTCTTCTTGGGCATGCCCAAAATGGGATACAAATGAAGTTCATGCTGGCTTCTGGCATGTTTGCTGGCCTCCCATTGTGGAGGGTGGGAGAAGATTCCTCTGTAAATGCACAGTGGGTTAAACCAATTCCTGGGCCTCCTGCGACATTCTCCTCCCATGCCCCCCCCTCAGTTGAAGATTCCACCCTGAGTCTGCAGCTTTTTTAACACTAAGTCAACCAATCTCAGTGAAGCTTTGGCTCCCTCACAACGGGTTCCCATCTTAGGCGCAATGGCATAGTGGTTAGCATCACTGCCTCACAGCACCAGGGACTCAGGCTTGACTCTCGGCTTCGGTCACTGTCTGTGTGGAGTCTGCACGTTCTCCCTGTGTCTGTGTGAGTTTCCTCCCATAGTCCAAAGATGTGCAGATTAGGTGGATTTGCCATGCTAAGTTATCCCTTAGAGTCAGGGGGACTAGCAGGATAAATACATGGGGTTATGGGATAGGGGCTGGGTGGGATTGTGGTCAGTGCAGACTTAATAAGCCAAATGGCCTCCTTCTGCACTGTAGGATTCTACGATCTTCACTTTTGAAGTCTTCAAATTCTCTGAACAAGTTGTTCTAACTCAGAAAGCCCACCTTACGGAGTTTCAGTCTCAACTTCTGAAATTTCTTTCCCCGGACTACTAAATCTGCACTCAAACACTAACTCACAAGCCCAGCTTCAGCTCTTCACCCACAACAAGCAGAACCTTAGCCCCAGTAGTCCACAGCACAGAGTCACCAATCTTTTGCTGCCCTCTTCGGTTGACAGGGCTTCTCCTGAGCTCTGCCACTTCAAGTTTGCTATCTGCAGTTTTTTCTTGTCTTTTATAACTTAACTTGGATTTATTCTTGTCCCGTGTCTGGGAATTTTCTTCTTTTGGGATCTTACCATTTTGGGATTTCTCCCTGTTCCATGCCTGATAACTCTTCAGTGAAGCTCAGCTGCTAGTCACGTGGACCAAGAGCTGAACACCTTTCTGTACAGGTGTGCTGGGCCTGAGCTCAGTCCCGGTTTGTGCATGTGTGACATCTCTGAGCTCTGTTGGGATTTGAGCCTCTCGACCTCAGCTCTAATTGGAAGGTAAGTCTTGCTTCTACAATACAAGCTTGCAACAACTGAAGAACACTAGCCACAGCTATGTTAGTGTTCACGGCACTTATTCTGAGAATGTGTTTTCATTGATTGGTGATTGCCAAATTCTTGGAAGTCAGTTCACCTGTTTTGTACTTTATTCATCTTCAGCTATATTTCCTGCTGTTAACCTTCACCACAACATGGGAGAAATTTCTGTTGCTCAAGCCTTGTACCTCTAATGAGGAACAAAAGGAGCAACGCTAGTGGCAGCTTTAGTGACATGTAGGTAACTGCAGATATTCCGTTCAAAGGAGGTAGAGTACCAAACATATGCTGCAATTTTATGCCTGCATTTTCCGCAAGCCTTCCAAAGTCTCCTCCTTTCCTGTGGGTTACTGAAGCCTTGGCTGTACCTTCCTGACTCATGCCGGGGTCCCTTTAAGCAGAATTTGTCACCCCGCCTGCCCTTCCCGATTGCTCAGGAAATGCAGGAAAACAGGATGCTAATTCTTTGGCTCAGTTAAAGAGCCTGGGGAAAACCTGCTCGAGAAGCAATTGGGTTCCTGACTCACTACAGTTCCTGCTACCCCACCAGGATTGAGGCTTGAAAATTTTGTCCCATCTTTCAGCTATTTTAATCCATGTAAAAATAATGAGGTTATTCCTCTGCTGAAATAACAAACGTCATAGATGTTGGTGTATAGTTTGGTCTTTGAAGCCTTGAAGAATCCCTCCAAAAGCAGGGGTCACCTAACAGGCTGGGTATAAAAGTGAACTGCTGGTTTGGGACGATTTCCTCTTTTCAAAACATTATCAGTATCCAGCTTGCAGTGTGGGCACATCATAAACTACCATGCATCTTCACAACGCAACTTGTATCACCTGCTTGATCCCTTGCTCTCAGTTATGAGGTACTGGTGAGTAAAACAGCTGCTTGGGAGGTACATGTCGCAAGTCATGTCATGGCACTGTTACTGGTGGTTGGTGGGCAATCCAGGCTGTCACAGGACTCAGCAGAGCCAATTTCTGTTACAGGCTCTGAGTCTTCTTGCAATTTGTGTATTATCTACTATCTTGTGCAAGAATCAGTTGTTCATAAGAACAGTAGATTGTAAATAGTTTAGGATAACGTGTAAGTGTCCAACATCTGCTATGTGTCTGCTGTAACAGAGTAAGGCTACATAACGAATTTTACCATCGACATAAGGTGAAACACCATGGCCTGAATTTTCATGCTGATGCTTTCTATCTGTGCGAAGATCTGAGCCTGGAAGTTCTATTCTCCGAACCTGGCATCTGGAATTTTTCCATGGAGGAATGGGGGGTGAATTCTAAATTGCAGGTTCCTGAAGACAGCTGCCCACTGGGTTTCTGACATCTACCCCACCAAAATCATGCCAAAGTGTGCAGAATAGACCTGGTAAGAGCTTGTCTAAATCTTGTGGATTCATTTTGATAGTCAGGTTACCCTTTTGGAGAGGTAATTCTTTCCTTTGGATATGTTGCTTTGGTTCACTTTGGGAGAGGTCAGGTGCCTTTTGGGCTGGTTAAGAGTAGAGATGAAGGTAAGTAAAAAGTGCATAAGCTCATTGGAGATGTTAAAGACCTGTCAAAACTTGTTGGAACTGTCAATTCCATTGGAATTGTCGAAGGATATAACTTTGCTATACTTTAAATAAACAACAAGTGTGGGCTTAAAAAATATTTCACTCTATTTGTTGACATAAGCTAATATTTGTTCTGCATGACTATTTTACAACCTATCATTGTCACAATGGGGTGCCTATTAAGTGAACGCTTTGACAGCTTCAAGTGGCTACAGAATAGAGGTATTTATTTTCTTGAGAGATCGGTGAAAGGAATTTCAATGTAACATTGAATGTCTTTTGAAATGCTTTATTATTTCAGTGTCGTTCCTGGGGTCTGCCAAGGTGGATACTAGGTGAGTTAGCATTGAGGGGGCATGAGCAAGGATTGTGGATGAGGGGCATGAGTTGGCACTTAATTGGCATAGGGGCAGTAAAGGGCCAAGGGCTTGAGTGGAGGGCATTGGCATAGGGGCATGAGGTATGCTATGTAGATAGGTACAGAGGCATAGTTTGGTATGGAGAATACAAGGGGCCATGGGAAATGGGTGGGTGGTGTTGAATCATAATGTGCTAACGCCCTAAGTTTTGTCAAGCTTAAGAGGCCCCATACAATATAAATAATTTATTATTCTGACAGGACACTGAATATATACATATGAAACCTTTATATTTGTCTGTATTTAAAGGGGAAGGCACAAAGAAAAAATATAATCAAACTAAAACACCTTTTATAAAATGGCTGTTTGAATTATATGACACTTTGAAATTTAAATATGTTCACAATTTCTTAATTATTAAAAATTAAAATGCTTTATCAACATTGACAGAAGCTGTTACACAAATTAATAGCATATGAAATGGAAACCGTAATAAAACCTTTGCTGTGCTGTTTGCACATCACCTGGAGTGAAAAATTTTAAATGTTTTCTTTTGTGATTTTTGAAGACTGAAGTCATCGATGATGTTGTCAAATGAGAAGCTACAGTGTTTATTGCTTACGATGCACATGATGCTTAGTGTAGATAGCTTTCCTTGCAGCAAGCTTTAGATTCTTTGCATCCAGTCCTGTAGAACTGAACAGAATTCCTCATATAGGGTTTTTGCAGATCTGTGGCACTCTGTTACAAAGATTTATTCCTTATAAAGCTCTAAGCTGGATTCACACACATGTGTTCAATAATGATGATATTTACCATGTGTCAAAGACACATCCTTGTGCGACTTGGACATAGGAACAACCGCTGTTGCCTTGCAGGAGGAGCCAGCAGGCTGCTGGGGATTATACATATATGATTGGCAGCACAGCGGTTAGCACTGCTGCCTCACAGCGCCAGAGACCCGAGTTTGATTCCGGGCTTGGGTCACTGTCTGTGTGGAGTTTGCACATTCTCCCCATGTGTATGTGGGTTTCCTCCAGGTGCTCCGGTTTCCTTCCACAATCCAAAAATGTGCGGGTTAGGTGGATTGGTTACGCAAAATTGCCCCTTAGTGTCAGGGAGACCAGCGAAGGTAAAACTGTGGGGTTATGGGAATAGAGCCTGAGTGGGATTGTGGTTGTTGCAGACTCGATGGACCAAATGTCCTTCTATATAGGATTCTATGTAGGATTCTATCAACGATACGAGTTAAAACTTCAATGTGGGACATGTTCAACAAAAAAGGTGGGAATATCTAGCCCACCCAGTGTGTGTTTTCCAGTGGTAGAGGCAGCTTGCCTTTGCGAGTTGTCTTTTGGTTCTGCCAATTGTTTACAGCATTTTGCGTGGCTTGCCTGTCCTGCGACCTTACAGCACACTCCCATCTGTATTTACTCCTTCTTTATTTAACAATTGATTACGATAAAATTAGATTCAGGTCAATTTTTTTGCTTGTTTAGAGGCCCCACGTTTTGTGAGCCCGGAAGCTGTATAAACCTAAACCCGGCGTTGTGGGTGGGGCTGGGATGTAGGCATGGGGGTTGGCATGGGGAGCATGGAGGGAGTTGTGAGGACCGAATGTCTTTGATTGTAACATTTTTTAAAAAAATGTCTCGCGTAGGCAGGCCTTGCAGCCAGCAGCCTTTGCAAATGTTCCGGAACAGGTGGAACTGGCTTCTGATCCAGCCTGCACTGTGCCCCCCCAGGCTTGCCAATCAGTAGAGATACCTACTTCATTGTAGGACCACCAGATTGAAGTAGTGTCCAGACAGAATAGATGAAAGAAACTGTTGCCATTGGTAGAAGGTTGGAAAACTAGAAGAGATCAATTTAAGGTGATTGGCAAAAAAAACCCAAAGGCAATATATAAGTTCGTAAGATATAAGAGCAGAATTAGGCCATTGGTCCATTCTGCCATTCAATCATGGCTATGTGCTCCTGATCATCATTTTCCTGTCTTCTCCCCATACACTTCCAATGAGGAATAAGATAAAAAGATTTCACACAGCAAGTGGAACGAACTGCCTGAGAGGATGGTGGAAGCAGGTTCAGTTGTGACTTTCAGGAAAAACAATTTGGCTGTCACTTGATAGAAAATGATTTACCAAGCCACGGAGAAAGTCAGGGCAGTGTGATTAACTAAATTGCTTTTGCAATAAACAGACAAGGACTTGCTCAGCCAAATGGCCTTCTCCTGTGCCGTTGCCATTCTGCATTTGTACACGGTCCCTGGAACTGTAGAGGGTTTTAGTTCAGACAGGCAGCATGGTCGATGCAGGCTTGGAGGGCCAAAGGGCCTGTTCTTGTGCTGTAATTTTCTTTGTTTTTTTTGTTGTTTGACTATGTAACATTGGGAGGTTTCTCGATCGGCAGTAAGATGCCACTTTGTCCTGCCACCTTGAAAGGTTTATGCTGTATGAACTCCCGGGTCTGTCTGTTTTTCTTCCTTCATTTGAAATGGTACAATTTAATTTATGTTGACACTTACCTTGTAACCAAAATATAAAACAGAAAATTGGAGATAAACAAAAACAGAAAAAGCTGGAAAATCTCAACAGTTCTGACAGCATCTGTGGAGAGTGAATAGATCCAACATTTTGAGTCTAGATGACTCTTCATCAGTGTTGTTAGAGCTGCTGAGATTTTCCAGCATTTTCTGTTTTTGTTTCAGATTCTAGCATTCACAGTATTTAGCTTTTATAGAAAACTGGAGGTATTCCATAGTCTTAATGGATGGTTTGCTGAAATATCCCAGAGTTAAAATACAATAGCTATGTCTTTCTACTGGCTTTGATTAACCAAATGATAATATTTGCACTTATCTCTTCATTCATGGGAGATTAGCTTTGTTATTCAAGGAAGACAAAGAAGAATAATTGCTTTTCTTGCTTCAAAATTCTGGGATGGTGCAATGTTGAAGGCAGAAGATGATATGTATTGTGTTAGTATGTTGGACAAGCACTAGAGATTCCCATCTGTTCTTAATGTACTGGTTGTTATTATCCATAGTGGATGTTCCAAAAAGTCTGAAGTAAAATTGATCATTATATTGCCAATCAGGGAGTATTTACCGATATGGCAAGCTGGATTTCCAATTGCTTTGGGGGAATAATGCTTTGAAAATAGTGCTCTTGGATGTTCAGTTGTCTTCTGACACTTTGGTGACGTGCTGCAATTTTCAAAGGGTGGACAGGAAGGATGGGGGAAAACTGATAACCTGCTCACCTTTGGAGAGGGACAGAATGAAATTTTCAGAGATCAAATTCAGAAGAGTAAATGGTCTGGGACACTTCGATACATGGTTGTCAGATGGACAGGAGGGAACGACTATTTATTGTTGTTTTTGTTGATTTAAACCTTAAAACAAAAATGAAAGTTAAATTGAAGTGTTCAAGCCGCAGCACAAAATTGCTGTCATTTGAACAGAACAGATTGAATATCTGAATAGTGAGTGGTTGGGCGCTTGTTTGGACTGAGGTTACTGACCCTCTGCTCTCCTGCCTGCCCCATTGCACAAGGCAACAGCAATCCCAATCATGGCTACAGTCTGCCTTTTGAGAATTGTGCCCCCTACCAGAGGTCAGTTTCCTCCCCCAGGCAGGACCGGCACCACTAATAATCTGTCAGATTCATCTCTGGCCCAATTAGGGCCTTTGTATATCAAAATATCATTGTGTCAGTCTGGCTGAAGTGATCAGAGTCTGGACTTGGAAATGATTCATGCACCAGGTTCCCCATCCCAGACTGAAAATCCAGCTCGACAGCTTCGAATGTCATGAATTGAAACCCCATTCTAGAGACATAAATACATAATCCAAACTGACACTTCAATGTAGGAATTGGCAAAAAATGCTGGCCTTGCCATCACTGACTGCATTCTGTGAAAGAATAAAAATAGCTGGGAAAGTGCTGCATGTTGGAGGTGACATATTTTAAATAAGATTTTAAACCAAGGCCCCATCTATTTGCTCAAGTTCGATGCAAAGGATTCCATAACACTATTTAAATCACCTGGTCTCTTATTACTGAAATAAATATATTTATATTTTATATTTACCCCATTGCTGAGTGTGGGAATTTGCTTTACATAAATTGGCTGCTGTGTTTGTCTCCATTACTACAGTGGTTACACTTCAGAAAAGTACATAATCAATTTTGAATTGCTTTTTGACGTCCTGAGGAAGTGAAACACACTAAGTTCTGCCTTTCATTTTGATTGATGGCAAGAATTTCTTTACATGAATAATGATTAAAAATTCTGGATATCTCAGTTGAAATAACAACCTTTACATAATTTGAGACAGAGCTGGATGTTGAGATAAGGTAGACTGTAGATTTCCTTAATGGTATGGAATAATCCATGCATTTTTAGAATATTTTTGGGAATGTGAGCATTGCTAGCATGGGTGACATTTTGCTTATCCTTAGCTACCGTCAACACGGTGGTAAGCCTTTCTGAATTGAATCTTTGCAGTCCATGTGATGAAGATACTGTAATTGAACCATAAGATGTAGGGAATTTGAGGAATTTGATCCAGTGTTCATGAGTGAACATTAATATTTGCCTGAGGGAAGGGAATTTGAAGGTGATGGTGGTCACCTGCTCTTCTTGTCCATTTAGATTGTGGAGGTTTCAGAAGTTTTTATTTATTTAATGTTAGATGAATGGATTTAATTCAACATCATGGATAAGACCATCTCTTAATTGGTATCACTTCCAGTGTTGATGAGAAAAACACAGGTTGGAAGTTCTGCAGTCCTATCGTCCATTGAGCAAGCTGTGCCCCTTCTCATAGCTCTAGCGATCACCCCTAAGTGCAGGCACTAAGATGACCCAAAATGTTTGAAAATTGGTACTTGCTGCTTCTGCTAATGTTAAAAGCTGTATTGGTTTTTACTCAGCAATAAATTCCAACTGTAGACATATCAATTTGTTTATGTTATGTTAATTATCTTATACATAAACAGTCCTGGCTAATTTTAATCTTTGTGATTTACAGATTCTGAACAAGAGAGGCTGACAATGAAATCAAATGACTGC
Organism: Sphyrna mokarran; assembly: GCA_024679065.1. Taxonomy (NCBI): domain Eukaryota; kingdom Metazoa; phylum Chordata; class Chondrichthyes; order Carcharhiniformes; family Carcharhinidae; genus Sphyrna; species Sphyrna mokarran. The sequence goes on from JAGIQG010000016.1 coordinate 52,914,761, forward strand.
AACTCAGAAACTATTGGTAACATCAGCAAGCTACAGGTAATGGCAATCTTCTATCTATCAATGAGTTATCACTGCAAATGTTCAACATAAAGGTTAAAGTTTTAACTTGTTGTTGGAGAGCTGGTGAAAGCAAATCTAGCCATGATTGTGGAAAATAAAATACTTCCTGTGTATCTACAAGTTGCAAATGTCTTTAGGGGAAGCAAAATCAAGCAGATAATTTTAAAGCAAATTTAGCAAGACTGCATTCTCAATATAGAAATTAATTGGATAGAAGAATATGCTATTAGATAGCTTACAACAGTAGTTCCGATGTTCCAACTTTGCACACTCATCTAGCAAGGTATGCAGTAGGAGCACAAGCTTGGTAAATGTTATTTTTAATTTTGTTCTCAGTGAAGTATACTCCTTTCAGTAAAACCTGAATTGAATTGCTGCTCTGGAGTTGCAACTGAAGTATATCCAGTCCCATTGCTAGTGGATGGTGATTTGAGTTGATAGTTATTGTATTTAGCATATACAGCAGGTTCTGACTTGCCACAGTTAGCCTTGAAAGTTGCGGAATGTGCATAAGTTTCAGTCGCCAAAATGTGTGATGATGTATTTCACTAAATGCAGTGGCCTTGCATGTAAGGACGTGTTTGATGTAATACAATAATTGAGTCAGACAGCTGCATATTAAACAGAAGGCTCTCTGTCTTCATCACCTGTACTTTTGGTGTAATGTCTCCCCTTGCAATTTATTTTAAATATCTTTCTTTATTAAAACACCAAAGTATGTTCTGTTTATATTTTCTTTGGATGTGCATACTGTTCCATACTTCCTCTTTGTGCTTACTTTTGTTTTTGAATGCGTTAGGAAAAAAAAAGAGGTCAAGGAGGAATGAGGAGGGAAAAGTTGAGCAAGGTGAAGAGTGTGGAATAATTATACATAAACCAATTATAAAATGGAATACTGAATTGGGTATTGGGTTTGAAAATGAACCATGTCTCACATACTGCTGGAAGAATTATAGACATTATTAAAGATAGAAATGTAGTAGAAGTGCAACATTACAGGATTGAAACTAATTGCACTGCATGACAAGGTGCCAAGACCTTTAATTTTATCTCTTGATACTGTTGCTAAAAAGGCAAATCCTGTGCATGGAAACTAAAAAATGCCTACCTTTTCATTACTAATGTGCTCAATTCGCTGACTGCCAATACATTTTTATTCCCCTCCATTTCATGATTACATTTGATGACTCTTCTCTGTGTCCTAGTTCTCTAAAGGTTCCTACCAAGTAGGTTTAGCAGTGAGATCTAATTTTTATACTTCTTTTTCATATTATCAGGAGCATTTTGGTCCAATGAATTATAACTGAAATGCTGTGTAGGAAATTCAGCAATCAGTTTCACACAGTTTCCTCAAACAGCAATTAAATAATTGCCAGTTAATTAAAGGCCGCAGGGCTCGGTACTGGGACCTCTTCTATTTGTAATATATATAAATGACTTGGAAGAGGGAGTAAGTGGAGTGATCAGCAAGTTTACAGACGATACAAAGATGGCTGGACTTGCGGATAGTGAGGAGCATTGTCAGGCGATGCAGCAGGACATAGATAGGCTGGTAGCTTGGGAAGATGGATGGCAGATGGAATTCATAGAACATAGAACATTACAGCACAGAACGGGCCCTTCGGCCTTCGATGTTGCGCCGACCAATATAAAAAGCAATGCCCCTCCAAACTAAACCATTCCCTTCTCTTCCATATACTTATCAACTAACCTCTTAAACGCCACCAAACTTGGCGCATCTACAAACGCTGCAGGCAGGGCATTCCACTCCCGAACCACCCTTTGGGTAAAGAACCTGCCTCTGATATCCGTCCTATAACTATCACCCCTTAATTTAAAGCTGTGTCCCCCTGTGCTAGCTTTCTCCATCCTAGGAAAAAGGCTATCACTGTCCACCCTATCTAAACCTCTAATCATCTTATATGTTTCAATAAGGTCTCCTCTTAGCCGCCTTCCTTCTAACGAAAACAACCTCAAATCCCTCAGCCTCTCTTCATAAGACCTGCCCTCCATACCAGGCAACATCCTGGTAAACCTCCTCTGTACCCTCTCAATGCCTCCACATCTTTCTTATAATGCGGGGACCAGAACTGCACACAATACTCCAAGTGCGGCCGCACTAGAGTTTTGTACAGTTGCAACATGCCGTTGCGGCTCCGAAATTCAATCCCCCTACCAATAAAAGCTAAGACTCCATATGCCTTCTTAACAACTTTATCCACTTGACTGCCTACTTTCAGGGATCTATTGACACATACACCAAGATCCATCTGTTCCTCAACACTATTAAGAGCCCTACCATTAGCCCTATACTCTACACATTTATTGTTCCTGCCAAAGTGCATTACCTCACACTTTTCCACATTAAACTCCATTTGCCACCTCTCGGCCCAGCTCTGCAACTTGTCCAAGTCCCTCTGCAAACTAAACACCCCTCTTCACTATCTACCACTCCACCGACTTTAGTGTCATCTGCAAATTTACTAATCCATCCTTCAATACCCTCATCCAGATCATTTATAAAAATTACAAACAGCAGGGGCCCCAAAACAGACCCCTGAGGTACACCACTTGTCACCGAACTCCACGATGAATATCTCCCATCAACCACCACCCTCTGTCTTCTATCTGCTAGCCAATTTCTAACCCAATTAGCTAAATCACCCTCTATCCCATACATCTGCATTTTCTGCAGAAGTCTTCAATCCTGATAAGTGTAAGGTGATGCATTTCGGGAGAAAGAATGTAGGGGGGAGATATACAATAAAGGGTAGACCTATTAAGAGTATAGAAACACAGAGGGACCTGAGGGTGCAGGTGAACAAGTCTCTGAAGGTGGCAGAGCAAGTGGAGAAGGTTGTGAAGAAAGCATATAGTATGCTAGCCTTTATAGGAAAGGGTATAGAGTACAAGAGCTAGCCTTTAAAGTTGCAGTTGTATAAAACGTTGGTTAGACCTCATTTGGAATACTGCATCCAGTTCTGGTCGCCTTACTACCGGAAGGATGTGGAGACTCTGGAGAGAGTGCAGAGGAGGTTTACCAGAATGCTGGCTGGTATGAAAGATCTGAGTTACGAGGAGAGGCTAGGCAAATTGGAATTGTTTTCCTTAGAAAGACGTAGACTTAGAGGAGATCTAATAGAGGTGTACAAGATTATGAGGGGTATAGATAGAGTAAACAGGGTTAAGCTTTTTCCTAGGATGGACTCGAATAGCACGAGGGGTCACAGGCTTAGGGTCAGGGGGGTAAGGTATAATTTGGATGCTAGAGGGAGTTTTTTCACACAGAGGGTGGTAGGGGTATGGAATGCGCTGCCAAGTAAAGTGGTGGAGGCAGGTACTCTGGAGTTATTTAAGAAATACTTAGATGGGCACATGAACAGAATGGGAATGGAGGGGTATAGAAAACTAATTTAAAATAGGGATCATGAGCCTTGGGAGTCTCTGGGAAATATGTAAATAGGTGATAATATTGATGTACCTGTTTTTATCCTACAGGTGCTTTGGTCCGCCTTATTGTCTAACAAGGGGCGTACATGCGATGGGTCGTGAGAGGGCTGCTCTTGTATTTTTTTTTTGAGAGTATCCTAGTGCTTCACGTCGCTAGTGTACGCTTGACCTGGACCATTTGATGGGCAACACGACAGCTCAGTGACTATCACTGTGCTGTGCAGATACATGGATTTGGGCCTGTGTCTGTGGGAGTTTGTACATTCTCCCCGTGCTTGCGTGGGTTTTCTCCGGGTCTCCGGTTTCCTCCCACATCCCAAAGATGTGCTCTTAGGCTAATTGGCAAAACAAATTCTCCCTAAATTGTCTCAAATTGGGTTTTTAATCCATACATCTATAAACATAGACAGGGATCACGGATAAAGGTGGGAACATCGGGATGGCGGCGCGGGCTTGTTGGGCCGAAGGGCCTGTTTCCCGTGTTGTTTTGTTCTTTGTTCTTTGAAATGTTTTGCTGGTGAGTTCTGAAGGTGGTGATGTTTGTTGGACAATAGAAAAGTTCTGCAGCTAATTTTTAAAATCATCCTCTGGAGTCTTTTATATCTACCTGGAAAGATAGACAGGGCCTTTGTTTGATGTTTCATCTGAAGATGAAGGTGGTGTTCCTGAAGAAGTTAGTGAGAGGCCAAAACTAAATTCAGCATGAGGTCTCATTATATGTAGTACTGAATTCTGTTGTCTGATCAGGTGGCATGATGCAGCTTGTTGTTGACCAACCAGCTTGTTGGTCAAGACGTTAGGTTTTTCATCTGGTTTCAGCATTGGACTTATTGAGGGGGTGGCAGAGCTTGGAGTTGGGTCTAGACTGATAGTGGTCTGCAGTAGTTGTGTGGAGCCAGATGAACTATGAAAACATTTTTTGTTCATTTTCAGGAGCCTCGTGGAGTTCCAATTGGACAGAGCATGTGTAGAGCATGTATGGCACATGATCAACCTATTTGAAAACTAATTTTGGTATTTCTACAGCTAGCATTAGAATACTGATTTGTGTAAAAATTTGTGTTATTCCTAAAAGCCAAATGCAATGACAAATTTCTTGTATTGTTTCTCCAACAATATAGCATTACATTGATGTCTCACCCTATATATGGTCCAAGTGCTGAGAAATGGGATTAATATAGATTAGTATTTGATTGTTAGAATAGACATGGTGGGCTGAAGGGCCTGCTTCTATGCTTTAGGACTCTGTGATTCTATGTTATTTTCTTAAGTACTGATGCAATGCTTGAATCCATAACCTTCTAACTTCAAGTGCTATCACTGTAGTAAGCTAGCAGATGGAAAGAAAAATGAGACAAAAAAACTAATTGCACCATGGTAAAGAAATAGCAATAAAATAATTTTAAACCTCTACCAATGCTTTTTGGATTCCCACGAGGTTGCTATTGTACAGTGTTAGTCTTTCAGCTCAGACATTTGTATCTTTTAACATTTTCTATCCCAGATTATGATGCATTAGTTTTTTTGAGAAATATATCAAACCAGATGGATGTAAAGGATCCCTTTGGCAATATTCTCCTGATATCCTGATAGATATATTGCCCTTGGTCAACACTTAACACAAACAAGTCATTAGGTGCTTCACTTATTTGTTATTGTTGGGATCTTGTTTGCACCAACTGGTTATAATATGCAAACGTTACATGAGAGCCTCCATTTTAACAGATAATCCATTCAAAGTGTTTGTAACGTCTTGAGGACATAATAATTGCTAGTGAACATTAATAATAGAAAGTGTGAAATGGACACGTTGCTACCTGCATAGCCCATGCAACTAAAACTATGCAAATCAACTTATCTCTCAAAATTTGCTAATTTGTTTCATGTTAAGTACAGGCACCAACTGACTGACTAAAGCGAGGCTTTCAAACAACTTGAGATGGCTCCTTGTCATTAAATGTCAATGTTTTTTATCTGAATTAGTAAGCTTTTGAAAAAAACACGATGTAGTGAAGCAAGTGGTATAAGTTGCTTTTTAAATGATATCCCTAGTGCACGGTTTTTTCTTTTGTCTTTAACCTTGTATCTGCTGGTGAAGGTGTGGTTTGATCTCAATCATTCGTGAAAGGAATAAAAGTCTATTCTGACTTTGAAGAATTTGGCTAGAAAGTCAAACATCTGTTCCTTTCTGATATTTGACAATGGCGTTTCAAAGGAAGTTAATTCTTAAAAATACTTTTGAATGTATTAAAATTTGAAAGCTTGCATCAAAAAGAAGCTGTCATGATACAGGGGAGTTGATGGCACAGCAGTATTGTCGCTGGATTAGTAATTCAGGGACCCAGGGGTAATGCCCTGGGGACCAGAGTTCGAATTCCATCTAGGTAGACAGTGAAATTTGAATTAGATAATTCAGCAATGCCCACATCCAATGTATAAATAAGAAGAGGCACCATATTGCAACAAACAAGCCAAAGAACTCAGTTAGTTTCGGGTGGTGTACTGGTGCCAGGCAATTAGTGGTAGGTTGATAGTAACAGTTGAGTCAGACTCACAGAACAAGTCGATGCAAAGTTATCTTGATGTGAAAAACTGAATTTAATTAGATCAGATCCAAATTGGCGTTGGGAATGAGATAATCTTTTTAAGATGTTCAAACGTAATGGCCCAATTTTGACCCTGCCTATCTGGCACAGCTGGGGCAGGTGGTTGATTAAAATGATGTTTAGACACTTAATCAACCTGTTGCTATTTAAAAAATTTTTTTTTGGCATCCCACCATGAGAAGATAGAGACATTAATATTTACATGTTGCAATCTCATTACACCATTCATACTTCAACTCAATCAACCAAATGATAGAATGGGCACTTTCTGTCTAACCCACTCCTTGCAGACCATGTTCACAATCCGAGTTAAATATAGTTGAATAATTTATCACTATCTATCATTTTGTTACATTAATAGTTGCAGGTAAAGTATTAGAGGCAAGTTCAGATAGACTCAGTTCAGACTCAACACAAGCGGGTGGGAAAAATATTATATGTCTAGAAAATGGCACATTTACACCATCCTTCTGCTAAAAATGTGGAAAGCATGGGCCATTAATTCATCTTTGCATAAAGATGAATGTTTGTGAGTATATGGAATTTCCAACTCTAGGTCATGATTATTGTTTTTGATTGGAATCTCTTCCACTGCTACACCATCAAAATATTAAATTTCTTTGGTATGCCACATGACTGACAAGTTTTTCAAACTATGCAGAGGTTTCATTTTTCAGTAGCTAAAATATATGTCCTTAGGGTGCAGATATCAGGATTCAGCAGTTAACTTGCTTAAATGTATTCGCTGTGTTAAGTATCAAATGATCTATAGCCTCTGTTGTGAGTAGACTATAGACTTCTGTAAGTAACCAAATATATTTAATAATTTGTTTGATAATTTTTGAGGAAAAGTTATTTATATCCTATGTTCCAGTTTCTAAATATGACTTTCAATTTTTTGGAGGGGGAAATGTAAAGCTGTAAACTGTCTAATTTATCAGTGTATTTATTTACTGATATCAGGTAGCGAAGGATAGGACTAATGCGTAATAGTTACCCACTTTTGTATCGCCTTTCATTTCAAAGATGCACAACACACACATGCACCTCCTAACCTCACAGTTTCAGCGTAATTTATAAGAGCACAAATGAATCCCCAGTTAATGTGTACGACCACAATTAAAACACACAATGAGCAAACCAGCACCCATCCCCCAACTTCCATGTCGTGCTCTAGCATTGCTCCATTCATTCCCCTGAAAAAACGATCAATTTGAGTGATTTTTTTAAAAAAATTATTCTCCAGAGATTCAGACCGATTGCCTGTACTGAATTCTCTTTGAATGATGGAACCTACCTGTGACCGTAGTGCATTTACTTCATTAGTTGAGCAAGCTGTCCAATGTTACCTTTAACATTGACTATTGTAATGCTCTCCTGACTGGCCCCCCATCTTTTCCCACCGACATGATTTTAGCTGCTCCAAAACTCTGCTGCTTCTATCCTGATTCGCATGTGGTCCAAATCATCAGTCATGTTAGTGTTTGCTGATCTAAGTAGTTAAGGATTTATCAAGATTTAAAAATTCTCATCCTTCTTTCGAAGTCCCTCTGTGGTCACACAGTATCTCATCTGTCACCACCTCTTCCCATTCTGGCTTTTTGCACCTTCATGATTGTAATCATTTCATCATTGCTAGCCATGTCTTCATCTGCATGGAGCCTAAGCTTTGAATTCCTTCCTCTTTCTCTCTCTCTCTCTCTTTTAAGATGTTTTGCAAAACCTATCACTTTAATCATGCCGTTAGTTATCTATCCTATTGTCACCTTATGTGGCTCTGGGTTGAATTTCAGACAATGGATCAGTACCCTGGCATCATGAACAGAGGTAGATTTACATTGAAACGTAGGGCACATACTAATGGGGGCAGGCTGGGAGATGAGGTGGGGAGGCTGATATGTGTGGACACCAGTCAGACTCTGATAGATTCAAAAATGAATCTATCACTAGGCAATGCAGAGCAACAACATCAGACTCCGATTGGTTGAGTCTCTTAGAACGGGAAAACACTGGTCTGAATGTTGTTTGAGGTGATTAGGAGGGAGAGAGGCAGCAGAGGCAAAGATCTTGTGTTTTACTTAGTTTTGAGAAAAACACAGCCAGCAAATTTCTCAATTTCGACTCAGGGCTGAGGTGGCAGACCAATCAGTGAGCCAGACAGCCAGCAAGGTGAGGTGAGGTGGTGAGCCTGTTGGTGGGGACTTGGTAGCCATCAAGTAGCAAGGAGAGCTTGGTGACTTGACTCCTAGGACTGAGGAGAGCAAAAGCCTGCTGTTTCAGAGAATTAATTTCAATCAGTATCAGTTAATATGAAGTGACACTACAAATGTGGCAGTCAAAAATGCAGAAAATTGAAGGTGAGGCAAGAGAATAAAGCTAGGAAAGAAGACAATTTGTCATTTTACTTTAAATAATTTGAAGCATTGAACAATGCACAGACTGCACATGCATTCTCATCCATCAAAATGGAATTTTCTCATAGAATCCACAATGCGAAAGGAGGATATTTGGCCCATCAAGTCTGTGCTGACAACAATCCCACCCAGATCCTCTCTTATCCCCTTAACCCCATGTATTTACCCTTCTAATCCCTTGACATTAAGGGGCAATTTATCGTGGCCGATCCTTGTGTACACCTTTGGACTCGGAGGGGAAAACTGGAGCACCCGGAGGAAACTCATGTTGAAACAGGGAGAACATACAGACTCCAAAGGATTGGAATTGAACCTGCGTCCCTAGCACTGAGGCAGCAGTGCTAACCACTGTGCCATATGCTGCCCTGACAATTTCCAGAGAAACCACATCATCTGCAAAAGTTGAACAAGAAATAGAATCTGAAATAGCAGTGGAACTACAAGATATTTCTTCTTTGAAGTGAGGAAAGAAACCTGAGGACATTGTCTTATGACCAAAATTTGTTCCATGGCATATGATAGAATATTTCATACTAAGTAGGAAATGTGGAACATTTGTGAAAAGTGTTTAAGCTTGCAAGCCGAAAGCAGGTTAGACGTTTTCACAAGTCCCCATTTCCTCAGGGTGAAGAGAAATGGGATGACAAAAGTTAGAAATAGCCTCAAGGGCAGTCTGCTGATTTCTTTGCAATGATTTCCTAGCCTGATTCAAAGGAAACAATGATTTGTCTTACCTGGAGAAATGTTGGACAAGAAATTGGTGATCATGAAACTTTCAAAGTTTATATTAAAGCTATGTGTGCATTCTTTCAAAGATGTAAATTATCTGGAAGAGTTGATTCTGTGTTATGAATCAATTTGAAAAGGAATGTTTTTATTGGAGGAAAGTATAGGGATGTGTTGTTTGCACAGTCAAACTGCTGTTTGGGACGACCATTCTAAGGACATGATGAGTCATCATTGTTAACTCAAAAAAGTAATTCTTTATTCTGCCTTAAATATTTTCATTGAATTTGATGAGCTTCTCAAAGAGCATTTCAAAAGTTATCAGTATTATGGCTCAAGGAAGACCAACTTTTTAACTCTCAAAACCTATAATAACTTCATCAATATATTAGCAAAGTGCCCCAGAAACCAATTCATAAATGAAGTAAAAGATGCAAATATTATTCCATAATAGTTGATTCAACACCAGGTGTGAATCACATGGACCAATTAACATTAATTATAAGATATGTGACCGGCAATGGTCAAGTTGTAGAGCAGTTTCTTTCTTTTGTCCAGTCACAATCTCACACTTAGTGTCTGGAACCAACTATTTTGGAAATCATTGGAAATTTAGGTTTGGGCATCAAAAATTGTTGTGGGCAGAGATTTGGTAATGCTGCCAATATGGCAGAAAATATTCAGGTCTACAAGCAAGACTGAACAATGCATGTCCCTATATATTATTCATCCCATGTTCCAGTTACTCCTTCAACTTAATTTGCAGTGTTGCAGCTGAATCCTGTGAAGCAGCTGTACATTTTTCTGAAACTTTGTTCAAAACGTGTATGCTTTTTTTTGTTTCCACGTATTGGTGGAATATGTTGCAATCTCGAGTGGAGCAAACGTATGAAAAATATTTGATGGTCAGAAGAATTTGTGACACCAGGTAGTCTGCTCATATAAGTGCTGTTTTGACATTGCAAATTAACTTTGTTGATATAAAGGAAATTCTGTTAGACATAGCCACAACAAATTCAGAAAACCAAATGTGAAAGCTGAAGCAAAATCCATAGCAGAGAAGTTTGAAAAATACAACATTGCTGCTTTTCCTTTTTCGTGGAGCGGTTTACTTCAAAGAATTAATGACATCAGCAAATCACTGCAAAATATTGGTACAACTTTGTTGAATACTGCATGATTGTTAGCCTCAATTGAAAGTTTTGCCATGGAGGTTTGAAATAACTATAGATTGGTGGAAACAAAAAATACACATCCTTCTGACAAGAAAGTTATTTATTCAATGAAACTTCACACAAATAAAGCATTTGAAAAACCAAGATTAGCGTTGATGTTGTCAGTGTTACATGTGACATAATAATTGTGCAGTTGCAGAGTAGAAGTGCATCTCTGAAGAAAGCTGCTGTGCTTTCTGACCGAAGTTTGGATGAAAATGCTTAAGTTCTGCACTAAAAAAATTAAGTAAATTCTACAAGAGGACATAGCTGTAAATCTTTTTGAAATAAAATGAAACAATTCATTCATTTCTTCAATAATGATGAGCTCTGTGCTTCAAGATGACCAGCTGATTTGTAGAATTCTACATGATGGTTTGTAGGTAACTTTTCCAAATGTGGAAACCATTCTAAAAATATTTTTAACAATATCTGTCACATGCTTCCGGTGAATGTTCTATTTCCAGATTGGAAAGAGTTAAAAATTATTTGTGAAGTATAATGAGACAAGAACTGGGATTCGTGTCCCCATTCATAAAGACCACAAGATGCAGGAGCAGAATTAAGCCATTTGACTCATCATGTCTGTTTCATCATTTGAACCTGGCTGATACGTTATATAAAAGAGAGCCCTCCTGATGGCTCAGCAGCCAGGGGGAATGCACTGTACACTAGCCAGCCTCTGCAACCTCTACCCCTAAGCTCTGCACTACACACCCCCATTACTGAGCTCTGTGCTCCCAGACTGCAGCTCCTCCCTCCCCACCCCTCCCTCCACTGCTGGCTCCAGCTAGTGCCAAGCCCCAGGGAATGCATCCCCAGACTGGTGCTGCTTCCCCCCCAGCTGCTGGCGCTGGACCCCAAGCTCACCAACCCCATGACCAGCACCCCAACTTGCAACATGGCCGCTTCTGTGACTACTTGTTTGAATACTTTGGAAGATTATTGGTCAGTGAAAGTCTAGTTGCAAAAGTTTTTTTTCAGAGGTTATTGGTGAGATGTTGTCCTATTTAAATTTTAATCCTGTAGACATCACATTTAGTGTGCAACAAAATTATGTGGTAGGAATGCACTCCCCAGTGGTTTACTTGGAGGAGCTTCCTTAATTGATTAATGTTCTTAAAGGTATTGAATGACCTGTCAGAGACATGCACTGAATGATTTACAGCTAACTCCAGAGGAGATCTGTACTGGGCATTGAGACCAAGCTAATGAATTATTCTGCTTTACAGCCCCAGACAAAACCGAGAGAGCGGAAAGTGTGTCTTTGCTATTGGTCTATATAAGAGTGTTTTCTCAAGACTGAGTTTTTATGAGAACTATTTCTAACTCTCAAACCTACAATGTGCTTTTATTCAAAATTCTACCATTGAAATGGGTTTTTTACAAGCTCAGATAAAGGGGAAGCCAGATATTGAAACAAAATTTTATATTGAAAATTAGTTGTGACCTTTAAGCCTACAACCCCATTTTAAAAAAATCTTGCCAATTGGGGTTTTTTTTCAATTTTTATTTTTCACAAAACAAATCTTCTGCTGAAAATAAAACTTCTTTTTCCCGTTTTAACCTTTGCACTTTTGCCCATATACAACCAAGATTAAGACAAATTTCAGAACATGTTTTCTTTTCAGAGATAGTGTTCAACGCTGATTTTGTTTCCTTAATCACTCAGAATTTTGGACAATTATTTTGTGATGGTGAGCATTAAACAAAAGCACAATTTGATCTTGTATTTAATCTTTAAAACATGAGTCAGTTGAAGCTGGAAACACGATGGTGGCAATCTTACTGTCTCGTCACTCACTTTGACTGAAGTGGTGAGCTGGTAAGATTGTGAGAAAGGCGAAAAACCGGATTTGTGCCTGGCTTCTGGCCTCAATGTGCCACTGTAATCAACCTTATGCCCGGGCTGCTTTTAAAATTTAAAATCTGATTTTAATATTATTAGTGAATCCCTGATGCAATCATCCAGAGCTCTGTTGTCTTAACAGCCTTGCTCAATCAGGGTGAGGGGGAGGGCAGAGCCAGCCTGGCACTGGCCAATAGACATCCTGGCACTTCCCACTGAGCACCAGGATATGTCAAGGGGCAGGGTTTAAGGGGTGAGGGCAGGGCCTAAGGATAGGCTGTATATGGGATTGGGAGATTGCTGGGACGTTGATCATGATGAGAGTGTGCTGTGGGAGTGGAATGGGATATCTCCCAGTGCAGTATTGAGAGGTCAGATGTATGTACAGTAATGCCCTCTCACATTCAGCAGCTGGCTTCCCTGTGTATAGACTCTGTCCACTTTCGTCTTTGCCTGATTTGTTTCCCTAACTGGCATAAGATTTCAATTTTTCTCTCGTTAACAAAATAGGTCTAAATCTCTCCTGTTTTCATGTACGATTGGCACCAAATCAGATTTTGTTGTTGGCTGTTACTTCAATCCCCACTCTTTCTGTTTTGACCTTTCCATTTTTGGCCATATGCAATCAAGATCAAGACAAATTTCAGAACATGGGATAAGTTTTACAATTTGCAACTTGTGCTGCAAAGCTTAGCACAATGAAATTTTAACATAGGAGAAATCTTGCGGGCATACTGACCATTGCACCCTCTCCTGATATACATATACACAGATATTCCTGATATACACAGTTATTGCAACATTTATCTCTTCCTCTGGATAATATTGCAACTCTGTTTATTGAAGAAAAGGGACTAAAGAGATGTAGGAATAGAGAGGATTAGAATTATTTTCTTGTGTCTAGTTTCCTTCTTATTTCAATGTTCTGAATATTGGACTTCATCCTTTCTCCTCAATCTTTTTAGACGCTGAATTTCTGCTTAATTCTCTGGTCTTGAGTTTTCATTTCGTTTGTGCAGTCTTTTTATTAAGTGCCTTTCCTTAACTCATTTAAGTGATCTTCATATATCAGTAATTGGCTCCTGCTCTTTACAGCTTTCAAAGTCATAGAAGATGCTAAAAATAAACAGCAGGTGTGACATCTTTGGAAAAAGACAGGTGAACACTTTGAAATAGGGCCAACAACATAAAGCATCTGTCCAGAGACCAATATACCAAACACAAGTCTCTCACTATCACAGGTTAGCACAATTAACTCAATTCTACCTTTGTTTCTTTCTCTACCCTCAATCCTGTTCAGTCCTATAAAGGAGTCTAAACTCTTTTCCCGTGTTGGCTTTAATAGGCACCAGAATCTCTCCTCAGCTGAAAAAACAGAGCGAGCCCACTCAGTCGAGGATTGATTGGTCATTAATAGACTGGAGGTAGGACTTCCTCCTCACAGGAACAGGAAGTCTCGCTTCATTGAACTGTTATCAATTTAGAGATGGGCAGTTCTCCTTTACTGGCAAAGGGCATCAGGAGTGGTGGCCACTGTCATTATTGCACTTAGGCCTTCACCGGGAATTATTGCTGGATCTCTGGAAAGAGACTAAAAAGTCTCACAGCACCAGATTAAAGTCCAACACATTTATTTGGGAGCAAAAGCAACTAGCTTTTGGAGTTGGACTTTAACCTGGTGAGACTTCTTACTGTGTTTATCCAGTGCAACACCGGCATCTTCCCATCTCTGGAGACAGCCAAGTGTAGGCAGGATGGGATAGTAGAGAAAGAGGTGCCATTGAAATTTGGGCCTTAATGAGCAGGGGATTCAGAAGGTATATCCGGAGAGGAGGGGGTGGTGGTTGGGAGAGGTGAGGCTGTTACACCTTGGGAGGGCTCACCAATTGGATTAAGGAACAAACTCCTTTCAGCCCATGCATGGAAACTCACTGGGCTGGGCAATTGGCATGGGCTTCGTCTGCTGCTGGTTAAATCCTAGCAGTAGTGGGATGAGGCCCTTAATTGGGAATTAATTGCTTAAGGGCTTCACATAGACCAGTGGGGGGGTGGGCCGTCTACCCTGCCCCCAATCCCCGCTTGATTGTCACTTGTTATAATTCAAGGTAGGTAGCAGTGGCCAGCTACTGGGTTTTAATGCTTTCTGCCTTTCAAATCTGCTGAAAGTGGTGGCACATTTAAATAGACGAAGAGCGTATTGTCACCCAGTTTGCTAATTATTAAAGAAGATAATGGACTAAAGATATGGGTGGCACAGTGGTTAGCACTGTTGCCGCACAGTGCCAGGGATCTGGGTTCAATTCCCGGCTTGGATCACTGTCTGTGTCGAGTCTGCACATTTTCTTTGTGTCCGCGTGGGTTTCCTTTGGATGCTTCAGTTTCCAACCACACTCTGAAAGACATACTGGTTTGGTGCATTGGCCATGCTGTTCTCCCTCAGTGTACCCCAACAGGCATCCAAGTGTGGCGACTAGGGGATTTTCACAGTAACTTCATTGCAATGTTAATGTAAACCTACTGGTGACGCTAATTAAAAGAAAACATAAAATAGATAAAAATCTGTTCTGTAGTTCTAGCATTTCCTGCTTTTTTTGGTCAGATTTCTAACATTTGAAGTTGATTGGATTAGCAATCTGACCTCCCACTACTGGAGCCAGTGTGGAGCCAGCTGGATAGAAAGTCTACCTCTACTCCAGATCTTTGTTGAATTCAGTATCAAAATGATTTAAACAAAAAAAATCCCTCACCCTTCACACTCTCACATTCCCCCAGGCCCTATCCATACCAACTTATGTAATTTCACACTCCCACCCCCATGATTCCTCATATTCCCTAGGCCAAAGCATAACCTTCTACCCACCCACTATGGTCTCTCACATTCCCTGTGCCATGTTTGCCTACCTATCAAACCCTATATTCCATCTTCATGGCCCCTCATATGACTTATTCCCTCACATCTCCATGGCTCTTTATTAGAACATAGAACATAGAATATTACAGCGCAGTACAGGCCCTTCAGCCCTCAATGATGCGCCGACCAGTGGAACCAATCTAATGACCATCTAACCTAAACTATTCCAATATTATCCATATGCTTATCCAATGACCATTTGAATGCCCTTAAAGTTGGTGAGTCCATTACTGCTGCAAGCAGGGCACTCTACACCCTTACTACCCTCTGAGTAAAGAACCTACCTCTGACATTCTTCCTATATTTATCACCCCTCAATTTAAAGCTCTGTCCCCTCATGTTAGTCATCATTATCCGAGGAAAAAGGCTCTCACTGTCCATCCGATCTAATCCTCTGATCATCTTGTACGCCTCAACTAAGTCACCTCTTAACCTTCTTCTCTCTAATGAAAACAACCTCAAGTCCCTCAGCCTTTCCTCATAAGACTTTCCCACCATACCAGGCAACATCCTGGTAAATCTCTGCACCCTTTCCAATTCTTCCACATCATTTTTATCTTTCCAGGTGATTTGAGTGATACCTGCTTGCGCATAATGAATAAGTTTCCAAGCACCGAATTGGGCACAGTTCCACCATTCTGGCCAGTGAGGAGAGAATCATCATAACCACCATCATTATGGAATGTTCCACCCAATGAGTCAGAAGCTAATTTGACTATGGATGGCAATCACTGTTAATAAAGGCCCATCCCGGCAAGAGTTATTGGATAATAGCCAGGTGATCTAACTCAACTCAGTTCAATTCATCAGACAGGCAACTGAAGTGGAGATTTTCCTGGCCTGCATTGCACAGTGCAGTATTTATCATGCTTTTAATCATTTCAACATTGAGGGAATCTTATTGCCCCAGTCCAATTCATGCCAACCTATACATCTCGCCTGTCATCCTTTGCTCTTGTCATCTCTATCCTAACTCACCTAATATGCACTACGGGCAAACCTAGTGGCGGAATTTTACCGGAATGTTTTGAAGTGTCCTGCTAGCATGAAAATGGGAGAGCTGAAGAGAGTTGAATATGGGAGAGTTCCATTTGTTTGGCGAGTTTTTATACCTAATCTTCATAGAATAGAATAGAATCATTGAATCCCTACAGTGCAGGAGGAGACCATCGAGCCTGAACTGACAGTAATCCCACCCAGACCCTGTCACTGCATCCCCACACATTTAGTCTCCCAATCCTCTCAACACTAATGGATAATTTAGCATGACCAATCCACCTAACACTCACATCTTTGGACTGTGGGAGGAAACTAAGCACGCAGAGGAAATTTACGTGGACATAGGCAGTGATTCAAGCCAGGAATTGAACCCAGGTCCTTGGAGCTGTGAGGCAGCAGTGCTAACCACTGTGCCACCATACAGGCAAATTCAAATTGAATCATAGAATCCCTGCAGTATAGAAGAAGACCACTTGACCCATCGAGTCTGCACTGAGTGTCTGACAGAGTGTTTTTTGCAGGCCATTTTCCCACCCTATCCCTGTAACCTCGCACATTCACTATAGCTAATCTATTCAACTTAAACATCTTTGGACACTAAGGAGCAATTTTAACATATCCAATCCATCTAATCTGCTGTTTGAATTGTGGCAGGAAACCGGAGTACCCAGAGGAAAATCACACAAGACATGGGGAGAATGTCACCTAAGGCTGGATTCAACAAGTGAAGCAGCAGTGCTAACCATTGTGTTACTGTACTGCCCTTGTGCAGATAGTGCATGAAAAATGGAGCTAGACCATTTCTAGTGGCTACAGGCAGTGGGCAGGGATTAATTCATCAGCCAGCTGCAGAGGGAGCTATTGCACATGCACAGACCTCTATGTCTGCATATGCACAATAATAACAGCAAAGCTGGGAGAGCTGTCAGGCCTCTGCTGTTGCAGTCAGCCTCAACCACCCTCTGTTCTGTCCTAGGAGTCACATTGACATAAAGTTGTGTCTATTAATGACATAACTATTTTAAATGAGAAACACTTTCATAGACAAACTATTCAATATATAAATATTCTTTCAATTAATCTCTTCTGAAAACAAGCCTGTCTAGGAGCTGTCAATCATACTGCTCACTTAATAGACATCTCACTATGATAATGTTGCTTTGTAAATTTAGTCATTGCAACACAAATCCAAAAATGACAACCTATAATTTAAAGCCAAGCATGGCATGGTGAAATCCAATATCACCATTGACAAGTCCAAATAGTTTTGTCAGTTCTTTGACAGTTTTAGCAGTTCTTCATCAGATTGACAGTTCTTTGACAATTCCAAACAATTCCAATGTATAAATCCACTTCTAACTCGCTACGGTGATTACTTTTAACATTCGCAAAAGGTACCTTATCTCTCTCAAAGGTGTGTCTTACCTCCCATAAAGGTACACATCCACTTCCAAAGGTGGCCTGAGACTACATCCAAAGAGGAATCCTGGCTTCCAAATAAAAATACAGAAGTTCAGGCTGGCTTTTGCTTGGCCTAATCTTCACATGCTGTGGTTCGTACTTCTGGACTGTCAAAATCCCATTTTAGTGGAGGCAGCTGGTGATTTAAATGGCTAGCTACTTCTGTAAAGTACATGTGTGTGCCTCCAGTCCCACCTCTGCAAAAACAGGAAATGCTTTTCCATTGTGGTGAAAACCTGAACCTAGGTAGATTCTCTTATGCAGTCCTGAAAGAATACTGTATTGTCAGAAGTATGGTTCTTCAGTTAGGACATTAAATTACCTGTTTGTATAAATGTTAAAATACTTTTGAAATTTTCCAGAGAAGAGCTTTAAATTCTACCAGTGTCCTTGTTCAATCAATTCTCCCCCCAGAAAAATTAACTGGTTGTTTACTTTCATCTCATTGCTATTCATGGGACATTGCAGATATAGGATAAAGCATTTCTATGTTGGTGCTGTTTTATTTGGAGCAGGAAGACCTTCCATATCCTGGCAGCATAATAGCGCACAATACAAATATTTTTTACGATTGTATAATTTTGCTGTTTGGTTAAGGGAGCTGGTTTTAGTTATATAAAGTGCCTAAAGGCAAGTTTGTGTGAAGATTCCAATCACTGTACAACACTCTGAATAAAGTAAAGTAATGTTTGGAATTCCCAGATATCTAAAAGTATAAGGTTTTAGCAGCACAGGTAAAAGCCATATGTTACGTTTTGGGCAACTATGATTGAGTTTTTACAACCTCTTTGTCACCTTTGACACTATTGACCAAATTATTGTAGACTACTTCACTCTCCAGCAATTCACCTTGAGAGCACTGCCCTCTCAAAGTTGTGTCCAAACCTGTTTCATTAATGGGACTGAATTGCCTCCAATGGGTTTCTTCACTTAGTCAGCACCAATATATCTAGCTCCTTGGCCTTCTCTGTTCACCAATTATCTGCTTCCTTTTGGTGATATTAACCAGGGAAATGGATAAATGCTTGAAGAGAAGAAAATCTACAGGACAAAGAAGGAAAGTTGGTGGAATGGGATTAGATGAGTTCTTACAGCCAGCCAAATGAACCAAATGGCTTCTTTCTGTGCTATACTGAATCTATGTTTGGAATAATAGGGCCACGTGCATGCTGGTGATGCTTAGCCTCTTGCCTCTTTCATCAAACCACATCATACAATCCAACAACCTATTTGACATGAAGAAGAGGGTGAGCCAGATTTTTTCCAGTTTATTGTTAACAATAATTAAGCCAACCTCTTCAGGTTGGACTACAAAGTTTCCCTCATCTGTGTCTCTTTAAAACTTCTCTCTAAAACTTAAATTTTACATTAGCACCTCAGGCACCCTGGTTTGATTCATGGCTTGGATGAATTTGTGGAATCTGTGTGTTCTCCCTGTGTCTGTGTGGGTTTCCTCCAGGTACTCTGGTTTCCTCCCACAGCCTGAAAAATGTGCTGTTTAGATGTAGCGGCCTTGCTAAATTCTCTCTTGTGTATCCGAACAGGCGCTGGAGTGTGGCAACTATGGGATTTTTCACAGTAATTTCATTGTAGCATTGATGTAAACCTACTTGTGACACGAATAAAATAAATAGAATAGTGGGAAAAGAGAAATACTTTTAATTCTAGCACAGAGGTAATGCTTCTGTTTCCTTTCTGCTGGGTTTCCATTAGGTATTTCAGAGAAAGTTTTGTTTGGTGTGATTTTAAAAATGTAAGGGAGGTAAGACCTGATACTTTGTGCGAAGAATTGATTCTTGTAAATGACTGGTGCATCAGAAGCCATAATTTCATCAGACAAGAGGTCAGACAAGTGCATGCAATAAATAGATGAAGAATTACAGCATGTAATGAGCTGTAAATGAGGATTAAGAAACATCAATGTCTGTGATTATGCTTCACTGTTGTGAGTAGGAGGAGGGATTTGAGTAATCAGATCTGCATGAAGGTGCACAAAGTAGAGGCAATGTCTTAAAAATGACTGTGATATGGAGATGCCTGGTGTTGTGAGACTACTTAAAATTAGCTGTGTAACACTGATTGCAATTATCCCAACAAGAGTATACAATGCACTGGAGGATCTGTATGTTTGGATATTTGCCACCAAAGACAATAATCCAGGTGTTCAATGTAATGATTAGATTTCCTGAATCACTTGGCGTTGGATGAGGTATGTAGCTACTTTTATGTTTGAGCTAGAGATTCTGAGAATCAACATGGAGACTTGTAATTTCTTTATTCATTATCCTCCAGTTTAAGTCTAGAATGAAATGAAACCCAATTATCATCATTTTGAATAACATTATAATTTTTGTTTTAAGTTCATAGGACATTAAACATCTGTTTGTTCTATTGAAGAACAATGTTCCTGACAATAATACACTCTTTCAGTATGATTTATGAATAGAAGACCCTAAAGATCTAGCTCCACGTATTTCATGGAAGGATCACAGAGTCATCACAATACAGAAAGATGCCGTTTGGATTCGTCATGTTTGTGTTGGCTATCTGTAAGAATAACTCAACTAATCCCACTGCCCCTCTGCTATCCTGCTATTTTTGTTTTCTTCAGACATTTATCCATTTCATTTTTGAAAGCAGGCTCCACCAAACTCCTAACCTTTCGCTGTGTAAAACCTTATTTCATCGTGTTGCCTCTGGTTCTTTGTCTTCTGGTCCTCCTCCGGCACCATCTCTTAATTACACGTTTACCTGCTGTATTCTCTTACTTCCTCCTCAATAGAGCATTGTATTCAAATAATTAGGATATAACTACCATTGTGGCTCTGCTTATTAGTTTTTCTCCTGGATTCACCATCAGGACCTAAGGAGTTTTTCTATCTGTGTTTGTGGGTACCAGTATAAACCAGGACTGTTGGCTGTTGAGTCTCCTCCCTCAAAATGCTCTGCAGATGTTCTATGATGTCCTTACCTCTGGCACCAGGAAGACAGGTGGCACGGTGTCAGCAGGAGCACTTGTTGGGACGGCATGGTGGCACAGTTGTTAGTACTGCTGCCTCACAGCAGCAGGGACCTAGGTTTGATTCCCAGCTTGGGTCACTGTACGTGTGGAGTCTGTATGTTCTCCTCATGTCTGCATGGATTTCCTCCGGGTGCTCCAGTTTCCTCCCACAGTCCGAAAGACGTTCTGGTTAGGTACATTGGCCTTGCTAAATTCTCCCTCAGTGTGCCTGAACAAGCGCTGGAATGTGATGACTAGTGGATTTTCACAGCAACTTCATTGCAATGTTAATGTAAGCCTACTTGTGATGCTAATAAATAAATTTTAAAACAACAATCTCATCTGGATTTATGTCTGCAACCATTGAAATGTTTCTCTGTATTCCTAGCTATAGAATCCCTTATCTATATTGCCTGTCCATGCTGTACTGCTGAACTTGCCAGGATTCTACAGACTTTGTTTTGGCTACATTCTCACCAGTATTCAGAACCAGTTGGGCAGTGAGACGAACTCAGGGACTCCTGCGCTAGCTGCTTGGTTTCTTTTGACTGTCTGGCACTCTCCCATTCGCTCTCTGCCTGCAAACTCTTAAGCTATGAGGTGACCGTACCTAGAAAAATACTGTCTAATAAGAACATAAGAAATAGGAGCAGAAGCAGGCCCTTGAGCCTGCCCCGCCATTCAATAAGATCACGGCTGATCAGAAAATGGTTCAATTCCACTTAGCTGCATGCTCCCCGTAACCCTTAATTCCGTTATTGATCAGAAATCTATCTATCTGTGACTTAAATACATTTAACGAGGTAGCCTTCACTGCCTCAATAGACGGAGAATTCCAAAGATTCACTACTCTCTGAGAGAAGAAGTTCCTCCTTAACTCTGTTCTAAACTAACTTCTTATTTTGAGACTATGCCGTCTAGTTCTCGTTTCCTTTCTAAGTGGAAATAATCTCTCTGCCTCTACCTATCTAGCTCCTTCATTATCTTACATGTCTCAATGAGATCCCCTCTCAGCCTTCTAAATTCCGAGTACAGGCCCAATTTACTCAATCTCTCTTCATAAGCTAACCCCCTCATCTCTAGTATCAATTTAGTGAACCTTCTCTGCACTCCCTCCAAGGCCAATATATCCTTTTGCAAATAAGGGGACTAAAATTGCACACAGTACTTTAGTTACAGTCTCACCAGTACCTTGAGCAATTGCAATAAGACCTCCCTGCTTTTATACTCTACCCCACTCGTGATAAAGGCCAATATTCCATTTGCCTTCTGGATCACCTGCTGCACCTACAAACTGACTTTTTATGATTCATGCACAAGGACCCCCAGGTCCCTCTGCACAGTAGCATGTTGTAATTTTTCACCATTTAAATAATAGCCTGTTTTACTATTATTCCTTCCAAAGTGGATAACCTCAAACTTGCCAACATTATATTCTATCTGCTAGATCCTCGACCACTCACTTCGCCTATCTAAATCTCTTTACAGACTTTCTGCATCCTCCATGCAATTCACTTTCCCACTCATCTTTGTGTCATCAGCAAACGTTGTTACCCTACACTCGGTCCCCTCCTCCAGATCATCTATGTATGTGATAAACAGTTGAGGCCCCAGCACTGATCTCTGCTGCATGCCACTTGTCACCAACTGCCAACTGGAAAAACACCCATTTATTCCAACTCTCTGCTTCCTGTTAGATAGCCAATCCTCAATCCACGCTAACACTTTACTCCCAACTCCATGTACCTTAATCTTTTGCAGCAACCTTTTGTGAGGCCTTCTGTCGAACGCCTTCTGGAAATCTAAAAACACCGCATCCACTGGTTCCCCTCTGTCAGCTGCACTTGTTACATCTTCATAAAAATTCAGTAAATTTGTCAAACACGAATTTCCCTTCCCTCCATGCTGCATCTGCTTGATTGAACCATTCTTTTCCAGATGTCCTGCTATTTCTTTAATGATGGATTCCAGTGCTTTCCCAACTACAGATGTTAAGCTAACCGGCCTGTAGTTACCCGCCTTTTGTCTAACTCCTTTTTTAAACAGCGGCGTCACATTAGCTGTTTTCCAGTCAGTTGGCATGTTCCCAGAGTCCAGCGAATTTTGATAAATTACAACTAACGCACCTGCTATTATTCCTGCCATTTCTTTTAGTACCCTGGGATGCATGCTATCCGGGCCTGGGGACTTGTCTATTGTTAATCAACATTGTGCATACAATGCAGTGATGCCAGCTGTGGCTCAAGCTTTGAAATCCACAGCTCAATCTGCTTCAATGAACAGCACTTTCTGCACATGTAGTTGTCCAGGATACAATCAAGTGTCTTGATGTTCACTCATCAAACAGGATGTGCACTCCAGGAGAGTGATATGGGCTGCTGTACCCTTTTAATTGGATATTCAACTAACAACAGAAATAAACTTGAAACTTAAATAAAGAGTCTCTAATAATCTAATTTGGGTGGTATGGTGGCACAGTGGTTAGCACTGGGATCTGGGTTCGATTGCCAGTTTGGGTCACTGTCTGTGTGGTGTTTGCACATTCTCCCCATGTCTGCATGGGTTTCCTCCAGGTGCTCCAGATTCCTCCGTTGAAAATGTGCAGGTTAGGTTGATTGTACTAAATTGATCCTTAGTGTCAGGGTAACTAGGTAGGATAAATACAAGGGGTTATGGGATATGGCCTAGGTGGGATCGTAGTCACTGCAGACTCGATAGGCCAAATGGCCTCCTTCGGCACTGTAAGATTCTATGATTCTATAAACCAATCAGCTAGTCCCCTTGCACTGACAATACTACATAATAAGTTATCTTAAATCTTTTACTCAAAATTTGAGGTACTTGAATAATAAAAGTTAATTTAATTGAGGATTTTATAATGGAACTTCATTCGCTTTGTTTAAAATCAAAGTGCCATTAATTGTACACTTGCCTTTGACATTTTTAAGTTGGAAATGTATTTTATTAAGTTAAATATACTTCCAAATTGTCAGCATTAAAGTTAGTTTAGAACATCACAGTACCTTGAAATCCTTCAGAAATGTAAGAGGCTCCCAATGGAAAGTTTTTCATATTCGTTATTACTACAGTTAAATTCAGTCTGGTTAATTGTAACATATGGAAGATTTTCTAGTCTTGTGGTTTGTCCGCTTTTACTCTGCACATAGTTTTCATTAATGATTGGAATTGGATTGCGTACTTTATATTTGCATGACTGGAGACTATTGGCTGCATAATTAGTTTGTTTGAATATTTTGCTGAACTAGACAAAGGAAATTCAGCTAGTTGAGCACATTTTCGGAACAAAATGGCAATAGATGAGAAAGCAATTCCATGGTACAGCAGTAATTGACCTTTCCAGATTATACATGATAAGAATATGATTATTAATGGAGAATAAATTATAGCAATATCAGTAGATCTTGTATGGTGTTGCTTACGGTGGCTCAGAAGATATGCAAGCTCATTAGGATGGAAGTATTATATAATATTGCAATGTATTATTTTGCTACTGAGTGAGATTGTCTATAAGCTCGTATGGACCTTTAAGTACATCTCTGTAATCTTTGAGACCATTGCATAAAGTGAGAAGAAACTCGCATGAAATTAGTCGCTTTCTTTCTCTTAAGGTTTGAAATGTGACCGATTTTAAGTGTGACATTTAAAGTATAATGTGAAGTGTGGCAGGTTAATTTCAGAAGGGTTGTATAGGAATAAATGAATCATACAGGTTTATTCCTACTAATTGATTTTATAGCTCAGTAATTAGGGCTGTTCTCTTGCATCCTGTGAGAAACTAATTGTTTAGTGATGAGAGAATTGTTCCTTTAATCACCTGCATCAAATGCAGCAGCAAAAATAACTAATTCAGCTCATAAAAATGCCATTCACTGGTTGTGTTGGGTAAGATTTTAATGTCCGTTTCATACCGAGCTGAAGCTATAGAAATGTATTGTAGGATTTATTTTGACCAAGATAACTCTACTCTGGTTTAGATGGGGATTTCAAGCTAAGATAGGGTGCAACTTTGTTAGTCGGCAGCAAGAGCAGGAGGCTGGTTCTCATCAGGCCCCTCCATCCCGTTGCCAGGTTTCTCAGTCTCTAAGTGACTTTGAAGGATGCCCCGCCTCCCCCAGCCCAAATCCTCCTATGCCTCCAAGAAGCCCACCTTGGTTTGCTCTTCAGGCTCCTCACATGATGAGTGAGTGCCCATTGCCAGATAGTGGCAGAATGAGGGCATTAAGTTGACAGATGGCAAGAAGGCTGTCTGCCACAGATATTATTGGGGGAAAAAGGTGGGAGCATAGCAGGAACCCCACCTGCCAACCTTCTTGTTCAATTAATTGGCCTCTTCCACCATCAAATACATCATGGGCAAGGGCATTAAATTCTGCTGATTTAGCCATGACAGGAACAACAGGCTGTTCCACATGAAATGGCTGTGAAGTGCACCATCGTTAATTATCATTAAAGCAGATGGCAACATGGTGAGAAAGAGGTTGTGGGGGAACGATACCAGAATCATCTTTGCTGTACAATGCTGCTGCACCCTACAGTAGTCATGAGTCAGCAGAGGGTTAAATCATTGAATACTAGCCTAAAATGGAAGAATGTGGATTTATAATTTTGAAGTATTAGTGTGGTTGGCAATGATGTGTAGGCTCACGACAACATCCAACCTGCCCCTTCAAATTAAGCAATTTACCTGAAAATAACCAGACATGAATTCAACAAGTCTTATGTCAGAATCAGAAATAATGCCACTGAGATTAGAGGTGGACATAATTGTAATGGTCTGCTTAGAATTGTGATTTGGGATGATGAAAAAAACAGGACCAGCCACATAATTAATATTATGTAATATTACTAGGTATTTCACTCTATTATTTAACTTGTGATTTGGAAAGAAAATCTGTTGAAAATATCAAGTCAGCTGCCTTGACATATAAGATCACTATATATAATGTTCTCTTGAGCGATTATAGGTAGCTGAAAGACGAATGTGTAATGCACTGAGCCATCTGTGAGGCTTGTGGTGCAATTGGTGGGGTTTGAAGATGGATTTCCTAACCTTGGTCAGTCATGTAAGATCATTGAACTTTTCTTGGCATTACATCCAAGTCCTTAGGACTACATTAGTGGCATATATCCACATCTTCTTAGTTTATCTGAGGGCCTTCTAGTCCCCTCTGGATAAAGGACTTCTCATTTCCTCGTGTATAGTATACTAATTAATTACAATACTGATAAACATAGATTTATTGTGTTTTGGGTAAACTTGGTTTGGTGGCTGTTAGCTGGTGGCAGACTCGTACTCGAATGATAATTCAACATGGATTGATTTAACTGAATGATGCAGACATATATTATTTCTATATGATTTGTATTGATTAAAAAAAAGATATAAATGCTGACAGCTGCTCCTAGTTGATGATTTACCTGAAAACAAACTACTAAAAGTTTGTTTTATTACCGTTCATATGCATTATATACTGTACTGGCAGTTGAATTTTGCTATAGTGAAACAGCAGCTGTTGGCATTTATACAAGTTTTATCAATAAGAAATAATATTTTTCAGACCTTGTTTCTTTGTTGCCATTTGTTTTGTCACAGACTCTTTCCCATTATAGATTATTATATCTACAAATCTCCAGGAGCCAATTACGAAACATAATTTTTTACAATGTTTGTTCAATGACATGTATTAATGCTGTTAGATATGGAGTCTCTCACCTTCCTACCCATTGACGAGGGCCCAACATATGTGCTGCTGCGTTGTCTTTATCAATGAAGACACCAAGGGCTGGATTGTGCCGGGAGTAGGCTGCATCGAACAGGACCATGGCATTTCTGTTGGAAAGCCTGGAATTTCAGATTTCTCCATGTAATGTGAATTTTAGATGACTCAGAATACAGTTTGAGTGTATAGATTCCATACTCAGAAGTCAACTTGATTGACAGTCTTGGCTTTCACTTGGGACATGGTTGGACAGGTGTAGTATGGCAGCTACTCCTGCTAGTGTGGGGGATATTGAGGGGGATGAAGACAGGGGCGGGAGTAGTGAGGCTGGAAAGGTCATGGTCAGATCTTTGACTTTGAAGTTGGGGGAACAGGGGGTGTGTGTGGATTCAGTCCCTTATTGGGCAGGGGAGATTGGGAAGCTGGCCACTGTTTAATTAGAGATTATTGGCCTCATTAAAATATTTAATGGGACCTATTGGCTACCCATTCCTTGTCCCACCCTTAGTAAACCTGGATATGGGTAATTTGGAGGGGAGCTGAGTTGGGTTAGAGATTTCTGACATTTTCACATTTCACCTGGCTTCAACCACTTGTTTTTGGAAGTTAAGATTCAGCCTTGACGATGCAGTGTTGAGTCAACTTGTAAATGTATTGTACCTTATGTTTGCCTTGCTCTGCCCTCACAAACAGCAGATTCTTCTTCTTCTTCAGTACCCATAAAGAAGAGAACCTCTTTTCTGCCAAACTCTTGTCTTTCCATTGCAGCACGGTTAAACTGAAGGACCCCCTGCACTAATTCAGACAAATCCTGGGACCATTTTCTGGTGCGAAGTGCAGAACTGCTTGAAAAGCAAGCTAATTTCCAGTCTCTTTAATCAGTGTTGTTTTAATTCTTATTCATATACATTTCAGAGCACGTTGCTGTGTATTTTCAGTTTTAAAACCAAAGGAATATAGATATAATGTCTGGAACCAAGCGCACATGTTTGCAGTTTTCATAGAATGACGGAGTTGTGGAATTCAATCCCAAAATCAACAAGACAAACCCTGCGCCATCATTTCTAGAAACTTTGGACTGTTTATTGATTGCCTAAGCTGGCTGAAGAGGAATTTCCCGGATAATATTTCTCAAATTGAACTGGATTTTTGTCTTTATTTTGGAACTCCCCTGAGATTACACGGTTCTGGGTGGGCGAGAGAGTGAGTAATGTATAATTATGCATCATAATTGTGTGGGACAGGCTGGACAGACCAGGGAGGTTCTTTTCCTGTGTGTCAATGTTCACATTTAATCAAAATGCAAGTTGACTGATTCAGTCAATGCAAATTAGTGGCCCCCAGTGTTCCCTCCGACACGAACCAAGAGTTCATTGCTTGAATTATGCCACAAGTGGGAGGTAATTATTTGAACCCAGCTTTGAATTCTCGAATTTCCTAAACTGGTCCCATGTGTCAAATAACAGAGGTAATTAAGAAAATGCACACATTAAATGAGAAATTATCTCATTTTCCTTACTTGATTTTTATCTTTGCAGCCTGTAGTAAATGGAGAAAAAACCTACCAACTGGATCAATGGGAACAAGCGACGCCACCCATTTCACAAAGTCCCAGCCCAAGTCCAAATCAGAGCGGAACAGACAGTACTGCAGGTAAGAATTGTAGAAATACGTTGGTGTTATGTTCCAGCATTCTCACACTGCATTGATTGCAGTAACATTCCTGTGTGATGAGATGCTCATTGATGATGTATAACCTTTGCATCCAGTTTCACTGAGCATTGTTACAGGCTATTGGTCTAAGATTTACCAGTTGATAGTTTAAAATTTTGTACGAATTCATGTTCGTTGTTTTTCTCATTCCAAAGCAGTGCTGTTGCAAAACAAAAACAGAAATTCCTGGAAATGCTCAAATCAGTCAACATCTGTGGGGAGAGAAACAGATTTAATAGCTGGATTTAGTCATCAAAGGTGGATTACTGCCAGCAGGCCTGTGAGCCACTTTGATGGTCTTCAAGATCCAAGGCCACAATCGGGGAACTGTCCCTATTGAGAAATGATGGGGCTGCTGGTCAGCTGGAGGATGACGGTTCTACAATGCACCCAGGAGCATTGGGGTAGTCAGATAGATCAAAAAACAAAGAAAATTACTGCACAGGAACAGGCCCTTCGGCCCTACAAGCCTGCGCTGACCGTGCTGCCCATCTTAACTAAACCCCCCTACGTTTCCAGGGATCATATCCCTCTATTCCCATCTCATTCATGTACTTGTAAAGATGCTCCTTAAAAGCCACTACCGAATCCGCTTCCACTACCTCCCCCAGCAAAGAGTTCCAGGCACCCATCACTCTGTGTAAAAAATCTGCTTCGTACATCTTTTAAAACTTGTCCCGACACACCTTAAACCTATGCTCCCTAGTAATTGACTCTTCCACCCTGGGAAAAAGCTTCTGACTATCCACTCTGTCCATGCCTCTCATAATCTTGTAGACTACTAACAGGTCTCCCCTTAACTTCAATCACTCCAGTGAGAACAAACCAAGTTTCTTCAACGTCTCCTGACAGCTAAAGCCCTCCATACTAGGCAACATGCTGGTAAATCTTTTCTGTACCCTAAGGTTCTATGAAGTGGCAACATTTCTTGCTGATTTTTTTATACTCAATACCCTGGCCAATAAAGGCAAGCATGCCGTATGCCCTCTTGACTACCTTCTCCATCTGCATTGCCACTTTGTGATCTATGTACCTGTACACCCAGATCCTTTTGCCTATCAATACTCCTAAGGGTTCTGCCATTTACTATGTATTTCCTATCTGTATTTGACCTTCCAAAATGCATTACTTCACATTTATCTGGATTAAACTCCATCTGCCAACTCTCCGTCCAATTTCTACATCCTGCTGTATCCTTTGATGGTCGCTATCGCAAATCCACCAGCCTTTGTATTGTCCACAAACTTACTAATCAATTCAGTTGTGTTTTATATATATTATACAAATTATTTATATATATTACAAACATCAAATGTCCCAGCACTGACCCCTGAGGAACACGACTTGTCACAGCTTTCCATTCAGAAATGCACTCTTCCACTGCTACCTTCTGTCTTCTTTAACCAAACCAGTTTTGTATTCACATTGCTAGCTCACCTCTGATCTGATGCAACTTCATTTTCTGCACCAGTCTGCCATGAGGGATCTTGTCAAGGACCTTACTGAAGTCCACGTAGACAACATCCACTGCCCTAACCTCATCAGTCATCTTCATCACTTAAAAACTCAATCAGTAGCAAGAGGAGAAGTGAACAAGCAATGGAGAGGAAAGTATGGCGTTGCTGTGGGGCAGCCATTGAGTTGGGCGTCCCCTCCATAGGCCAAAGAACAATCAAATAGGAGGTATCGCTGAGCCTCCTGGGAGATATACAGGGGTCAGTCAAGGCTTCCCCATTCGGTGGAGTGTTTCTAACCTCCCCTTCCCTGGCCATTGGAACTGGTATATGCCAGTGGCATTGTGCAGAAGCATTTAAATGCCCCCATTGGCCTTTGAATGGGAGGGCCACTTATCTCACCACTGCCAAGAAGATGTGGTAACATGAAGAAGACAGACATGCCATCACTCCCTTTTCCATGCCATCTTATGGGCCCCTTTTGGTCCATTCCCAGAAGGCTGATTAAAATCTAACCCAATGTTTCAGGCCTTTGATGAAAATCCTGGATTTTCATCAAAACTGTGAAAAATAACGTCGATGCATCTTCCACTGAGGAATACTTTGGGCTAATGCAGTTGACCTTTTTTGTGACTAATGTGTGAAACGTGATCCTGCTACTATTTATTTCTTTCAATTATTTTTTCATCTTATTTACATAAAATAAATTCTCTTTTTTTCCCTCGACAAACTTCCATTTTGTTTTGATATTTTAATGCTGTGAGGTGTGGTAATCTTTATTTTTGAAGTCTGTTTGTGATATGGTGGCATGGTGGCACAGTGGTCAGTACTGCTGCTTCACCATTGCAAGGGACACAGGTTGATTCCTAGGTTGGGTCACTGTCTGCGTTTGCACGTTCTCCCTGTGGCAGCGTGGATTTCCTCCCAGTGCTTCAGTTTCTTCCCTTAGTCTGAAAGACATGCTGATTAAGTGCATTGGCCATGCTAAATTCTCCCTCAGTATACATGCACAGGTGCTGGAGTGAGGCAACTAGGGGATTTTCACAGTGACTTCATTGCAGTGTTAATGTAAGCCTACTTGTGATGCTAATAAATAAATTTAATCTTAAACTTAATATACTTCCCTTCTCTGATGCACACCATTTCTTTTCCTTATATTTGCTCCATGTCAAATACAGACTGTATTCACTTGTTATTTTTTGCTGTTATTTTCCTTTTGTTCCAACTTTCCCTATACTTTGTTCGTACAATGTTGTTAGTTTTGTTTGTGGATTTTGATATTGTAAGTGTAAAACGTACCCATCTGTCAAATCTCTTCTCCCTTGGAGTTAATTTTTTTTGAGGTGGTATTTATTATGTGTTCCTAGTATCCTTGATTCAAGCATTATATTGATTCATTCACCAGATCAAACAGCACAGTAAAAATTCCTACTGTATAATAGAGGAAAAATGTCAAGCTGTATTTCACTAATTCAGAACAGATAGGCAGTTTAACTTCCTGGTAAATTTGTTGACAAATTGGCAATGTTTTCAGAGCTAGAATTTCCGGTTTTGAATTTTGAACTTCGTGTTTTTTAAGGCAAAGGTATCAGGTGGAATTTTCCATTTTTTTGCATAGTGCTGGCTGTGGTGAGAAAACTGGTATGCAGTTCGCTGGCGGCACTGCCGGCATTTCTCATCACATTATTCGGCACTGTGTGCAAAAGAAAGTCATCACCACATTGGCAGGAATAGGGCTAGAATAAGTCAACAATGCTGGGAATCATGAGATAGGGTCTTCCTTTTCAATGGGTGTTCTGATTTCTCTGCTAAGAAATGACAAAGCACACCCTGCCCACCCATGAGATCCCAACCCCCTCACCCCATGAATCAGAGAATCCTTATTCCCAATGAGGGTTTCCCCACCAATGGAGCTCCCCAGAGGGGTCCATCTTAGCACTGCCCCTTTGAAGGGTAGTGTCAGGGACAAAGCCAGTCTATTACCCAGCTAGGGTATTGCTTTCAGAGCAATAATTACCTGATTGTCCATGGCAGATGGCCTTCACCTGCTTTGCATTTTCCAAAATCTGTTGCAAATTTCATTGGTATGATATCATGAGAGCGAAGATGGGTGGTATTTCTTAATAATGGTGGGATGATATGGTGGGGAAGCTCCATGTAATGAGACGTTAATTTACTTAAATTAAATTAAATTTCCTGATCTTTCTGCATGGGAACCTTATTATGTCACTTATTATGTCACAGGGAAAATCAAGCACTGAGATCTTGCCGGCGAGATTCTCACCCATGCAATATTTTGTGCCCAAGTCATCTTTTGCATTCACAGTAAATGCAGGCACGAAATCATGGCCATTGGATTTGAGAAGATGTGAGGTTGAATGATGAATGAAATTTTGAAGTCTCCCCTACGTAATCCATAACAGTGGAACAATAGCCTATTAACTATGGAGACAGTAAAGAATATGTCATCAAGTGGTAATAATGGCAAAATAAACCCATGAGCTTTAACCACTCATTTCTGAAACAAGAGTGGTTGGCAGTAGAAATAGGTTGACCCTTCCCTTGTAAACTGAAAGCAAGTATTGTAGTCTAGAATTGCTACTGAAAACAATTATGAGGTTAAGCAGCATTGTGGATCATTGTGGTGAGTTAATATTTCGGCTTTGTGAGTTTCCTGGAATTTAGGTCATAACAGATCGATATGATCCAGCTTTGGGTGTTGAAAAGTCTTGG
Organism: Sphyrna mokarran; assembly: GCA_024679065.1. NCBI lineage: Eukaryota > Metazoa > Chordata > Chondrichthyes > Carcharhiniformes > Carcharhinidae > Sphyrna > Sphyrna mokarran. The sequence continues at coordinate 52,947,093 of JAGIQG010000016.1, forward strand.
AGCAGTCTCATTAAGGTTATAAAGTCTAAGAAATTTAGCTATCACAGAACAATAAAATCAAGGATAAAACTCTTCAACAAACCCCTTACAGAGATATTGCATTAGATTAGAACTGTTTCTCAGGTGAGGATTTAATTGAGTAATTTTATCTCTTTCATCATGTAATTCATGGGATTGAAACTGAAATAATCTGAGAAAAGACATCCCTTGGGCACACACATTTCCACAGGATCAAAATCCTGTACCACCCATCAAAATCAAAAATGTTCTGAAATCCACATCAATGGCAATATACAAAATTGTATAGCCAAACCTGCATGAAAAGTAAACATAGAAATATTGGGTTGCATACAGGAAAAGAAAAGGCACAAAATAACAAAAACAATAAAAGTACAGGCCATTTATTATACCATAAGACACAGGAGCAGAATTAGGCCACTCAGCCTATCGAATATGCTCTGCCATTCAATCATGGCTGATATTTTTCTCATTCCCATTCTCCTGCCTTTTCTCCATAACTTCTGATCCCCTTATTTGTCAAGAATCTATTTATCTGTCATAAAGACACTCAGTGACCTGACTTCTACAGCCTTCTGTGGCAAAGAGTTCCACAGATGCACCACTCTCTGGCTGAAGAAATTGCTCCTTATCTCTGTTTTAAAGGATGGTCCCTTTAGCCTGAGATTGTGTCCTCTGGTTCTAGTTTTTCCTACTAGTGGAAACATCCTGTCCACATCCACTCTATCAAGGCCTTACAGTATCCTTAAGTTTCGATAAGATCCCCACTCATCCTTCTAAACTCCAACGAGTACAGTATGTGTTCTCAACTGTCTTCATCCATTTGACATGTTAATCTGTGTAGTGATACACACACATCTCTTCTAATTCTTTCTACCTATTGCAAAGCTGCAGTATATGTTTCTAATCCCTTTACTCTTATACTTTTGCAAGTGTCTGAAGTATCTTGTCACTTCTTATGAAAGTTGCACATTCTAATCACTCTTTGAGGAAAGAAATTCATCCATATTTCTTATATTTGGGATTTATTATTATGATCCTAGTTTTGGAATGCACCGTAGACCTGATTTAACAGCTACTTCTGATTGGCAAAGAAGATCAGCAAAGTTTCTCCCCAAAGCTACATTATATATTTTACCCCTTGTCCTCTAACACCACATTGCCTGATATTGTTCATTAGTAAGGGAACCTTATTTTAAACCTGGTGTTATCTTTTTTTCTGTTAGCTCCCCAAAAAAATAAGGTTTGGTCAATCAAGTATTTTTCTTTTGAATTTGTGCTGTCTAGTCATTATTATATTTTTCTAGGTGTTCTTTTTTTTTGAATAGGGATTTCATTTTTTTTCCAGGTTTATAATTTCCCGATAAACCTTTATCACATGCAAGGACATTATCTGCAGAAACTAAATGACATAGATTTCTACTGTAGCTTGTAAAGTGTCCATCCTCTGGAGAACCATACTGGTTTTATCACATAACTGTCACTAAGCTATGGGGATGTCAAAATGCTATTGAGAGACAACAAAAATCATGAGTCCACGAGAAATGGGGAAGAAACTTACCAGTTAGAAATCAGGAGTATTGGGGGAGTTGAATCCAACACATTTATGTTGCGAAAATTCATGCTGTGCCATTGAACAAGCTGAGAATGTTGGATTCCATTTTTCATCAAATCAATTTTGTTGCATTCTTGAAAACCTGAATGATCTCAGCAATACAGACTAATGAAGATATAAAAGGACTAAGTGAACTGAATTCATGGGAGAAGATACACCAGTATCAAAAAGCTAACTATTCCTGACAATGTTTGCTCCTTACAAAGCCTCGCGTCATCCTGAGTGTAAGTCAGGGAGAGAATGGCGCACTGGTTTTGGACTGCTCAAGTCAAAGGCTTAGCACAGACATATGACCAACTGGATGGCTGAAGCATCCAGTTGGTCATATGTCTGTGCATCTGTACTTTTCAAATTGTATCTATGCTTTTCAAATTGAGACTAGAATACTTATCCTGGTATAAAAGGGTGGCACGTGGTGGCACTGCTGTTTCACAGCGCCAGGGACCTGAGTTCAATTCCGGCCTGGGGTCACTGTCTGTCTGTCTGGAGTTTGCACATTCTCCTAGTATCTGCATGGGTTTCCTCTGGGTGCTCTGCTTTTCTCCAACAATCCAAAGATGTGTGGGTTAGGTTGACTGACCATGTGAAACTAACGCTAATGTTAGGAGAGTTAGCAGAGTAAATATGAGGGATTACGGAATAGGGCCTGGGTGGGATTTTGGTTGGAGCCACCTCGATGGTTGAATGGTTTCCTTCTGCAATGTAGGGGTTCTATGATTCTGGGATTCGAAATACATCCTATACCCTAATGGAAATAAGATAAAAATAAAAGTACTGTTGTTTCGATGATATAACTAGTAGTGATTAGATTTCAAGGTCCATCTTTCACAAAGGGCCTTAAAATCAAAATTATCTTTTAGATAAAGCAAACAGGTGATTTTACATTTTTACCACTACAATTTTCAGGGACTTGGTGCTTTATTACATGTTGTCCAATGAAGAAAAAATAAGTGATAGATTAAAAGTGAAAAATGTCATTTCAGCAATGGAAAAGAACAGTATCCCAATTGGTAAAATTCAAGCCTGGGCTGCAAAAACATTTTTTTTAAAAAGATGGGACTGCAGATAGAAAAGACCACTTTCTTTTAAAAAAGCCAATGGTGATTTGATTTTTACACATTGGTACACTGAACATAGAAACAAAGAAATTATTTCTTGAATTTATACAAGATATTGGTTCGGTCACATTGGAGTTCTGTTGTACAATTGGCAGTCCTTTGTGAGAAGGACATTAAAGCTATGGAAAGTATACAATGGCCATTTACTAGAATGATACCAAGAATAAAAGGCTCTAATTATAGGCAAAGTCTTGACTACTTGAGACTTTTTTTGCTGGAATAGGTTAAGGGCCGGAGGGGGGTGGGGGATGGGGGGGAGGGGGGTGGTATCTGAGATTTCCTGAATTGTGGAAGGTTTTGAATAGGTTCATACTGAGAGAATGTTGGTGAATTGGTAATGAGGGATCTTACCCTGGGATTTCCATTAGAATAATGAAAAGGACAGTTTGGAGAACGTTTGTTTTTTGCACATGGAGTTATTAGGATTTTCGGGGTTTTAATAGAAGCAGCTGTTCTGGCAATGTCTTGTGGGCAGGATTTTGCTGACCCTAGGTGATGGGCTGAGAAAGGGATGGTCAGCAAAATAGCAGCAAGTCTTTCATGATGGTTCCCCAATGCCAAAGAGTAGTCTATTTAAATAATTAAATGCCGAACAAGGGCAATTTCCCCAGGCCTGCAGTAGTTTGTCAGCAATAGTGATTCACTGCCACTGTGGAGTGGGGGGGAATCATCCTGGGGTCCATCAGTGCTTGAAGATCCAGAACTCAAAAGGGGGGGGGAGGGGGGGGTGCAGTCTTGGCTCCATTAGGCCATCTGGTGGGGCTTACCTGCTTAACTTCTTGAAGTTTTAAATTAAAACTTACCACTCCAACTTTTCGAGCTCTGGGATAACATCAGCAGCACCCAACTCTCCATGGACTGCTGAAGCTCTAATCCTGTTGGCCTTCTAATTGGGTCTCCAGCATCTGCATCCCGACTGCTGCCCTTAATTGGATGCTGAGCCAGGAAGCAGCTAATTAGGAAGCCACTCATGGGAAAATAGTCAAGCTGACACTCGTGCTGCATTTGCATGATCCTCCTTTCGTCCCGATCCAGAATCCCACCGTCTCTGGTGAAAGCCTGGTTTATAACATAATTTCTATAGAGTGTTGGTAAGGCATTAAAAATAAAAAAGGGTGCATGAAAAGAGAAAGGAATTAGAGTTGTTGTAGACCATTTCAGTTGAAACACCTACTTGGCCAGTCACAATGCACTTGCAGGCCTTCCTCAGTGATGTAATTCTTATGAGTCTGTGTTACATTAAATCGTATACTTATTACAAGAAATCAAAATGTAGATTTGGATGAAGTTTGTACCTACCGTTTCCAAACAGTACGTAAATGTGATTGCAGCTGCAGTGCTACGGTTTACAGTTTAGAGATAAGTTAAAACTAGATCAACAAAATCTTCAGCAGTTGGAACAAAAAATATACAAAGATACCACTTTAGAATGATGAAGGACTTCAGTATTTGTTTTCTCTTACTTATCCTACATTCTGTGCATTGTAATAGAATAAATACGTGTTCACGAAATTCATCATTTATGAGTAAGGCTGTAATTAATGGATTTGTGGTGACACTGGAGAGACAAAGAATTATTCCTGAATGCCTTAATTAGCTTGAGGCCCCTTTTTCACTAAAGGACCTACTAGATCATTCATTATATCCATTAGAAGGTTGAACTTGCAACAGAGCACCATGCTAGAAATTTAACAGAATTAAATAAACAACTCTCAAATCTCATTTTGTCTGCTGATTAATTGATGTACTCATTTATTTTTTAATGCCTGTTATCTTAGCATTGAATAAAACGATAGTTTGCTGGTTTAAAGCAGTGTTCAGGGAGCAAGGATTGTTTTGCCGTATTTCAATTCAGACTTGAAGAAAAGAAATGCGCTTATTAAGAGAGGCTGAAGCATGTTTTAAAGCTAACTAATCCATTTTCATTTATTAATTTGTGAATTTGTGATTCAGTGAGTGAATTTCCTGCACCCCAGCTGTTTTTGAGGTGAAAAGATCATTATTTAAATTCTGGAGCCTGTCTCGGAGGACTGTTATAATGTTGAATTTACATTGCAGTGCCACAATAGAGAGCACAGGCATCATTCTTGCCACAGCTACTTCACTTATACTGCAGTGAAGCCATACTGAAATGGAAGAAGATATGGAGGTAACAGCAAAAAAAAATGATTTGCAGCAGTCCAGTTTCTCTCCAGGCGCAGTTCAGGAAGTTGCAGGAAGATTATGCCTTTTACTCAAGTTTTAATTCGTTTCAGATTTTTTCCCCCTTTTAAGAAGGCTGTTTATCTTTCACAGATTCTGACATGGAGATTGCAGATGGAAGACCAAAGGGAAAACTCAGGTGTCAAGCTGGCTGTGAAGAGGTGAGATTCCTTTGAGTATTACATTGACGCTAAATATTTCCAGTAATAGCTGTACATGTTCAACAGAGGCTGAATGGATACAGCAAAGTATACTGGACTTTATTTATATCTTAAACTTTTCAGATGATCCTTCAAAAGATGTATCATTCAACATATTTGTTAAGAAGAAAATAATTTTCTGCTTACAACTGGGAAGAAAAATAAAGTGCACAGCAGTCCGATAATGTTTTGAATAGTTTTGGAGTTGTGAACTAGATTGCAGAATTAAAGTTATCAGAATAGGGGTGGATTTTCGGTCCCCATTTTTGATAGGCAGGGGTAGAGAATTATGGGTGAATCCCAAAATGGCTTTCTGTCCATTGGGATTTCCCTGCCTGATTCTCCCCACCAATAACAGTGTGAACTCCATACCATACACTGAGTGGGTCTCCCTACTATATCATCCCCTAAGGTTAGGGAATCCATTCCCACCCCATCACTGGCCAGGGGAGAGCAATCATGCTTTGGCACAGCCTCCTGGTAGGGGAGGGTGGTGATGTGTTCAGAGGGGGTTGGCCAGATGTTTGTGGCATGATCTTTTAACAGCTGCTGTGTTGCTGGTTGGGCAGGCTCATTCAGAGCCTGCCCAGCCAGTGTGTTGTTGTGGGACTCCCTGATTATTCTTTGACAATATGGTGCGAAAAGCCAGCAGTGTCACTGGCAGGCTACTTTTCTTGCCTGAGTTGATGCTTTGCCAAAAAAAAACGCAAGATTCCACTCATCATCTTTAATCTGGAATTTATGCCGTGAGCATTTTGCATCTGTACTAATAGGATGGCTTGCATCTCAACAAATCTGTGACTGCATCCTTGCAAGAGGTTGACTAGAGCTATTGGGAAAGCATTTAAACCAATATGGCACAAAAGATTAAAGAAAGCGAGTCGACTAGGTTAAAAGCAAAATACTGCAGATGCTGGAATTTGAAACAAAACCAAAAATACTGGAGAAACTACCAGGCCTGACAACATTCCCAAATTATTATGATAACTCCAAGTTCGTCAAAGCTCAGAATCCTAAAATGCCACATCACATCAATTTTGTCATATATTAGCAAGTGCTGCCTAGCTGTGGTTTTTGAGGTGAATGATGAATATATCTTGGATAAGTCACACTGTCAATGAAGAGGTGCTCATTAAATCTGCGTCCAAAAGAACTCAGCTGACCAGGATCAGGAAGAAACAGTTGGAATTTCTTGGGCATATAAGAAGAAGCAATGATTTAGAAAGTCTGATGGGGAAGATCATTGGTAAATTAAATCGAATAAAGAACAATCTTCTTATAGAACCTGGTAAACTGAATAAATATACCATCAATGAAGATGCTTCACACCTTTGGGGCAAGGTTAACACAGAGGGCTATGATTGCCAATGCCACCTGAGGGTATGTGCCTGAAGAGAGAGAGAGAGAGAGAGTGCTTCTATGCAGCAGTGACTGTAGCCTGGTTGGTAGCAGGCTGCTGACTTTCAGTGGGGAAGGCTGCAGGTTGTCAGGCAAGACAACCACGAGTAATTTTGGCCATTGAAGTCTTGACTGAGGACAGTTCCATCTCTACGTGGGCAACAAAGTAAGGGCTGATTGGCTAATGGGAAAAACACTGGTAGAGTGATAGGGTGAACTCTGAATGAGGACACCAAGTTCATGTGCTATGGAGCCACAGCCAGTCCCCTGAGGTAGCATCTCAGTTATGTGTTGGAGAACAGATTGCTGACTTGCTATAAGGGCCTGTGAATCCTTTTCATATTGTTACCTGAAGCTGTGATGCCCACAGTCTGATCCCTGTGGCAACCTGAGTTGGTGTGACGTCACTCGCAGCCCTGAGAACTAGGATGGCTTCTGCTTGTGCTGCAGTGGAACCTGATACATTGGCTAACAGATGCTACATTACAGTTGGGCCCACAAGTGTAGTCATAGAGTTGATCACCATTTCCATGCAGGAAAGGACTGGCTCCAAGCTCTGTGCCAAGATGCTGGACTCCTCCATTTTTGTTGGCACGTTTCCCACTGGAATTATTTTAGTGAGTATATTCATCAGCTATTTTCTGTAGACTGCTCCATCAAAGTCTTCACCTGAGTTCTCTGCAGTGGAACTCTTGTATGACTTTGCTCTCCAGAGAGCTGACATGTATGTTATCCTGGTCCTCTGCTGTGGCTGCATGCCAGACTGGCCTGGTGTTCCCAGCCTCTAAGCCACTATTTAAAGTAATGCAATATTAGTACCAGAACTAATAGCTGCAAGCTTGAGTGGAGACCAGAACCTCCAAAGTATTCTATGAAGTTAGTCGAGACCCTAACTTTTACGTTTAGTTTTGGCGTTAGGGTGACAGAAAGTGTTTCCCTTCAGGATGTGATTCAAATGACGCACTAGAAAGCTTTTATCAAAACAAACTTTATCTAAGAAATACAGTTAGAATATAACAAAAACAATTAATATAACTTCTACTGATTTAAAAGATTTAAATATGACAAAACATAATTCTTAACAACTAGCTATCTCTACTGTTCCAGTTCAGCAGTAATCCTTCATAGACAGAAATCCCTTCTGTAAACCAGTTAGCCACAGAAAGCAAAGATGTTTATATGATGCTAGATTTCCAGCTTTTTAACACTTCTGAATAGAGATCCAGAAAGCAGCTTTTAGAGAGGGCTACATCCTCAAAACAATGAACGTTCAGTAAAGTAAACTTAGCCGCTGGCAGGAGCCACTCATTGGTCTTCAGAGACAGAAAAGACACACACACACACACACACACACACACACACACACACACACACACACACACACACACACACACACACACTCCCCCCCCAACTCAAAAAAGCAGCATCTAAGTTTGAATATTCTGTGTAAACCTATCTTCACCCTGTCACATGACCCACACCTGTCAATCATTCCAATCAAGCCTCACTCTGTAAAATCCCTGCGGAATATCAAGTGCAGTCGAGCAGCATTAGTTCAATTAAGCAATTATGCTGCTGCAGCAACAATACAGAACGGCAATTGTAGTTAGAACAGCATCAATAAAATGGAAGGATCTGCTAGAAACATCTTTCACAGAACATGATTTAAATACACTTCTTTAAAGTGCAACATCACTTTCTTCCTATTCTTCCAACTTTTGTTCTTCACAATGGTCTAGCACATGATATTTTTGGATATCTGAGATAAAAAAGGCACAAGGGTTAGGTTATGATAGGGAGTGGGAGGGAAACAAGAGGTGCATACATACGCCACGTGGAACTTGCAAATTAATAGAGATTGTGTGATGATGTGGGAAAGAGGATTTGCTATGAGCATACGGTCATCTTGGATAGCTTCTGCCCGCCACTGGCCAGATCCTCAGTCATGGTTGCTGCAGTGATAGAGAGCACCGTATGCTTTATGGCAGTTACAATGGCAGCATACTTACCTCCCACTGGCTAAATGCCACTGCCTTGTTGTTAGGCTGGGATAGTTTCAGTTACTCTGGAACATGCTTGGCTGCAAACACCAAATTTATTGTAATCTATTTGAAGTTATGAGAGCACTCCCATACACCAACTTCTTTCCATGCTGCTTTTTCCTGGACCCTGATCAGATAAGCAAATGTCACTTCCTTCAATGACACCACAGCTAACCATTTAGGGGATTTAGTCCAACAGATGCCATTATATTATGTTTAGTTTTTGCACCATTTGTTCTCAAGAGAGGGAAGTGCATCTGTGAGTGTGGTGCAATCATTTTGACTAATGTGACTTTCATGGTTGAATTGTTGGCCTTGTGTGCAAACTGAGATGTAAGTGGGAGCCTTGCAACAATGTTGAGTATGTGAAGCTGAGTTAATGGTTCAGGTGTAAGGAGGTGTAATTCATGGACAAATTCATGAACTTTGACCATTGGTGAGTGGTCATTGAATCTCTTACAGTGCTGAATCCAGGTCTTCAGAGATGTACTGCTTTCATTGAATGCAACAACTATCTGGTCCCATTGCCTTCTCAGACTGTGTGTGGGGGGTGCCACTTGGTTCCCTGAGGAAAGAGGCTGGACAGGATTTTACAGCCTCACTCAACTCAAGACTGGAAAATCCCACCCAACCTCAATGAACATTTCCATTGTCTGCCTCTCCTCTACTCCGATTCTATGGTGGGTGAAGCGGTAGAATTCTAGTAGACACCTCTTCCCTTCTGCACTGTGGCCTCCAATGCTGTGCTCATGAATCTTGGACATGCTCCCTATCCTGTTGCACCATCAGTCAGCCTTTCTCCACTCTCTTCCTAGCCACTTCCAGTATCTGCTGTGTTCAGAATGCATCTCCCCTTAAAGAGGTGTAAGATTGGCTTTAAGTAATGCTGGTCTTGCATAGTTGACCCTTTGCTGAGGCACCCAGCCACTCAACAGCATATTTAAAGCTGGGCAGCATACGACAATGATGTAAATTATTAGGCAGCAAGAAGTTTGCAGGTTGATTGCATCAGGACGAATTTTCATAGATCCACTTGCAAATTTTGCTTCCTGGATTTTTAGTTGTACTCTAAAATCAGTTACATAGAACACTACAGCACAAACAGGCCCTTCGGCCCACAAGTTGCACCGATCATACCTATACCTACTAGGCCATAGAATTATCTGTAACTCCCAATCCCATTTAATCCCATGTACTCATTCAGAAGACTTTTAAAAGACCCCAGCGGGTTCACCTCCACCACTACCGACAGCAGCCGATTTCATTCACTCACCACCCTCTGAGTGAAAAACTTACCCCAAACATCTCCTCTGTACTTGCTGCCCAGCGCCTTAAACCTGTGTCCCCTCGTAGTGACCATTTCAGCTCTGGGAAATAGCCTCCAACAATCCACTCTATCTATTCCTCTCAACATTTTATAAACCTCTATTAGGTCGCTCCTCAACCTTCGTCTCTCCAGGGAGAAGAGACCTAGCTCCCTCAACCTGTTGTCATCGGGCACACCTCCCAATCCAGACAACATTCTTGTAAATCTCCTCTGCAACCTCTCAATAGCTTCCACACCCTTCCTGAAATGAGGCGACCAGAACTGCACGCAATACTCCAAGTGGGGTCTGACAAAGGTCTTATAAAGTCTTATACATGTTTTAGAAAATTAAAGTTCATATTTTTAGTTGCTCTATCTAATCTAGCATGCTTCTTTGTGGTCAAAGCTCAGTATTTCCTGTTGTAAAATACTCTAACTTACTGTATTCAGAGGTATTCTAATAGTGTTAAGAGCACATGCTAAATCAAATTAGAGGTAAATTGCTTGGAGCCATTTGTGTGTTGGTGTTGGTATCTGTTTTTAGGTCCCCGCCAGAGACCAACTTCTAAAAGTTTGGAAAGCTAGCAGGAAATCATTAGTTTTATCTCAAATTTTATACTTTAAGATTGTTCAGCTGAACTGTGAGGCTTGAGGTGTAGCAGACAGAAGCCCTTTTAGTTGTTTCGATGAACTGTAATAGACATTTAATAGAAGGTGAGATTGTGATTTTCTGTCAAGAGTCCAAAATGTAGCTGAGATGGAATAGCTTAATACAAAACTGCTTTTCAGTTGCAACCAAATAGTCTGTCATCTGATTGTATTTCTCTATATATTGCCAACAAGACTAAGCAAACGAACTGAGCATGTAACAGTTACCTTATTTAAAAAACAAGTTTTTCCAGATGTTATCTCAAGACTTGTACTGGTTTATTGTATTACTGATTGATGCTTATGTACTACTTTGGCACTGACCATTTTTGGTATGATAAAATAAAAATTTAGCAAGCCATTTTATCTTAATCTTTTGTAGACAAGCAAAACATCTCTTATTAATTACTTATATCAAAGCTTGAGCTTTTCTGTTGAACAATTAGGGAAAGGGAGACTAATTTACATAAAATATAATTATGCAGCCCTTATGTCAAGGCCACTGAGGAAACCCACGCAGAGAAGGGGAGAACACTGCTGCCTCACAGCACCAGGGGCCCAGGTTTGATTCATGAAGTCTGCACATTCACCCCATGTCTGCATGGGTTTCCTACAGATACTCCAGTTTCTTCCCACAGTCTGAAAAATGTGCTGGTTAGGTGCATTGGCCGTGCTAAATTCTCCCTCAACGTACCCAGACAGGCACCAGTGTGTTTTAACTGGGGAATTCTTACAACAACTTCACTGCAATATTAATGCCTACCTGCAACAACAATAAATAAACTGATAAATAAATAAATTCCAACCTTTTGTATAGGGCATGTCTTTATCATAATTTCTGTTTCGCCATGGACTGGATTTTCAATCCAGAGTTGGGTACAGATGCTTGGATCATTTCTGGATTCTGACCCCAGATTAAAAATGTTTGGCCAGGATGCCAGCTGTGTCCTAGACAATGGCCTTACACAGCCTGTGAAAGGCTGGGATGGTTGAAAAGACTGATCAAGGGTCCATCTTGCAGTGGACATGGATGTTACCCTCACTTCTTTGGCCCCTCTGACTATGGAAACATCCATGTGGCAGGACAGTGGTTAGCACTGCTGCTTCATAGTGTCAGGGACCTAGGTTCGATGTCCGGCTTGGATCGTTGTGCTGAGATTGTATGTTCTCCCTTTGTCTGCGTGGGTTTCCTCCAGGTGCTCCAATTTCCTCTTACAGCCCGAAAGATACGCTGAATCGGTGTCATGCTAAATTCTCTTAGTGTACCCGAACAGGCGCTTGTGTGTGGCAACTAGGGGATTTTCAAGGTAACGCCATTACTGTGTTAACGTAAGTCTACTTGAGACACTAACAAATAAGTGTTGCAATGACCTGCATCTAGTTCGCTCTAGGCAGTCTTAAAGTCTCTATGCCAAGGAAAGAAGCTATGATATGGAGATGTCGACGTTGGATTGCGTAAACACAGTAGAAGTCTCACAACACCGGGTTAAAGTCCAACAGATTTCTTTGGTAGCAAAAGCCGTTAGCTTTCAGAGCACTGTCCTTCATCAGGTAGGTGGGAGTGTGGGAGTTTTGTTCACAAACAGGGCATATAAAGATAAAAACTCAATTTACATAATAATGGGTGGAATGTGAGTCTTTACAGGTAATCAAGTCTTAAAGACAATATGAGTGGAGAGAGGGTTAAACACAGATTAAAGAGATGTGTATTGTCTCCAGACAGGATAGTTAGTGTGGTTACCTGGGCTTGCAAAATATCACTAACTGTCCTGTCTAGAGACAATACACATCTCTTTAACCTGTGTTTAACCCTCTCTCCACTCATACTGTCTTTAAGACTTGATTACCTGTAAAAACTCACATTCTAACCATTATTTTGTAAATTGAGTTTGTGTCTTTATATGCCATTTGTGAATAGAACTCCCACATACCTGACAATGGAGCAGCACTCCGAAAGCTAGTGGCTTTTGCAACCAAATAAACCTGTTGAACTTTAACCTGGTGTTGTGAGACTTCTTACTGAGAAAGGAAACAACAGACATTCCAGTCACAAGCAGAGGCATGGATAGAGGCTGCCTCACTCCACCTTAGCATTGAGAGAAACCCTCTATAGAAGTGGGTGGGAGAATGATATCACATTATTTATACTTAATAGGTCACCTTGTTTGTTTTTCTATTTGTTACATTAATAATAATTCCTTATGCCTAGAATGAAACTTGTATAATTTTTCTTGATGTCAAAAGGGACATCAATTAATTAATTAATACAGGGATGAGGAGGAATTTCTTCTTAGGGGGTAGTGAATCTGTGGAATTCTTTACCACAAGCAGCTGCAGAAGCTGGGTCACTAAGTACATTCAAGATTGAGATAGATTTTTTTAATCGTAAGGGTATCAAAGGTATGGGGGATAAGGTGGGAAAGTGGAGTTGAATATTATCATGTCAGTTCAGTTGTGATCTCAATGAACGGTGGAGAAGACTTGATGGACCAAATAACCTACTTATGCTCCTATATCTTATGGGCAAATGGAGTGATTGGCTGGGTTTTCCACATGCCATGATGTGTGTTGTGGTATATTCCATTTTCAACCTTCTTCCTCCCTGCCTTCCCCCAAGGAAGAGCTGATTCCAGAGATGACGGGACTGATGTATGAGGAAAGATTGACTAGGTTGGAATTGTTTTTGCTGCAGTTCAAACAAATGAGGGGAGGATTTCTAACAGGACTAGACAGAGTAGATGCAGAGAGGATGTTTCTGATGATGGGGCAGTCCAGAACCGAATCTGAGGATTTGGGGTAGACCATTTAGGATGGAGATGAGAAGACATTTCCTCACCGCCTAAGAGTGATGAGCCTGTGGAATTCATTGCCACAGGAAGTAGTTGATGCCAAAACATTGAATGACTTCAAGTGGCAGCCAGATATAGCACTTGAGGCAAATGGGATTAAAAGTTACGGGAAGAAAACAGGATTAGGATATGAAGTTGGACAATCAGCCATGATCCTGATGAATGACAGAACAAGCTTGAAGGATCAAATAGCCTCCTCCCATCTTTTTTCTATGTTCTAGCACTTTCCCTTGACCCAGCCCCAAGTGCACCTAATGACCACAATATGAGACTTTCCAGTTCAAACTGTAGGGAACCATGTGAAGTGCTGAAGACAATGGATGTGTATCTTCAATATGCCAATGGTCTGTTCAGTGCAGGTTCTTGCTGGTGGATGGTTGTACTTCCTCTGTACATTGTGTCTGGCAACCACATCTATAGAGGATATAACTAATCCCCCAGCAGCACCCACAGAGTCCAGATGATGGCTTGATGAAGTGTAGCATCTGGGATTCTCGAGGGATGAAAGCATCATGACAGCTGCTTGACAACTTAGCACAGTCCTTCAAGATGAGCAGACTAACTGAAAATTCATTGGTAGCCTTTTCTGTTCTGGAACAGAACAGTTAATTCATTGATGACTTGACAGTGTTATGCGGAGTAGTCGAAGACCTGAACAAATGGGAATCCATTGATAGTGGCAAACCCCAATTCCTTCTGTGCCTATCTTAAAATGGGTGTAGTTCTCTGCCCTTTGGAACAGGACATACATGAATTGCCAGATTGTGTGATGAGCTCCAACTATGAGATGCCACCCAGGTACTTGGCTAATTACTGAAAAGAGCTGGATGCATAAAAACTCAGGCTGACAGTGACCTTGACAGCTGTACATGGTGGTTACAGGGGGCCATTCAGCCTTGAGGCAGAATGGACAAGAGCATAAATGTCCGAGACCTGGACAAGCACAGCCTCTTACAGCACTACCACTCTCATTTGTAGCTCACTGATTCTTGGATTGTACAGCTGATGTCTTAGGTAACATCCTAACATTCACCTCTTTGCTGCCCTTTATGTACTCATCTAGTTTCATCCTGACCGGGAAGATGCATCTACTGAAGTTCCTCTTTGCTACTTTGTCCAGTGTAGATGCAACCTGCTGTCAACTCTCTCAGCTCACCAGGACTGCAGCCACCTGTGATACTCAAGTGACGTCAACAGCTTCAGAGTCCTCCCAACAACTCACTGTTCCCAAATGCTAGCAGCCATTAGCAGTGAAGGCAGCTCTATGCAACTGATTGAGCAGTTGTTTGCTAAATTTATTGACGAAATGCATCCATTAACACCTATGATTTCCTGCCATGTAAATGGTAATTGCACCCTGATGTGTCTCAGAGCACATGTTCTAATTGAAAATCTAAACTTGCTGCTGCAAAGCTTGTTAATAAGTTTCACAATGAACTAACAGCCAATTAATTAGAGGCATGCAACAATCTACCCCTCCCTTCCAGCCCTCCCTTTGAAAATTGTGTCACATTCCAGAGGCTTTGGGACTCAGTGACACTGTGGGAGAATGCTCGTTTCCATACATGTCCACATCACAAAATTCCAAATGCTATCTAGCCCCCACATTGAAACAAATATTTTCGTTAGATTGCATCACAAACTTTATGCATATCCAACAGTATAAACAAACACTGTTTCAGTTATTGCTTTGCATCTCTCACACTGAACATTGATTCAAGGTTAGTTATTCAGTTTCAGAGACCATTGAAGCAAAAATGAAATATGTTGGAAATAGTTTTCCTGACCTACAGACTAAGTGTAGAGAGCTGGCAAGTAAGCATGTGAAACATAGACCTTTCTTTACTGTAAGAGGAAGTTGCACTTCTCTGCAAGTCTGTGCAGCTTTCTGCAACAGGATTTTTACTGTCTAATGACCAAGCAAAAAAGTGAATACTTTAAATTGGAGATAGTGAGGGACCAAAAGCCAGTGTAGTCTAGGGTGAGCGGGCTTAGTATGGTTTAAAAAACAAGCCATTGGATTTTCAAGGAGTTGAAATATATAGAAGGATAAAGATAGGAAGTTTTTGGAAGTGACAAAGGTATTTGGCAGCACATAATACAAGACAGGACTGGAAATGGATGATGTTACAAAGATGAAAGTAGGTGGTCTTTATGATTGGGCAGGTATTCTTACTATAAAAGACCCTGCTTATTGAACATCATTCAAATATTTTCATTCTAGGTAACAAATGATTAATTAAGACATAACATTAAAGTGGAAATAACACTGATTCATTTAAAATGCTACTGTAAATGAAAACAGATTTCATATTACGATATACTAACTGGATTTGACTTCACATATCAGATATATTAATGCTTCTTGTAAATCTAACCAGCATCTACTTCCTCTTACAATTGATGGTTTCACCCATGGTCCTTCTGTGCCTGTTGACATTCTTAGCCTCAAAGTCTCTTTTGGCTTCAAAGGAAACTTTTATCTTTTCCATTGCTGCAATTGTCTACAGGAATCTTGGTTTTCTTTTACGTGAGATTTTTCTCTCAACCACTCTTAACTTTCTTTAAAGCCTAAATCCATCTGGGATTTGAATATTGCTCCTATATTTTGGGAGGCTCTTCTAACATCTCTCTAACGTGCTTATGTGTGATGCCAGGAAAACCTGAATGTCTATTAGATAATCTTTCAGCTGTGGCTCTAACTTATCTCTCATTGTAATCTTGTTTTTATTTTGTAGATATTACTTGGCCTGTGTTTCTCTGAAGTTCTCTTTCAGATTCTTGCAAATATTCTATTTTGCAGGCTCTGTTGCTCCTCTTCAAACTTAATGTTGATATCAAGACTTATTGTACAGTTTCCAACTCTACCATATTCTCTCCCAGGACGTCTCAACTGTGGAACTCCTGTCTTCCCTGGGTCTTTAGTTCTTTCTGCAATTTTAGGCTTTTTTAAAGAAACATTTATCATCTGCTCTGTCTTCTCTTTTGATGCCCTGCACAAAGTACCTTGGCCCTTCATCTTGGTTACCAATAAAAATAGAAACAAATCTGTTATAGTCCTGTTGCTGTGTTTTTTGTTTTTTCCATTTTGGGCACTGGAATACATGGTTGTCCTTGTTTAGCGCAAAGAAGCTAACCAGAGTCAACTTGAAACCTGTATTTTAATAGCTGTATGTTGCCCATAGGCAAAACGACGAGGAGTATCAGGTTGGGAAAGCAGTCTCAGACAAAGACCAACACCACGTATAATTTTCCAGGCAGGAATTTCCTTTCGCCACAAAAAAAAGAAAGAAGATAATAATATGAAACCCAAAAAGGACATGAACAGTTCATTGGTATGTACATAAACTGTATGTAAGGTATGTCCATTGAAAAGATATGTTGTTTTTATTAAATTATTTCTATTATTAGTTGTGACAGTAGACTTTGCCCTCAAAATAGGGATGATATTTATTATCAGTTATAAGCAGACCACCTGTTTGTCCAAGCAAAGCAAAATCTGCAATTAGAAGTGAACTATTAAAACTGAAACTATTTCTATATATTATAGATAAGTTTGGATAGTGCATATTTGACACTAGAGATAGTGGTCTGGTGTTGCATAAAATGCACATTATTATCACAATATGTAATTCTGCTTTTAAAAGTTTTAGCATCTTAGCTTTCTTAGTGTTATTGCCTGCTGATATCAGTTTTCTTTTTATTTCCTGGAGTTCCTGGGTTGAAAGAAAACATAAGTTACCATTCGAACTACGCTACCAATAATCATTTGCAAGGCTAGGAGTATCTGTTGGTATTCCATATGAAAAACGCCCCATTTTCTTCAATGGAACCCCATCAGATGCTCCTAGCCTTGTTTGTTTCATGTGAAACAACACTTGCCTTGACTGTGGCGGCCACATGCAAATGATGTTTAACACACAGAAAGGAATCGTTCTCTGTAAAATCTTGTAATTTCCACTTTCCTACCCAATCTTGAGAATGTGCACCACTATTTAAAAGGTGGAGTTTACTTGGACATGTTTCTCAAGATGTAAGTGCTTGATTAAAAAGACACTGTTCAATTATGATTGGTTGTAGAAACGTGTGGCAATATCTTATTCACTGCATGTATTGCAAAAGATAACTACTGTCCTACTTGGGGATCCTTTCTCTATCTATATTTTCCATTACCTTTGGGAAGTTTTCCAATTGAAGAAAATTACTGAGCTTGAAACTGAAGTCTACACCTTGTGTTTTCTACTGGGAATCTCACTCTACAGGACTTACTTAAAGGCTGGAGAAAGAGGGGCTCCAAAAGAAATTATAATTTGCAAGTTGCACCAGAGGAGGGTCAACTCATCTCATCACTGACCTTCCAGAAGGATGGATAGATTTATAACAATTTCCAAAATTTTTCCAGGAAAGAAAGAACTTGGATTTATGGCCGATGTCCTAAAGAAACATGTTTTGATGATTAGTTATAATGAGGAGGGAAAAAAAAGGCAGAAAAAATAGTAGAAAAATGCAGAACTGAAATAAATGACCAGATGTTCTGTTTTAATGATGTTTCTAATGGATAATTATTGACCAGGACATCCAGTGAACTATTCTGTTATTGGAATTGTGACCTGTGATATTTTATGTCCATCTGAAAGGATAGTTAGGACCTTAGTTCAATATATTAGTTGAAAGGCAAAATCTCAGATAGTGTGGCATTTTCTCTATATTGCAGAATTGTCAGCTTAGATTTGGTAACACCATGGCACAGTGGTTAGCACTGCTGCCTCACTGCGTCAGGGGACCCGTGTTCGATTCCAGCCTTGGGTCATTATCTGTGTGGAGTTTGCATGTTCTCCACATGTCTTTGAGGGTTTCATCCGCATGCTCCAGTCTAAAGGTGTGCAGGTTAGGTGCATTGGCCATGCTAAATTGCTCCTTAGTGTCCAAATATGTTGTAGGTTAGGTGGGTTAGCCATGCGTCCTTGGTTGATGCTCTTTCAAAGTATCGGCACAGACTCACTGGGTCGAATGGCTTCCTTCTGCACTGTAGGAATTCTATGGTACATAGGTCTCTGAAGTTTGTACTCATGACCATCTGTCTCAGAAATGAGACTGCTACCGTTGAGCAGTCCTGCTCCCTAAGAAACTCTGGTTGGAGGTTGCACTTTAGTCGTGAAACTTTGAAGAGCTAGATTTCTTGCTGTAGATAAAATTGTTTTCAAGGTCACGTGCAGAATCCAGAAATTGGTAGAAAACATTCTCGTTGTTAAGGGAAATTTTGTTAGGTTAGTCAATTGACGGCGCACTCTTCTATGTGGCAAGTCATCAATACCAACTTTACTAGGGAAGCTCAAATTATGCAACTTGACCATGCTTCCACACAAGGAACTGAGAGGTTCAATAATTTATCATAATTGCTGAATATCCTGGGTTGTCAGGTGTACTCATTGCATTGTGTGCCTCAAATGTAATTTCCCATATTTAAAAGAACTGCAAAGGCTACTGTTCTCTGAAGGTGCAGGTAATTACAATGACAGGCATAGCCTCTTGCATGTGAATTCTGAACTTACTGGGAGCTGTCATAATGCTTTAATATTTAATCAATCTAAGATTGTAGCTGCATTTTAACTAGAGGATTAAGAGGCTGCTTAACATCTGTATCCTCTGGCTTCCTCATGCTCTGTCTGTCACCATGTGTCATTTCCTGATTTAACATTATCAGCAAGCCCTCAAATGAATTATCTCTGTGCTGCTGACTGCAAGACAAACAGTGAATGATGAGGTGCACAAGTAGCTGCCAGTGTAGCCAGAGGAAAAGAGATTGAGTTCTAGCTACTCAGGAATCATCTTTGCTATCTCCTGGCTTGTAGTTTCTGGAGGAAAAGACAATGGACCATAACTTCCCTCCTTTTCCACTTATGCAGCAGCACTTTTCTTGCCCAACCTGTCGACTCAAGTTGGTGAACAAAGCGCAGTGCCGCGTGTCCTTGAGGCATTTAGTTGCATATAGGAGAACTGAGGGCAACGGAAGACACACTCGCCTTATTTTACAGCACTAGCTGCCATAAATCAGCTGCGTTTAAAGTTCTAGTTACTTTGAGAAGCTAGGGAAAAGGTAAGTGAGTAGGAGGGACGTGAGAGAGGGAGGAAGTGTGGATGGAATAGGTGACACAATTGCCTGGGCGTACTTGTCTTAATGGCCTTGTTGGTGGAGGTGTTCACTGGTGAGGTTGGCTCTCTCACCAACAGGGAGCAAATGTGATGGCCTCACTGGTGGGTCTAGAGGTCATTGAGGTCCTCCAAGTGGTTGGGAAGAGGGAGGTTGGTGCCCTTTGGGCAGTCCCAGCTTGCCACTACCAGCCTGGCACCCTTACAGTGCCCATTGGGCACAGAATGGTGTCAAAGGGGAGGGTCGGAGCTTGAAGGGAGGCAGAGTGTGGGGACTATGCATTCTGTAATCAGAGATCACCAACTGACCAATTGGGGAGGGTGTCAGTGAACAGGTGATTGATGGCAGGGGCAGAAGGCAGGGGTGAATAGGGGCAGTGATCAACCGGTGGGTGGGGGGGGGTGGAATTGAATAGGGGAGGATAGATGATTGGGGGCAGGGGAGGAGAATTGGGAATTGTGATTGACAGGTAGGGCAGGGCGAAATGGAATCAAGGGCGATCTGGACAGAGAGAGTACGACCGGTGGGTGAGAAAGACAGTGTCTGGGGAAATAACAATCTTCAAGTGTACTATGTATTCTTGTACATAATGCAATGGAAGATCATGGCATATGTGCAATGGTGCCCTCTACCTGTTAGCAGCTGGCTTCTTAGTGTGAACTCC